>JAOTON010000037.1:0-1200000 GCA_034440635.1 Lepas anatifera
CATCCGTTTCTCCATCGAAAACATTTGAACCATTTTTTTGTCAGGTCACATTTAAGGTCACGAGAGGTCAAAACATGCCCGTCATAGGGATAACATGTAAATTCAGTTTTTTCGGCCATTACATCTGAACAAGTAAAGATAGAGTAAAACGACCTGAACTGCTTATGAATCCTCTTAGCCAAGCCGAATCGAATGATATATAATTTGACCTTGCTATGTCAAATCAAGGATTTGACCTGACCTGAGGTCAGGTCAGGGTCAAATTATATAAAATGTATATGATTAGGAACTGCAAAGCCCAGGCGAGTCTAATGCAGCTAAAATAAATGCTCTATCACCATCCGTTACTGAGTTATTCTGTAAAAACCATTTTTTCCCATGTATTTCCCTAAGGAGAGGTCATACCTCGTACCTGACCTTAAGTCATCGATATCAAAAATACCGGAACATATTTTAGAGAACTCGGTGGGGCCATTATGTGATATGAGTTTCAATCGGATAAGTTTACCCTGCTCCGACTTATGCTATCTTAAACTTTTTTTGAGGTCGGGTCACTTGACCTGTACTGGTGACCTGACCTGAGATGACATAACCTTAAAATTTTCACAGAAGTTGTAAAAATGATGAGGAAAAGGTATACCAAGTCCAGCGGCGCTACGCGCCGCCGTTTTTCTTACTGTCTCCGAAAAACCCGAGGGGGGCGGGTACCCGGCCCCGTCAATGCGCGTGTTAACTTCTACCGGGGCATCACCAATGCCCCGGAAGTGTCCCATCTCTCCGATGTGGACTTTGAGCACACGTTTGACTTCAAAGGTCAAAACGTGCTAGCCCTCGAGAAGTTAAACCCCAGCAAAAATGTCACGCAAACAGACCCCCGCCTGAGAGACCACCGCTTTGTCGTCACCTTCGACACAAAGTATCGGGATGACTGCAGCCAAATTAAACTGGGCGACTGCGTCTACCCAGTTAGGCCGTACTACCCTCTCCCTATTCGTTGTCAAATCTGTCAAAGGTACGGGCACGTAGAAACAAATTGTAAAAACCCCACCCCACGATGCAGCAAGTGCAGTGCTAAGCACCGCACTAAAGAGTGCACCTCTAAAACCCTCAGTGTGCTGCCTGTGGCGGCGCTCACGGGGCTGATAATCCCATGTGCCCGACCTGGCTCCGCAAGAAAGAAATAAACGTTCTAGCTGAGGAAAAAAAGATTCCATTTGACCTGGCCCGCAAACAAGTGCTGCAAAAAAGAAAAAAGCCGCACAGTCCCAAAAGCTGTGGTAGCAAGGCCACCACAACAGCCCCCAGCACAGCCGGCCAGGAGCGTCCCACTTTGGAACAGCCTCAGCCACCCAAAAACACAAGCCGCCACATCCGCCCTCTAATGGAGCCACTCTTCTTGGCGCCCATCAGGCCGTCCATCCCCCTCCCCCCACCACGTGGCGCAGTCACATTTTTGCGCAGGTGGACGCCCGTTGCGGGCTGGGGAGGACCTCGCGACCCGCACTAGTTCTTCGCCAGGTCTTCCGACCGAAAATCCTCCCGCCCCTCAGGCACCTAAAATCACCAGGAAGACCTGGGACACCCGCAGCAGGGTGGCATAGCCACTCAGCTCGAGTGCTCGACAAGCCTAAATTTCCTTCGCTAACTGCCCACAAGCACTCTAAATTCACCGGTGCTCCCCTTCCCAGGCACCGCCAAAGGCAGGCACCGAGAAAGCCTCTAACGAGTGGCAGCCCACCCCCTCAGGGTAAAACGGCTGCCACTCAAACCAAAGTTCAAAAAGTCGCAACTGCAACCCAAACTGAAACTGCTCCCCTCTCCATGGAAAGAAGCTACGCTTCTTTCCAAATTGCACCGACCACCCGCACTTGCGGATCTCAAACCGACCTCATAGGTCATTTTATGCAGTTTCAGTTCTCAAGTGAACTCGAAACGTCAGACGACAAAAGTCAGTCTGACCACGAGCTGACCGGGACAGAGACCGACTCTGACGCCAGCAGTGCATCAGAGACGGGCTCTGCAAAAACTGTTGTAAACATTTCTAGTGCTCCCCTCTTGGAAACCCCCAGCCCCGGCACCTCCAGCCCCGGCAGCTCCCCCGTAGCAGGGAAAATTAGCTTTCTAGGCACTCTACCCCCGTTTCTCCTGCCAGCGATAGCAGCAGCAGCAGGTGCTCCTACAACCTTCGTAAGCGTAGATTCCCAAAGCACAAACGTTAAACCACCATGGGTTCAATTCTGCAATGGAACACAAATGGCCTTATCGGGAAATTCCCGCTTTTTCATCAATATTTGCTAAGAAAAACCGGCGCTAGCAGCATTACAAGAGACCCACTTTAATGATAAAGATAATGATAAATTCAAAATCTCGGGCTACTCTTGGTATCGACATAACGTAAACGCTGCTATGCATAAGGGAGGCACAGCAATCCTCATAGACAATAGCATCCCGCACAGTCACGTGCATCTGTCAACATCACTGGACTGTGTAGCTATTAGCTCTGAAAATACAACACGTCCAATTGACGGTTGTTTCTATATACATATCCCCTTGCGACCCTGATCCAACGGATCGGGAACTCGCACAACTATTTAATCAAATAAACGGGCCTTTGTTAATACTTGGAGACTTGAATGGTCACCACCCATCCTGGGGCAGCGCCACGTCAAACCGTAGAGGTGAAATTATATATGACGCAATAGGTTCTGAAAAATTTAGTTATCCTAAATAACGGCGCACCAGCCCGCCAAGCAACGCAAAGCGGACATTTAGACTCAGCCATTGATATTTCGTGCTGCACGCCTAGAATTGCGTCACTGTTTACCTGGGATGTCGAAGACAACCCAGGCATGAGCAATCACCTCCCAATCAAAATTGATATGCTCCAAGGAGCACTCGACCGCGTTGATCTGTTTACCCCTTCCTGGTGTCTAAAAAACGAGACAGGAGGAGACGGCTTGCCTGACTGACACCCTGCTTGGAGCGTTTGCCGGCAGGTCTGGTGTCGTTGCTGCTTGCTGTCGTTGCTGCTTGCTGCGTTTCCTGCTGCGAAGACAAGAAGAAGGAGTAGAAGACTTTTTCAAGACCTGCTCCTGGCTCGAGTCTTCGCTGCGACTGGTCTGTCCCACCGACCGCTGTTTTTACAGCTGGTCGGTGCGGTACTTTGACTCCAGCCGAGCCTCACCAGCCGCTGTTTTTACAGCTGGTTGGTGTGGTGCTGTTGGACGTCAGCTGGTCTTTTCGGTAATTACCCTATCGGTCCAGGTGGTCTTGGTTTCTTGGATTCCGGCCACCTGGTACCTCTTCTTCTCAGTCCCATAACCCTACTCTTTCTCTACTATCTCTTTTACTTTTCGGCCGGAAACCCGAGTGGTGGGACGTTTGTCCCGGGGTGAGCACGCTTGTTGGACCTCGTCAGTCCTTGGGCGTGTGGCTTTGGCTGGACCTATCGGTCCTCCATTGCTAAAATCCCTATAACGCAAAGGCCATCTCACTTTCACCCCCGCTTAATAGAAGCGGGTCCCCTCTCAAACCCTCCACCCGGGCTGCGTCTGTGCAAGGGTACCACGGTACCTGCCCCTAGGGATTCACCAGCATAGGCCCCAGTCAGGCTCCTTTTAGAGGCTGAGTCAGCCACCTAGGCCCCTGTTAGGTCCCGAAGAGGCACCTGCCTCCCCTCCGAATTAAACCCCCTCTTAGTGGCTGAGTCAGCCTTTTGCACACACATTTCTAAGGCTAGGTGCTTTTACTAAGCACTCCCCAGTTAGGATAAGAATCCCACACCCAACCCTAGCTAGGTTAATACTCCCATTAGCTTTGATAGTAACAGTAGGACCCCTTTCTTCTTAATTCAACTTCTCTAGCCATTTATACCCAAAAGGTGTTAGCAAAGCTAATACCAAGTATCTCATTTAAACATAAACGTACCATTCATATATTCATGGCTTCCAACTCTCTCTTCCGTCCTCCAGCCCCCGTTTGAACAAAGCCAACCTGCCAAGCGGAGCTTGGCTGGTTGGCACCTACCTTTCTACGCACCAAAACTTGGCCAAAGAGTCTACCTTTAATCTGGATAAGGCCATCAGCCAAAAAGTGAAAGGTAGTTTTGAGATCATTAAACACCAAAAAGATGTCCTGGTCAAAACCTCAAATCAAGAATTAACCCGAGCCCTGCTGGCCACAAAAACTTTTGGGTCAAAACCGGTACTGTTTTCGATTCACCACTCCCTTAACTTCTACCGGGGCATCATCAATGCCCCGGAAGTGTCCCATCTCTCTGATGTGGACCTTGAGCACATGTTTGACTTTAAAGGTCAAAATGTGCTAGCCCTTGAAAAGTTGAACCCCAACAAAAATTCTACGCAAAAAGACCCACGTCTAAGAGACCACCGATTCATCGTCACCTTCGACACAAAGTGTCGGGATGACTACGGCCAAATTAAACTGGGCGACTGTGTCTACCCAGTTAGGCCGTACTACCCCCTCCCTATTCGTTGCCAAACTTGTCAACGGTACGGGCACGTAGAAACAAATTGTAAGAACCCCACCCCACGATGCGGTAAGTGCAGTGCTAAGCACCGCACTAAAGATTGCACCTCTAAAAGCCTGAAGTGCGCTGCCTGTGGCGGCGCTCATGGGGCAGATAATCCCAAGTGCCCGACCTGGCTCAGAGAAAAAGAGGTTAACGTTCTGGCTGAGGAAAAAAAGCTCCCGTTTGACCTAGCCCGCAAACAAGTGCTGCAAAAGAAAAGAGCCGCACAGTCCCAAAAGGCTGTGGTAGCAAGGCCACCACAGCAGCCCCCCAGCACAGCCGGCCAGAAACACCCCATTTCGAAGCAGCCTCAGCCACCCAAAAACACAAGCCGCCACATCCGCCCTCTAATGGAGCCCCTTTTCTTGGCGCCCATCAGGCCGTCCGTCCCCCTCCCCCCACCACGTGGCGCAATCACTTTTTTGGCGTAGGTGGACGCCCGCTGCGGGCTGGGAGGATCTCCCGACCCGCACTAGTTCTCCGCCAGGTCTTCCGACCGAAAATCCTCCCGCCCCTCAGGCACCTAAAATCACCAGGAAGACCTGGACACCAGCAGCAGGGTGGCAAAGCCACTCTGCACGAGTGCCTGACAAGTCTGATTTCCCCTCGCTACCTGCCCCCAAGCACTCTAAATTCACCGGTGCTCCCCTTCCCAGGCGCCGCCAAAGGCAGGCTCCGAGAAGGCCTCTAACGAGTGGCAGCCCACCCCCTCAGGGTAAAACGGCGGCCACTCAAACCAAAATCCAAAAAGTAAATATTTCAACCCAAACTGAAACTGCTCCTCTCTCCTTGGAAAGAAGCGATGCTTCTTTCCAAACAGTACCGATCACCCGCACTTGCGGATCCCAAACCGACCTCATAGGTCATTTTATGCAGTTTCAGTTTTCAAGTGATCTTGAAACGTCAGACGACAAAAGTCAGTCTGACCACGAGCTGTCCGGGACAGAGACCGTCTCTGACACCAGCAGTGCATCAGAGACGAGCTCTGCAAAAACTGTTATAAACACTTCCAGAGCTCCTCTCCTGGAAACCCCCATCCCCCGGCGCCTCCAGCCCCGGCAGCTCACCCGTAGCAAGGAAAATTAGCTTTTCTAGGCACTCCACCCCAGTTTCTCCTGCTAGCGATAGCAGTAGCAGCAGGTGCTCTTATGACCTTCGCAAGCGTAGATCCCCTAAGCACAAACGTTAAAAAACCACCATGGGTTCAATTCTGCAATGGAATACAAATGGCCTTATCGGGAAATTCCCGCTTTTTTCATCAATATTTGCTGAGAAAAAACCGGCACTAGCAGCATTACAAGAGACCCACTTTACTGATAAAGATAACGATAAATACAAAATCTCGGGTTACTCTTGGTATCGCCATAACGTAAACGCTGCTGTCCGTAAGGGAGGCACAGCCATCCTAATAGAAAATAGCATCCCACACAGTCACGTGCCTTTGGTAACATCACTGGACTGTGTAGCTATTAGTTTGAAAATACAACACGTCCAATTGACGGTTGTTTCAATATACATATCCCCTTGCGACCCTGATCCAACGGATCAGGACCTCGCACAACTATTTAATCAAATAAACCGGCCTTTGTTATTACTTGGAGACTTGAATGGTCACCACCCATCCTGGGGCAGCGCCACGCCAAATCGTAGAGGTGAAATTATATATGACGCAATAGGTTCTCAAAATTTAGTTATCCTAAATAACGGCGCACCAACCCGCCAAGCAACGCAAAGCGGATATTTAGACACAGCCATTGATATTTCGTGCTGCACGCCTAGAATTGCGTCACTGTTTACCTGGGATGCCGAAGACAACCCAGGCATGAGCGATCACCTCCCAATCAAAATCAATGTCCCCCAAGGAGCACTCGACCGCGTTGATCTGTTTACCCCTTCCTGGAGTCTAAAACGAGCGGACTGGACAAAATTTGAGGCAGAGGTCGACCTCACTCTGGTCACCGAAGGTGACCCACACTCGGCAGATATTGAATTAATACTAAGAGCCATAAGCTCAGCAGCACAAGTAGCAATACCAAAAACCAGAGGACCCCGAAAGAAAAACGGAGCCCCATGGTGGAACGCAGAGACGGCACACGCCAAAGCTCAAATGATTAAAGCCCGCAAGGCATATGAGAGGAGGGCACACAGCCCTACTCGATCCGCACTTCGGGCAGCAAAAGAACACTTTCGAAACACGTGCAAGCGGGTTCAAAAGGACAGTTTCAACTCTTTTGCCTCCAAATTCAACCGCTTCACTCCCACCACCCAAGTTTGGAAAACCATTACAGCTTTCTCTGCGAAGCGACCACCCCGTGGACCTTTCCCTCAACTAAAAATAGCTGGCCAACCCATCACCGAACCTAAGGAAGTCATGGATAAATTTGCTGATCATTACGCCAGTGTCCTAGCTATTAACTCATACAGCCATCGCACCAAAGACCAGGCAGATTGGTGCAAAAGCACACATTCATCAATTATGGTAATCAAGAGTATTATAACGTACCATTTACAATGACCGAGCTAAATTACGCCATTAGCAAGTGTGGAAACACTGCAGTGGGCCCTGACGAAATTCACTACTCTTTCTTCAGGCACCTCAGCCAAACAGCACTAAAGTACCTGCTTTCCATTAACAACATGTTTCTTAGCGACGCTTTCCCCACATCGTGGCGAGAGAGTATTATCATTCCCCTTCCAAAACCTGGCAAAGAAAAAACAGACCCAAAAGGTTATCGCCCCATTTCGCTTACTAGCTGTGCTAGCAAGCTTGTCGAGCGCATGGTAAACGTTAGACTTCACGAGATCCTCGAAAAGAAGCTTGATGCTATGCAATCAGGCTTCTGGCGCGGGCGAGCCACCACTGACAATTTGGTGAAACTAGTCAGTGACATCCAAAATGGCTTTTAAAAAAGCAAGTAACAATAGCTGCATTCTTAGACATTAAATCGGCGTTCGATCGCGTACAAAAAGACGCCCTTTTGTTTAAATTAAGCAAGCTAGGAATTCGTGGCCACCTTGCAAAATTCATTGAAAACTTCCTCAAGGACCGAAAATTTAATCAAATAATTTTTAAAATTTAATCAAATAAAAGGGCTTTTGTTATTACTTGGAGACTTGAATGGTCACCACCCATCCTGGGGCAGCGCCACACCAAACCGTAGAGGTGAAATTATATATGACGCAATAGGTTCTCAAGAATTTAGTTATCCTAAATAATGGCGCACCAACCCGCCAAGCAACGCAAAGCGGATATTTAGACTCAGCCATTGATATTTCGTGCTGCACGCCTAGAATTGCGTCACTGTTTACCTGGGATGTCGAAGACAACCCAGGCATAAGCGATCACCTCCCAATCAAAATTGATATCCCCCAAGGAGCACTCGACCGCGTTGATCTTTTTACCCCTTCCTGGAGTCTAAAACGAGCGGACTGGACAAAATTTGAGGCAGAGGTCGACCTCACACTGGTCACCGAAGGCGACCAACCCTCGGCAGACATTGAATTAGTACTAAGAGCCATAAGCTCAGCAGCACAAGTAGCAATACCAAAAACCAGAGGACCCCGAAAAAAAAACGGAGCCCCATGGTGGAACGCAGAGACGGCACACGCCAAAGCTCAAATCATAAGAGCCCGCAAGGCATATGAGAGGAGGGCACACAGCCCTACTCGATGTGCACTTCGGGCAGCAAAAGAACACTTTCGAAACACGTGCAAGCGGGTTAAAAAGGACAGTTTCAACTCTTTTGTCTCCAAATTCAACCTCTTCACTCCCACCACCCAAGTTTGGAAAACCATCAGAGCTTTCTCTGCGAAGCGACCACCTCGTGGACCCTTCCCTCAACTAAAAATAGCTGGCCAACCCATCACCGAACCTAAGGAAGTCATGGATAAATTTGCTGATCATTACGGCCAGTCTCGCAGCTAATAATTCATACAACCAGCGCTCCAAAGATCAGGCAGAATGGTGCAAAAGCACACATTCATCAATTATGGTAATCGAGAGTACTATAACGTACCATTTACAATGACCGAGCTAAATTATGTCATTAGCAAGTGCGGAAACACTGCAGTGGGCCCTGACGAAATTCACTACTCTTTCTTCAGGTACCTCATTCAAACAGCACTAAAGTACCTGCTTTCGGCCATTAACAACATGTTTCTTAGCGACACTTTCCCCACATCGTGGCGAGAGAGTATTATCAATCCCTTTCCAAAACCTGGCAAAGGAAAAACAGACCCAAAGGATATCGCCCAATTTCGCTTACTAGCTGTACTAGCAAGTTTGTCGAGCGCATGGTAAACGTTAGACTTCACGAGATCCTCGAAAAGAAACTTGATGCTATGCAATCAGGCTTCCGCCGCGGGCGAGCTACCACTGACAATTTGGTGCAACTGGTCAGTGACATCCAGAATGGCTTCTACAAAAAGCAAGTAACAATAGCTGCATTCCTAGACATTAAATCGGCGTTCGATCGCGTACAAAAGACGCCCTTGTATATAAATTAAGCAAGCTAGGAGTTCGCGGCCACCTTGCAAAATTTATTTAAAGCTTCCTCAAGGACCGAAATTTCGAAGTCCGTTGTGGCACCACATTCTCCTACCTGGCAACCCAAGACCAAGGCACAACCCAGGGTAGCGTTCTGTCCCTCACTCTCTTTCTAGTAATGATCAATGACCTCTTCGCCAAAAAGCTACCGCCTGGAATAAATTACTCCCTTTTTGCGGACGATTTCGCCATTTGGAAATCCACTGCAATAGATACCAGGCAGTATAATGAGCCAGAATTTCAACATGCAACTACGCAGTTGCAGGACAGTTTAAACAACATCGATAATTGGTGTAGTTTAATGGATCTATCACTCTCGGCGGAAAAATCATCAGTCGTTGTCTTTGCCAGAGCGCATTCCAGATAAGACCCTCCACGGCTCCAAATGTCGGGTAAACCTATTGAATGCACCAATAACTTCAAATTCTTGGGCGTCACCCTAGATTCCCGATTGAATTTCAATGAGCATATCACCAAAGTCGTCTCTAGCTGGCCAAAGCGAGTCAACATTCTCCGCATGCTCGGCGGAACAGAGTATGGCGGGGATTGAAAGACCCTGCTTATGCTCTACAAGTCCCTGATACGGCCCATTCTCGAATACAACTCGTTCGTTTTTGACTCGACGAACAAGACCAATAAACTAAAGCTAGAGCGAGTCCAAAATGCCAGTATCCGGACAGCCACAGGCGCGCTCTCAGAATCCCCCATCACCAGCCTGCTAACTGATAGCGGGCTGTGCCCACTACAGACAAGACGCGACGCCCAGCTTATTTCTTACTACATCAAGGTTCAATCCACCGAAAATCACCCGGCAAAACAATGTTTTGCCCATCCCAGACGAGCAAATAAAGCCACTCTACAGAAGTGGCCCCCATTTAAGCACAGAGTAGCGAAAACCCTGGAAAGCCTAAATCTTGCACTGCCAGCGACAATAGGCAAACCCCCACTCTCCCGCTTCTAGACTCGAAAAGAGCCCAAAGTGGAATTTCTTTTCACTTCGCGTAAAACGGACTTCTCAGAGGAAGAAGTCTCCCAGAAATTCCTAGAGTTCCGATCTTGTAACGCGGACAAGACCTTTATATTTACAGACGGCTCCAAAATAGGCGAAAAAGTAGGCCTCGGCATCTGGGGGCAAAATATTTGCCTTCAGAAAAGACTTCCGGACAACTGCTCTATCTTCACAGCCGAGGCTGTTGCCATCCTAAATGCATTAGCCATAATCAGAACCCAAACTATCAACTCAGCCGTCATCTGTTCCGACTCTAAATCTGTCATGCAGGCCGTCAGTAACGTAGTCAACCCCAGCCACCACGTTATAGCAGATATTCAGAAAGGTATCGATGATACCCCTGATGTCTGTTTTCTTTGGATCCCGGGCCACTGCAAAATTCAATGAAATGAAAAGGCCGATGAGCAGGCAAAAAAAGTCCCTGGCACTTAGAGAGATCGCACCCTTAACGTGGTCTGGAGACGATAGCAAAGCTCTCTTCCAGGACACCATCCGGAAGGAAATTCAAAATAACTGGACCACAAACCACAGCGCCCACCTATTCTATATCAAGCCTAACATCGGCTACTGGCCCAGTTCCAACCAAAAGAGTCGCCGGCGCGAGGTTATTCTAACCAGACTCAGAAATGGACACACAAAATTAAATGCCTATTGGAACGCAGGTACCTGTGGTACCTGCGACGCAATGGAGAATCCCTATCACATTCTCATCGATTGTCCCCAGCACAATACCCATCGGCAACCCATGCTAGATTACTGCCGAATCCAAAACATCCCTGTAGACCTGAAAACTCTGCTCGGTAACGACCATCCTGAGCTACTCGAAAAAGTCTTTATATTCCTAAAGGACTCTGGGCTAGAGAAGTTTCTATAAATCACCACTCCCAGTATATATGATGGAGGGTGCATGGTGCACCCCCAAGGAGGAATTGCCTATTTCCCAATCATAGATGATCCAATGCGAAATTTAAGCAATAGTTATGTAACCTTTAAATGGTTCATTGTAAGCTAAGTATAGATTATGTTCGGCTAACTTTGAAATCAGGTTAGGTTAGATTTCTTCACCGCAGTGATACCTTTCACTGCGGGTCTATACTAACCACACCTATACTCTTACTAACAATCTAACTATCCTCTCACACTTCTTTCTCTGCGCGGCGGCTGCCCAGCCGGAGAGGGGAGCTGCAACTTCACCTCCGGGTTGCAGGGTAAATTCGCGGCACCCTGGCCAGGTGTTTAGCGCACTTTCTAAAATACGAAATTATTGAGTTAACGGAGGTTTTCGAGTAACGTATACAAGCGGACATCAATAGCTGACACACAAAATTCTAAATTCTAAATTCCAAATTCTAAATTTCAAATTCTAAATTTAAGGTCTTCAACCACAGAAATAACCTTCGCACTCTGCGGGTCTAAACTTATTAAAAGACCTCCCTTGGCATGGCTACGCCATTGCCACGACAAGTCCGTTTGCAAGCTAAAACATCTTGCAACCCATTACTTGAAATAACTCTCATTGCTTTAACAGACTAACGTAGCTTGCCCTCACACAAAATTCTAAAGTTCTCCCACACACTCCTTTAGAGGCGGGCAAAGGTGCTATGCACAGAACGCCTAATAAAAAGCCATTGATGATGATGGTGTCTAAAACGAGCGGACTGGACAAAATTTGAGGCAGAGGTCGACCTCACACTGGTCACCGAAGGCGACCCACACTCGGCAGACATTGAATTAACCCGCGCCCCACCGGGGGTCCGGCGCCACCTTCGCCCCACCGGGGGGCCATCGATGGCCCCCCTCTAACTCCGAAAATATGGGCGTTAGCGCAAATCTGCAAAGTGCAATAGAAAGCTCGCGTGAATTCAGTAAGAAATTACTTCGCATGTTTTAGTGCTCAGGTCAATGGTTTGACCTCCAGAGGTCAAATTAGGTCAAGATCGGCTATTTTCACTCAAATATGCAATGATTAAGCAAACTGGGCATAACTCTTATGTCATTAGAGCTATTGAGGCCTGGTAAAGTACATTTGATAGCAAATTGCCAGTACTTTTTCCGCTATGTGGAACGTAAAGACCTCCCGCCAGTGGTTTGACCGCCAGAGGTCACCTCGTGACCTAATATGACCTGAGGTCACCAAAGGTCAAAAAGTGACCTTGCCGTATATCAAATGAAAGCCAGTGACAAGACAAACACGATGGTGTTTGTTTCACCGCTCTAGCTCAATTAGGTCAAAAGTTATTGTCAAAATACTGTTTTTGACCTCTGGTGACCTTGGATGACCTTGGAAAAGTCAAAGGGCAAATATGACCCCTGGGATCCGTGAAAGGGTGTCCAAAAACGTTGTTCTGAGCAGTCTGAGTATTTGCAATCATTTTTGTGGCTTTTATATCATGAAATAGCTTTTCCCCATGCTTTTCCAATGGGAGAGGTCGCCTCGTGACCTGACCTCAGGGCACGAAATCAAAAAATCCCGGATATACACCTTGTAGACCCTGGAGGGGTCATGAAGTGTAGGAAGTTTCAAATCGATCGACTTTGAATTGTAGCTCTTACAGAGCTCTAAAGGTGAAGTGAGGTGACCTTGGTTGACCTCGTCTGGTGACCTGACCTTGAGTGACCCGGGGTAAAAAATTTCAGGGATGATGGGAAAATGATGCAGTGAGAGGTAGAGCTCTCAACCGCGGTGCTGCGCCTCGTCGTTTTTCTGCTATCCCGGAAAAACCTTAGGGGGGCCATCGATGGCCCCCCCGGTGGGGCGAGGGTTAATACTAAGAGCCATAAGCTCAGCAGCACAAGTAGCAATACCAAAAACCAGAGGACCCCGAAAGAAAAACGGAGCCCTATGGTGGAACGCAGAGACGGCACACGCCAAAGCTCAAATGATAAGAGCCCGCAAGGCATATGAGAGGAGGGCACACAGCCCTACTCGATGTGCACTTCGGGCAGCAAAAGAACACTTTCGAAACACGTGCGAGCGGGTTCAAAAAGACAGTTTCAACTCTTTTGCCTCGAAATTCAACCGCTTTACTCCCACCACCCAAGTTTGGAAAACCATCAGAGCTTTCTCTGCGAAGCGACCACCCCGTGGACCTTTCCCTCAACTAAAAATAGCTGGCCAACCCATCAACGAACCTAAGGAAGTCATGGATAAATTTGCTGATCATTACGCCAGTGTTGCAGCTAATAACTCATACAGCCTGCGCTCCAAAGACCAGGCACAATGGTGCAAAAAGCACACATTCATCAATTATGGTAATCAAGAGTACTATAACGTACCATTTACAATGACCGAGCTAAATTACGCCATTAGCAATTGTGGTAACACTGCAGTGGGCCCTGACGAAATTCACTACTCTTTCTTCAGGCACCTCAGCCAAACAGCACTAAAGTACCTGCTTTCGGCCATGAACAACATGTTTCTTAGCGACTCTTTCCCCACATCGTGGCGAGAGAGTATTATCATTCCCTTTCCAAAACCTGGCAAAGAAAAAAACAGACCCAAAAGGATATCGCCCAATTTCGCTTACTAGTTGTGCTAGCAAGCTTGTCGAGCGCATGGTAAACGTTAGACTTCACGAGATCCTCGAAAAAAACTTGATGCTATGCAATCAGGCTTGCGGCGCGGGCGAGCCACCACTGACAATTTGGTGAAACTGGTCAGTGATATCCAGAATGGCTTCTACAAAAAGCAAGTTACAATAGCTGCATTCCGAGACATTGCATCGGCGTTTGATCGCGTACAAAAAGATGGTTCTTGTATAAATTAAGCAAGCTAGGAGTTCGCGGCCACCTTGCAAAATTCATTGAAAACTTCCTCGAGGACGGAAATTTCAAAGTCCGTTGTGGCACCACATACTCCTACCTGGCAACCCAAGACCATGGCACACCCCAGGGTAGCGTTCTGTCCCCCACTCTCTTTCTAGTAATGATCAATGATCTCTTCGCCCAAAAAGCTACCGCCTGGAATAAACTACTCCCTTTTTGCGGACGATGTCGCTATTTGGAAAGCCACTGCAATAGATACCGGGCGGCATAATGAGCCAGAATTTCAACATGCAACTACGCAGTTGCAGGATAGCTTAAACGACATCGATAAATGGTGTAGTTTAATGGGTCTATCACTTTCGGCGGAAAAGTCATCAGTCGTTGTCTTTGCCAGAGCGCATTCCAGACACGACCCTCCACGGCTCCAAATGTCGGGTAAACCTATTGAATGCACCAATAGCTTCAAATTCTTGGACGTCACCCTAGATTCCCGATTGAATTTCAATGAGCATTAGGCCATGTCGTGATCACCACTTCTTCACAGGATCTTTGATTACCGGGTGTTTTCTAATGTATTGATGGTCGCTGATTACGATTTTCTGGTCGAAAATGTCGAATTCGAAAAATATTTGCCCGCGCAAGCCCTTTGAAATTCTTCCGGTTAGCCAAAATTTCGGTGTTTTCATATCTCACGGACAATAAAATGCAACTAATGTATGGAAAGGGCTCGAGAACTTTAAAACAATTGAATCTGAACAATTTGAAACCTTTTTTGACTCCTTGAAGTATATATTTACCCGAAAAAGTACCTTGGAAAGACAGGGATGTTTGAGCTTAAAAAGATGATAATAGATGGCGCGCATGACGCAGCCGTCAATCAGTGTCCCACTACGTCGCTTATGACAAGAAGCTATTATCCAAAGGAGCTGGATATACTATTTGAGCCTATTATGGATTCGATGAATGAACATTTACCTTCACAAGATGATCTAGATTTTTCTCGCTTGCAGTTTTAAATATTATTGGGAATGGTTGCTTTCAAAGCAGGTACAATTAAGATCAGCCAGCCATATATAGATTAGGTATCTAAGTATGTGGTCACTGCGGATCAATTTCAATTATCAAAATGTATGCAAGAGCCAGTCGATTATATTTATATTAGTCTTGCTATCACTAGCAAGGAGAAAACCGCATTTCGGGAAAAATGAAGCTACACCACACCTAGCGCCGCCGTCAAGCCATGTATGCTGCCGCTTAACCAGCTCTCGACTGGGGCTGACGTTGTTGGTCACATTATGATGCTGCAGCTTGAAGAGATGGAGGCCAGGGAAGTGGACCCATTTCACGTTTCAATAGCTTGAAAATTCGAACCGACCGCTGATGAAGTTACCGAGACTTACAGAAGAGCATCTGTGGCAGCAAGAAACAAGTACAAAGTTCGCTGTGAAATAAGGAAGCATTGTAACCTGAAGGAAGAGATCAGAAGGCGCCTACAAAACATGAAGATATGAAGTAAGTATGGACAAAGCATGACAACATTGTTTGACATATGAAGCAGAGCTTTACCATCAAAGGCATCGGCAAACAGAACATTTCTGGAACACCAGCGAGAAGCACAGAGGTTGTATCTTGGTGGCTTGGATGCAGTCGAGACGGACCATTGGAGACGGCAGCAGCTGCGGCAAGCCACTGCTGCTGCCGCCAATAGGGTCTGATCGGGAGGCCGGCTCGTCCGCATTCGAGCACAATAGTATGACAATCACCCGGACAAGTCTACAAACCACTTCCGTGTAACATTTAAAAATAAGTTTTCCTTCCGAGATTGACTTATGCCTGCCAGAGCCTGTTCGCGTGCGGCGTCTGTCAGCAGCTGGTGTGATGCTAAAAATAGGAAGCTCGCTGCTGCATATACCACCATCGGTCGCTGTCAATGGTGCCGTTGCGTTCTGACGCAGCTTCAGCTCCGTCAGAACGCAACAACCGGAGAACTCCTGGTAGCCACAACGACAGCAGCAGTGGCTTGCCGCAGCTGCTGCCGTCTCCAATGGTCCGTCACGACTGCATCCAAGCCGCCAAGATACAACCTCTGCGCTTCTCGCTGGTCTTCCAGACATGTTCTGTTTGCCGATGCCTTTGATGGTAAAGCTCTGCTTTATATGTCAAACAAAGTTGTCATGCCTTGTCCATGCTTACAATATCTTCATGTTTTGTAGGCGCCTTCTGATCGCTTCCTTCAGGTTTACATGCTTCCTTATTTCACAACAAACTTTGTACTTGTTTCTTGCTGCCACAGATACTCTTCTGTAAGTATCGGTAACTTTATCAGCGGTCGGTTCGAATTTTCAAGCTATTGAAACGTGAAATTCGTCCTCTTCCCTGGCTGCTTCTATCCCTTCAAGCCGCAGCATCATAATGTGAACGACAACGTCAGCCCCAGACGAGAGCTGGTTAAGCGGCAGCATACATTGCTTGACGGTGGCGCTAGGTGTGGTGTAGCTTCATTTTTCCCGAAATGCGGTTTTCTCCTTGCTAGTGATAGCAAGACTAATCTAAATATAATCGACTGGCTCTTGCATACATTTTAATACTTGAAATTGATCCGCAGTGACCACATGCTTAAATACCTAATCTATATATGGCTGGCTGATCTTAATTGGACCTGCTTTGAAAGCAGCCATTCCCAATAATATTTAAAACTGCAAGCGAGAAAAATCTAGATCATCTTGTGAAGGTAAATATTCATTCATCGAATTCAAAATAGGTTTAAATCCTATATCCAGCTCCTTTGGCTAATAGCTTCTTGACATAAGCGACGTAGCGGGACAGTGGTTGACGGCTGCGTCATGCGCGCCATCTATTATCACCTTTTTAAGCTCAAACATCCCCGTCTTTCCAAGGTACTTTATCGGGCAAGTATATATTTTAAGGAGTCAAAAAAGGTTTCAAATTGTTCACATTCAATGGTTTAAAAGTTCTGTGGCCCTTTCCATACATAAGTTGCATTTTATTGTCCGTAAGATATGAAAACATCAAAATTTTGGCAAACCGGAAGAATTTCAAAGGGCTTGCGCGGGCAAATATTTTTCGAATTCGATATTTTCGACCAGAAAATCGTGATCAGCGGCCATTAATACATTAGAAAACACCCGGAAATCAAAGATCCTGTGAAAAAGTGGTGATCACGACATGGCCTAATGAGCATATCACCAAAGTCGTCTCTAGCTGTCAAAAGCGAGTCAACATTCTCCGCATGCTCGGCGGCAGAGAGTATGGCGGGGATCGAAAGACCCTGCTTGTGCTCTACAAGTCCCTGATACGGTCCATTGTCGAATATAATTCGTTCGTTTTTGATTCGACGAACAAGACCAATAAACAAAAGCTAGAGCGAGTCCAAAATGCCAGTATCCGGGCAGCCACAGGCGCGCTCTCAGAATCCCCCATCACCAGCCTGCTAACTGATAGCGGGCTATGCCCACTGTAGACAAGACGCGACGCCCAGCTTATTTCTTACTATATTAGGGTCCAATCCACCGAAAACCATCCGGCAAAACAATGTTTCGCCCATCCCAGACGAGCAAATAAAGCCACTCTACAGAAGTGGCCCCCATTTAAACACAGAGTAGCGAAAACCTTGGAAAGCCTTAATCCTGCACTGCCAGCAACAATAGGCAAACCACCACTCTCCCGCTCCTGGACTCGGAAAGAGCCCAAAATTGAATTTCTATTTACTTCCCGTAAAACGGACTTCTCAGAGGAAGAAGTCTCCCAGAAATTCCTAGAGTTCCGATCTTGTAACGCAGACAAGACGTTTATATTTACAGACGGCTCCAAAATAGGCGAAAAAGTAGGCTTCGGCATGTGGGGGCAAAATATTTGCCTACAGAAACGACTTCCGGACAACTGCTCTATCTTCACAGCCGAGGCTGTTGCCATCCTAGATGCATTAGTCATGATCAGAACCCAAAATATCAACTCAGCCGTCATCTGTTCAGACTCTAAATCTGTCCTGCAGGCCATCAGTAACGTAGTCAACCCCAGCCACCATGTTATAGCAGATATTCAGAAAGGTATCGATGATACCCCTGATGTCTCTTTTCTTTGGATCCCGGGCCACTGCAAAATTCAAGGGAATGAAAAGGCCGATGAGCAGGCAAAAAAATCCCTAGAACTTAGAGAGATCGCACCCTTAATGTTGTCTGGAGATGATAGCAAAGCTCTCCTCCAGGACAGTATCCGGAAGCAAATCCAAAATAGCTGGACCACAAACCACAGCGCCCACCTATTCTATATCAAGCCTCACATCGGCTACTGGCCCAGTTCCAACCAAAAGAGTCGCCGGCGCGAGGTTATTCTAACCAGACTCAGAAATGGACACACAAAATTAAATGCCTATTGGAACGCAGGTACCTGTGGTACCTGCGACGCAATGGAGAATCCCTATCACATTCTCATCGATTGTCCCCAGCACAATACCCATCGGCAACCCGTACTAGATTACTGCCGAATCCAAAAATCCCCTGTAGACCTATGCTCGGTAACGACCATCCTGAGCTACTCGAAAAACTCTTTACGTTTCTAAAGGACTCTGGGCTAGAGAAGTTTCTATAAATCACCCCTCCCAGTATATATGTTGGAGGGTGCATGGTGCACACCCCAAAGTAGGACTTGCATATTTTCAAATTAACCATTCATGTCATAGATGATCCACTGCAAAATTTAAGCAATAGTTGTTTAACCTTTAAATGGTATAACGTACGCTAAGGATAGGTTATGTTAGGCTAGCTTTAAAATCAGGTTAGGTTAAATAGGTTATATTTCCTCACCGCAGTGATACCTTTCACTGCGGCTCCATGCTAATGACATTCATACTCTTACTAACAATCTAACTGTCCTCTCACACCTTTTTCCTCTGTGCGGCGGCTGCCCAGCCGGAGAGGGGAGCTGCAACCTCACCTCCGGGTTGCAGGGTAAATTCGCGGCACACTGGCCAGGTGTTAAGCGCAGTTTCTAAAGTATGAAAATTATTGATTTAACAGAGGATTTCGAGTAACGTAGACAAGCGGACATTAGTAGCTGACACACAAAATTCTAAATTATAAATTCCGAAATCTAAATTTAAGGTCTTCAACCACAGAGATAACCTTCGCACTTTGCGGGTCTAATTTTATAAAAAGACCTCCCTTGGCATGGCTATGCCATTGCCACGACCGTCCATTTCCAAGCTAAAACATCTTGCAACCCATTACTTGAAATAACTCCCATTGCTTTAACAGACTAACGTAGCTTGCCCTCACGCATAATTCTAAAATTCTCCCACACACTCCTTTAGAGGCGGGCAAAGGTGCTATGCACAGAACACCTTATAAAAAGTCATAAGAAAGTAAGTACTACTCCAGTGTCGCAGCTAATAATTCATACAGCCAGCGCTCCAAAGACCAGGCAGAATGGTGCAAAAAGCACACATTCATCAATTATGGTAATCGAGAACACTATAACGTACCATTTAAAATGACCGAGCTAAATTACGCCATTAGCAAGTGCGGAAACACTGCAGTGGGCCCTGACGAAATTCACTACTCTTTCTTCAGGCACCTCAGCCAAACAGCACTAAAGTACCTGCTTTCGGCCATTAACAACATGTTTCTTAGCGACTCTTTCCCCACATCGTGGCGAGAGAGTATTATCATTCCCCTTCCAAAACCTGGCAAAGAAAAAACAGACCCAAAAGGATATCGCCCAATTTCGCTTACTAGCTGTGCTAGCAAGATTGTCGAGCGCATGGTAAAAGTTAGACTTCACGAGATCCTCGAAAAGAAACTTGATGCTATGCAATCAGGCTTCCGGCGCGGGCGAGCCACCACTGACAATTTGGTGAAACTGGTCAGTGACATCCAGAATGGCTTCGACAAAAAGCAAGTAACAATAGCTGCATTCCTAGACATTAAATCGTCGTTCGATCGCGTACAAAAAGACGCCCTCTTGTATAAATTAAGCAAGCTAGGAGTTCGCGGCCACCTTGCAAAATTTATTGAAAACTTCCTCAAAGACCGAAATTTCAAAGTCTGTTGTGGCACCACATACCCCTACCTGGCAACCCAAGACCAAGGCACACCCCAGGGTAGCGTTCTGTCTCCCACCCTCTTTCTAGTAATGATCAATGATCTCTTCGCCAAAAAGCTACCGCCTGGAATAAATTACTCCCTTTTTGCGGAAGATGTCGCCATTTGGAAATTGACTGCAATAGATACCAGGCGGTATAATGAGCCAGAATTTCAACATGCAACTACGCAGTTGCAGGATAGCTTAAACGACATCGATTATTGGTGTAGTTTGATGGGTCTATCACTCTCGGCGTAAAAATCATCAGCCGTTGTCTTTGCCAGAGCGCATTCCAGACACGACCCTCCACGCCTCCAAACCTCGGGTAAACCTCTTGCATGCACCAATTGCTTCAAATTCTTGGGCGTCACCCTAGATTCCCGATTGAGTTTCAATGAGCATATCACCAAAGTTGTCTCTAGCTGTCAAAAGCGAGTCAACATTCTCCGCATGCTCGGCGGCACAGAGTATGGCGGGGATCGAAAGACCCTGCTTATGCTCTTCAAGTCCCTGATACGGTCCATGCCCGAATATAATTCGTTCGTTTTTGACTCGACGAACAAGACCAAATAAACTAAAGCTAGAGCGAGTCCAAAATGCCAGTATCCGGGCAGCCACAGGCGCGCTCTCAGAATCCCCCATCACCAGCTTCTAACTGATAGCGGGCTTTGCCCACTGCAGACAAGACGCGACGCCCAGCTTATTTCTTACTATATTTAGGTCCAATCCACCGAAAACCACCCGGCAAAACAACGTTTCGCCCATCCCAGACGAGCAAATAAAGCCACTCTACAGAAGTGGACCCCATTTAAACACAGAGGAGCGAAAACCCTGGAAAGCCTTAATCTTGCACTGCCAGCAACAATAGGCAAACCCCCACTCTCCCGCTTCTGGACTCGGAAAGAGCCCAAAGTTGAATTTCTTTTCACTTCCCGTAAAACGGACTTCTCAGAGGAAGAAGTCTCCCAGAAATTCCTAGAGTTCCGATCTTGTAACGCGGACAAGACTTTTATATTTACAGACGGCTCCAAAATAGGCGAAAAAGTAGGCCTCGGCATCTGGGGGCAAAATATTTGCCTACAGAAAAGACTTCCGGACAACTGCTCTATCTTCACAGCCGAGGCTGTTGCCATCCTAGATGCATTAGTCATAATCAGAACCCAAAATATCAACTCAGCCGTCATCTGTTCAGACTCTAAATCTGTCCCGTAGGCCGTCAGTAACGTAGTCAACCCCAGCCACCACGTTATAGCAGATATTCAGAAAGGTATCGATGATACCCCTGATGTCTGTTTTCTTTGGATCCCGGGCCACTGCAAAATTCAAGGGAATGAAAAGGCCGATGAGCAGGCAAAAAAGTCCCTACAACTTAGAGAGATCGCACCCTTAATGTGGTCTGGAAATGATAGTAAAGCTCTCCTCCAGGACAGTATCCGGAAGCAAATTCAAAATAACTGGACAACAAACCACAGCGCCCACCTATTCTATATCAAGCCTAACATTGGTTACTGGCCCAGTTCCAACCAAAGGAGTCGCCGGCGCGAGGTTATTCTAACCAGACTCAGAAATGGACACACAAAATTAAATGCCTATTGGAACGCGGGTACCTGTGGTACCTGCGACGCAATGGAGAATCCCTATCACATTCTCATCAATTGTCCCCAGCACAATACCCATCGGCAACCCATACTAGATTACTGCCGAATCCAAAACATCCCTGTAGACCTAAAAACTCTGCTCGGTAACGACCATCCTGAGCTACCTGAAAAACTCTTTACATTTCTAAAGGACTCTGGGCTAGGGAAATTCCTATAAATCACCCCTCCCAGTATATATGATGGAGGGCGCATGGTGCACCCCCAAAGTAGGACTTGCCTATTTTCCAATTAACCATTCATGCCATAGACGATCCCCTGCAAAATTTAAGCAATAGTTGTTTAGCCTTTAAATGGTATATCGTAGGCTAAGGATAGGTTATGTAAGGTTAGCTTTGAAATCAGGTTAGGTTAAAGTAGGTTATATCTCTTCACCGCAGTGATACCTTTCACTGCGGCTCTATGCTAACCACACTCATACTCTTACTAACAATCTAACTGTCCTCTCGCACTTTTTTCCTCTGCGCTGCGGCTGCCCAGCCGGAGAGAGGAGCTGCAACCTCACCTCCGGGTTGCAGGGTAAATTCGCGGCACCCTGGCCAGGTGTTTAGCGCAGTTTCTAAAGTATGAAAATTATTGATTTAACGGAGGATTTCGAGTAACATAGACAAGCGAACATCAGTAGCTGACACACAAAATTCTAAATTCTAAATTCCAAATTCTAAATTTAAGGTCTTCAACCACAGAGATAACCTTTGCACTCTGCGGGTCTAATTTTATAAAAAGAACTCCCTTGGCATGGCTATGCCATTGCCACGACACGTCCATTCGCAAGCTGAAACATCTTGCAACCCATTACTTGAAATAACTCCCATTGCGTTAACAGACTAACGTGACTTGCCCTCACGCAAAATTCTAAAATTCTCCCACACACTCCTTTAGAGGCGGGCAAAGGTGCTATGCACAGAACGCCTAATAAAAAGCCTTTTGACTTGACTTGACTACAGGTGACGATACATCTAAGATGCATCCTGGAGGGATATGTTCCAAAGAATTACCCAAAGGTATTATCATAAGTTTTGGACACAATATTAGAGACTCTCCTATTAATATCCAAACGACCATCGCCTCCGTTTCACTTTCACTTACGTATGTTAATCTTCTCAATTTCTATTGAATGATAACCAAGACGATTTACATTACTTTACCTTTCACATACGTTGAACGTTACACTTTTTTAATCTTTCTCACATATGGATACATTCAATTTGTTTAATACTCATTTTGACTTGTGAAGTTCCGATAATAAGGGGGGGGGGGGTTATGTAACATTTAAATACAGTTGGAGACAGATTTTTCTCATCAATGGCATCATACTTTAATTATATCAATATTCGAGCTAACAATTTCAACGTACTATTCACATTCCTGAAACGTCGACAGCGATCACGAGACTCAGCCTGCCTAGCGCGGTCCCATTTCACTGAAATCTTGCCAACGAAATAATACACATAAAACAAAAATCTTGCTGGACTTGCCGGTCTTCCTGTGCGTGTGGGAGTGGGCTCGTGCACCCTGCGTTGTCCAGGTTCCTGTTACTTGGCAGTGCCCTGGGCAAAAATTGTTGGAGGGTAGTCTCGAAAGAATTACCAGGAATCTTGAATTTCAAGACTGGCAACATTAATGTTAGAACAATTAGCGTTGAAAAATTAACAGATCCATTTCCTTTATGCAATATAAATGACTTATTTCCATTATTTACTTATTGTCTTATAACACTGCTTCAATCGACGTAATTATCGAGCCTAACGAAATGCAAAGAACGACAGGCAGAAATTTACTGGGTAAATGCTCCTCACTATTTCAGAATTTAACGCACTATCGCAGAATTTAACAAATAACTGTCATTATTTTGGAGGGGAGGTTTGTGTCATTGGCGTGTGGTATTGTGCGATAAATGTTTTTTCCTCCTTGGAGTCCCTTAATTCCCCTTTTAAACATTCATCATGCATCAAAATTATCGCTATCTATTGCAGTGCGTGCATATTATATCAACATGACTTGTTTCAATCAAATTATTGTTAATTATCAATGCTCTACTTGTTTCTCGAGGAACAATAATTAGCCTCTTATTTATTTGATGATTTATGCAAAGCAAATACTCAGAGAATCTTCCAGAATATGCGCTGTCAATTTATACGAACTCGATTGCATACAGACTCATCAACGGACACTATCATAAATCCTAAGGGTCACGCCTGTAGGGTGTGTTGCATTACCCCCTGCCCCAAAAATATATACTACTTACCACCAGCCGCTGCACCAGTCACCCACACGCCGTCGCCTTTCTCGTAGCCAGCTCTCGTTTCCTCGGGACGGTGATTTCCCCCTTTTAGTGCACTTTACGCGTTTCGCATTCCATTCGATACGTGTAGTGATATTGCAGAATAGTAAAACGAATTCAAGTGATGTTACGCTCAATCCTGCTGCTGGTTCATTATAAAAGTTATTAAATATTAGTCTTTTTGCGCATCTTACGTTATAAATCTTGCACGCACTCGCACTTTAATCATCGAATCAATATCTACGATCAAGGCGGCAAGAACTCGGAAATTACTCAATTACTGCAGTGCGTAATTGACCTAACCGTTTCATAGCAAAAATTCTCAAGATTAACGTATATCCGATATTCTTTCATTGGTTCTCTATTCTGATTTCACCCCCTCCCCCACCCGGACAAAGCTTAACCCGCGCGGGGCTGGGGTCTCCAGCCGAACGCGCGGGGCTGGGGGTGTAAATTTTACCCCTGTTATCTCCCGAACTAATGGTCCAATTTGGAAAATTCAAACGCCAATCGAAATATCTCATCATGAACAACTAAAAACATGTACTTAATTTAAAGTTTGAGGTCAAGGTCAAGGTCAGTGAGGTCAGCTGTCAAAACCGTGGTTTTTGAGGTTGCAATGCTACGGAGATCAGGCAATGGAAGCTATGAGCTTCATACTTCATGGAAAGCCTTCACTTGAATGCAGCAAGGTGCTTTGAGACCGTTAGGCTGGTGGCATGACCGGTCAGTCAAGATGAGGTCACTAAAGGTCACCATATTTTTGTATCCAAATGTGGTCATGCGATACATGTTTTTGAGCCATTTTGCATGCAGAATTCAGCTATGATGTTCAGAGAATCATATCTGAAATACTCTGGTCTCAACTTGCACAGCCGGGGTCAGGTAGGTCATCAGAGGTCAACTTTTTAAGTTCATACTTTTTGCCAATGACACATGATTTTGGACCTGTTTTGTCTCAGGAACACTATAAAAGTAGTGTAAGCGTGTACGAGGTCATCCTGGGTCATCCTGGGTCACTATGATTCACTAAATAAAGACTGTATTGATCAGCCCTAAAATCGAGCGTGAGTCGCTGAGCTTTCGCAGCTCTCAGGCTAAAGTTATAAAGCTAGAGACTCAAAATTTGTCATGCATATGCACTGTATGGTGTTTTACCAAATAAATTCCGGTTTTTGAAAAATCTTGAAAATTTTAGAAATGTTGTAACTTTTTCCAAAAAATATTTTTTTAAAAATATTTTTTCCAAAACCAAAATTTTGAAAATCCGAGATAGCCATTTTGAAGACCACAATAATGCCTATCGTTTGATGCAAGAAAATTGGAAATCGGTTCAGAACTGTAGCTTCAGCAGCTCTTTAAACATTGCTTGGTTTTGGTACAAAAATCGCCTGTAGTGACGTCACATTTTGCTTATTTCTCAAAAATTTTCAACCGATTTTATTTTTATTTGGCAGAAATGTGTAAAATTTTTGTAAAAAAGGTACTGAAAATTTGCGGCTGCGCGCCGCCGTTTTTAGATATCGCAAAATTCGCGAGGGGGGTAAATTTACCCCCCAGCCCCGCGGTTAACGTACGTCCGATATTCTTTCATCGGTTCTCAGTCCTCAATTTTTTTCTCTCACCCCTTTAAAAGCTTCGATAGCAAAGCGGGAATTTATTTGTATTTTGGGCAGAGTGTTAGATATTCAAAGAAACAAAATCGAAACGATCAGTTGCATTGCGACTCCGATAACATACAAAAATCAGCATTATAATCTACGTTACGACCTTGGTTAGCGATTAGCATATTAGTTTATGATAGGTTGGACTCTACATTCTCATACCTCACTGTATCGAAAAATGTACCACATATTTAGTTGGACCTCTCGCAATAAAACGTTCTTCGCTCTTGCGTCAGCTACATTTTTCAACATGTTTCGGAAATCCGCAGTCACCCAACATCATATCGTCACCGATCAGACACACCTATCCCCCCGTTACTTTCCCCATTTAACATCCTATGTAATATCTGTAATAGCCAAGTACCAAAATTAAATGTTTCGAGGTCTAGTTTCACTCCACGTCATGCGCCAGATTCGATCACATAGTTCCACCGAAATCAATCTTTCGTCTAAAGTCTGGTCGAAAATTTGGAGGGGAACTACTAATTTTGAACGGCTCGTTATTCCGGGTACTCACATTCCGTTGCTTTGTTGGTCCCTGCCCCCAGCACTTGCCTCTGCCGCCGGCGCCCGCGGCGACACCCGCCCAGTGCTCGAGCCGTTTGCAGAGTGACAGGCCTCCCAGACGGTGAAGGATGCATCCCCCTCCCTCCCTCAAAGGGGGAAGGGTGCGAGCCCGTCGACCGATCGTACCGGAAATCGGCCCGATGGTCATACCTCCCCAGGGGGGATATGGGTAAGAAACCGTTTTTACTCTTAAATCCCCCAAAAGGTGAAATCCACTACTCATTTAAAGATTTTTCAATTCGACATAATTTTCCCCCATTTATCAATTTCGACCCGCCTTTGCGTTCTCAAATGGTAGCCCCGATCCACCTCGTGACACACGACGCCACAATGCCTGCTGAGCACTGACTGCTGATAGAAGCAGGTCAGGTACCACGGATGCTGGGGCCTGGTCTGGGAGGCCTAGAAAGAGGGGTGGGGCGCTCCCTGCAATTTTCGACCAGACTTAAGTCTATGTTAAAACATGTGACATAGCTTTCAAAAAGAAACTAAAATTTGACGGTACCCAGCTAACCTATCACATTCCATACTTGGTGCCCACTGCACGCAAACCCCAAAATGTGTCACATTACAGAAACAATCGTTTTAAACAGCAAAAAACAGCGTAGGAAAATCGCCAGAAAAACTCAAAACAAAGCGTGCAAGATGAAAGAAAAGGTATATAAATTTCACAAATCCAAAACCAACACGTACCGACAGTATCTCCGCAGTTATATTCTAGCACCCTTTCCAAGGTTAGATCGGTAGAACAAGCTGTTAGGAAAGGCCAGAGATGGTTACTATCAATATGTCTCCTTGTCATAGAATGCAATAGGAAACGTGATGTACGCGGGAGAAAACCATGTGGTGATGAAATCCCCAGCTGACTGGGTTAGGTCATCGGGTCAATGCGATGACAACGCCCTCTGTACCATATGTGTGATTCACCCGTTAGATGGCGTTGTAACTAGACTGGCGTTGTAACAAGTTTGCCAAATAAGTGACTGACTGGAATGATCAATTGGTCATATTACCTAATGCAGTATTTTGTTAACCATGCGTAATTCAGATTCAGTCCAGATTCAGTTTTGTATTGCTGTGATGATTCGCTTCCGTTAATTTCCTGAATCATGTGAGCCACAAACTGTCTGCATTAAGGCCCTCTGGTCTAATCGGCCCCTCGTGTACTTGTATGCCGCACTGCCAGATATGACAATGATTGTTTGTGTCCGCAGATCTCAGAGAGCGGTGTGGCCGGGCTCGCCCGGTGACCTGCTGCAATTTGGCAAATCCCGATATCTTCTACAGAGAACACCTTCCCATCTAAATTTCGACTCCACGCATAGGGGTCGCCGGTCAGCAGGCTCGGCCGCCCGCCCCTGCATGCTGGGTATCTGGGGATTCAGTGTGACTTATGCAGGTATGACCACGAATCTGCGGAATGATCAGTGAATTCGAGGGCTTAACTGCGTTTCATGGTCCAAATGTATTTGCTTAGTATGTTTGGTAAATTGATACTGCGTTACCTGTTGGAGGCTCCCAATACTTCGGGCCGCGATCGAGCTGTTCGATCTTGCGCCGTTGTCTTGCGGCGCGCTAAATTGTGGGGGTGGGGACCAGGGGGAGGGGTTTCTGGCTGTAAGCCGCATTCGGTGCGGGGGAGCAGTGTTTCGATCACTTTCGATATCGTGGATGGGATTTCATTAGGTGTTTGTGCACACCATATAACATGCTTGTTCGTCGATGTGGGGTCTGGATTAGCACCTCTAATTCCTATACATTTCAGAAGGACATTGCTCAGGGCTACTAAATCATCTTATGTATTCGAACATAACATTGAACTCTCAAACGAATTCATTGAAATAAGACACTTCTTGGTTGCTCCTGAATTGACACTGTACCGTTTAACAAATTGGCTATCCGATAGATGGCGAGTAATCTTGCTAGTTCCTCATTTTTCCGCAAGGTTATGGTCGCTGTTCAACGGTAGCTCAGGAAGAAGAGGAAAACGTTAATTTATCTTAAGTTGTATGTCTGATCTTAAAATCCTAACATTTAATGCTCGTGGCATTCGGTTAGCGTCCAAAAGAAGAACTTTGTTTCGATTCCTACATTCTCACTTTCCCAAACACATTGCGGTAATTCAGGAAACCCACTCATGTGATCGCGATGTTTATGTTTGGCAGGCTGAATGGGGATCGGATATAATTTTCTCGCATGGAAAGACTACTATTGAGTGCGGAGTCGCCATTCTTATGCCCCGGTCATTGCAAGGAAGCTGTGTGTTTAGTGTTTCACATTGCTCTAATGATGGTAGGCTTATTATCGCGGACTTGAAATTTAGTAAGTTTACGGTGAAATTAGTTGCAGCTTATGCGCCAACTCAGCGACAAAAGAGCCAGCAAAAACAGTTTTTTCGTTTGATCAATGATAAAATCAACAGCATGTCTGAGGCTGAAAAGTCTTACATCATTTTCTGTGGAGACTTAAACACACATTTATCACATCGAGACACCTCAAGGACCGATTTTCGTGTTCCATCCGCAGCCAAAATATTACTCAATTCAATAGAGGAACATAAGCTTATTGATCTCTGGCGTGAGAAAAACCCTGAACTGCGACGCTATTCATGGAGCCGTTTAACACCGCAATTACAGCAATCCAGGCTGGATTACATTATCATAAGCGAATACATTAAAACTCATCATGTTGTAAGCAAGGTTGAGATAAGGCCTGGGATATTAAGCGATCATAGCATAGTAAGTGCTGAATTTAATTTGTTTTCCTCTGATAAAGGTCCAGGGCTTTTTCGATTCCGTAATGAACTGCTTGAAGACACAATCTTTGTAGGATTAGTCAAAACCGAAATAGAGAAAGCAAGACGGGGTCAGGAACTTTACAATAATGTTTCTGATTCTGGTCTTTTATTGGAACTTCTATCTAGTAAAATAAGAGTAGCTAGCATTAAAAGATGGAAAGAAAGAGAAACTGCAAAACGCGAAGAAAATAGTAGGATTTTAAAATCATTAGATAAGATCGAATCCGAAATAGCCACGTGTGGTGATGATTGTTTACTAGAAAGGTATAGACAATTGCAAGTACGTGCTGATGAAATACAAGAAGAAAAAGGTAAACTAGCAATGATTTATTCTGGTGCTAAGTGGCTTGAACAAGGTGAACGCCCCACTCGCTATTTTCTCAACCTGCATAAGCAAAGGAATATGGATAAGAAAATTGAGGTGCTGCAATCGGAAAATGGTGATTTCGTAACTGGTAACAAGGATATTCTAATTATGTGCAAGGAATTATTTAATAAGATATACGCAACACAGGATAGCTATGATAGAGGTAGTGAATCAGCTTGCGATATGTTTTTGGGAGAATTGGAATGTCCTAAGGTTAGCGCCGAGAACAGAGAATTATGTGACGCTCCCATCACCGGCATCGAATGCAGGTTAGCTCTTGATGGTATGAAAAACAATAAGGCACCGTCGGTTTCAGGCTTCACTAAGGAATTTGTTCGATTCTTTTGGGAAGATTTAGAACAGTTCATTGTAAGTTATATTAGAGAAGTGAAAGAAAAAGGACTATTTTTCGTTACTCAAAGGAGGGGTATTATAACGATGATTCCTAAACAGGGCGATCAAAAAATTTTGAAAAAAACGAGCGATCTGTCTTTTAGATATTATATATAAAATAATTGCAAAAGTTATCGCCAATAGGTTAATGCTAGTAGTGAGGGATTTAGTTGCTCCTGATCAGACAGGTTCAATACGAGGGCGGAATATTGGAGTAAATTTAAGAATAACTTCTGATATCATAGAATATTGTGACGCCGATAAAATAGGTGGAATTCTTATGGCATTGGATTTCCAGAATGCATTCAATTCTGTCGAGCATAAGTTCATTGAAGATACTCTGAAAAAGTTCGGATTTGGAAGTTATTCTATTGAATGGATTCAGATACTGCATAGGGATATGGAACTCGGTATCATAAACAATGGATTTACTTCCTCATGGTTTAAACCATCACGCGGTCTGCAACAGGGCTGCCCTGCTTCCAGTCTCATATTTTGTTTAGTTGTCGAAATTTTGGCTGTTAAGATTCGTGCATCGCCTAGGGTGAACGGTATAATAATTTCCAATGAGGAAATAAGAATATCACAATATATAGACGATACAACTTTGTTCGTAAAAGACGTTGACTCAGCCAAGAATGCTTTGGAGCTAGTGAAGGAATTCGGAATGTACTCCGGCCTGCAATTAAATCTAAATAAATGCAAATTTATGTGGTTAGGCTCCCAGAAACACTCAGCGGAACGTATTTGTGGACAGGAACCTAATGAGCGAGTTAAGATTTTAGGCGTTACATTTAGTGCCTTGCATGAGTGTAGTGACATTAATATTCAGCCAGTTTTGATTAAGATTCAAAATGTGTTGAACCAGTGGTCCCAGCGAAATCTCACGCTTAAAGGAAAAATAACAATAGCGAAAGCTCTCGTTATTTCTCAGTTAATCCACATGACCTCCGCAGTAATTTTTCAAAAGAGACATCTGGACACAATCCAAAGTAAAATTATGCGTTTCATTTGGAGGGGGCGTCCGCCAAAAGTTGCTAGAGATGTGCTGTGTCAAGAAGTCAAGAATGGGGGCTTAAATTGTCCAAATGTGATAAATCTTTATAAAGGGCTGCGTTGCTCTTGGATGGGCAGACTATTGAGGAATATGGATATAGGGTTCGCTAAAATTTTTCAGAAAAGGATTCGTGTCAAGTTAGAGCATTTATTGCATATGAATTACAATTTTGCGTGGGTTAAAGACAGAAGAGTAGCTGCGTTTTACAAAGAGATGTTAGGTTGGTTTAGAGAAGCGGTCCCCATCAAAGAACCTACTTGTGGAAAGGAAGTCTGTAAACAAATAATGTGGAATAATGAAGCTATTCGGGTGGAAGGGAAAATTATTTTCAATGCTGCATTGTACGAAAACAGTATATTGTTCCTTGATGCATTCTTTAATCATGAGGGACAAATCTTGGATTATAATTCGTTTAAGGAAAGCAATAACTTGACACGACTGGATCCTCTTGTTTATATGGGCTGGTGCCGGGCCATTCCTGCGATATGGAGACGGCTTGCCGTTGGCAGTGAAGTACTAACCGTTCAGGAGAAGGTACTTGGCTGTGACATAGAAGTGAAAGGAAAAGTTGTCCCGGTTCAGCGGATTAAAGTAAAATATTTTTCAAATAAATTTCTAAAGGAGATAACCCCCAGAGCGCAAATGAAATGGATAGACGAAGGAGTTGAATACGGAGAAAACTGATGTAAAGTGTACTTACTTCCATTTAACATCACGAAATCAACAAAGCTTCAAAATTTACAATATGGGATAGTTCATAGGTTTTTTCCCACTCGAAGATTCTTGTGCATACGAAATGTGATAGATGATCCATTCTGTGATAAGTGCGGTAACATAGAGACAATCGAGCATTTCTTTGTAGAGTGTGGAGAGGTTAGAGGATTTTGGGATGATCTAGTTAGAAAAATTAACCCAAAGCTTGCCACAACAAAATAGTTCTCTGGCACTGTTACAAACATTCTCTTTGGATCATTGGAAACATTGAATGTTGTCAATCTTATAGTCTTAACTGCAAAACAGTTCATTGTGAATCAGAGGTTTAAGGATGAAGAAATAAAAATGGGAGTCTTTCCAGCATTTCTGGAAAAAATATTTCAAATGGAACGGTGCATTGCAAAGAAGGATAGAAGAATTGACAGGTTTCACGAGAGATGGCTACCATTCATAAATGAACATTTTGAGCTATACATTTAGTTTGCATAATCTGGACCCACTTCGGCGAGCTGCATACGGTGAAGGAGGTTATCGTGATGTGAAGTGATCTGTGAAGTGTATGAAATCAACGTGATTGCACATTGTGGGAGGGTAGGGATTGGGAAGGGGGGGTGAGGGGGGGTGAGTTTGGTGTCGAGACGATGTTACGTTGAAGCGACGTGGGGCTACTACCGTGACACGAGCGGCAAGGTGTGAAGGAGAGTTGTTAAATTGTTTTGCAAAGTTTACAGCCGTGTTTTGTGAAATAAATGATTGAGAAAAAGACAGTATCTCCGCAGTAGCGACCAGGACCGTCCGGCAGGCACTGGCTGGGGCTGGCCGCCACCCCACCCGCGCGCGCAGAGTGCCGGCCCGGCCGCCCCAGGCCGGGTCACGTGCGCCAGTGACGCCAACCAATCAGAGGCGGACCTGCAGACACGCCGGCACCAACACAGGCATTGCGGTCTCACTTCGAATTCTAGACAGTCCCATCCTTTTCGGACAAGCTCAAGAAGAGCTAAAAAAACCTGCTGCCATAAAAGTCCTATCAAATGCTTTGGTCATGGGTAGAGATCATTGGGGGGGCTTGGGGGCCGCAACCCCCTGGATTTTGGTCCCTCATACTCTCTGTATGTATAGCGTTTGTATTGCCGTGCCAGTGTTAACCCACACAAAGCCCCCTGGATCGAGAAGATATCTCCAGCTTTGGCCATGGTATGCCAGTTTTCGGCCCGACATCCCCGCCTGACGTCATTTATGAGCAGCCCTATAGGTCTAAGAAAGACCATTTGTGTGCGTGTTTAGCCATGTTAGGTTTTTTATTCGTCAAATGCTAAGGGAAAACGATCTTAATTGGTTACAAATGAACTAATCTCAATCTGATATGGGCCCAAGGAACAGATGCCTTAGTTCAGACCAGCCCCCATCGAAGTTAGTTGGCAGCACGGGCTTGATAATTCCTCTGTCCCATTGACATCGCATGTTAAAATGTTCATTTTGGAAAGTCTCCAGATCGCAAATTTGGGTGGTCTCAGAAACAAATTGCATATCATCTGAAAGCACCATCAATTTACTTTTGGGTTCCGGAGTCGGTTTTACAATGCCCACAAAAACCTTCCCACAGGAGAGCAAAAACTGACTCGATGTCGCGGCGCCACCGACCCTCCCTCCCCCAGCGGGCAGCCGCTCACGCGTAACCGTAGCGCAACTGGTAGAGCGCTCGCTTGCCACGCAATAGGTCGCGAGTTCGAAACTGCGTGGGAGCACTTTAACAAATTTTTTCAACCATGTCTTGAAACTCAATTGTTTTCACGTGTTATTGTAAAATGATGTTAATAGAAACCTTTTGTTCTTCAGAATGTTTCCTTTTCGTGTTTACTGGGCAGATTTAACCTCATAACCAAAATACAAACTCGCCGAGCAGTGCCTTCGGAACACGGATGGAGATGGAGGGAGGAGGTGGGAGTCAGAAGCTCCAAGATTTTGGGCCTCCCACAGGGGCGCAGCCAAAGGGGGCACAGGGAGCACATGACCTCATCGATGCCAGAGTGCCCCTTTGATCGCTAGGCGGTGTACCGTTTGGGCTGTGCCACTCAAAAAATAGTGTCCTACGCCGTTGAAACTAGATGCAAGTAGACCACATGTAGCAATTGAAACTATTATTAGACAATTTACAACTATTTTTGGTCAGCTAGGGAATTCTGTCGCGTTTCATGGTACCCGGCAAGAGTATGGGCACCTAATACGATTCCAGATAATGCATCATCGTCGCCAATAATTGTATGGGCGAAGGCATTCTGGTGACCATTGAGCTCACTTGGTGCCACCTGAGCTGGTCAAAGGCCATATGAACCCATCTAAAGCCAATTGAGCTACTCTGATGACCCCATATCTGAAGGCCAATGAGCTAGTCTATTCCCTGGGGAAAACTGAGCTATTCTGGAGGGGGAGGGCTCTGATCCACATCATTTTTGCCCTGAGCTGGTCTTGAATAGATGTGAAATAAAAACACAAGGCCAACTACCATCATCTTGGGGGGCCACTGAGCTATATTCTAGTCCCTGGTTGCACAGCTGGGGGACAGCTGCCTTGTGGGGCTCTGTCACACTAGGTAGTCCCCGGGCTGGTCTTAAATAGAGGATCACCATAAATTTAAGACAGTCTTTGAAAACTCTTAAAATATTATATATCTACAGGTCATAGGGACATCCCTATGGTCATAGAAGAATAGGGGTATACAGGGGATATGACCCTCCAGGGGATAGGGGCAGCCAGTGAACAAAATGAGGCAGGTGACTCGATCAGGTAGTTCGGGAAAATACAATCCCAACATTAATGGCTCTTCCAGCAAAAACAACCACCTAACTTTGCCTTGAATTGAGGGATATTTCCCAATAAAATCTACAATCTGGCGGGTTGAAGGAGGAGCGACTGGAATCACCTGGTCAGGGGCGAGAGGCCGCAGGAAGCTGGAAGGCTTAGATAGATAACATATTTTTGCAGGCAGTGTTTAAACCGATGGTGTTGGAAGGGTCAGCATGAAGCGGGAAGAGTTGGGAAACCTGACGTCGCTCCCTGCTAACCATGGATGTGAGAGACGATTTAACACTCAGCGGGCCATTCCAACCGGTGCACAGACTCCCACCCCATATCCCGAAATGGTGAGTTTGTCACTTCATGTGTTCACTATTACATATGTGCACTGATAAAAGACTAGCAGCACTGGTAAGTGCACACAAAGGTCCAGGCGTTCATGGCCCATAAGGTACCCTCCCACAACACATATGGATGAAAACCGATATGCGAACCACATGTGCAAAAACGAGAAGTACAGACATATAGATCACTAGTGCAGAATAAAAGACAAGGAACAAAACAAAATATGCACAAACACACGATGACTAGCATCCAGCGTGGCTAAGGAGTGAGAGAGCTCTCACTCTCTGAGAGAGGAGAGAGTGAGAGCGGGGAAAGAGACAGGTGGGAAGAAAGGTGAGGAGGAGGAGGAGGAGGAGGAGGAGGAGGAGGAGGAGGAGGAGGAGAGAGAGAGAGAGAGAGGAGGAGAGAGAGAGAGAGAGAGAGAGAGAGAGAGAGAGATGCTGAAGACAGGTAGGTTAGTGACAAAACTTGTAGCTTGCCGAGACACTACAAACAAGACTAGTGAGCAAAATTTTGCTGTTATCTAGAATTGCTGAGTGAAAAGGGTTTGCCTCAATACTGGCTTAGAAAAATTTTCTTGATTACTTTCTTAAAGAATACTTTGTTGCGAAGTATGTCATTAATATCGCTTATGTTTGATGCTACAGTCTGATGTTCGATGCTAAATGTGATATTTTAAAGGCAACTGCAGACAATCAACTGCAAAAAAGACACTGAGGTTGAAAAAATATAATTTCATCACCAAGAAGCAGACAGCGCACATACTAAATATTATGATCAGAGAAAGCTTTGCATTATTTTTCAGGTGTGATTGTGGGGGTCCCCTTACACTGCAGGCTGTGTGAACTGACCTTGCCCACAAATGTTCTAAGCTTAATTTGCACTGTGCCTGCTGCGGGTGCAATGATACCATTTGTTGGGTTTATGTCTTGCCATTTTATTTTTTTCTAATCATAGGATTAAGCAGTGTGTGTGTTGGAAAAGTGCTTACATTCCCAAAAGAAATGATCAGGATCAGATTGATGTGACTCAATGGAGAGGGGAGGCTGGTGATGCTCCAGGAAGAAAAAACTTATGTTTGACTTATACAACTTATGCTTTAATTTTTCCCAGTATATGATTACGGCTCCCTCTTGTACTGTGGATTGTGTGCATTGGATTTATCATGCTGTGCAATTGTGTGTTTTCATCAGCATAGGATTAAGCAATGTCTGTGTGTTGAAAAGGTGTTTGTGCATTCCCAAAAGATATCAATATCAGATTGATGTAGCTCAATAGAGACGGAAGGAGGTAAGTAACATGCTAGGAAGTAAAACCAACAGTTTTGAGATCACATACTATTATACCTTTAGCATTGTTTCAGGGGAAGATTGATTTATTTCTTGCTATTCCTGGATCTTGGGACATATTGAGAAACAGGGCCAGAGAGTGGAGACATCTGCCAGATGATCACCAGATTTTATGCATCAGGGTAAACCCACCATAAATAAAAAGATGAAAATAAAGAAGTGCAAGCAGACCTGGAAAAACAAGGGTGTGCAAGCGACCTTCCTCGGGAATCATTGCAAGCCATGGAACTTAATAAAACCCACTTTCTATGCTGAAAAAAATGCATTTACCATAGAGCCAGAGATGACCACATTTTACCTAGCTTCTAAGGAAATGTTCAGAAACATAAGTGACAGCATAATTCATTTACTTTTATTTGTAAATTTACCCAAAGTTTACGTGTCTACCACAATCTCCTGCAGTCACAATCTCCTGAACATACCTAAGGGCTGACCAAATGGAAATAATATATTGTAGAAATCCACCAGATTCCACAAACTGGGTTGTTTTGAAGCACACCTTGTGTTGGCGAATGCTTCTGATCTTCATCTTGGCTGCAGCATACACGTTTCTCATGTTACAGGTAACACATATCTGTCAATGAAGGGGCTCTCAACAGAAAAACAGTGAAACAGAGATAACCCAAGCAAAATTTCAGTAAGAAATTTAATAACAACAAATAAATACTGCTGGAACCACCTCACTCATCCACGACCAACAATCATCCAGCGAGCAAGCGCAGGCGCGGGGCGGCGCGAGTAAAAGAACCGAGAGCCACTCGATGGAAAAAATGCCGCTTACAACTTGTTTTTTTTAGAGTCCGTCTTTTGGAGGAGTTATCATATGGCAGCACGAAACTTCGGGCTACCCGTTATCTACTACCCTGGTTCAGACCATTACGCTCTCCAATCCTCAGAGGTCCCGGCACGGTCCCACTACACACCCAGTTAATCCTGGCAAAGCCCTGGCCGGGCCCAGCATCCGGTCCCGGCTCCGAGACGTCGGAACCAAAAATAGAACCTCTGGCGCTGACCCCGTCGAGTGTTTTCCGCAAAAGACGCTTACTTACAAGACAGAGTAAATCTAAATTAGGATAATGTCAAAATTGCTCAAGAAGAACCAGACAACAGCCGGAGGCAGTTACTGAAGAGCTGCTCGCTGCGGAGACACAATCATCATCGATTAACTCACTGGGCGCTCCCACAGTTTCAGCCGAAGTCGATGTTTCCCATTTATTGCCGTTGCTGGACGAGACTACCGTCAGAACAGATAAGCTTTTGGTTGAGAAATGATCCTTTGAAATTGGTTTATTCTTCGCTGTGTGCTTTCAATTTCTTATTTCCATTTTCGAAACATAATAGGATGTGTTTGGGGTTTGTAATTTTATTTCAGAATCGAAGCGGTTAACGTCAAGGGGAACGTCCATCCAAACTGCGAGCCAAAGTAGGTCACTTCCATGCCTCAATAGAAATTAAAACTGTCTTTTGGTACGTTGATTCAGCCTCCTCTGCCTCCTCTGCTGGTGAACCGAACCAAATGCCACTAAATCTAATACACTACTGTCATAAACAGCCCTTTAGCTATGAATTCGCTTTCACCCAGGACCTGAATAATATTGATTCCACCTTGCTTCAAAACACATACTTTACATAACGTATGTTGTTTACGTGCCTTACTCTTAATGAAACGTTATTAAAGCCTAAAACAAAAGATGAAAGAAAAAGAAAAACGAGAAAATATTTTTTGTCAACGGCACACCCTTACCTTGAAAATTTCCACAATTCCATGTGCTTATGTAGATGCATGTTTCCCTAGCAACAAATTTCTAACTCATAGTCTCCGCTGAGCACCACACGCGTACGTGTCGTCGGTTGGCTGAAGTGCCAGTCGGCTATCGGCGGGGCGCGCCGGGCGGCCGATTTTCGCACGCATGGCGTCACTCTTTGGCTGATTAGACATCGATAAAATCAAGAACACAAAATATAAGAGGTGTCATGAGAAAGCATAGACACAGAAAACATTTTTACTGTAGCTTATTTTAAGGAGAATCACTGGCCACATTTGGAAAAAATTGTTTGGAAAATTCAATGGAGTCTTTCAAAAACTTATAAATATATTTTTTTAAACTAAACGCTCAAAACTGGTTAATAGAATGCTCCATACTACCATATTCTAAATTAAGCTCAATAACGAAGGGCTACATAGAAAATACTGATTGTAAGCCACCATGATTAGCAAAAACACAGATTACCACGATTTTCTGTAAGCTGTTACTCTAAAACCCGTATTTTGGAAAATAAATATTCTCAAATCTGCATTCTACGCCACTGATAGCCCTGGGTGCAAGATTAGACCGAACTCTGAGACTATGGTGCGTACAATCCAGGTGATGCCTGGTCGATTTGTCCTGGAACGCCCCAAATACGCAATGCTTGCCCATAATTTACATGCAGCAGAAATTTCAAAATAAATTAAGCATATTCAAGAAATAACCTGGTTCCAATTTTTTTGGGGGCAAAGAAACCTTATAACTCAAACTCAATTTTGCGAAAGAAAAGCTGTACATTTGTTGTGTCATTGGTATGAAATCACATGACCTGATCCTAGGTCACAGGTAAGCTTACGTCTTTATTCTTAAATGTTGAATTTTGACTCCCCACATTACTATTTACGTTTTAAGAATACCGCGGACGTTTGTTGTATACAAATGTCCCGATTGGTTTTTTAGAGATTAGGCGATTGGAAAAATAGGGTTTTGCACCATATGGAAACATTGCCGGAGGCAATAACTCAGAAACCGCTGAAAGGATGATGCTAAAAATTCCAAAGCATGAATCAGAGGCCAAGAGAATCCCTTAGGCAAAGTTTCTTCAAAATCTGAAATGTAGGGCGTTTTTATGGATTTTTTTGGTCGTTTTGCCGTGGAATGGCCCAACGGTCATGAGTCTTCGGTATTCTCAGAACGCGAGCCTGTTTCTCGATACTTGCAGTTGAGGAGATCGACTGCCACTAAGAGGAGATCGACTGCCACTATCTGATAAGATTCGTTTTGTAAACACAGTGACATTAGCTGGAGGCAGTCTTAAAAATACCGAGCCAGTCTTAATGTCGGTCGGGTAAGGAAACCTCATTTGGCATCCCAGAATAAATCACCTCAGAGAGATATGGGTAGCCGGCGGATACAGCATGCAGCCGGTGACATCTGGAGCAGCTACAGCTGTCAGTGAGACGGCGCAGAACCGGATCAGGGTGCGGTCTGCAGTGACCCTGGTGACATCTGGAGCAGCTGCGGCTGTCAGTGAGACGGTGAAGAACCGTATCAGGGTGCGGTCTGCAGTGACCCCGGTGACATCTGGAGCAGCTGCAGCTGTCAGTGAGACGGTGCAGAACCGGATCAGGGTGCGGTCTGCAGTGACCGCGGTGACATCTGGAGCAGCTGCACCTGTCAGTGAGACAGTGCAGGGCCGGATCAGGGTGCGGTCTGCAGTGACCCCGGTGACATCTGAAGCAGCTGCAGCTGTCAGTGAGACAGTGCAGGGCCGGATCAGGGTGCGGTCTGCAGTGACCCCGGTGACATCTAAAGCAGCTGCAGCTGTCAGTGATACGGTGCAGGGCCGGATCAGGGTGCGGTCTGCAGTGACCGCGGTGACATCTGGAGCAGCTGCAGCTGTCAGTGAGACGGCGCAGAACCGGATCAGGGTGCGGTCTGCAGTGACCCCGGTGACATGACATTTGGAGCAGCTGCAGCTGTCAGTGATACGGTGCAGGGCCGGATCAGGGTGCGGTCTGCAGTGACCCCGGTGACATCTGGAGCAGCTGCAGCTGTCAGTGAGACGGTGCAGAACCGGATCAGGGTGCGGTCTGCAGTGACCGCGGTGACATCTGGAGCAGCTGCACCTGTCAGTGAGACAGTACAGGGCCGGATCAGGGTGCGGTCTGCAGTGACCCCGGTGACATCTGAAGCAGCTGCAGCTGTCAGTGATACGGTGCAGGGCCGGATCAGGGTGCGGTCTGCAGTGACCGCGGTGACATCTGGAGCAGCTGCAGCTGTCAGTGAGACGGCGCAGAACCGTATCAGGGTGCGGTCTGCAGTGACCCCGGTGACATCTGGAGCAGCTACAGCTGTCAGTGAGACGGCGCAGAACCGGATCAGGGTGCGGTCTGCAGTGACCCTGGTGACATCTGGAGCAGCTGCGGCTGTCAGTGAGACGGCGCAGAACCGGATCAGGGTGCGGTCTGCAGTGACCCCGGTGACATCTGGAGCAGCTGCAGCTGTCAGTGAGACGGTGCAAGGCCGGATCAGGGTGTGGTCTGCAGTGACCCCGGTGACATCTGGAGCAGCTGCAGCTGTCAGTGAGACGGTGCAGGGCCGGATCAGGGTGTGGTCTGCAGTGACCCCGGTGACATCTGGAGCAGCTGCAGCTGTCAGTGAGACGGTGCAGGGCCGGATCAGGGTGTGGTCTGCAGTGACCCCGGTGCCGCCAATCAGCTGCAACACCACCAATTAGTGAGGCGCCCGCCCCGGGCTCGGCCACCGGCCCACATTGTCAGATCCCGGATCATCACATCGACTGGACTATTGCCCGGCCTCCACGGAGACCAGCCTAAGCATCACAGATGACTTCTTTCCAATCCCTGGAAAATGGCCACCATTTATTTCAGCCATCTTCGACAGCAGCACTCCGGGAAATCGCCAATGGTTTGCAGGTGGCCTGTCCTGGACAAAAATACAATTGGAGGCTGCACGACAGTAAACAATGTCCGATGCCACAAGCACACAGAATGCCTGGTTTTCCTTCTCCGGAAACCAGCTTTCCGCGGCAGCGGCGCGCGTTTAGTTTCGTCCAGCACCGGGAGGATCAATAGAACTAAGCGCGGTGCCTCGGATTTCGGTCAGTTCCTGCAGAAAAAAACAGGGGAAGCTTAAAAACATCACAAGATTACGCTCAGAATAACGGATTTTTGTCTCTCTTTTCCACCCTTTGTCGCTGCAACGCGTCAAAGTCGAAAACGCTTCCAAAATCAGCAATGCAACAAGAGTTCGAGAGATAAGAGGCAAAATGCTCAACGCGAAGGGTTGGTCAAATATCGTCTGGCGGTGGCTGATACAAAGGGGGCTGGAGGGCTCAAGCCCCCCCAAATTTGCGAGCGCCTGTAGTTAATACATAAGCGGAGGCTGATCCGAGGCAATGGCGGAGCAGGCCCGCCCCCAAATGAAGTCCTGGATCCGCCACTGTTGGCTGGCATTAAATTGTAAAGGAATATTATCCAGGGCACCAGTTCACGCAAAAGATATGGGGAAATTATATGTCTAATGCCAATTTAGAGGGACGGAATTTCAAGAAGTGGTAATTTGACGCCCAAATCCAGTGCAAACCTCTGCCTTTTTTCACTTCTGATTTTCGTGGACGGTAAGTCGCAAAGTTGGGGGGAGGGCCGGGGGGAGTGAAGGTACAACGCCCTGAACGCAATCTGATTTACTCAGTTGATAAAGACATAAACACTACTACACAACAAATAAACAGTCGACTATTTCTCATCTCGATTGAAATCGGCAGAGCTCATGAAGCTCATTCAGGCAGAATGAGCTATGCCGGGGCTGGTGGGCTGTGTTCAGTTCAGGCAGAATGAGCTATGCCGGGGCTGGTGGGCTGTGTTCAGGACTAGCCCAGCGCCGATCTGTATTCCAGATCTCCGGCAGCCCATTCTCCTCCAGGTACCTCGCATTTTAACCTCCATTTACGCACCAAATCCTGACTAGCTTAAGTGAAAAGCAGCATGCACTTCGCATTTCTTTGTTTCGATGCACGATTTAGCGCGAAACGATGCAAGTATTTGTGAGCTTTCAATAAACAAATGCTAATAAATAATTCAACTATAATGTCTGGTAATTCCGCTAAGTGTGGGATACAAATAACATTTATTTCAACGTCAAGCGATCTAAAGGGCTTTGGCAAGCGTTGGAACCTTTCATAGATTTTTGTCAAATCCTCCAGGCGGTTTCCCGGTAGTATCACCGGGTCTTTTCACCATCCCCGAGCGAAAAGTATTTTTTATGGATCTATAACTTCGATTGCAGCGGATCAGACTGAATGGAAATAAACAAGAATTCTGGGTTGAATGAGCCAAGTATCCGGGAGCGGTATCAGCACAATGAACCATCTCAGTCATCGGCTTCGCGCAGTACAGGCCAGTTCTCGGGGAAATGAGGAGGCCCTGCGAATGAAGCCAGCAAAAGTTTCACTGACCCATGCTACGCACGCCTTCTCTTCACGCTATTTCAACCGCCTGTCCTACTATAATTAGACCGCAAACTTAACACGCGTATTGACGGGAGGGTGTACCCGGCTAAGGCTGCCCATTTTACTGGCACCCCCCAGGTTTGCAAAATAGTCCAGCAGATTCCCATTATTTGGCCTAAATGCTACTCAGAACTGGTTTTGGTTTCCTCGAGACTCGAAAACTGACCATGCGCAGTGGGGATTAACATAACCCCTATATCAAGCGCCCCGCTGGGGGAGGCGAAATTCGCGCCCCTCTTGGTCCAAGTAACGAAAAAACGAAGAAAGACAGAGCAAGGGAAGTTACATTACTTTATCCTCGATTGATTTTGCGCATCTGAACAAATTTTTTAGGTCAGGTCATGTCAGGTCAAGGAGCTATCCAAGGTCAAATTACCCGACCTCAAAACCTAAAATCACGAGTTTGAAGCGGCGCCTAAGGAACATCTGTCAACCTATCAGTTTGAAACTTTCACAATATGATAAAGCCATTAGGGTCTCCAAATCTGCTCTCTCGGGATTTCTATATTATTGACCTAAGGTGGGGTTAATTTTTTGCTCACCCCATTATAAGTCTATGGTGAAAAATTGAAAGGGCTCGTTTTCAGTAAATACTGGAGAGATAAGGCTGAAAATCCTCACACCGTGTATACTTACCACGATCTTGACAATTAAGTTGAGTTCATGACCATCTGACCTCTCAAAGGGCATGCCAGGTCACAGGAACATACAGTGATTGTTTTCCCAATAAGTGTTTACTAAATTGAGATAAAGGTCCCATTTTGCTTGCATTGTGCTTATTTTGTAACGGGGAGTCGATTGATATGCAACATGACCATACCAGGTCAACTTGTGACCCTGACCTAGCTCGTGGTCAGGTCATTTTCACAATGAGACTTAGCAAGGTCATATTATACATCATTCGATTCGCCACGATGAGAGGAATCCAATGATGGATAGATATTTGCTCTAGCTTTGCTGAGTAAATATCTAGAGGTGGAAACGTACACTACCCTGTTGTAATACTATGAAACCTTCTTTGACCTATGCTGACCTCAATATTGACCTGACATAAAAATGCTTCTTCTGATTCCTCTTTGTCTTGTCAACAGCTTTCGAACACCGTCCGTAATTTTCCTTTAGCTTTCCTGGGAAATGAGATACGGAGGGGAGCAAAATACGCCCTCCCCCCAGCGGGGCGCGTCATGCCAGGGACTCCAGCGGGGCGCGTGATATCGTACCAATACACAGTGATGCAGGAGACCAGAAGAAAACGGGTGGGAACATCTAGCTCAAAATCAGATTACGGTCAAATGATAATTTTTGCTTCAAATGAAGGCTGTCTATCGGGTAGTTCAACCAAGCACGCGCAATGCTTATTTTCGATATTGGGCTTACGACAAATGGCCGTTTAGTGATGCCAGTAAAATATCGTAATAGCGGATCGGTGATAACCACGTTTTATTACGTACCTATGACGATAGAATGATTTTTCTTCAATTGAAAACTGGTGGTCAAATGGTTTGAATAATAACACAAAATGTTAATCTTAGATTCCAGATTACGACAAATTACAATATAGTGATGTCATAAAAATGTCACTTCACATTGGTAATGCCATAGGCGGATCCGAGGGGAATGGGGGCAAAGAGGGTCAGGTGCCCTCCCCTGGTCGACCCTCGGCGCCCCTAAAATAGTCACGGCGCTCTGCTGAAGGGTCGATGACGCCCCCTGAAATTTGTCGCTTCCTAACCCCCGCCCAAGCGAAAACCAGCGCCCGCGACAGGATTTGGCGCCAACCTGATATAATTTTCCGGCCAAAAGTGGTGCCCTCTTGGTCCGAATGGCACACTCCTACCCTAGCAAGGTGCCCCCCCTCGATCGGTGATCCGGGATCCCCTAATGGTCCTTTTTAATCAAGAGCTTGTAATGATAGAACATCGATTTTTGTTAACTAGAAGGCTTTTCATTGAATGGTTCAAACAAACACAAAACGCACTTGCGTTTTGAATTCAGGTTTCTGTCAAATCACGCTTTGGTCACGCATGAAAACACCACAATTTTGCTTTGCTGACGATCATTTTCAGTTCCATCACAGAGACTATTGAGGGTATTTGATGGCTCTGATGCTCAGTACAATTGGTTCAAATCAACCAAACCCGAAAATCTCAGCTGAGCAAAACTTGCGATTTATACGGAAACGTGTTTGATTTGGAGCATATCGACAACCGCAGCTAATGCCATGTTCCGTGTTATTACGTATATACGTGTGTAAAATTGTCAGTTTTATTCTCTATCGTCTTTAAACGGTGAAATCATCAAGTTGGCATCCAACGACCGAAAATAAATTCTGACGATTTTAGTCCACGACTTAAGCCGTCATAACCTATTTTCAGTCGCCAGCTGCTAACCTGATAATTTCACCATTTAAATACTATAAATGACGCATCCTGAATCTTGCGCTAAAATTTTCAAGCTCATCCTGATTGTACATTTTTTGCCGGCTTAAAAAACGTGATTTGTGTGGGAATGTTATTTTCAAAATATATCGTTATCAAAATGCTCTCACTATGCTCTTGGGACTAGGTAGAATCGCATTTCTGTGACCAGGTCACATATACAGTAGGGTGCGCGTTACAACACTTTTTTCGGAATCAAAACTTTTTTCACGCGGTTTTAGACGGTAGACACAAATATTAAGACAATCCTGCAATAAAACTCGTCATTTTCTCGAATTCAAGCAAAGGATTTTCACTTTTTAGCCCTCCCCCAGTGGGGCGGAAGGGTGCTGACTAACCCCCTACAGATTTTTCGTGGTCGCGGAGAAACGGCGCCACCGCACTTGGCACAGTTTATCATTAATCAATTCTGCAGCTTCCCCTAAAAATCTTAAACTCGGGTCACCTCGGGTCAGGTCAAGTGACCTCACTTCAAAAATGTTTGGGATTGCATAAATCGGAGAAGGGTTAATCTATCAACGTAAAACCTTTTTTCATATAATGGGCTCACCTGGGGCTACAAACAATGTTTCGGTATTTTGTATATTGTTGACCTAAGGTCAGGTACGAGTCATGACTTCTCCATTGAAAATGCAGAAAAATGCAAAAAAAGTTTCTTTTTCTGTATATAAAGAAAATGTTTCTTTTTCTGTATATAAAGCTTACAGGGAGTTCTTATTCCTGGGATCGTAGTATCACAGGCCACTCGTAAGGCTCATTTTGCAAGTTTTGACCTGTGACCTCTGAGAGGTCATTTGGGTGTACCTAAGCACGTTTGGAGACTTATGTCAATAACTGGGCAGTAAATTACAATAGAGCTCTGATTTGGATACCACTATGACACTGACCCTAGGTCATGTCATTTTTATACTTTGATCTAGTATGGCCATATTGTACATCATTCGAATAATCATCAAGAGAGGTATCAAATGACGTTTAAATTTTGGCTCTACCTTAACTCAGTCAAACGTTAGAGTAAAAAGTGTTCTAAATTGTACGATTTTGGCCTTTAATGACCTTAATATTACTCTCAGCTAAAACGCTATGGGAAGACTTTCTTAATCGGTTCAATGGTCCATCAAACCATGTTTGTGCTTTTTCGCTATCCCGTATAGGAGCCGAATTGCCGCCCCGGTAGCTCAGTTGGTAGAGCGTTGGGCTCCGGCTCGCTGCTCAGAAACATGCGGTGTCAGTGCATGTCCAGGCTTGGGATCGGTTCTCATTGAGACGCTCCGGCGCTGAATAGTTTATCCGACGTAGGTCGGCTGGCAACTGACTGGTGAAATGGTGACCTGAACGGGACGGCCGTCTCCGTGCTTTGTGGGACGTTAAACTTTGGTTTCTAAATTAACCCTTCATTATGGGAGTTGCTCGTTCAGGTGGTGGGGTTGGGGTCTCCGTGCAAGTCCATTGATGACTTTAGTGAGACTCCGACTCCAACAGCTGTACTAGGAATAACTTGGACAAAGTAAAAAAAATCGAGAGAGGGTGGCAGCACTAGCCCAGCTTGTCAAAATTGGGTCCGATGTCGCTTTGCTTTTCAGCTTTAGTGATGGAGTGCACTCTGGTTTCTTTATTTGTATTGTAATAATTTAATACTGCAACAGATTTGCGATAGAGATAGAGGGGCTTGCCTGACTGACACCCTGCTTGAGCGTTTGCCGGCAGGTCTGGTGTCGTTGCTGCTTGCTGTCGTTGCTGCTTGCTGCGTTTCCTGCTGCGAAGACGAGAAGAAGGAGTAGAAGACTTTTTCAAGACCTGCTCCCGGCTCGAGTCTTCGCTGCGACCGGTCTGTCCCACCGACCGCTGTTTTTACAGCTGGTCGGTGCGGTACTTTGACTCCAGCCGGCCTCACCAGCCGCTGTTTTTACAGCTGGTTGGTGTGGTGCTGTTGGACGTCAGCTGGTCTTTTCGGTAATTACCCTATCGGTCCAGGTGGTCTTGGTTTCTTGGATTCCGGCCACCTGGTACCTCTTCTTCTCAGTCCCATAACCCTACTCTTTCTCTAATATCTCTTTTACTCTTCGGCCGGAAACCCGAGTGGTGGGACGTTTGTCCCGGGGTGAGCACGCTTGTTGGACCTCGTCAGTCCTTGGGCGTGTGGCTTTGGCTGGACCTATCGGTCCTCCATTGCTAAAATCCCTATAACGCAAGGCCATCTCACTTTCACCCCCGCTTAATAGAAGCGGGTCCCCTCTCAAACCCTCCACCCGGGCTGCGTCTGTGCAAGGGTACCACGGTACCTGCCCCTAGGGATTCACCAGCATAGGCCCCAGTCAGGCTCCTTTTAGAGGCTGAGTCAGCCACCTAGGCCCCTATTAGGTCCCGAAGAGGCACCTGCCTCCCCTCCGACTTAAACCCCCTCTTAGTGGCTGAGTCAGCCTTTTGCACACACATTTCTAAGGCTAGGTGCTTTTACTAAGCACTCCCCAGTTAGGATAATAATCCAACACCCAACCCTAGCTAGGTTAATACTCCCATTAGCTTTGATAGTAACAGTAGGACCCCTTTCTTAATTCAGCTTCTCTGGCCATTTCTACCCAAAAGGTGTTAGCAAAGCTAATACCAAGTATCTCATTTAAACTTAAACGTACCATTCATACAACCATGGCTTCCAACTCTCTCTTCCGTCCCTCCAGCCCCCCGTTTGAACAAAGCCAACCTGCCAAGCGGAGCTTGGCTGGTTGGAACCTACCTTTCTACCCACCAAAACTTGGCCAAAGAGTCTACCTTTAATCTGGATAAGGCCATCAGCCAAAAAGTGAAAGGTAGTTTTGAGATCATCAAACATCAAAAAGATATCCTGATCAAAACTTCAAATCAGGAATCTACCCGAGCCCTGCTGGCCACAAAAACTTTTGGGTCGAAACCAGTTATCTTTTCAATTCATCACTCCCTTAACTTCTACCGGGGCATCATCAATGCCCCGGAAGTGTCCCATCTCTCTGATGTGGACCTTGAGCACATGTTTGACTTTAAAGGTCAAAATGTGCTAGCCCTTGAAAAATTGAACCCCAACAAAAATTCTACGCAAAAAGACCCACGTCTACGAGACCACCGATTCATCGTCATCTTCGACACAAAGTGTCGGGATGACTGCGGCCAAATTAAACTGGGCGACTGTGTCTACCCAGTTAGGCCGTACTACCCCCTCCCTATTCGTTGCCAAACTTGTCAACGGTACGGGCACGTAGAAACAAATTGTAAGAACCCCACCCCACGATGCGGCAAGTGCAGTGCTAAGCACCGCACTAAAGATTGCACCTCTAAAAGCCTCAAGTGCGCTACCTGTGGCGGCGCTCATGGGGCAGATAATCCCAAGTGCCCGACCTGGCTCCGAGAAAAAGAGGTTAACGTTTTGGCTGAGGAAAAAAAGCTCCCGTTTGACCTGGCCCGCAAACAAGTGCTGCAAAAAGAAAAGAGCCGCACAGTCCCAAAAAGCTGTGGTAGCAAGGCTACCACAGCAGCCCCCAGCACAGCCTGCCAGGAACACCCCATTTCGAAGCAGCCTCAGCCACCCAAAAACACAAGCCGCCACATCCGCCCTCTAATGGAGCCCCTTTTCTTGGCGCCCATCAGGCCGTCCGTCCCCCTCCCCCCACCACGTGGCGCAATCACTTTTTGGCGTAGGTGGACGCCCGCTGCGGGCTGGGAGGATCTCCCGACCCGCACTAGTTCTCCGCCAGGTCTTCCGACCGAAAATCCTCCCGCCCCTCAGGCACCTAAAATCACCAGGAAGACCTGGACACCAGCAGCAGGGTGGCAAAGCCACTCTGCACGAGTGCCTGACAAGTCTGATTTCCCCTCGCTACCTGCCCCCAAGCACTCTAAACTCACCGGTGCTCCCCTTCCCAGGCGCCGCCAAAGGCAGGCTCCGAGAAGGCCTCTAACGAGTGGCAGCCCACCCCCTCAGGGTAAAACGGCTGCCACTCAAACCAAAATCCAAAAAGTAAATATTTCAACCCAAACTGAAACTGCTCCTGTCTCCTTGGAAAGAAGCGATGCTTCTTTCCAAACAGCACCGGTCACCCGCACTTGCGGATCCCAAACCGACCTCATAGGTCATTTTATGCAGTTTCAGTTTTCAAGTGATCTTGAAACGTCAGACGACAAAAGTCAGTCTGACCACGAGCTGTCCGGGACAGAGACCGTCTCTGACACCAGCAGTGCTTCAGAGACGAGCTCTGCAAAAACTGTTATAAACACTTCCAGAGCTCCCCTCCTGGAAACCCCCAGCCCCGGCTCCTCCAGCCCCGGCAGCTCACCCGTAGCAAGGAAAATTAGCTTTTCTAGACACTCCACCCCAGTTTCTCCTGCTAGCGATAGCAGCAGCAGCAGGTGCTCGTATAACCTTCGCAAGCGTAGATCCCCTAAGCACACACGTTAAAAACCACCATGGGTTCAATTCTGCAATGGAATACAAATGGCCTTATCGGGAAATTCCCGCTTTTTTCATCAATATTTCCTGAGAAAAAACCGGCACTAGCAGCATTACAAGAGACCCACTTTACTAATAAAGATAACGATAAATACAAAATCTCGGGTTACTCTTGGTATCGCCATAACGTAAACGCTGCTGTCCGTAAGGGAGGCACAGCCATCCTAATAGAAAATAGCATCCCACACAGTCACGTGCCTTTGGTAACATCACTGGACTGTGTAGCTATTAGTTTGAAAATACAACACGTCCAATTGACGGTTGTTTCAATATACATATCCCCTTGCGACCCTGATCCAACGGATCGGGAACTCGCACAACTATTTAATCAAATAAACGGGCCTTTGTTATTACTTGGAGACTTGAATGGTCACCACCCATCCTGGGGCAGCGCCACGCCAAACCGTAGAGGTGAAATTATATATGACGCAATAGGTTTTCAAAATTTAGTTATCCTAAATAACGGCGCACCATCCCGCCAAGCAACGCAAAGCGGACATTTAGACTCAGCCATTGATATTTCGTGCTGCACGCCTAGAATTGCGTCACTGTTTACCTGGGATGTCGAAGACAACCCAGGCATGAGCGATCACCTCCCAATCAAAATCAATGTCCCCCAAGGAGCACTCGACCGCGTTGATCTGTTTACCCCTTCCTGGAATCTAAAACGAGCGGACTGGACAAAATTAGAGGCAGAGGTCGACCTCACACTGGTCCCCGAAGGTGACCCACACTCGGCAGACATTGAATTAATACTAAGGGCCATAAGCTCAGCAGCACAAGTAGCAATACCAAAAACCAGAGGACCCCGAAAGAAAAACGGAGCCCCATGGTGGAACGCAGAGACGGCACACGCCAAAGCTCAAATGATTAGAGCCCGCAAGGCATATGAGAGGAGGGCACACAGCCCTACTCGATCCGCACTTCGGGCAGCAAAAGAACACTTTCGAAACACGTGCAAGCGGGTTCAAAAGGACAGTTTCAACTCTTTTGCCTCCAAATTCAACCGCCTCACTCCCACCACCCAAGTTTGGAAAACCATTAGAGCTTTCTCTGCGAGGCGACCACCCCGTGGACCTTTCCCTCAACTAGAAATAGCTGGCCAACCCAGCACCGAACCTAAGGAAGCCATGGATAAATTTGCTGATCATTACGCCAGTGTCGCAGCTAATAACTCATACAGCCAGCGCTCCAAAGACCAGGCAGAATGGTGCAAAAGCACACATTCATCAATTATGGTAATCAAGAGTATTATAATGTACCATTTACAATGACCGAGCTAAATTACGCCATTAGCAAGTGTGGAAACACTGCAGTGGGCCCTGACGAAATTCACTACTCTTTCTTCAGGCACCTCAGCCAAACAGCACTAAAGTACCTGCTTTCGGCCATTAACAACATGTTTCTTAGCGACTCTTTCCCCACATCGTGGCGAGAGAGTATTATCATTCCCCTTCCAAAACCTGGCAAAGAAAAAACAGACCCAAAAGGTTATCGCCCAATTTCGCTTACTAGCTGTGCTAGCAAGCTTGTCGAGCGCATGGTAAACGTTAGACTTCACGAGATCCTCGAAAAGAAGCTTGATGCTATGCAATCAGGCTTCCGGCGCGGGCGAGCCACCACTGACAATTTGGTGAAACTAGTCAGTGACATCCAAAATGGCTTCTACAAAAGCAAGTAACAATAGCTGCATTCCTAGACATTAAATCGGCGTTCGATCGCGTACAAAAAGACGCCTTTTTGTTTAAATTAAGCAAGCTAGGAATTCGGGGCCACCTTGCAAAATTCATTGAAAACTTCCTCAAGGACCGAAAATTTAAAGTCCGTTGTGGCACCACATTCTCCTACCTGGCAACCCAGGACCAAGGCACACCCCAGGGTAGCGTTCTGTCCCCCACCCTCTTTTTAGTAATGATCAATGATCTCTTCGCCAAAAAGCTACCGCCTGGAATAAATTACTCCCTCTTTGCAGACGATGTCGCCATTTGGAAAGCCACTGCAATCGATACCAGGCGGTATAATGAACCAGAATTTCAACACGCAACTACGCAGTTGCAGGATAGCCTAAACGACATCAATAATTGGTGTAGTTTAATGGGTCTATCACTCTCGGCGGAAAAATCATCAGTCGTTGTCTTTGCCAGAGCGCATTCCAGACACGACCCTCCACGGCTCCAAATCTCGGGTAAACCTATTGAATGCACCAATAGCTTCAAATTCTTGGGCGTCACCCTAGATTCCCGATTGAGTTTCAATGAGCACATCACCAAAGTCGTCTCTAGCTGTCAAAAGCGAGTCAACATTCTCCGCATGCTCGGCGGCACAGAGTATGGCGGGGATCGAAAGACCCTGCTTATGCTCTACAAGTCCCTGATTCGGTCCATTCTCGAATATAATTCGTTCGTTTTTGACTCGACGAACAAGACCAATAAATTAAAGCTAGAGCGAGTCCAAAACGCCAGTATCCGGGCAGCCACAGGCGCGCTCAGAGAATCCCCCATCACCAGCCTGCTAACTGATAGCGGGCTGTGCCCACTACAGACAAGACGCGACGCCCAGCTTATTTCTTACTACATCAAGGTTCAATCCACCGAAAATCACCCGGCAAAACAATGTTTTGCCCATCCCAGACGAGCAAATAAAGCCACTCTACAGAAGTGGCCCCCATTTAAGCACAGAGTAGCGAAAACCCTGGAAAGCCTAAATCTTGCACTGCCAGCGACAATAGGCAAACCCCCACTCTCCCGCTTCTGGACTCGAAAAGAGCCCAAAGTGGAATTTCTTTTCACTTCCCGTAAAACGGACTTCTCAGAGGAAGAAGTCTCCCAAAAATTCCTAGAGTTCCGATCTTGTAACGCGGACAAGACCTTTATATTTACAGACGGCTCCAAAATAGGCGAAAAAGTAGGCCTCGGCATCTGGGGGCAAAATATTTGCCTTCAGAAAAGACTTCCGGACAACTGCTCCATCTTCACAGCCGAGGCTGTTGCCATCCTAAATGCATTAGCCATAATCAGAACCCAAAATATCAACTCAGCCGTCATCTGTTCAGACTCTAAATCTGTCCTGCAGGCCGTCAGTAACGTAGTCAACCCCAGCCACCACGTTATAGCAGATATTCAGAAAGGTATCGATGATACCCCTGATGTCTCTTTTCTTTGGATCCCGGGCCACTGCAAAATTCAAGGAAATGAAAAGGCCGATGAGCAGGCAAAAAAGTCCCTAGAACTTAGAGAGATCGCACCCTTAACGTGGTCTGGAGACGATAGCAAAGCTCTCCTCCAGGACACCAATAATAATTATTGGGGCTTATCGACGCACCAACTGCCGGGTCAATGGCGTCGCCAACTCTCTCCCTGTTGGAAGGGTTGCTCGAGCCAGCTTGCTCCTTGTTCGGGAAGCCGCCGGGCCTTGAACCCGGGTCGGCTGCGTAAGCCAGCTACGCTCCCACCCCTACCCCCCCTCCAGGACACCATCCGGAAGCAAATTCAAAATAACTGGACTACAAACCACAGCGCCCACCTATTCTATATCAAGCCTAACATCGGCTACTGGCCCAGTTCCAACCAAAAGAGTCGCCGGCGCGAGGTTATTCTAACCAGACTCAGAAACGGACACACAAAATTAAATGCCTATTGGAACGCGGGTACCTGTGGTACCTGCGACGCAATGGAGAATCCCTATCACATTCTCATCGATTGTCCCCAGCACAATACCCATCGGCAACCCATACTAGATTACTGCCGAATCCAAAACATCCCTGTAGACCTAAAAACTCTGCTCGGAAACGACCATCCTGAGCTACTCGAAAAAGTCTTTACATTTCTAAAGGACTCTGGGCTAGAGAAGTTTCTATAAATCACCCCTCCCAGTATATATGATGGAGGGTGCATGGTGCACCCCCAAAGTAGGACTTGCCTATTTTCCAATCATAGATGATCCACTGCGAAATTTAAGCAATAGTTTTGTAACCTTTAAATGGTTCATTGTAGGCTAAGGATAGGTTATGTTAGGCTAACTTTGAAATCAGGTTAGGTTAGATAGGTTAGATTTCTTCACCGCAGTGATGCCTTTCACTGCGGGTCTATACTAACCACACCTATACTCTTACTAACAATCTAACTATCCTCTCACACTTCTTTCTCTGCGCGGCGGCTGCCCAGCCGGAGAGGGGAGCTGCAACTTCACCTCCGGGTTGCAGGGTAAATTCGCGGCACCCTGGCCAGGTGTTTAGCGCACTTTCTAAAATACGAAATTATTGAGTTAACGGAGGTTTTCGAGTAACGTATACAAGCGGACATCAATAGCTGACACACAAAATTCTAAATTCTAAATTCCAAATTCTAAATTTCAAACTCTAAATTTAAGGTCTTCAACCATAGAAATAACCTTCGCACTCTGCGGGTCTAAAGTTATTAAAAAACCTCCCTTGGCATGGCTATGCCATTGCCACGACCGTCCATTTGCAAGCTAAAACATCTTGCAACCCATTACTTGAAATAACTCCCATTGCTTTAACAGACTAACGTAGCTTGCCCTCACACAAAATTCTAAAATTCTCCCACACACTCCTTTAGAGGCGGGCAAAGGTGCTATGCACAGAACGCCTAATAAAAAGCCATTGATTGATTGAACAGATTTGCAGTCTGCGTTTTGGCAAAACAGGAATACGAACTTTATGTGTTGAACAATATCAAAGCTAAAAAGTGAAAGCCATATATATACATAAGTTGGAAGTTTATTGTAATGTTTTATCCAACAGCACATCAAACTGTTTGCGTGGTACCGCGCTCTCCACGTGCAGCACTCTCAGAGCCATCCGGACCGGCCCTTCAAACTCACGTCTGCGGCATTTATTTGCGAGTGGCCTGTGATACTACGATCCCGGGAATAAGAAGTCCCTGTAAGCTTTATACACAAAAAAGAAACATTTTCTTCCAAATTTGCGCTTTCCCCATGCATTTCCAATAGAGAGGTTATGAGTCGTACCTGACCTTAGGTCGACAATATACAACATACCGAAACATAATTTGTAGCCCCGGTGAGCCCATTATATGAAAAAGGTCTCACATTGATATATTAACCCTACTCCGAGTGATACAATCCCAAACATTTTTTGAAGTGAGGTCACTTGATCTGGCCTGGTGACCTGACCCGAGGTGACCGGAACTTAAAGTTTAGGAGGCTTAAAAAGTGAAAATCCGTTGCTTAAATTCGAGAAAATGACGAATATTTTTGCATGATTGTCCTTATATTTGTGTCTACCGTCTAAAACCGTGTGGAAAAAATTTGATTTCGAAAAAAGTGTTGTAACACGCACCCTAAAATACAAGTCACAGGTCAGTATACCATCATCACACAGGTAACGATGGTATACTTTTACTATAGATGGCTAGGTGTTAGCATCTGCGATTCTTGTTTGGAATCATGCCGTTATTGTTTAGCAGGACTCCGGTACGTAGTGACATGGAAAACAATTAATGTTTCAGCAGCCTGGAATTATCGACGTGGCACGGTAAATGAAGGAAGTAAGCAGAGGTTCCCGTGTTCCAATGCATTTTAAATGGATCATAGCCATTTGATATTTCTAAGATGTCAGTTTTGAGGGCTTCATCTTATTGTTTAGGATCGCTGCATCACTATGCAAGACTCCAAACTAGACCATGAAGCTTATGAACTATCAAATATGTGTAGCAAAAAGACTATTGATTTTATAGACACATTCATTTATTGCGCTTCATAGAAAACGAATGAAGCTTCGCGTGTAACACAGTAACAAGTCACAGTCAATCGCAAGAGGCATTGATGATTCTCCCTTCACAGCACCTCCAAGCCGCCGACGAAACCAGTACCGCCGGCCCAGATTCTCAGTTTAGATATCATGTGTCATACGGCGATCTAATCTCAGATCTCATCTCATACGGTGTAAGCCTTTGAACTTTAACTACCAGTAGTTTTTGTTGTTCAGTGTCGCCTTGGTGAAGTTGGGATGCATCTTCTGGAATTTCTCCCCATGCTTCAGCAGTTTTTTTTCTGAGCTGGGCATCCCTGGTAAGAATCTTGCTGCACTTTGTGATGGTACAGCAGCACCTCTCGGCCAGGTGGTTGGTCACTCTGACATTCCGCACAAACTCCTCTGTTTCCTTGTACTGCTGGTCCTCGCCCCACAGTTCGGAATCTCTCACCAGTCACTTGCGATCGACTTTGAAGATAGTGAAGAGCATGAATGAGTTGGAGCCGCACAGGTTGGTCATTTCTTGGGTCAGTTCGGTCTTGGAGGCGAGGTCCATGGAGCTGGGCTTCTCGAGGGAGTGCTTTTTTACTCAAGATACCTTAAGTAAAGGTATCTTGGGTCTGTTCGGTCTTGGAGGTGAGGTCCATGGAGCTGGACTTCTCGAGGGAGTACTACAGGGCGGGTTGTGGGCGAGGATCCTGGTTGGCACGACGGTGTACCAGTCCACAGTGGGAACTTTTCCACTTTTAGCCTGAATTTGTTCTTAACGACAGAATCCACGAGTGAATTCTATTAATTTGGCTGGAAATCAGTTGACTAGTGATAAAATGACAACATTCCACACTGTATTCAAACTTGGACTTAACACGCACAGAGGACGGGTCCTAAAGTGCCCCCAAAATCAATTTCCAAATTAGCCCTAATAAATAAAACAGGTCTCAATTAATGCAACAATAACTTGTTACAATACATGACTCTTGTTTCTCATTTCATAGCATAACACTGAAATCTATGTTCCAATTAACACGTGCAGTGGAGAGGGGTCTGGTGTCAACGCACAGTTCGATAAGATAAAATATGGGGCCTACTAGGGGACCTATTGGGAAATGCCGTGATTATGTGGACAATAGCCGATAATACACCAAAAGCGGATTAAAGGTATATAGGAAAGGTAACACACAATATTTTCTGGAATTCTGAGGTCAAGATCATTCAAGGTCAATGACCCTTGACGTAACAATATGCCATGCCATATTCACAATAATGTACAATTTAACCGGCACTATAGCAGCCTTTTTGGCGGAAATATATTATTTGACCTTGAAAAAGACCTCTGACCTTGAACTGTGACCTTGACCTTGACTATTGCCAATTGAAAGACTATTGAAAGACCTCTGATCTTGCCTTAACTATGAAATCATAGCATAACCTTCATACTGAATAATGCCATCTGACCGGAACACTGGGGTCAATGACCTTGACCTGTGACATTTGACCTTGACCTTCATGTGGGTTGACCTCGACGTATAACCTGATCATATGACGTTATGACGTCATCACGTGGTCTGCAGTGCAGGTGAACTGGTGCGACTGCGCGATTGCGACGGTCTCAAAATGTCGGTCTGACTTTGAAAGCCTTTATAAGTCGAAACATTACTAACCGATTTTCCAAATTCCTTCACCAATGGACGCGCTCATAAACTTTCTCAAATGTAGCCGAGTAACATTTTTTTGGTAGAGAACGGTTCTCTGGACAGCTTGGAAAAATATGTGGGGGCGCTTTAAGATCCCCTCCACTGCACGTGTTAAAATGTTATCATTATATTGTTTGTTTTTGCTGGAAGAACTACTAACGCCATCTCCGGTAAAAGCCGACAGAGTTTCACACAAGTTCTGGCGTGGTGCCGCACGTAAGCGTATTCAAGAGATTCGATCGGGAGAACCTGGTCGGGGGCGGCATCCGGACCACGAGGTTGCCAATTTTCTGCTTGTAAAACAATCAGATAGAAACCAAAAATTATCAGGCGCGCGCCAAATTCTGTCGTAGGTGTCGATACACCCCCTCCTCCCTCCATAGTCGCATCTTGGGGGATTGGGATGAGAAGCGACATTTTAAGGGGTGGCATCGAACTTTCAAGGGGCGACGAAGTTTAATCGAAGGGGGAGTGCCCCTACTTGCCCCCTGGATCCGCCTATGGTGACACCACCTACCTACATCTAATTATCGCTAAAAAGTCCATAACTCCACAACCTCAGTGACCTCTCTGCCATTGTGCCTGCATGGGCGCCGCGCCGGCCAGGTGCATTGCGGTAAAAATACAAACGTTTCTCCAAGAATCGCAAAAAGTCGTAGGAAATTTTTGGGAGTTCGTCCCTACAATTGTCTGCCGTGTCCTAATCTATACATTTCCGTGCGCCAATCGACGTCACTAGTAGTTAAAACCTTACACATTTCTTGGAGGCCCGAAATTGAAAGTGGTTAGAAATAAGGTCTAATACATTCTTATATAATTTTATTCAGGAATGTCATAGGACTATGGCATTGTTTACTAATCCAACAGTTATTTTGGACATAAAAGGGGTCAAGCTTCCTAAAAATACAGAATTTGGTACAAATTCAACCATATCGGACGTCCCACTAGCGTTTGTATCTTGCCATCATTTTCTGGCATTGAAACAGGTAACACTGGATGTCCAACTTTCTCCGACTTTAGATACATATTTCTCTCACTTTTAGAAAAAGGAGACAAAACTTATCTTCACAATCGTACAATTGGACAATTTCCAACCAATTGAGAGCATATTTTGTCCAAAAATCGAATTTTTAACTTTTGAGTAAATTCAGGCTACTAGTGGAAAAGTTCCTACTGTGCAGTCGTGCCTGCCCAACGCTTGCCCTGAGCACCACTCCCTCGAGAAAACCAGCTTCAGAGAGCTCACCTCCATCACCGCACTGGCCGACCTGTGCGCTCCCAAATCCTTCATGCTTTACGCCATCCTGGGAGTCGACCACAAGTGACTGGCGAGAAATTCCGACCTGTGGGGCCAGAAACATCAGTACAAGCAAGGAAACTGTGTTTGTGCGGAATATCAAAGTGACCAACGACATGCAAGAGGTGCTGCTGCACCATCCCAAAGTACAGCAAGATTCTTACCAGGGAAGACAGACTCAGAAGGAAAAAACTGCTGCAGGGTATGGAGATGTTCTGGAAGGTATACGCCGGCTTCACCAAGAAGACACTGACCAATAAAACTACTGGTAGTTGAAGTTCATAGGTTTTCACCGTATTAAACGCTTGAGATCTAAACTAAGAATCTAGGCCGGCGGTGCTGGTGGCGTCGGCGGGTCGGAGGTATTGTGAAGGGAGAATCATAAATGCTTCTTGTGAATGACTGTGACTTGGTACTGTGTTACACGTGAAGCTTCTTGTCGCATTCGTACTCAATAAAGCGCAATACATGAGGTATATATATGTAGTCGCCTCCACTTGTTGGACGACACGTACCACGGATGTCTCCGTGAAAAGGCATGGCTGCCGCTTCAAATTTATGTTACATTTTCGCCATAACTTCAGCTTACATCTGCTTACTTCTGCTAATTTCTCATTACTTCTGCCGTCCACGGGGTAGATTCTGTAGCACTAAGCACACACCAGCACCGATGTCAGCCAGACCGGAAACGACCTAGGTCACACGCGTGGCCAGCAGCCGCCTGGCGATGCTGTGCCGAAACCACTAGTAGGCCTAAATTAAACTTTTGTCAGCCAATAACAGTACCAGAGTAATTATTTTCCACCAATTCAAGCCTTTACCTAATATTAGTTAACCTAACTCCTCAAATACACAACCTAATAATAATTTCTACAGTATGACCGGAAGTAGGTCAACATCTACCGCAACCGGTGGTGCAACGAACAACCCAAAGCGGTAGCGCGCTAGTGCTGTCGCCTTTACATACGAATCACTCAGAGGCGTTGCTCTCGTGACAACCAGCAAATCAGCCGTAGACACCAGTCTACACCTCACCCGATCTCAAAAACACGATCCACCGATCGGAAAAGAATACCAATGCGGAAACAGCAGTACCGAGTCAGTCAACAGCTCGAGAAGTCAAGTGCTGTAAAACAAAATAACCGAGAACCACACGTTTTCCACTATCAAAGGCCAAAACCGGAGGAGAATATCCGCGAACTTTAAATATGGAAAGCTATTGAGGCATTAAATACAAGACCAAATACACTCTCTAAACGAATCAACAATAACTTATTCTGGCCAAACTATCCCGTGGACAGGAAGCAATTGCCAGATTTCATAAGAAATCATCAAAGTCTCGAGAGAAAGTAACCTAGGTTCAACCTTGCGTGACAATTATTCACCATTTCGGGCATTACAATATTCCGTTTAATCAGAACAAACTATCCCGAATTTCATGACAAAATAACGAAGCCACGAAAGTCTTAGGCCGGGAAATTGTAAGCAAGGCTTCATTTAAACCTCGGAATTAACAAAACCTATATCCAAAAGAATACTAAAGCAAACAAATACCTCAATTATAATTGATTATTGAGACTGCAAGCATAGCAATGCATAACACTTAAGTGGAAGCTGGTAGTATGTGAACGTTACGGCGCAGGCCCATTCTACATCTAATCATTCGCTAAAATGATTACCAACTACGACCTCGTAAGTCTAGCAAAATGCTGCACTGCAAAAGTTTGGCTTAAACGTAAACTGTAAACCAAATAAGTGGCACTGAGTGTAAGAGTGACTTACTGAGATAAATGGCCGTCAGGAAAGATTATTACCACTACAATCCAGCTACACAAACCAATTATCCAATGAGCTCACAACTTACTAGTTCTAGAAAGGTCAACTCCCTCATGGTCCAGGCCGGCATGTGCATTTCAAAGCAGCGTTAGGAAAAAGTATACAAATTCCAGCTATCATCTCTGCATTCTGGAAAATGATCCTTGAAATTCTACAAACTCTAACGGTTTCGGCAAACATCCGCTACATGAGGTCAAGTATTCTTCCCAACTAGAACCCAGTGAAGTCTTGCTGAAAACATTGACGTATTCTGCTGAACATTACCCTATCCCGTTATGATAAAAAACATGTGAATGTTGAGAGTGCTCTAATAACTATTGAAAAAGGAATTAAGTAGGTATCTAGCAAAATATCCACGACTATCATCCTCCGTGAACAGTAAGAAAATTTGATTACCCAAAAACACAAACACGAAGCGGCAAAATATTTTCTACCTGTCAGACCTGTCCACCATTTCTACGATTCATCCCGTGAGAAAGATAACCACCATGAACACGACTACACCACTACTCCCGTAAACGACAGAAGAAAACTTACAGTCTGTCCAACTTTTCTGACCATGTCAATACTCAAGCTACAACCAAATCATGAGATTGTTTTTGCGCGTGAGACAAGCCATCGTAAGCGTCTCGGGCGATATCAAGGTAAAGTGGCAAAATATCCATCTGTTTTTCCTGATCCCAGCCATGAATTCTGGAATAGATAGTGAAATCCTCAAGAAACCTAGCAAACGATCCCTGTCTATTATACTTGGAAATGATCAGGTCTGAAACTACAAAATCCATTTTCGGTGCACTAGACGGGGGAAAATCCTCGCTTTTGGCAACTTTAAGCTCTGATTTTAATCCACGTTTTCTCAATTCCATGAATGAAATTTAGGGCAGCACAGTCCCGCGTCAATGTCATGTAAGACAATCGTCGAAGTGTCGGAAATATCAAAACAACAATCAGTAACAGAATAATCAAAACACGTAATTGGCTTCGAAGGAAATCACTGAAAAACCCTAACGTTGTCCACCAATGATGCACCAGTTCACGAGCTGAGCTGCACCAGTTTAAAAGCTGAGCTGCACCTTCCCACCATCACAGTAAGCAAAGAACTGTCCCTGTGGTGCAACACGCGTCGGCAGACACAAATCACTGAGGAGTGCCGGAAGTAGTCGCGTGACCCAGCGGCAGGACAGTTCCGTGCGCAGAGGCGAGCCGAGCCGTGCGCGTCACGGGCCTGAGTCCAAGCCTCAGTCGATCACCGGCGGTCGAAAGCAAGACAATTCCAGGACTAACCTGTACCACCACAGCACGGACAGTACCATGATGACCAGCGGTGATGATGAGCAACGTGGCAGGTTCGTTTCCGCTGTCACCAAATGTAGTCACCTCCACTCGTTGGACGACACGTACCACGGATGTCTCCGTGAAAAGGCATGGCTGCCGCTTCAAATTTATGTTACATTTTCGCCATAACTTCAGCTTACATCTGCTTACTTCTGCTAATTTCTCATTACTTCTGCCGTCCACGGGGTAGATTCTGTAGCACTAAGCACACACCAGCACCGATGTCAGCCAGACCGGAAACGACCTAGGTCACACGCGTGGCCAGCAGCCGCCTGGCGATGCTGTGCCGAAACCACTAGTAGGCCTAAATTAAACTTTTGTCAGCCAATAACAGTACCAGAGTAATTATTTTCCACCAATTCAAGCCTTTACCTAATATTAGTTAACCTAACTCCTCAAATACACAACCTAATAATAATTTCTACAGTATGACCGGAAGTAGGTCAACATCTACCGCAACCGGTGGTGCAACGATCCAGGGGCGTAGGAACGGTTTGAAAAGTGGGGGGGCCAACCTTAGAAGGGGCCCACCTCAAGGGGGGCCCCGGTCCACGGGGGCCCATAATTATAAATAAAAAATTAGTTGACTCGTTTGGTGTCAATAAGTCACGCATGCACACAAGGATGTCAATATATGGAAAATTGAGAAATTAAATTTTGCCCTATGATTTCGAGTTGTACCTATTATGATCTAATAAATCATAGTAAAACGCCAAAAAACATTTTTTGTTTTTTACCAAGACCCATTTCAAATACGACATACATTTTTAAGCTTTTTTGGAGGATTTCAGTCATTTTTTACCACGAGCGCGTTTTTTTATATTTACAGATGTTTAGGCCCTTTTCATCACATTTACAAAATTAAGAACTGTTAAGAAAACTACAGACAATGCTTTGGTACCAAATAGCCTCACTTGGCTATGCCTAATCAACTTGTATTTGCTTATTCAATGACGAAAATGGGAACATTTATTTAGGTTATTACAGATCTCTTCTTGTCATCATTAGATATTGATTTAGGTAAAGGCCGATCACAATAAATACGCCTAGCTATATTTCGATGCCTAAAATGCAGAGTTCCAGCATGACTGCAAGTGCAATGTAGGTACTTGATGGCCAGCTTTGTGATGCCGAGGAGGTGTGGGCATGGTGTTATAGTGGTTAGCAACCTTGCTTTCCACGCGACCAACTCGGGTTTAAGGCACAGCAGATTCCTTGTGCAAGGAGCAATTTGACTCCCAAGAAACCCCTCCAACAGGGAAAGAGTTGGCGACGCCATATAACCCTGGCATCGAAAGACGTCGCGCCTTTCGATGGCTAAGGGACGACTGTTGCTCGGCATTTGGTGCGGGGTCCGTGTCCGATTCATATTTTGTGTTGGGATTGGGATGGAGTTTGATTGGGCCCAGTTCTTGGGACTCATTTGGAAACACTCGGGTAGTATGTGCCTTGGCTTTTTTACGAAGCGCTCCTCCTCCAGGGGCTTGCAGGCAGCGTACTACCGAACTTGAAAGTTCCCTGACAAGCTATCGGGCCCGTTTGGGTTTCTTGTTCTATATTACAGTTACTGATAGTTGTATATTCGTTGCGGGGGCCCACCTCAAAGGGGGGCAGTATCTCCCTGACCCCCGGTTCCTATGCCTATGCCGCCCAGGGACCGCTAAATTATCTCGAAGGGCCCCAAGGGCCAAACCATGGCTCAGGAACCCAGATCAGTCAGCTCAAGGACCTAGATCAGTGCATTAGCCTCGGGACCAGCTTATCAAGGGATCCTACATAAGCACAGGACCCCTAGAAGCTCATCACAGGGGAGTTCCAGATTCCCACAGGGTGCCAGATTAGCTTAGGGGCCCGGTTCAGCTCGAAGGTCCCCATGTCGGCTTATGTAGGGTCTCAAAACAGCTCAAGGGACTTGTTCAAGCTCACGGATCCCAGCTTAGCTCAATGATGCTAGAACAGTTTAGGGCCACCATACCAGATCAGAGGCCCCAGTTAAGCACAGTGGTACCCAGATTAGCTCACGGCCCCAGCTAGGCTTAGGGGGTCCCAGGGTGGCTGATATAGAGTCTCAGAACACAGTGGCGTAGCCAGGATTCGGCCAAGGAGGGGTCCGACTACCGTCGGGGGCCCAAGGCCGGGGGTCCCCTTAGTAACCGGGCCCATCTCCTATATTTTTGTATAGCATTTTAACATTATAACATTCACACGAGGGAAATTTTGTTGTGCCTTTTTAAGCATTCATTCTTATTTTGTTTAAAGCTTGGTTTTTTTCGATCCGACCAAGTGTTGGTAAACTAAGGTCACCAAATATTAAGGATGACCCATACCTTATATGGTAGCGTGGCTATAATAACAGCTTTGAGCCATATTTCAGGAAGTTCAATGTTGATGCACGCATGATGTTAAACCTGAGTCTACCTCAATTCACTCGGGTAATCAGACATGAAGTTATTGGAGGTCAGTCGTTTTGAGTACGAAGAAATGATCTTCTACGGGAAATGACTAGCAATTATATCCCGGTGTCGAATCCATGAACTCTTTAATCGGGAAATTTCCAAAGAAACGAAAAAAACGAATAAAGATACAAGGGATATGGTAGTGTGTCCCGAACGTTACATATCCTCTATTCCGTCGACAGATCCTGTTGAGATCCAGTTGCTTGCTTACCCTTGCTATCTTGTAAACGAGCAAATTACCAAGACAAAAGGCGCCCAAGATATCTATCGCCTTGGCTCACTCTGTTATTGTTATTTTCAACCTTTCATACCTATTTTTCTTTTTGGGATTATGCTCATCAATTTCTGTCATTACCCTTGTTTGTCTGGTTTCCCACGAAAATATTGGAAAGTTGTTTATTTCAGAATATTTAGGAATGTAGTTATTGGTGTTAAGCTAATGTATTAAAAATTGACTAAAGTGCCAAATTCCCTGTTCGATTTGCTCTTATGGTAAAATTAGATTAATTTTTGCCTTTCCTTCGATAATGGTGCCTGATCGTCATGTTTCAATTTGTGCTTTTTTAGTACGCAATAGGGGTAGGTACATTTTTTTCCGAGGCATATGATTTTGAAATTTTTTTATTTGAGCTCTGGGGCCACCTAATACCAATACTTGGCGGCGCTCACAAAGCTAATTTTCGGCCGCTCTCCCGATTAGATCTCAGGGGGTCTCGGAGACCGATTCACGGCGCCTCTTGATCAAAACTGGGGGCCCCTGAGAATCTCTCGGGGCTCCTGAGAGTAGTTATCGGCAGCACCTCTGAGACTAATTATTGGGCCCCCCAGATATGCTCTGGAGGGGGGGCTGAGACTGACTATCGTGGCCATCCAGATTAGCTATTGGGGTCCCCTGAGGCTGTCTTTGGGGCGGGGGAGGGGGGCTGGGAATGACTTCCGACAGCCCCCTGAGACTTACTCTAGGGCGCCCCTGAGACAAACACCCTGGGGGGGGTGGAATCACCTCTGAGACTAAGTCTTTGGCGTTCCTGAGACTGACTCGGAGGCTCCAGATTAGCTCTCGCGGGCCTAAGGCTAACTCCGGGCCCGTGAGACCAAAACTCGGGAGCACCTCTGGAAATTACTCTCAGAACCCCGAGATTAACTCTCGGATGTCTGTGAGACTGATAACCGGGAGCCCTCTGAGACTAACTTTTGGGTGCTCCTTGAGATTGACTCTCGGGGCCGCTTATACCAAAACTCGGGGGGGGGCGGGGGCACAGCCTGAGGCTAAATCTCGAGGGCTCCCAAAATTACCCCTCTGGGGCCCCCTGAAACCAGCACTCTGCGGATCAAATTAGACTAACTCTCGGACCCCCGGATGAACTCTCGGGGCCACCTGAAACTAAATATTGACTCCTGAGAGAGAAGCCCGTGAGACTATGAGGGCCCCCTGAGACCGACTCTTGGGGTGCTCTGAGACTGACTCTTGGGGTTCTCTGAGACAGACTCTCAGGGGGACCCCGAGACCGAATCTCGGGGTCCCCTAAGACAGACTCTTGGGGTTCTCTGAGACTGACTCTCAGGGGCCCCCCTGAAATAGACTATGTTGCAGGGCCCTGAGAACCACTCTCTGGGGGGCTCCTGAGACTTGCTCGGCCCCCTCCCCTGAGACAGACTCCCGGGGCCCCTGATACCGAATTTTGGGGCCCCTGAGACCAACCCTCTGGGGCCGCTAAAATCTACTTTCGGGAGGCCTTGAGACCGACTCTCAGGGCGGGGGCCGTGAGGCCGACTCGGGACACCCTGAGAACGAATCTTCAGGGGCCCCTGAGACTGACTCTGGGGGCCCCGTGATCAGATAATCCTTTGCAGTGGTTCAGATTGGCCCAAGGGGTGGGGGTCTGCGGACGCCTAGGGCCCCCCTTGGCTACACCACTGCATCCACACTTTCGGGGGCCCTCTGAAAGCACCATTTGGAGGCCCCTAAAATAATTGCTCCCCCTAGACCAATACTCCGGAGCCCCTTGATGCTGATGCCCGGGGGTCCTAAGACTAAGCTCGGGGTCCCACTTAGATCAGGCTCAGGGGCACCCTTAGACCCATGCTTGCGCTTTTCTCAGGAGTAACTCGATACCGATGTTCCGGGGCCCTCAAGATAAATATTTCGAGCCCCCCCCGAGACTAATGCTCGGTGCTCTAGAGCCCCTCGATGCCGATGCTCGGGGGTCCTGAACCCAGGCCTGGAGGCCCCTGGGATCAAACTCTGGGTCTCATGAGGCCAATGCTCGTGCCTCACTCATGAGTCCCTCGATATCAATAGACGGGGGCACCCCGAGGGAGGGCCCTGAACCCCTGAGACCAAGCTCGGGGGCCCCTGAGACCAAGCTCGAGGGAACCCTGAGACCAATCAACGACCTGCCAATAGCATCATTGATATTATCGCTACCAACTGTTCCGACTTGGTCCGCCTCTGCGGTGTCACTCGCTGCCACTACGGTGGGCCTCACGATATTACCCGCATTGTTTTGCGCTGTGATCAGCGTACGCAGACGCAGGCGCCAGTAAAGGTACAGAGACGGTGTTTGGGCAGGATTGACCTTGCTGACTTTCATCAGCAGATATGTGACATTGACTGGACACCGCTGTTTTTGCTTGATGCGCCTGATGAAAAGTGGGAATTTTTCCGGCTTATGTTCCTCCATCAGCTTGACCTTGTAGCGCCTATGCGCTCTGTTCCCGAGCGAGGTCCCGGTGTAGTGCCGCTGTCACCCCACACACGCGAACTTATTCAGTTCAGACAGAACGCTCTCTCATTGGATAATAGGGATGACTACAAACGGCTCAATCGTGAGTGCCGTGCAGCGATACGCGCGGACAACAGAAACTTCTACAACCGAGAGATAAGCGAGAAAGGCCCGAGCCGGTTATGGCAGATCTTGCAGCCTGTTTTAGGTAGCCGGAAAGCTAAACCACAGCCGTTAAATATAACACCAGACGCACTGAATGATTACTACATCTCGGTAGGCCCAATCACATCAGCATCAGTACCGGCGGCTACCACTTCAGTCCCGGTCCGACTCCCGCGCGTCACCACCAGCGGTTTTAAAGTCACACCAGTCGACATACAAACCCTCAGTGCGACCGTTCGGAGCATGAAGTCATCTGGTTCAACCGGTATGGACGGACTAAGCGTAGCAATGTTTAAGAAATTTTTCACATCAATCGGCCACTTGCTTTTGGAGATAGTCAACGCCAGTTTGATTACCGGTCTGGTACCAGCATCGTGGAAGCACGCACTAGTCACCCCGATACCGAAAGGGAAAGTGTCGACGAATCCCGCCGATACCAGACCCATCTCCTTGTTGCCGGCTATCTCCAAGGTAACAGAACGCATTTTCCAAAAACAACTCACAAATTATCTCGAAACAAATTACATAATCTCCGACACACAGCATGGTTACCGAAAACACCATTCAACCGAAACCGCGTTGAGCGTAGTTACTGATAGAGTACTTAAAGCTATGGATGACGGCGAAATTGCAATTTTGGTGCTTTTGGATTTGTCCAAATGCTTCGATGTGGTTCCACATGCGACATTACTAGAGAAAATGACCCTTTACGGCATAGACAATCACTGGTTTGAAAATTACCTTGCTGAGCACACACAGCAGGTGCAGATGCGGACTCAAGGCGGGTTTATCACCTCAAGGACAAAAAACAACAGCATGGGTATTTTCCAGGGGGGAAGTTTATCTTGTGTGCTCTACATGCTCTTTTCTAACGATTTAGGCCTCTACGTAGAACAAGACATCACTATTGTACAGTATGCAGATGACACACAGATACTTATCACGGGAAAAAAGCAGAACCTTCATTCCATTATTCTTCGCATGGAACGCACCCTCTCGGCACTTTTCAACTGGTTTTGTTTCAATGGAATGAAGCTGAACGCAACAAAAACACAGATGCTTGTGCTCGGAACCCCGGCTATGCTCCGAACCCTACCTGCGGTAACACTTAACTTCTGCGGCACTACAATCACTGATTCTAGAGTTGTTAGAAACCTTGGTGTGACGATGGACAGGCACCTTAACTTTGAACCACATGTAGACGCCGTCCGCAACAAGTGCACAGGCATCTTGTTGGCACTTAGTCATGCCCGCCAGGTCCTTCCCAGACATGTAATGGTTAGCCTAGTCCAATCTCTCGCAATATCAATCGTTCGCTACTGTATATGTGTTTATGGTTCATGCAACGAGACGCAGGTTCGAAGAATTCAGAAAATTATTAACTTCTGTGCACGAGTTGTCAGTGGCCGTAGAAAACGTGACCATGTATCAGACGTATTGGCAGAGCTGGGATGGCTAAATGCTCAGCAACTTGTTCGATACCATACTGCTTGTGCTGTGCAAGGTGCCTTGTCATCCAGACTTCCATCATATATCGCTAACACTCTAGGAGTACCGATTCATACCTTGCATGACCATGCTACACGCCAGGCCAGCAATCTTACATTACCGCGTATAAGGACTGAGGCGGGAAGACGAAGGCTGTGTTACCGTGGTGCCAAATGCTTTAATGAAGTCATGTCATGTTTTAATGGTCATTTCATACCATCCAGACGTTCACTAAGGACTGCGATATCAAGTGTAACATGAGAAGGCTGCTCATGAGTTTGTATTTGCTTAGACTTTTAGAGATGTTTCAGTCGGTGGAGTGTTTTAGTGCATTTTACCTTTTAATCCCTTTTGATTGTGTTCCTGACATTTACTGTGTTCTTGACGCGGCAGGGTGAAAAACCACAGTTCGAGTGGATCTCTGGCTAAATATATCTGTATCTGTATGCTCCCTGAGACCAAGCGCGAGGGCCCCTGACACCAAGCTCGGAGGTTCCCTGAGCTAGCTTCTACGCCTTTGGCCGCCGTACACACCAATGCATCACGTACCATTACTAAAAACCCCCCACTAAAGTTTGCCCTACCTACAACATATCTATGACCTATACAAATTGACGGATTCTATCAAAGCAATGGCTATTATGACTAATTTACCGACAAATGGCGTCCTCCGAGTTCACTGAGGCGGCGGCTCCACCAACGCGTCCGGCTCCTCTCGTCCAAAACCCGCCGCTAGACCTCTGGCTCTGAACCCACCATACAATATTATTATTAACTGATAATTTAACAATTGGCTCGAGATGGTTACATGATAAAGGCCTATCTCCCCCGACCGCGCCACAGCCGCCAACTTACTGGAAAAAATAGAATTGCTATCGAATAATACAAAAACACTCGCCAGAAATATTTCAGGAATTAAGACGGGTCGCATTTCAACACCTGTTAAGTTCATTCATTACTCACCGGGCCGCGGCCTCCTCCTCAATCCTGCTATCTCGACCGACAACAATGCCACCTCGCGTGCAGACAAACAAACACCGTTTCTAAGGTGACGCCGCCTAGGCAACCAGTACCTGATTTGAAGTCTATAGTAAAATTGACATTCACAATTTATCAAATAACAACGCGATTCATTTTCCTATAAATTTATAACATGTTTTCACCTACCCATAAACTGAAGATTACCTAAATACTAAACTCACTCTCACAAGAACCTCCTATCCAGAATTCGTGATGCTAATTTTTGCCGCACGCCAATAGGCTCCAATCAATCAGGTCCGGCACCTCCGCAGGGTACCGGAAAGAGGCTCTGGGGCAGCCGGGCAGTCCCCCCTTTCAGCGGTCCCCTCCCCAAAAAAGGGGGTGACCCCTCCCCCAGGGCCCCCTCCTGCTCAGGGGATGGATTTAACAATATATATATATATATATATATATATATATATATATATATATATATATATGGGTCATTCCATGCCAACTCAACCAGTAGAAGTGTGATTTTACTTGGCACCCCCTCAGATCTCTATGAAATGAGGTGTATAGGGGTTCTTCATAGTCTGGAATCCAAATATGTGGTCGAAATAGACCTCTGGGTTTTAGTTTCGTTGCAACAGTGACGTCAAATTGTGACGTCACTCCGGGATTGGTAAAATTCAAAGCTGTATACCTAAAAAAGTTGCAAATATATTTGAAATCGGTCAACGGTTTTAGAGGGGGGATGCTTTGCGAATACCAATGATTTCCAAAAATACTTTCTGAAAATTTTCAAAATTGCTAACAATTTGAAATAAAAATATAAATTCCAAATTTTTAAAAGGGAGGACCTCGATTTTCTTGAACTTCAAATATATGAAATCTGCATGTTTTTTGCCCTAAAACCGTCAAAAAATGGGCATTTGATAAGATCATATCGTAACCCGTTCCGGAATGAGGGGCTGTTACAACTTCCTTTAGATTCTTTGCCTTGCGCCGAGAGACGGAGGCATGCAACGCCGCCGTAATTGGCATACGTGCTCAGAGCTGGACGCAGGAACGCCGTTCAAGGGGGGGTCAACTCTGGAGAAATCGTAAAAACATAGTGTTTAAGAAAATAGGCCAAAATTTCGCAATTTTGGGGGGCGGCCATGGCTTTTTGCCCCCTTCTCTGTGTCCGCCAGTATACGTGCTACTTGGTCATTGTTGTAGCCTCTGAAAAAATCTGAGGTCCCGGCAATATCAGGTCAGGTCACCAGTCCAGGCCAAGTGACCGCCAAAAAAACCTTTATAGGCACCTCGGTGAGAAAATAATTACTCTTACGATCTGACATTTATCTCACATAATAAGGCCGCCTGATATCGATGTCGATGACCTGAGGTCTGTCCAGGGTCCTAAGCTCTCGATTGGAAACGCATTGGGAGAAACTGGTTTAGATTTGATAACTTTCCCCACGATGGTAATAGAACGCTTATTTTGACGTCATCGTGTTTGGGGTTGCCACTGCAATATTAACTGTAAGCATTATCAGCTATAATAGTACTGGCCTGACCTAACCACGCAAGGACCGTTTCGTGTTTTAATCTCACTAAATAATAGGATAGGTTGTTCTTTCGTGCTCAGCCAGAGGATCCTAATTGTGCTTATAACTGTGGTGTAAATTTACTTTGTCAGTCGTTACGACACAAAGCAAACTCTTTATTTCTATTGTACGAGACCATTGCGATGAATTTATTGATGAGAGATGTTTAGAAATTAACTGAATTATAACGGATATTGTAACAACACTTCAGTTCTATATTGACTAAAAAATTCTTATTGCAGTCAGTGCCGCACATACATGCTCTGGCGGTAGCATTATCTCACGTGTGTGTTAATTCATCACACGGTTTGAAACCTCCGGCTTAAAGTGATGCAGACGTTGCGTAGGCGTTCTCTGTTCACTAGTCTACTGGCCTAAAACAATGGAAACCCCAAGTGCCTTCATGTTCCGGGCCTTGTCAAACCTCGTCTTTAGTTCTGCAGGGCTCTGTTCGGTAAGCTTCACTAGAAAATAAATGCCACTTCGCACTGTAGTGAGGCTTTTGCTAGGATGACCTCGCTTAGTGAGTTCGGTCAGCCGCACTAAAACGCGCCCGAGCCAGCTCCGGTACGGTCTCCGGCTGTGCTCGTTACGTGGGGTCCCATCAGGTCACGTAGAAAGTACGGTTTCTGAAAACGGAAATATAAGCCCAGTAGCTAAACTCACTCCAATGTAATAAGGCCACTGTCCACAATGCAAGGCACTAGCGGGCGTGACACACGGCTGTCTGCTGCGATGCCCGGTGACCGGCCGGCTGAGCACAGCTGGGACGAGGAGGGTGAAATATCAGCACAGTTTGGGATTACAATCAATATGTTTGTGGCGTTAGGGCACCTAAATGGTGAGGAGGTTCAGAAAAAAAGATTCAATACAAAAACATAATTTATATTTTTCCTGTGTGCTTCCCTGCTCCATTCGGTGGCAGCAGCCAAAGAAGTCATATGTCGTAATGTTACTTTATACTCTGCCAAAGTAAAGAACACCATCAAATATTTCTAGGGAGCAAGGTAACCCTCTTTTTCATATTTCTATTCAAAAGAAGGATAGATAATGTTATAGGGGATGTCACAGCGTTAAGATCACATTTAAGGGCTAAAGCCTGCCTTTAACAATTATTTTTATTGGTTATATGTTAAAGGTGAAAAAACGTTAATTTTCTCAAAACGTGGGGTCCGGTTCCTACCCCTTCTAATGGCGAAGCCACTGGCAAAGTAATTAAAAGAAATGGCCGTATGAACACTTGGCATTAAGGTGAAGTGCCAAATGAAGTTACCTCCTCGACCTATCTCGCTTTCCCTTACCGTGGATGAAGTAAACAAATGTATCCCATCGCAGCTTCACTTTCCTCACCTCTGGTTAGGCTTCCTCCCACAATTAACGCCCTCAGTTCCCCGTACTCTCAACAAAGGGACAGTTCCCAGGGTCGGCCACAATTAGCAAACAGTTATAAAAATGCAAGACGGTTTTTGCCGCCACGAGTACTACTTTAAACGGAGTAAAACATTTTGAAGCATGACGGCAGGTATCTAACGTATTTAACCGTACATACAAGATCCGGAAATGAGAAACATAAATATTTGTCAATGGAGTCAACCGAGAATGACAGAAAATTGAGATACCAAGAATTCATTTCAGTTTTCGTTTTTCCTGTTTGTGTGACAGCAGCTATAATGGAGCAGTTTCAGATTGGTACCCTATCTTTTTCTGTTCACTTATTACGCTTTTTCATTCGGTGCAAGGAAAATTTGTAAATTGCTTTGATATTAACACATGTCATGTTACTCGTCCTTATTATTCCATTAGCACGTCAAATATGTACTCGGAAATAAAACTCGCCATTCCCGCCGTTACATGTGTCACCAGGCGATTTTAGCGTGCTATCGTGACTGATGGAACCGGGCCAGGATTTCCACTTTGTTATGTTGTACTCGGAGACGTAGATGAAGTAAAAGCCTATACATAAACAATCTATGTTAGCAATTTCTTAAAGCTCTTGATCTTTTGTGGGCTGTCTCTCCACCCTCCCTCCCCAGCTCCAAACCGACGCGACGCGTCGGGCGCGTCGCTTCTCGGGTGACGCGGCGCTCGAAGCGGCTCCGGGGCTCGTTTGGCGGGAGACCCGTGAAGAACGCGAGCTGTTACAATATGTTGTTATCGAATACCCAATGTTTTTTGTACAATTCCAGGGATACGATTCCAAGAATACTCTCGGATTTTATATGAATTAGTTTTAGGAAAATTGAAGTCCTCGCTCTTTAAAATTTTTCAATTTATATTTTTTGTTTGCATTTATTTTAAGTTTAAAAATTTACAGTTTTAAATTTAAAATTTTCAAAAAATATTGTTGACCATAATTTTCATGCAATAAGCGTCCTCTTCCTAAAACTGACTGACTGATTTCAAACATATTTGTAACTTTTTGAGATACAAGGCTTTGAATGTTTCGAAGCATGCAATGACGTCACAATTTGACGTCACTGTTGCTACGAAACTAAGAGTGCAAGGTCTGTTTCGACCACGGATTCGGATTCTAGGCTATGAAGAACCCCTTTACACCTCATTTCATAGAGATCTGAGGGGGTGCCGTGTACACCATTGATTGAGTTGGCATGGAATGACCCATATATATATATATATATATATATATATATATATATACCTATAAGCAGTAGTCTTTTTGCTAGACATATTTGATAGTTTATAGGTTTCATGGTCTAGTTTGGGGTATACGTGCGATATAGGGGTTATGTTCACCACCGCTGGGCATGGTCAGTTTTTTAATCTCGAAGAAATTAAAACCAGTTTTGAGTAGCATTTAGGTCAAATAATGGGAATCTAGTGGACTATTTTGCAAACTTCGAGGTGCAAGTAAAATGGGCAGCCCTAGAGTACCCCCTACTCGGGTTTTTTTAGAGATATCATAAAAACAGCATCGCTTAGCACCGCCGAACTTGGCATGCCTTTCCTCTGATCATTTTTACAACTTTTACCAACGTTTTAAGGTTAGGTCATCTCAGGTCAGGTAACCATTACAGGTCAAGTGACCTAACCTAAAAAAGTTTAAGATAGTATAAGTCAGAACGGAGGAACCTATCCGATTGAAACTCTTATCACATAATGGCCCACCGAGTTCTCTAAAACATTTTCCTGTATTTTTATATCGATGAACATAAGATGTTGTAGTATTTTTATAAGATGGCAACGAGTTGTAGACACGTCGGAAAGTGGGCTCCGTATTTGTGGTGGCTAGGATACTAAAATAAGTGGTTTTAATTGTGGATAGGCGACAAATTGTGAACACTGTTGGATTTTATTGCGGAGGCCGCGATCCAGACGGGATTTTCCGCCAGAATAATTAACAATAAGGCGCGGTAAGCTTTGTGAATTTGCACAATTTTCTCCTTCGGTCATATCACCAATTCGCTCCGCAGCCCCTGGATTTTTTCGCAAAAAAATGTGACGTTGTGTGAAGACCACCTCAAACAAAATGCCACCGCCTGACGGACACAAATCCGTGAATAAGCTATGTGAAGGTGGACCCGAAAACCACTGTGGAAAGAAAGTCGAGAGCGAAGATAATGTTCAATGTGATCTTTGCAAAAACAACTTACTATCTGAAATGCCAGATGATACCGATTCATGCCATAAGAGCTTTGCAGAAACACAAGTGTCTGGCTTATATTTGCTCCTCTTGCAAGAAGCTAGAATTAGAGGACGTTAATGAGCTCAAGGGTGGCCAAAAACTCATGGATAAAGCAAATTTTATTGAGAATAAGCTAATTTTGTTTCAGAAATCATTTTTGGCCATGGTTACAGACCAAGCCAAAGGAATTGATATTATTTTGAAAACCCAACATCAGCTATGTGACAAGGTAGCCGTACAGAAAATGCACTTGGATCAAGCTAAGTCTGATCATGAAAGACTTATAGACAACATTAAAAAACAAGTCCAGGACTCGCAGGTACGCAGGTGACTTAATTTTTGATAGGCTCGTGGCGAGCTCCTTTCAGAGACATCGAGTTGAAACATGGACCATGCATAGACAATTCTTCAGGCTAAACAACCACATAAAAATTTTAGCTGTTAGACTTATAGGAGAAAAGTGAAAGCCTTTAGAAAGTTAAGTGCGTACTCTTGCACGGACTTCCCCTAGGTGTTTAACTTTCCAGGATGTTATATGTACGTGCAGTCTCAATTTTTCGTGCATATGAGTTTTTTTTAACTCTTGGATGTATGTCATTGGGGGCAAGAGCGAACCCTACAGGCCAGGTGCCTCAATGTTTCGAATATGTTATTATTATTATTATATTATGAACCTACGGTCAGGTGCGAGCCATGACCTCTCCATTGGAAATAAATGGGAAAAAGGTTTTGACTGAATCACTTAGTTATAGGTGGTGAAAGATCGTTGATTTTAACTGCATTAAATTTACCTTGTCTTTGCGGTTCTAATGATTCTGTTATGCATTTTGATCTAATTTGACCCTTACCGACTTAAGGTCAGGTCAAGTTCATATTGGACCTGATTTGACCCAGCAAGGTCGTATTGTATATCATTTGACTCGTCTTGCTGCGAGGATTCCAATGGTCTGAACTGTTTTGCACTATGTTAACTTGTTCAGATGTAACGACTGCAAACTTTTATTTACATCTTATCCCTATGACAGCATGTCTTGACCTCTAGTGACCTTAAATCTGACCTGACAAAAATGGTTCAAGCACTTTCGATAGAGAAGAAGATGGGCTACCCAACACTATTTACTGTTTTTAGCTATCCTGCGTGGTTCTCGAGATCTAAGGGGAGGGGGCGGATACCCACCCCCCGTCAGAGAGAGGGTGCCTCAGACCCCCGTCAATGCGTGTGTGAATACTGAGGCGAAATCTTATAAACTGTGACGAAATTTTGCTACTTGAAAACTAAAGCCTTGACAAAAGCATCGTCGAAAATAAAGGTTCAAGGAAACGCTAAACTCTCGCTCAAGTGGGGTGTTTGAACACCCCTCGGGTTTTTACAGCGGCACGAAAAAACGCCGGCGCTTCACGCCACCGTCCTTGGCGCGCCCTATCCTTGATCAATTCCGCGACTTTACCAAAAATTCTATGGTTAGGTCATCTCAGGTTAGGTCACCAGTGCAGGTCAAGTGACTTTACCTCCAACAATGTTTAAGGTGGCAGACGTTAGAAAAGGGGCTATCGAATTGAAACTTATACCACATAATGGGCTTACCGAGTACTACAACATATATTCAGGGATTTTTCATATCGATGACCTAAGGCCAGGTGTACGGATCATGACTTCTGAATTGAAAATGCATGGGGAAACATAAATTTGACTGTATTTGTGTAGATAAAGTTGAGAATACCTTCATATTCTCCAAATCGTAGTATCCTAGGCCCTTTTTACGCTCATGTTGCAGTTGTTGACCTGTGACTTCTTAGAGGTCATCTGGGGTACTTAAGCAGGTTTTCAGACTTGGGTCAATAACTTTGCAGGAAATGACGATAAAGCTTTTATTTTGATACCATTACGTATGAATTGTTATTGCAAATTAATCGATGTGCATTTTGACTGTCCTAGGTCAGAGAGTAACTTTGACCTGACCTCAGGTCAGGTCATTTGTTTTGACCTAGTATAGCCATATTATACATCATTCGATTCTCTGTCACGAGAGGAAGCGAATGGTGAGAATAAATTATTCTAACCCAAATCTGTCAGACGCTAGAGCCCTGAAAATCTTCTCTAACATGCCACCTTCTTTGACCTGTCATGACCTCAATATTGACCTGAGTCAAAAAGTAACTGATGCAGTTTCTTCATGAATTTGTATGAGCTATCCACCAGCCTTCGCATTTTTTTGCTATCCCGTATAGGAGCTGAGTTCGAAGGGGGGGTTAGAGTAGTCCAGAATGGTCCGACATCGCCAAAAATCGAGTGGGTGACCTAAATCCCATTATTTTACCTACGTCTAGCTTCTATGCAAAAAATAAAACATTTGAAAAATATCTCACCTTCGCGCTTTTTTATAAAGTTTCCGCCACCCACACAAATGATATTACCAATGGGCGTGCACGGCGTAAGACGCGAAAGCGGAGCATCTTCATTTTAACGCTGCGGCATTAGCTTTCGTTTGTGAGTATTTATCACAAACACGAGCTATCCAAATGCTTTCATGTAGATTTCAACACATTTTGTATTATATTCACGTACAAGCATTTGTGTTTTTGTAACGTAGCTGATCAGTCAAATCACATACCTAGCCTACCATTCAGCGTGGACTTGTTAAAGTTTGGGTAAGCCCCGCGAGCCTGCTCTACACACTGGAGTTATTAACGTCGTCTATTGTCATCATGGGTCCGAATCCTCAGAGATTAGCTTATACTCAGAGATAAGCTTGACTCCTCTCTCAGCGTAGTCGTTGACTGTTGATACAGTTCTAACAAAATCTCTCATTGTTGTAAGTTCTCCCACTCCTGAGGCTCCAATCGTAACCACTCATGATCCACGCCCAAGATGGCAAACAACTGGTATCTCAGTGGCCCGCACAGATCGAGCAGCTGTGTGTCCTTGTTCAGCGTTTTGGAATTATGGTTGCCCCAGATTAAATTCATCCGGAGGACTGTAAGCGAGAATTGTCTGCTCTATGGCGGCCTTGGTCTCATCTTCGACCTGATTCGCGAACAGGCTGAAAACAACTACTTCCTGAGTAGTGTACCACCCTTGCCTCTCAAGCACCTTCATGGAGGCGCTGGCCAATTCACCGTCAATTTTCGTGAACACAGACAGCTTACTGTACAATATGTTGCGAAAGTATCGTACCATTTCAGGGTGCCTAACCAGCCGGGAATATGAAGTTTGGGAACCACATGTCTGAGGGCATGGCCTGTTCAGCTGGTCGACCTCCACAGTGGTTAGCGGGTCGGACCAACGAGGCTGGGGTCAGCCGGGGAGGGTGGGGCCGGGGAGGGCGGGGCCACCCAGTGCTTTCACTTCTAGCAGTGGAAGCTCCTGTCTTTGAGCCTCCCCGACAGAAAGGCGAAGCACCGTCATGATAATGACTCGGTTCTACTGCAGTGGGCCAGCAAGAATCCCTCCCAACTATTGAGAGCTGAAGGCCTAATGCCATTGGACGCAGAACCGTGTGCATAAGCGTGGCATTACTGCCAGGAGGCAGACGGGAGGGGAGGGGGGGTCAAATCATTGCCAGAAAGTTGGCAGAAGGGGATAACAGTTTTCGAGGGTGCAGCATAGGCAATTCCAGGATTTCTTATGGGGGGGGCACTTAATCGAAAGCGGGTCGCCATCCGAGCCAGGAGGGAGGGGGCATCGAAACCTATCGTGGGGGAGCTCATTTTCATCCTGAGGGGAAGAGTAAGCGGGTGACAAGCGAAAATCTAGGATGGTGCCATCGAAATTTTAAGGGAAAGCAGTGACCATTTCAGGGGCGTTGAGGCTCGATCTTGGGAAAGGAGCAAGTGCCCTCTCTTGCATTCTCTGGATTCGCCCATGAGGTGCAAGCGGATGCAAGACAAACCAATGACTGATGAGCCAGCCTCTGAAAAATGATCGACCTGTTGACACTTTGCAGCACCATCTTACCTATGATAGAGACGTGACAGTGGGTACGGCAGATTGTTGTATCTCAACTGTTCCCGAAAAATCCATTTTAACATTTCGGGATGCCAGTATTTTTCTTGAAATTATTTTCTGGTCTACTCCAGCGTTCAGCGCCAGATTCAGTCTCCGCGAGGGACCTCAATTAGTCGGAAGTACCGGCAGGAGAGTCACATGACCTCCAAACGGGTCGCTTGTCCGGACCAGTGGTGTGGCGCCAGGGTGCGGAGCGGTGGTGTAATAGGTAGAATATTCAGTTCTTTTACGGAGAACCCGGGTTAGCTACCCTTACTTTATTTTCGTTCGGAATTACACGTTTCATTATTTTCTTTTACGTTTGAAGGTGTACTTCTGAATGTATGTGTTTCAAACCACTGGGCAGTTAATAATGATGTCATTAGCGGAATACAGTTACTTATAAAGATAACTGTGCTTTTTAGTGAGCCTAACTAATCCTGAAACACAACAGGCAGAGTGCGCTGCATTTGAAATTGCTATGACTAGGCTCGATCGGCTTAGGATGGATATCTCGGAACCTATGGTACTTCTAGCTTTACAAACGGGTTATCACAAGTATTTTTTCCACAGTTTTTTTCAGTTGTTACAGTTTTTTCTTAATCCGAAATCTGCAAGACTGATTTTTCGGCATTCTGACGGGGTTGTCTTCGGCTGACTTGCCAACGCCTCTGACAATCCCCGACTCTTCGCTCGACTGGCACGCATGCCTGGGTCACGTGATTACTACGTGTTTACAACGACAGGTGCAAGGTCACCTGTAGTAAGTAATGTGTGGATGGCGGGGGCACAGAGTTTTAAACCGAGGGCATCAGTACTGTCTTGCAGGTGCCTTGCCCCAGGCGGTCCGTTCAGTAACTGAGGCGCCTGGGCAGTAGGGGGCCCTTTTGGCAACTTTTTCTTTAATGTTTCGGGACCAGTCGGTTTCTGATGTTCTCGGACCGCTGATTTCGAATTTGACCTCGAAATTTTGAATTTCGATTTTTTTTCAGCCCGCCCTGCGCCTTCAAGTTTTCGAAAAGCAGAGAAAATGCAGATTTTTGCAGCCCCAAACAACCATCACTGAGAATAGCAAAATAAAATGTAATTCATCAGTTAAAACAGTTCCTTACCTACAGTTCTGCGCAGACTGCATGTTCATTGGGTTTCTTATGCCTTATTTATAGCGCCTCAAACATTGCAATTTTTGGCCTAACGGTGATATATTGTGCCGCACCTTACGTCGCGTTGCTCTCCGGGCAGTGCAGGAAGCATGCTGACTTAAAATGTGGTACTTTTTCATTATTTTTCGCATGAATTCAATCAGGAAAGCCAGTGTGCATGGTCTTCCAGCTCAAGATGTGACAGGGGCGGATGTAAGCAATTATTTTTTCCGGAGAAAACTAGCGAAAATAGTGAAAAATCCTTTATTTAGGAAGAAAATGAGGCAAATCGATAAAGCCTGCCGACCAGCAGGTTTCAGTAGGTGGTGCCACTCTTGATTAGAGGATGCCACGATATCAGAAAATTAAGCGTTATGACAAGAACTGCAATAAAAGTCATAAAACAAGACATTACCAGAGTACCTTTATTACTCGATGAATAAAGACGACAGCCTTCCACTGTCATGAGCTACAGGGACAAGGGCTGAACCGAAAGCAGAATCGACTCCGGTCACCACTGGCTTCTATTTTCCCTGACGGCAGCGAAACTTCATCTTGTTAAGGGCCTTGCCATCTTGGCGGTCAGCGCCGCACACGCTGGCAACTGACTCACTTTTCAGTTTTAAGGCCCTCTATTGACTCGAGTGTGGCACGGAATGCCTGTCCGGAGAGGTGACCCGACTAAAGCCCTGAGTTGGGTCTGTGTAAAGCCGTTGAGGAAGGGTGGCTCCACATTGGGTGCATAGCACACCCTTTTTACGTTGCTGTGCAGCTCCATGTAGCTGGCCGCACACCACTTGAGCTGCCCCGGCAGCACCTGGAAGCGCTGGACACAGGCGCCATACGCTCGGCCCTTCAACGTTGGGCCTGTGCGCCGACCAGAGGAGCTGTCCGCCGGCTGCTGGGAGGTGCTGGGAGAGCACTGCCCGCTCTTGAAGCGACGCGCTGCTCACTGCAGGAGGTGTTAGGTGTACGCACCGGATAAGGACCGACTTCATCTGCGCTGGTGTTAACCTCGCGCTGCCGGAACACGACGATCTTACTGACGGCTGCATGCAGCTCTGATTTTCTGGTCGTCGTCACCCAGCATCGCCAAAATGATGCTTTCCGGATGGCCATGAGAGCCTTCCTCGCCACGATATCTTGCACAGCTGTCAGTGCGTCCCGGGTTACGTACTTCCGCTGCAGCCGCAGCTCCTCTGCCAGGTGGCGGGCAGCGTGGACAGCGTCCCACTCGTGCTTGATTCGGACTGTCATTGGTACGTAGACACAGACCAGGCACTGCGCCAGTACTTACAGCTCAATTGATGGCTCAGCCCTGGACATGTACAGACGCAGCAGGCGACTCTACGCCGTGTACCACCGCACCTGGTACAGTTTTCCGTGTGCCTTATGGGCGACAGGACTAGCATCCCCGTCCCCCGTCTTAGCACAGGGGTACGCTAGCTTCAGGTCCCAGCTGAATAAGGCGAGAAATCCCTGGGGCAGTGTACTTACTGCCAATCAACAACTTCCCCAGAGACAAGAGCGACTCAAGTCCCTATCTGGCGCGTCAAGTCAAGTCCCTATCTGGCGCGTACACCCAATACCTCCTGCAGTGAGCAGCGCGTCGCTTCTGAGAGCGGGCAGTGCTCTCCCAGCACCTCCCAGCAGCTGGCGGACAGCTCTGGTCGGTGCACAGCCCAACGTGGAAGGGCCGAGCGTATGGCGCCTGTGTCCGGCGCTACTAGGTGCTGCCGGGGCAGCTCAAGTGGTGTGCGATCAGCTACATGGAGCTGCACAGCAACGTAAAAATGGTCTGTCATGCACCCAATGTGGAGCCACCCTTCCTCAACGGCTTTACACAGACCCAACTCAGGGCTTTAGTCGGGTCACCTCTCCGGACAGGCATTCCGTGCTACACTCAGTCAATAGAGGGCCTTAAAACTGAAAAGCGAGTCAGTTGCCAGCGTGTGCGGCGCTGACCGCCGAGATGGCAAGGCGCTTAACAAGATGGCGTTTCGCTGCCGTCAGGGAAATAGATGCCAGTGGTGCCCGGACTCGATTCTGCTTTCGGTTCAGCCCTTGTCCCTGTAGCTCATGACAGTGGAAGGCTGTCGTCTTTATTCATCGGGTAATAAAGGTACTCTGGCAATGTTTTGTTTTGATGCCTTTTATTGCAGTTCTTGTCATAATGCTTAATTTGCTGATATCGTGGTATCCCTTCATCAAGAGTGGCACCACCTACTGAAACCTGCTGGTCGGCAGGCTTTAGCAATTTGCCTCATTTTCATTCTAAATAAAGGATTTCCCACTATTTTCGCTAATTTTCTCCCGGGAAATAATTGCTTACATCCGCCCCTGTCACATCTTGCGCTGGAAAACCATGCAAACTGGCATTCCTGATTGAATTCATGCTAAAAATAATGTAAAAGTACCACATTTTAAGTCAGCATGCTTCACTTACTTACTTATGGCTTTTAATTAGGCGTTCTGTGCATAGCACCTTTGCCCGCCTCTAAAGGAGTGTGTGGGAGAATTTTAGAATTTTGCGTGAGGGCAAGCTACGTTAGTCTGTTAAAGCAATGGGAGTTATTTCAAGTAATGGGTTGCAAGATGTTTTTAGCTTGCAAATGGACGGTCGTGGCAATGGCATAGCCATGCCAAGGGAGGTCTTTTAATAAATTTAGACCCGCAGAGTGCGAAGGTTATCTCTGTGGTTGAAGACCTTAAATTTAGAATTTGGAATTTAGAATTTAGAATTTTGTGTGAGCTACTGATGTCCGCTCGTCTACGTTACACGAAATCCTCCGTTAAATCAATAATTTTCATATTTTAGAAACTGCACTAAGCACCTGGCCAGGGTGCCGCGAATTTACCCTGCAACCCGGAGGTGAGGTTGCAGCTCCCCTCTCCGGCTGGGCAGCCGCCGCGCAGAGGTAAAGAAGTGTGAGAGGACAGTTAGATTGTTAGTAAGAGTATGAGTGTGGTTAGCATAAAGCCGCAGTGAAAGGTATCACTGCGGTGAAGAAATATAACCTATTTAACCTAACCTGATTTCAAAGCTAGCCTAACATAACCTATCCTTAGCCTAGGATATACCATTTAAAGGTTAAACAACTATTGCTTAAATTTTGCAGTGGATCGTCTATGACATGAATGGTTAATTTGAAAATAGGCAAGTCCTACTTTGGGGTGCACCATGCACCCTCCATCATATATACTGGGAGGGGTGATTTATAGAAACTTCTCTAGCCCAGAGTCCTTTAGAAATGTAAAGAGTTTTTCGAGTAGCTCAGGATAGTCGTTACCGAGCAGAGTTTTTAGGTCTACAGGGATGTTTTGGATTCGGCAGTAATCTAGCATGGGTTGCCGATGGGTATTGTGCTGGGGACAATTGATAAGAATGTGATAGGGATTCTCTATTGCGTCGCAGGTACCGCAGGTACCCGCGTTCCAATAGGCATTTAATCTTGTGTGTCCATTTCTGAGTCTGGTTAGAATAACCTCGCGCCGGCGACTCTTTTGGTTGGAACTGGGCCAGTAGCCGATGTTAGGCTTGATATAGAATAGGTGGGCGCTGTGGTTTGTGGTCCAGTTATTTTGAATTTGCTTCCGGATACTGTCCTGGAAGAGAGCTTTACTATCATTTCCAGACCACATTAAGGGTGCGATCTCTCTAAGTTCTAGGGACTTTTTTGCCTGCTCATCGGCCTTTTCATTCCCTTGAATTTTGCAGTGGCCCGGGATCCAAAGAAAGGAGACATCAGGGGTATCATCGATACCTTTCTGAATATCTGCTATAACGTGGTGGCTGGGGTTGACTACGTTACTGACGGCCTGCAGGACAGATTTAGAGTCTGAACAGATGACGGCTGAGTTGATATTTTGGGTTCTGATTATGGCTAGTGTATCTAGGATGGCAACAGCCTCGGCTGTGAAGATAGAGCAGTTGTCCGGAAGTCTGTTCTGTAGGCAAATATTTTGCCCCCAGATGCCGAGGCCTACTTTTTCGCCTATTTTGGAGCCGTCTGTAAATATAAAAGTCTTGTCCGCGTTACAAGATCGGAACTCTAGGAATTTCTGGGAGACTTCTTCCTCTGAGAAGTCCAATTTACGGGAAGTGAAAAGAAATTCAACTTTGGGCTCTTTCCGAGTCCAGAAGCGGGAGAGTGGGGGTTTGCCTATTGTTGCTGGCAGTGCAAGATTAAGGCTTTCCAGGGTTTTCGTTACTCTGTGCTTAAATGGGGGCCACTTCTGTAGAGTGGCCTTATTTGCTCGTCTGGGATGGGCGAAACATTGTTTTGCCGGATGGTTTTCGGTGGATTGGACCTTAATATAGTAAGAAATAAGCTGGGCGTCGCGTCTTGTCTGCAGTTGGCATAGCCCGCTATCAGTTAGCAGGCTGGTGATGGGGGATTCTGAGAGCGCGCCTGTGGCTGCCCGGATACTGGCATTTTGGACTCGCTCTAGCTTTAGTTTATTGGTCTTGTTCGTCGAGTCAAAAACAAACGAATTATATTCGAGAATGGACCGTATCAGGGACTTGTAGAGCATAAGCAGGGTCTTTCGATCCCCGCCATACTCTGTGCCGCCGAGCATGCGGAGAATGTTGACTCGCTTTTGACAGCTAGAGACGACTTTGGTGATATGCTCATTGAAACTCAATCGGGAATCTAGGGTGACGCCCAAGAATTTGAAGCTATCAATCAATCAATGGCTTTTTATTAGGCGTTCTGTGCATAGCACCTTTGCCCGCCTCTAAATGAGTGTGTGGGAGAATTTTAGAATTTTGCGTGGGGGCAAGCTACGTTAGTCTGTTAAAGCAATGGGAGTTATTTCAAGTAATGGGTTGCAAGATGTTTTAGCTTGCAAATGGACGGTCGTGGCAATGGCATGGCCATGCCAAGGGAGGTCTTTTAATAAGTTTAGACCCGCAGAGTGCGAAGGTTATTTCTGTGGTTGAAGACCTTAAATTTAGAATTTGAAATTTAGAATTTGGAATTTAGAATTTATAATTTTGTGTGTCAGCTATTGATGTCCGCTTGAATACGTTACTCGAAAACCTCCGTTACTCAATAATTTCGTATTTTAGAAAGTGCGCTAAACACCTGGCCAGGGTGCCGCGAATTTACCCTGCAACCCGGAGGTGAAGTTGCAGCTCCCTCTCCGGCTGGGCAGCCGCCGCGCAAAGAAAAGAAGTGTGAGAGGATAGTTAGATTGTTAGTAAGAGTATAGGTGTGGTTAGTATAGACCCGCAGTGAAAGGTATCACTGCGGTGAAGAAATCGAACCTATCTAACCTAACCTGATTTCAAAGTTAGCCTAACATAACCCATCCTTAGCCTACAATGAACCATTTAAAGGTTACAAAACTATTGCTTAAATTTCGCAGTGGATCATCTATGATTGGAAAATAGGCAAGTCCTACTTTGCGGGTGCACCATGCACCCTCCATCATATATACTGGGAGGGGTGATTTATAGAAACTTCTCTAGCCCAGAGTCCTTTAGGAATGTAAAGAGTTTTTCGAGTAGCTCAGGATGGTCGTTACCGAAGAGAGTTTTTAGGTCTACAGGGATGTTTTGGATTCGGCAGTAATCTAGCATGGGTTGCCGATGGGTATTGTGCTGGGGACAATCGATGAGAATATGATAGGGATTCTCCATTGCGTGGCAGGTACCACAGGTGCCCGCGTTACAATAGGCATTTAATTTTGTGTGTCCATTTCTGAGTCTGGTTAGAATAACCTCGCGCCGGCGACTCTTTTGGTTGGAACTGGGCCAGTAGCCGATGTTAGGCTTGATATATAATAGGTGGGCGCTGTGGTTTGTAGTCCAGTTATTTTGAATTTGCTTCCGGATGGTGTCCTGGAGGAGAGCTTTGCTATCGTCTCCAGACCACGTTAAGGGTGCGATCTCTCTAAGTTCTAGGGACTTTTTTGCCTGCTCATCGGCCTTTTCATTTCCTTGAATTTTGCAGTGGCCCGGGATCCAAAGAAAAGAGACATCAGGGGTATCATCGATACCTTTCTGAATATCTGCTATAACGTGGTGGCTGGGGTTGACTACGTTACTGATGGCCTGCAGGACAGATTTAGAGTCTGAACAGATGACGGCTGAGTTGATATTTTGGGTTCTGACTATGGCTAATGCATTTAGGATGGCAACAGCCTCGGCTGTGAAGATAGAAGCAGTTGTCCGGAAGTCTTCTGAAGGCAAATATTTTGCCCCCAGATGCCGAGGCCTACTTTTTCGCCTATTTTGGAGCCGTCTGTAAATGTAAAGGTCTTGTCCGCGTTACAAGATCGGAACTCTAGGAATTTTTGGGAGACTTCTTGCTCTGAGAAGTCCGTTTTACGGGAAGTGAAAAGAAATTCCACTTTGGGCTCTTTTCGAGTCCAGAAGCGGGAGAGTGGGGGTTTGCCTATTGTTGCTGGCAGTGCAAGATTGAGGCTTTCCAGGGTTTTCGCTACTCTGTGCTTAAATGGGGGCCACTTCTGTAGAGTGGCTTTATTTGCTCGTCTGGGATGGGCAAAACATTGTTTTGCCGGGGGATTTTCGGTGGATTGAACCTTGATGTAGTAAGAAATAAGCTGGGCGTCGCATCTTGTCTGGAGTGGGCATAGCCCGCTATCAGTTAGCAGGCTGGTGATGGGGGATTCTCTGAGCGAACCTGTGGCTGCCCGGATACTGGCATTTTGGACTCGTTCTAGCTTTAATTTATTGGTCTTGTTCGTCGAGCCAAAAACGAACGAATTATACTCGAGAATGGACCGAATCAGGGACTTGTAGAGCATAAGCAGGGTCTTTCGATCCCCGCCATACTCTGTGCCGCCGAGCATGCGGAGAATGTTGACTCGCTTTTGACAGCTAGAGACGACTTTGGTGATATGCTCGTTGAAACTCAAACGGGAATCTAGGGTGACGCCCAAGAATTTGAAGCTATTGGTGCATTCAATAGGTTTACCCGAGATTTGGAGCCGTGGAGGGTCGTGTCTGGAATGCGCTCTGGCAAAGACAACGACTGAAGTGCTGTTTGTTTGAGGTGCCTGAAGAAAGAGTAGTGAATTTCGTCAGGGCCCACTGCAGTGTTTCTGCACTTGCTAATGGCGTAATTTAGCTCTGTCATTGTAAATGGTACGTTATAGTACTCTCGATTACCATAATTGATGAATGTGTGCCTTTTGCACCATTCTGCCTGGTCTTTGGAGCGCTGGCTGCACGAATTATTAGCTGCAACACTGGCGTAATGGTCAGCAAATTTATCCATGACTTCCTTAGGTTCGGTGATGAGTTGGCCAGTTATTTTTAGTTGAGGGAAGGGTCCACGGGGTGGTCGCTTCGCAGAGAAAGCTCTGATGGTTTTCCAAACTTGGGTGGTGGGAGTGAAGCGGTTGAATTTGGAGGCAAAAGAGTTGAAACTATCCTTTTTAACCCGCTTGCACGTGTTTCGAAAGTGTTCTTTTGCTGCCCGAAGTTCACATCGAGTAGGGCTGTGTGCCCTCCTCTCATATGCCTTGCGGGCTCTTATCATTTGAGCTTTGGCGTGTGCCGTCTCTGCGTTCCACCATGGGGCTCTGTTTTTCTTTTGGGGTCCTCTGATTTTTGGTATTGCTACTTGTGCTGCTGAGCTTATGGCTCTTAGTATTAACTCAATGTCTGCCGAGTGTGGGTCGCCTTCGGTGACCAGTGTGAGGTCGACCTCTGCCTCAAATTTTGTCCAGTCCGCTCGTTTTAGACACCAGGAAGGGGTAAACAGATCAACGCGGTCGAGTGCTCCTTGGTGGATATCAATTTTGATTGGGAGGTGATCACTCATGCCTGGGTTGTCTTCGACATCCCAGGTAAACAGTGACGCAATTCTAGGCGTGCAGCACGAAATATCAATGGCTGAGTCTAAATGTCCGCTTTGCGTTGCTTGGCGGGTTGGTGCGCCGTTATTTAGGATAACTAAATTTTGAGAACCTATTGCGTCATATATAATTTCACCTCTACGGTTTGACGTGGCGCTGCCCCAGGATGGGTGGTGACCATTCAAGTCTCCAAGTAATAACAAAGGCCCGTTTATTTGATTAAATAGTTGTGCGTGTTCCCGATCCGTTGGATCAGGGTCGCAAGGGGATATGTATATTGAAACAACCGTCAATTGGACGTGTTGTATTTTCAGGCTAATAGCTACACAGTCCAGTGATGTTGCCAGATGCACATGACTGTGCGGGATGCTATTGTCTATGAGTATGGCTGTGCCTCCCTTACGCATAGCAGCGTTTACGTTATGTCGATACCAAGAGTAGCCCGAGATTTTGAATTTATCATTATCTTTATCATTAAAGTGGGTCTCTTGTAATGCTGCTAGCGCCGGTTTTTTCTCAGCAAATATTGATGAAAAAACGGGAATTTCCCGATAAGGCCATTTGTGTTCGATTGCAGAATTGAACCCATGGTGGTTTAACGTTTGTGCTTTGGGGATCTACGCTTACGAAGGTTGTAGGAGCACCTGCTGCTGCTGCTATCGCTGGCAGGAGAAACGGGGGTAGAGTGCCTAGAAAAGCTAATTTTCCTTGCTACGGGGGAGCTGCTGGTGCTGGAGGTGCCGGGGCTGGGGGTTTCCAAGAGGGGAGCACTAGAAATGTTTACAACAGTTTTTGCAGAGCCCGTCTCTGATGCACTGCTGGCGTCAGAGTCGGTCTCTGTCCCGGTCAGCTCGTGGTCAGACTGACTTTTGTCGTCTGACGTTTCGAGTTCACTTGAGAACTGGAACTGCATAAAATGACCTATGAGGTCGGTTTGAGATCCGCAAGTGCGGGTGGTCGGTGCGATTTGGAAAGAAGCGTCGCTTCTTTCCATGGAGAGGGGAGCAGTTTCAGTTTGGGTTGCAGTTGCGACTTTTTGAACTTTGGTTTGAGTGGCAGCCGTTTTACCCTGAGGGGGTGGGCTGCCACTCGTTAGAGGCCTCTTCGGTGCCTGCCTTTGGCGGCGCCTGGGAAGGGGAGCACCGGTGAATTTAGAGTGCTTGGGGGCAGGTAGCGAAGGAAATTTAGCCTTGTCGAGCACTCGAGCTGAGTGGCTTTGCCACCCTGCTGCGGGTGTCCAGGTCTTCCTGGTGATTTTAGGTGCCTGAGGGGCGGGGGATTTTCGGTTGGAAGACCTGGCGGAGAACTAGTGCGGGTCGGGAGGTTCTCCCAGCCCGCAACGGGCGTCCACCTGCGCCAAAATGTGACTGTGCCACGTGGTGGGGAGGGGGACGGGCGGCCTGATGGGCGCCAAGAAGAGTGGCTCCATTAGAGGGCGGATGTGGCGGCTTGTGTTTTTGGGTGGCTGAGGCTGTTCCAAAGTGGGATGCTCCTGGCCGGCTGTGCTGGGGGCTGCTGTGGTGGCCTTGCTACCACAGCTTTTTGGGACTGTGCGGCTTTTTTTTTTTTGCTGCACTTGTTTGCGGGCCAGGTCAAATGGGATCTTTTTTTCCTCAGCTAGAACGTTTATTTCTTTCTCGCGGAGCCAGGTCGGGCACTTGGGATTATCAGCCCCATGAGCGCCGCCACAGGCAGCACACATGAGGGTTTTAGAGGTGCACTCTTTAGTGCGGTGCTTAGCACTGCACTTGCCGCATCGTGGGGTGGGGTTTTTACAATTTGTTTCTACGTGTCCGTACCTTTGACAGATTTGACAGCGAATAGGGAGGGGGTAGTACGGCCTAACTGGGTAGACGTAGACGCCCAGTTTAATTTGGCCGCAGTCATCCCGACACTTTGTGTCGAGGGTGACGACAAAACGGTGGTCTCTCAGGCGGGTGTCTTTTTGCGTGACATTTTTGCTGGGGTTTAACTTCTCGAGGGCTAGCAAATTTTGACCTTTGAAGTCAAATGTGTGCTCAAAGTCCACATCGGAGAGATGGGACACTTCCGGGGCATTGATGATGCCCCGGTAGAAGTTAAGGGAGTGGTGAATGGAAAAGAGTACTGGTTTTGACCCAAAAGTTTTTGTGGCCAGCAGGGCTTGGGTGGATTCCTGGTTGGAGGTTTTGATCAGGACATCTTTTTGGTGTTTAATGATCTCAAAACTACCTTTCACTTTTTGGCTGATGGCCTTATCCAGGTTGAAGGTAGATTCTTTGGCCAAGTTTTGGTGCGTTGAAAGGTAGGTGCCAACCAGCCAAGCTCCGCTTGGCAGGTTGGCTTTGTTCAGACGGGGGCTGGAGGGACGGAAAAGAGTGTTGGAAGCCATGGATGCTAGATGGTTCTATAGATACGTTACGTTTACGTTTAGATGGGATACGTTAACAAACATGATATTAGCTTGGCTAAAACCTTTTGGATAGAAATGGCTAGAGAAGCAGAAAATCAGAGCAAAGGGGTCCTACTGTTACTAACAAGGCTAATGGGAGAATTAACCTAGCTAGGGTTGGGTATGGGATTCTTATCCTATCTGGGGAGTGCTTAGTAAAGGCACCTAACCTTAGAACTGTGTGCAAAAGGCTGACTCAGCCACTAAAAGGGGGTTTTAAGCCAAAGGGGAGGCAGGTGCCTCTTCGGGACCTAACAGGGGCCTAGGTGGCTGACTCAGCCTCTAAAAGGAGCCTGACTGGGGCCTATGCTAGTGTATCCCTAGGGGCAGGTACCGTGGCACCTTTGCACAGACGCAGCCCGGGTGGAGGGTTTGAGTGGGGACCCGCTTCTATTAAGCGGGGGTGAAAGAGAGATGGCCTTGCGTTCTAGGGATTTTAGCAATGTAGGGCCGATAGGCCCAGACAAAGCCACACGCCCAAGGACTGACGAGGTCCAACAAGCGGGACGAATCCCACCGCTCGGGTTTCCGGCCGAAGAGAGATAGAGACAGTAGAGAAAGAGTAGGGTTATGGGACTGAGAAGAAGAGGTACCAGGTGGCCGGAATCCTAGAAACCAACACCACCTGGACCGATAGAGTAATTACCGAACTGACCGGCTGACGTCCAGCAGCACCACACCAACCAGCTGTAAAAACAGCGGTTGGTGAGGCCGGCTGGAGCCAAAAGTACCGCACCGACCAGCTGTAAAAACAGCGGTCGGTGGGACAGACCGGTCGCAGCGAAGACTCGAGCAGGGAGCAGGTCTTGAAAAAGTCTTCTACTCCTTCTTGTCTTCGCAGCAGGAGCAACAGAAAGCAGCAGCGACAGCAAGCAGCAACGGCACCAGACCTGCCGGCAAACGCTCAGGCAGGGTGTCAGTCAGGCAGCCTTCCCCTCACCGATCCCAGCATGCTTCATGGACTGTCCGGAGAGCAAAGCGCCGTAAGGTGCCGTGCGGCACAGTATACCACCGTTAGGCAAAAAATTGCACTATTTGAGGCGCTATAAATTAGGCATAAGAAACCCCATGAACATGCAGTTTGCGCAGAACTGTAGGTATGGAACTGTTCTAACTGATTAATTACATTCTATTTTGCTATTCTCAGTGATGGCTGTTTTGGGGCTGCAGAAACCTGCATTTTCTGTTTTTCGAAAACTTGAAGGCGCAGGGGCGGGCTGAAAAATTTGAAATTCAAAATTTCAAGGTCAAATTCGAAATCAGCGGGTCCAAGAACATCAGAAACCGACTGGTCCCAAAACATTAAAGAAAAAGTTGCCAAAGGGCCCCCCTACTGGGCAGGACAGTTCCGAGACTGGGTATGTCTGAGTTATGGCTTCAAGCAGTGCTTCCAGGCTCATAATGCTTACAGCTTCATTACTAAAACAAGTATTGGGGTTGATTAGAGTTCGTAGGGTTTGAAAAGCTACACAGTGGCCTGGCTTTTCATGTTTAATACAAACCCCAGTAGGCCCCCGAGCCACCCTTGCACTGGTGGGGGTGATCAAACAGTCCCCTCGATCTTGGCTCCTATTCGGGATGGCGAAAAACGGGAATACTGGTGAAAAGCTCTTAGGAATGGATGAAGAAACTTTAAAGTCACTTTTGTCCCAAGCCAATATTGAGGTCATGACAGGCCAAAAAAGGTGACAGGCTAGAGAAGAGTTTCTGGCCTCTAGCGTCCGATTTGAGCTAGAATCGATTTTAGGCACCATTCGCTTCCGCTTCTTACGGAAAACCGGATGATGTATATGACTATACTAGATCACAACCTAAAAATTAGGTGACCTAAGGTCAGGTCAAGGTCATCATCTGACCTTGAATAGTCAATATGTATATTAATCGGCTTTCAATACTAATATAAACGCAATGACATTGAAATAAACGGTTATCATCATTTCTTACGAAATTAGTGACCTAAGACGAACATTAGCCTGCTTAAGTAGTCCCTGATGACCTCTCAGAGGTAACAGGTCCAAAGCTGCAACATTAACCTGCAAAGGGACCTAGGATACTACGATTTGGAGAATATGAAGGTATGCTATGCTGTATCTGCAAAAATGTAGCCATGTTCGCCCAATTACCGTTTTCCCATGCATTTCCAATTGGAAAGCCATGATCCATACCTGACTCTAGGTCATTCATATGAATAGTTTCGGAATATATTTGGCAGTTTTCGTCCTTTTTGGTGCCGCAGGAAAAACCTGAGGAGTGTTCAAACACTCACTCACCGGGGCGCTGGTTAAGTTCCAATTAAACTTGATTTGACTTAATCCAGTCAAGTGCAAAGAAAAGTTATAGGCAATGACCAAATATGTTACTCAGACACCATCTGGCCTATTTTGCACCCACTGCGGTGTGGGGGGTCAATCCTACTCACTTCCCCTGCTAACTCGGGAGTCAAAGGTGATACGAAAAATAGGAATGGCTCCCTACCGTCTCGTTCTAAAATTATAGACACAAGCAAGTTCGTAAATATTACCTTTGGTTATTGCCCCCCCCAGCCCGTGGAAGCCACATTGTTGACTTGATCTCAAAATAAGAAGACGGTATAGTGCCAATTTTTCTTTCAAGAGCTCTTGAATGAGGAAGAAACTCGACCTGGCTCTGATAGCAGTCGCGTTACTACCTAGTTTTGTAGTCCTTGTCAAGAATAATAAAATTGCCTCACATGGGCGTGGAAATGACGTTAAAACTCTTTCATTTAGCCTGAGCCGCTATTAGTATACAGCTAAAAGTTATCAAAGTGATAACCATAAAATAATATAAGGCCAAGAGTCTCTCATTCTCATTGGCTCGGAATCATTCGCAAAAAACGATAAGAGCGCAAGGCGATAAAAGTTATACATACATATATACATATATATATATATATATATATATATATATATATATATATATATATATATATATATATATATATATATATATATATATATATATATATATATATATATATATATGGGCATACTATACGTGATATATGGAAGAGACTTAAGCCTTTTTTATTGATTTCCTTTATATCTATCCTTTCTATAGACGTTTCGGTGGCAAAGCACCTTCGTCAGTAAGAATAGTAAAATCACATCAAAAACACATCAAAACGACACATACATGAAGCACCATAAAACGAATAAACAAGCCAGTTTCGCAAGAATGAATCGGGAAACATTTCTACAGTATTGGCCTCGGTCATCGAAAGTGTTGGCACCTGGCGGATTTTTTTGGAAACGCCAGGAGAGGGACTGCCGTCTGGCGTGGCTGCTTCATATCCCGCGCATTTGTAAACAAACCTTGGTTTCTACACGGTTCCAAGGCCATAGAGAGAGAAGGTAGAACGCTCCGTCTCCAAAACATGGCAACCGCTTATTTTCAAGGTCATTTTTGTTATGGCCGAGTGATGACCAAAGATCAACCAAACAAACCGAAACCTCCCGTCCAGAAAGCATTGGGGGAGGTGAGGTGGAGATTTGTTATTGGCTCTGGTGAGTAGATGTGGAATAGGATGTTATTGTAACGTGCCTTGCCGGATAGAAAAATGATTGAGGAATATGTCCAGCATCGGAAATGATAATTTTTGTGTCTTAGTGTGTGATTAATACCTGTTTAAAGTCAGGTGTGCGTAAGTGGCGCGTTCGAATTTGACAACGTGCAAAGAGTTTTTAGTTTTTTGGAAGCCTGAAAATTGTATTAATTGTGCCAGTGGAGTGGAGTGTTGTTTTTTAGATTTTTTGGTCTTAAGTGACATGCCAATTTGAAATATTGCTGGAGTATTTCAGCATATTTTTCATATGAGGAGCCCAAGCTTTCCATGTGCCTAAGTTGGAAACAGGCCTTTGACTTGGCCTGTACTCCATACTTTGTCAAAGGAAAATGGGAATTTACTTAAGGATCTGAATGGAAGGAACAGGAAAATGTCATGGCCATTTTCCTGTCAAAAAGTCAAAAGTTTCCAATGTCAAAAGTTTTTCTTAAATTGGTTCAGGTTTCTAGATATACAGACACGTTTGGGCAAGCTGCTTCTAGCATTCAGCAAGCATATTGTTGGAATGTTTCTCTGTACTCTTTTAATTGCCACTATCACCTGGTTTCCATGCACAATGTTGTTCAGGATTGTGTGAGGGATACACAATGTTTATGATATGGACAGTTTTTGGTAATGAAGCCAAGTTTCAATCTACTTTTCATCCATCCATCCAGCCAGGCCTGGCAGCACATTGACATGGGCCAGTGTGCAAAGTATGGCAGCAGGCCAGACAAGTCACACCAGCCATCTAAAATTTTTGCACCTCCAGCCACCAAAAATTTGCGCCAATCTGCCATATACCAGTGAGAAAAACGCACACATTCCTACCCACACACTGCAATGCTACTTCTCTTATTAGTTGGTACTGTATGTTTATTACCGTAGTTAGGTACTTAGTTGAGGATTTTTTTATAAGGCCCCCTCCTTTGTCTTTATAACCATTTAGCCATTATTTGTTTCATTTTGAGTGTCACCTTCCTCGCACCAGTCTCACAAATTCGCATGAGGTTGTTAAAATTCGCACCACTCGATGCTGTCTCCGAGGGCACTCACTCCCATGAGATCTAGTCAAAAATGCCATACTTTGCACACTGGCACATGGGAGTGTGATGGTTAAGGCTTTCCTTACACTGCAGAGGCAAAGGAGAGTAGTATGCAGAATATTAAGTTTTCTTTGTGATTAAATGTCAGTTTTGTCACATTAAGTCAGTCACATTAAGTGTCAGTGTCAGCATCTGCGGACCATCCAGTCTGCAAAGTATGGCAGTAGGCCAGACAAGTCGCACCAGCCATCTAAAATTTTCGCACCGCCGGCCACCAAAAATTCACACCAATCTGCCATGTACCAGGGAGGAAAACGTACTCATTCCTACCCACACGATGCAATGATACCTCCCTTATTAGTTAGTCAGTTGATGACTTTTTATAAGGCCCCCTCCCATGTCTTTATACCCATTTAGCCATTATTTGTTTTGTTTCCAGTGTCACCTTCCCCGCAACAGTCTCACAAATTCGCACCAGGTTGATAAAATTTCGCACCACTCGCTCCTGTCTCCAAGGGCACTCACACCAACGAGATGTCGTCGAAAATGCCATACTTTGCACACTGGCGGATCATGGGGCCTGATGGTACCCAGCTGCTGGGTGGTCCATCTGTGCATGTGTCCGCTGGTGGTGTGAGGATGACTCTGCTTTTAATGTTTTTTATTATTTTTGATGTGATTGTGATGATTACCTCCTAAACATGTGATGGCTTCAAATAAAATTAAACAAAAATTGCATTAACCTGTTAACAAATCTATTAATTAAACATCCTTTATGAAACAAAACTTTTCTGATCAAGATAACATTTTTGGGTGAAGGAAGGAGATGTTAATTGTGCACTACAGATGGAGAAAAACTGATATTGAAGACTTCTATCCATTAAAGCTCTATCCTTATCCAGGCCAAAGTATCATAGAAACTGCTGTCACTGTATCCTGCTTCTCAGCTCTATCGGTACCAGCCCGTTGTGCATGGAAACCAGGCTCATGCTGCTGTCATTTATTAATTTATGCACTGTCCCTTAAGTGTCCAAGTAATATTTCCTCCATTGCATGTTTTATTCTGAGGTTGTCTCAATTCCTCATGTATTGGCATTGTCCCCCACCATACAGGCATACATCCACCACTCTTGTCATTTATGTGATATGATCAATGCCAGGCCATGTATTGGCATGGAAATCCATGGTATTTTATGTCAATAGCGCAGCGCTGGGATGCAAACAAGGGATAGGTATCTCCAACATATTTAGATGAAATCTACTCACTTATCTTTTGCTCGGTGGAGAGGTTATCTGTCCTTAAATAGATTCTCCAGAAGTATGTCACTTTTCTCAATTAATGTGATTCATGATTGAATTTTTTTTCAAATGCAGATTTTTGCATACTTTGTCACAACATCTGGACCAAGGTGAGGGAAGGTAGAATGCTGTGCCTCCAAAACATGGCAACCACTATTTCTCAAGTTCAATTTTGCTATTGCTGATTAGTGATGAAGGATCAGCCAGGCAGTTGATCAGCTCCCAGTCATTAAACAGCAGGGATGCTGATATTATATGAGCTTTGGTGGGTAAGCTTTGGATAGTATGATATTGATAGATAGTTTTTGAATAGACAATTAACTAGGAATATGTTTAGCAATGATGTCCAAATTTCGTATGGTTTTTCATTGATGTCAAGGGGCTTGGAGGTTGCACATTTGAAGTTGGTGATATGTGAACAGGGAAAGCAGAAACACTGTGAGAAGGCAGCAGCCTATTGAAGATGCTAAAGATGTGCAATTTTCCAGAAGGATTGCATGTTGTTGTTAGTATGTGTAAACAATTAACTGACTCTTGTTGGGCCTATTTTAAGGAGTCTGCTTGGTTTTCTATGGATGGATTAAGCATGCCCCTTCCTGTTGATAATATAGCATTGATATAAACATTTACCCACAGCCACTGAAATGTAAACTAGTGTGGTCATTTGAGTTGATGTACATGCCTGTCATTTGATTTAATTATCAGTACCATCATTTGATTGCTTTCTGGAAAGCATATGTTTGAGTTATAACTAGCTGCATTTTCTGAATCACACATCACGAAATTGTATTACACAATTCAATAAATGTCATTTCCCCATAGATAAATGTATTTATGATTATGTTTCAAATGCCAAGCAAAACAATACACACAAATCTGACACTTTTCTGTCTGCTTGCAGTTTCACTGCTGTCATTTCTCATCCTGGCCACCGGAGCAGAAACATTTCATTGACACCCACATTTCTTCCTCATCGCTGCTGCAGCAAACTCCTGCCTTACTGATTCATGCACCCATTTCTGTTCTGTCATCAGCTGTGACATCCACATGGCCACAAAATACCTTTAATGGGCCAATATTCTCTAAGGGAAACTAAGATCCCCATGGAGGCATTTCATCGACATCAATGGGGATTGTTGTAGCAATTATTATGCTTAATCGATGGTGTAGTGTCAGTTGCTTGCTTTTTATTGTCGATGTGATGCTAAAGATAATGAAAAAACGTGTATGGATTCAGGATAGAACCAGTCACACTGTGGCTGTCCTTGGGCCTCCATGTATATGTTGACCACACTACTTATGATTGCAGCTGGGAATTCCTTTTCTTTCACTGCCATGACTGTGTTTGCTCCTAAAGGGAGGTGATAAACAATACAGCGATGATTAATAAAAAATTCAGATTGTCTGCATTAATCAATGGACTCCTTCACATTTATGCTGAGGGGATGAGGTGGCGTAGTGGATAGCACCCTTGTCTTCTAAGCCACCGGTCCCGGGTTCAAGTCCCGGCGGAGCCTCTGAATAAGTCGATCTGATCCCCAAAATCCCTTCCAACAGGGTGAGAGTTGGCGACGCTGTATGACCCTGGCAGTTGGTGCGTCGTTAAACCCCAAAAATTATTATTATTACATTTATGCTGAAAACTTCCATCCAAATACAATCACTTCTTGTCAAGCAACTACTGACCCAACTTTAGGCATCCAGACTATAGCAACCTATTCATAACTGCATCCTAGCTGCTCTATTTCTACTTACTCACTCTATGAAGATACCATGTCTGAAAGTGACTAGCTTGGCAGCCCATCACCCCCCCCTATTCCAAACGTGACCAAAATATTTGCACACCACAGTCAGCAGCATTTATTATGGACTGAAGTGGGCTTAGTAGGTATGATACTTTCCTCCGGCACAGCCGCACATCATTCTGTGGTTGCAGCAATGTTGAGACCTGTTCAACTTTGATACAGGAATCATAAATCAAAAGGGCAAATATCGTTAGTTAGTTATTTGGGCTTAAGGGGCGCACCTGCCTGGCAAGGCCATATAGCGCTCAAAAGGGCAAATATCCTTTGTGTATTTGAACTTTGTTCTCTATTTTAACTAACAGGTCATGTGCTCTTGCAGATTGTGTTCATTGCAGGAAACTCGTCATTTTGGCTTCTGCATGGCCGAGGAGAGTGTAATCGAAGACCAATTCCTTTCTTTCAGTTCACATCTACAAACTTGTGTGAAGAGCATGTGACGCAGTTATGCACCATTTCTAACTCCTGTAGCCATCAGTCATGAAAAGACGTGGCAAGCGAAAGCTGGTGGAACGCTTCTGGCCCAGCTTCCGATCATTCAGCTTTTAGATTTAACCATCATCAAGAAGAATTTGCTCAAGACTGTGCAAGGCGGGAGATCTCTTGACGGAGGGTGTCCTGGATGGCTTAACGCTAGCACGGGCATTGGGCAAATCCTCGCCCCCACCCCCGTGGAGGCTCTTCGAAAACTTCCCTTGTCATCCGGTTCGAGGCCTGAAATTCGAAGATAGGATCGGCAGTCCCACTTGCTGAGTCGGATGGATTGCAATCGACGAGCATGTCAACTCAGCCGGGGCCTCTCCTCTTTCCAACGAGAACCTTGTGTATACATCCACACAGTGGCTAGTGCTTCTATTTTAATGGTGGAAAAACCCTGGGTATCGATGGCCTACGTGATTTCGGGCTCCGATTACATGCACCTCTTTATCAGTGGTTTGAGCTCGCTCACGCGCCGTTTACCTGTGAGCCAAACAGAGACATGTTATGTTTCTCTAACGAACCTTGTGAGGTGGCCTGGAGTAGCCATTAGCCTATTGATAACTGCTGTGCTGCGCAATATTGTATGCCAAGGATTATTACCCTTTGATCTTGCATCCTTACTCGCCTTTAGATGCCTTTAGATTACATAGAATGGAGAGTGTAATTGAGAAGATGCCTCGGTCACATTGTTTGCCAAATTCATGTTAATGCGAATGTATCGATTTGCATGTGTGGGGTGTTGTTTGGGATTTCAATTATTTTTCACTTTTCTCCCACTAGCTTGTACTGCGAACTGCGCTTTAGCCTGCCCTGTTGTACGCTCTTTTGGCGACGGCCCACGTAGTGGCATACCTATTACAAGAGACCACCTGAATTTTATCGACCGTCTGACCAAATGACAAGCTCGTGGGAACCGTAATGTCTGTCGCTGTAGCATACAAGCTCAGCCGCCGTTGTTACTCGAGCATACAAGCGCAGCTGCCGTTTTTGCTCTGCATTCATACCACACTTGAAAAGGTTTTGTACACATAAATGCGATCCCATGTCGATTCAGAATAGCAGAGTCGTGACTCCAGACCCTGGGTCTGACAGCCCTGTTTTGAGTTACTGCACTGAGCACCTCCTGGAATGTAGAGGTAAATTCTGTCAGTCCTGTTCACGGTAAATTGTCAGTGATTTGTCATTCTTTATGTTGCTGGACTCTGTGAAATTTCGGTATCGTTAGCTGTAAGTCGTTATCCGGTTTTTGATGAATGTGCTGGAGCTAATGTGGCATTACGCTCCGAATAAACACCTCCGGGTTATATTTCGGACACGCTCGCGTTACCGGAGGACTGTCTGTTGAAACTTACCGCCCTTGGCCCCCGAGGCTAGACTATCACGCGCCACTCGTCCTGGCTGTGCTTCTTTGTGCTACACTCTTCAACTGCTATTTTTGGACTTGACTCTGGCTGTATTCTGTGCTTCATCTTCAAGTTATCTGTGGTGATTCCGCCCGATGGGCGATCTTTATGGTTATATAAGGATTGTCGGTAACTGTTGGTACGTTGCTTGCAAGACCAAGCTCAATATAGTGAAATAAAAAGATAGTGATGTTATGGCTACTGCTGGTGATTACAGAGAGAAAGAGAGAGAGAGAGAGAGAGAGAGAGAGAGAGAGAGAGAGAGCGGAAGAGAGAGGAAAACGAGAATGAAGAGCGTGACGATCACCAGTCTGACATTGTAAACAACGATGTGTAGTAGTAGTTTAGGTCAGCAGGCAGATGAGCACCAGACTGGAGGAGGCCGAGGCGCCGACGTGGGTGGCGCGCCGCTCCGCCAGCCCCATGGCGGAGTGATTTTGTGATTCCGTAACTCAGTTCGAGCCGCATCAGCCCCGTTTTGGCATTCCCTCCATGTGTCGTGGTATATGATGATCTGCACATGCTACTCTAGTTACGTTTCGCTCAATGAAATTTACGTCAAAAATTGCTCAATAACTTCAATGCAATACGTAACAATATCTACAAACACATTAAGAAGGAAGCCTATGATCACATACCTGACTACGTATTGCGACAATTTTGAAGCTTAGTTCGCCATCAAAAGCAGGAGCAGCATAACTCCTACTGTCTATGCATCATAAACGATTGAACCCGTCAGATTTATCCGCCCAAAGTCCGCGTAAAAGGCACAGTTCATTTTACGTATTTATTGCTCACTTACAGCTTTGAATATTAGACATCACAGACTCTTCACGTGGCAAGAGTCGCTATCTCCAATGAACTACCGAACCCCCCGCTGGCGAACTCCAGTTTCTGGGACGAGAGATGTCAACAAATAACTAGTTCATGCATTGATCGATTCCAGCGTGGTTCTGCGAGGAGCATGAATATATTATGAATTTATAAGACATTATTTGCCCTCAGTACCCGCACTTCGGATACAAAACTGAGCAAGTTCAGCGTCATTAGATGTTGAGAATGACTGTTCATCAGAATCTAAATGAATTCTGAAAACAAAATAATTATTTTTAATCGTACAAGCAGCGATCGCGAAATGATGATTTCGCGGTCGATGCTCACAAAACAATTTTCACCCACCAAAATTGAGATTATGATGAAAGGTTGCGCCGGAACACCATCACTCCTAGTTTGCTCTACTTTGTATCCGGGGTTCAATTATATATAATCAAAGAACATCTTCGCAACTACGTTTTATAACATAGGGTCACATACTGACGACAATCGTGTCCGAATCGGATTTAACGCTGTCTTAGTGCGACCATCTTACGTAATCTGAGCACTTGGAACATTCACATTATGAACTACAGGGCTTAATCATGTACCATAAATTGCATTATGTAATACAGCACAATGTAAAAGAAAAATATAGGTACGATCTGGCATAGCGAGTCGCCGTGCGCAAGCTTCGCGGGTAAACCTCAGTACATTGAATACATAACTATCTAGGCAAATCCAACTACGCATGCTGTTAAAGCGAACAAACAAATATGATACATTACAGTTAGGAGCCGTTTCTACGAGTTTCATGCGATATTTCAACCCAACCTTTGTTGTTGAAATCGCCGTGCGCAAGGTTTGAGGGTAAACCTCAGCACATTGAATACAGAACTATCTAATCAAATCCAACTACGCACGCTGTTAAGGCGAACAAACAAATCTAAAACATTAGTCAGAAGCCGTTTCTTCGAGTTTTATGGCTCTTTCTCATGAATGATGATTTAATTTGAAGACATCGAACCACGGGTGCAACACCAAGAACTCAATGACTAGCACATACACCGAACCGATGATCCAAAAGGAGCGTTTCACCAAGGAGCATTGATAGCCTGGTTGGTTGGCGTACATAGGTGGGTTTTGGTGGGGCTGATGGCTGGTGTATATTTATATGCGCTATCTATGCGATGCACGCTCCGCACTGAGCGTTCCGTGCCAGCAGTTGCAGCACTTTTCAGGCAAAAAAAAACAATGCGGTCGGGCAGTTTTTGCCTGAGCAAGCTGTAGCTTCAGGCTTTTGTTTTCCCTCTTGAGTTGTGTCATCTTACAACGCTTGCGTTTCACATCCGAACCCTTTACTCCCATTAGCAATATACCTGCAACAAATGCATAAGAGAAGAATTGACTGTTTCCTGTAATCTATGCGCGCTCCACACACTTCTAGGGCCAAACCTATCAACTTGTATCACTTCCTTATATTCAGCTCCTCTAACAAAACACTCCTTTTCCAGAAGATACGAACAAGATGCCGGTATGCATGGTTTATGGATGTTCGAATCGCCCCGGTCGCGATCGAAATTATACCTTTCATGCTGTCCCAAAAAGCTCAAGCATTCGAAAAATTTGGCTACATAGGTCAGGACGGCTCGACAAAGTGAATCTGAACAATGCCGTCATGTGCTCGGCCCACTTCAGGGACGAGGATATCGACAAACGAGTCGAGCTTATGGAGCGTCTGACTGGGCGAAACGTGAAGCGCAAACCCAACAAGTTGAAGGGGCAACCCAACAAGTTGAACCCCTTGTTGAAGGGGCAGTCCCATCGCTGAACCTACCCAACATACGCTCTGCGAGGTAAAAATATGTGCATACGATCAAGTGGACTATTCACCTGTGAAAAATGTTATTTCAACAGAATTCGCGCATTCAATACTTCAATATAATTCCGAACCCTGCGTGCATGTCATAACCATCTTAGCCCAAAGCAAACAATTCTCTATATCATCATGAGCTTGACTGGCTGGCTGTCACTCATCACCGTCCAGGTACCCTATGTTATGGCCTAAATACCAGCGAACCGTAAGCAGAACATAAACCGTGTCCACCCAGTACCTGAAGATCCTGACCCATGGTCCCAATCCTGTTGGAACAGGGTTACCACCATCGCTGGAAGACAGGCCAGAAGCGTGAACCGGACCTGCAAGAAGATTGCCCTAGAACAGCTCATTGGGAAAACCAGGTATTTTTAATGTTTGTCTTACGCAGAAGCACCGACAGGGCGTTGTGACACTGGGTGCATGACCGCAGACATGTTTAATATGTCAATCTGGGTGCTCGACCACAGGCATGTTTAATATCAGTTAAACATCTGTCACACAATGACATGTTTTGGGCCTTTTTAAAGGGAATGTGGCACCTTCATAACGTGATTTTAACTGAGATAGCCAAGTTGTAAAGCAAGTCGGAAAACCAGGTACTCCATATGTCATTGGTCTTGGAACTCGATATTTCCGTAGAAAAAAGCTAAAACCTATCTGACACCAACCCCATCATCAGCCCGTCGCCGGGCGGCCATTGTTGTGAGCTGCTGGAGTGACGAAATATGCTAACGTCACGATGAGCATCAGCCAATGGAAGCCCTTGAAGCGTTTCAAGTATGGTAGTGGTTGCCAGATCGTGACATCATCCACAGGCTGATATTTATTTATTTTTCTAGAGGAGTATTTTAAAAATCAAAATATTGAGCTTATTGTACATTTTTCACAGAAATCATGAGTGGTTTCATTATTTTAGGCTAAAAGTACGCCTAATTGCACTAAATTCCAGGATTCGACCAAGGTGCTACATTCCCTTTAAGTTATGATTAGGTGAGAGTGACTAAAGATGAGCATGATGAGATGACCGTTGCCCGGTCAGACCAGCGAACAAAGTGGGCCCTGCTGCTCACCAGACCTCACGGGACACTAGCCTGGTCCGGATTTAGGTTTTTTTCTTCAGAAAGTAACGGATCGTTGTTCATTAGATGCATTTTTTGGTGCTGATTACGATGCACTCATCAGAAATGCAATTTTCGAAAAACTTTTGGTGGCCCACTCGAGTTGAAGGTTTTGCATTTTGCCCAATTTTCCACTTTTTGGCTCACCATCAACCCTTACTACCAACGAGGTGCAAAAAATTGCACTGGGTTGGTAGTTTGGTTCATTGGTGTTCCATTCGCTCTGTTTTTGTTGTTATAACTTGCACACATAACGGTTATTTTTTGCTTATTATCTCCGCTTTTAGTTGAGCTTGCACTGGCTCTCCATAGATGGTGCTAGCGGCGTGACATGGTAAATGAATACTGATTTCCTCGGGGACCGGGAATGTGAACAGCAACGTGAAAGGTGAGTAACAATTACGAATTGGATTGTATAAACGCACTTAAAGAGCTGTTTTCAAGCAGCACTGAAGTTGTTAACACTGTTTCTCAGGTATTTTAAGCATGCCATGTCCAAATATACTGCTGCTGCTGAAGTCCCGACCATAACCCTTTATCAATAGACGCAGGAACCGTGGGGGCTGTGGTGGTGGCTGTTGCACCCAACTTTCAGTGTGGCAGCAGCTCCAACCCCCTCCACCCAGTTTCTCTATTAACATTTAAGTGATATGCCTAATCACCCCCGGCCATACCAACGCGGAAGTCCCTTCCTCCAACTTACACCTTTCCTCCGACTAAAATAGTCTCTCCGCCTATGCCTTCACCGACTGAATTCTTCCGTATTTGCTCCAAAAAGACTCTGCAGTAACCCTACTTTGACTGAAGAGAGAGGGCATCAGTTTTGAGGCTAGTGACGTCTAGCCCAGTCTCCTCTGACATATTTAGAGGTCGTTGTGGCCCAGAGGAGAATTATATGTTTTACGTATACGGATAGGATTGATAATTTTTAACGTTGTGGTCCAGCAGAAAAAATCGACCGGTTTGGCATTATGCAAACATTTTATTACAAACATGACATTGGTCACCAGATTTTAAGGACCGAAGCAAATATGCTGTATGAAATTCTAAAATTTCCAACGACTTCCAACGACTAGACATCTTGCACTAGTTGCATTGAATAATTCACATACCGGCATAATCCAACTTCTAAGTCATGTTCTCCTTGCAGTTTTATGTTTCCTCTGAACAAAATTCAACATAGACGGACGGTAATATTTGCAAAAAACAAAAGAGCCTGACTGTGAGTTGGTATGTCATAGGGCACCTTGTTATGACAAGAATTAGACTCATGGAGGAGCAGAGCAAAGATGAGTGCCATATTCTTATGAAAGTATCAATAACAGGGTAACGGCTGAGATTATGGATGCATGTGCAAGCGTATCACTGCCTACACGTGCAAAACAGGCCGTGCTGAAGGAACTAAGAGGGCTTTAGAAAGAAAGAGAGACAAAAAGAAGCATGTAAACAGGTTTGGCAAGCGAGCTGCTACATCAACTGCTGCGATGGATTCGCTGATTGATATCAGCAGCCGAGAACGTGAGCCTGAACTCGTAGAAGACAGTGTATCTGGCCGACCAGCCAAGTGCCAGACGTATTCAGACAGGCAGCCTCGATCAGGAAACCACAGCGCGATGGCAGAGGAGAGCTCAGCGAGCGGGTCGAACAGTCATAAGAGGAGCAGCCGTCACCTCCCCAAGTCAACAGGCGACGGCCGAGACAGCAAACACGCCTGTGGAAACTGGTGTTTCAGGTAGCGTATCATCTGCTAAGCTATAATGACTTGGTAATTCTGATCAAAGGGATATTATCTGTGTATGAACAATGCTATTATCAGAAAACAGTCTGCTCATAAATCCTATCAGAACGCCCACAAGCTATATATTTATATATTTTTTAAACACTGCCCAAGTCGTACTCAGTTCATAACTCACAAACCACAAGGAAGGATAGGCCGTAGAAGAACGACAAGTAATGCCTACCATTTTTATGTTTTATGAGTTATGGAACCGTAAGGAAGGATAAGAGAAGGACAAGCAATACGTACCATGTCTTATGGTTTATGAGCTATTGACAGTGAACGACTTGGACAGTGTTTTGAAAAATATATATATACATATAGCTTGTGGGTGTTTTGTTAGAATTGATGAGCAGACTGGTTTTTGAAAATAGCATTGCTCATACACAGATAATATCCCTTTGATCGGGATTACCGAGTCATTATAGCTTAGCAGATGATAGCGTTACCTGAAACACCAGTTTCCACAGGCGTGTTTGCTGTCTCGGCCGTCGCCTGTTGACTCGGGGAGGTGACGGCTGCTCCTCTCATGACTGCTCGACCCGCTCGCTGAGCTCTCCTCTGCCATCGTGCTGTGGTTTCCTGATCGAGGCTGTCTGTCTGAAGACGTCTGGCACTTGGCTGGTCGGTCAGAAACACTGTCTTCTGCTAGTCCAGGCTCAAGTTCTCGGCTGCTGGTATCAAACAGCGAATCCATCGCAGCAGTTGGTATAGCAGCTCGCTTGCCAAACTTGTTTGCATGCTTCTTTTTTGTACTCTTTCTTTCCAAAGCCCTTTTAGTTCCTTCAGTATGGCCTGATTTGCACGTGTATGGAGTGATACGCTGGCACACACATCCATAACCCCTGCTGTTACCCTGTTCTTTCATTCTTCCATAGGAATATGACACTCATCTTTGCTCCGCTCCTCCATGAGTTCAATTCTTGTCATAAGAAGGCGCCCTATGATATACAAAACTCACGGTAAGACTCCTTTATTTCTTGCGGATATAACCGTCCCTCCATTTTCAATTTCGATCAGAGAACTGAAAGGAAAAGATAACGTAAGCACTTAGATTATGCCGATGATTATCGATTATCATATGATTATAGATTATTATCCAATGCAGCTAGTGCAAGGTGCGGAAACGTTGGAAAGCTTATTTTGTGATTTCATACAACATGTTTCCTTCAGTCCTTAAAACCTGGTGACCAATGCTGATACCCTCGCACTTCAGTCAAAGTAGGGTTGCTGCAGAGTCTTTTTGGCGCAAATACGGAAGAATTCAGTCGGTGAAGGCATAGGTGGAGAGACTATTTTAGTCAGAGGAAAGGTGTAAGTTGGAGGAAGGGGCTTCCACGTTGGTATGGCCTGGGGTGATTAGGCATATCACTTAAATGTTAATAGAGAAGTTCCAGAATCGGCTCAAACTGGGGGGCGGGGTTAGAGCTGCTGCCACACTCTGAAAGTTGGGTGCAACAGCCACCACCACAGCCCCCACGGTTCCTGCGTCTATTTGTAAAGGGTTATGGTCGGGACTTCAGCAGCAGCAGCATATTTGGACATGGCATGCTTAAAATACCTGAGAAACAGTGTTAACAACTTCAGTGCTGCTTGAAAACAGCTCTTTAAGTGCGTTTATACAATCCAATTCGCAATTTTTTCTCACCTTTCACATTGCTGTTCACATTCCCGGTCCCCGAGGAAATCAGTATTCACTTACCATGTCACGCCGCTAGCGCCATCTATGGAGAGCCAGTGCAAGCTCAACTAAAAGCGGATATGATAAGCAAAAATAACCGTTATGTGTGCAAGTTATAACAACAAAAACAAAGCGAATGGGACACCAATTAACCAAACTACCAACCCAGTGCAATTTTTTGCACCTCGTTGGTAATATGGGTTGATGGTGAGCCAAAAAGTGGAAAATTGGGCAAAATGAAAAACTTCAACTCGAGTGGGCCACCAAAAGTTTTTCGAAAATTGCATTTCTGATGAGCGCATCGTTATCAGCATCAAAAAATGCATCTAATGAACAACGATCCGTTACTTTCTGAAGAAAAAAACCTAAATCCGGACCAGGCTAACGGGACACAAAAGAGCAAGGTTACCTAGCCGTGGGGGCGCGGTAGTGGAGTGGTCAGCGTAGCTGTCTGCCACGCAGCCGACCCGGGTTCAAGGCCCGGCGGCTTCCCTGAACAAGGAGCAAGCTGGCTCCCGAGAAACCCTTCCAACAGGGAAAGAGTTGGCGACGCCATATGACCCTGGCAGTTGGTGCGTCGATAAGCCCCAATAATTATTATACCTAGCCGTGAATGTTGTCGATCCATAGGTCTCGTCGTATTGTCGTGCCAAGGTCAAGTCCGGAGAAGAGAGTCTGGGCTGCGCTGAGTTTTTTTTTTTTGCTAGTAAGGGTTAGTTGATTTCCTGTGCCCTCCCCGAAAAGAATAGTGAAACTAGTAACATTCGGAGAGCCCAGGTACTACACATTATGGTGCAGCATACATACATACACCCGCACCCGTATGCGTAAAGGAATTCTCTAGTATTTGTCTCTATGCCGAACCTGAACTGGGTTCAGCTGACGGTATTTCGGGACAAGAAGGGCTAACGATGAGACAGTCGGGTCACCTCGGGTCATGTTTCCAAGGCAGGTTACGCGACCTCACCTGCTGCAGGTTTGACAGAGTTTTGACATTAACACGCGCACCGCTGGGGGGCGAAATTCGCCCCCTCCTGGTTTTCCCCAGATAGTTCAAAAACGAAGAAACGGAGAACAACGAAACGTACAGTACCTTATCCCTGATCAATTTTACACATCTGACCAAATTTTTGAGTTAAGGTCACGTCAGGTCAAAGAGCTATTCAGGGTCAAGTGACCTGACCTCAAAACCTAAAATCACGAGTTTGAAGCGGCGCCCAGGGAACATCATCAGACCGATCAGTTTGAAACTTCCACAATATGATAACGTCATTAGGGTCTACAAATTTGCTATCTCGGAATTTCGATATTGTTGACCTAAGGTGGGGTCAATTTTTGGTCACCCCATTGTAAGTCTATGGTGAAAAATAGAATGGGCTCGTTTTCAGTAAATACTGGATAGATAAAGCCGAAAATCCTCAAACCGTCTATTCCTACCACGATCTTGACCATTAAGTTGAGTTTTTGAGCATCTGACCTTTCAAAGGTCATATCAGGTCACGGGAGGAGAGAGTGATTGTTTTGCCAATAACTTCTCACTGAATTGAGATAAAGCTCCCATTTTGCTTGCATTGTGTTTATATTGTCACGGGGAGTCGATTGATATGCAACATGACCATATCAGGTCACTCTGTGAGCCTGACCTAGCTCGAGGTCAGGTCATTTTCACTACTTGACCTAGGAAGGTCATATTATGCATCATTCGATTTGCCGCGATGAGAATAATCCAATGATGCCTAAAAATTTGCTCTAGCTCCCCTGAGGGCAGATCTAGAGAGGGAAATGTACACTGCTCCGTTGTAAGCCTATGGAGCCTTCTTTGACCTATGCTGACCTCAATATTTACCTGGCATAAAAAATTATTCGTATAAAATCGATTTGCCTTGTCAAGAGTTTTCAAACGCGGCCCGTAATTTTACTTTAGCTTTAGTGGGGAACGAGATAAGGAGGGGGCCAAAAACGCCCCCCACCCAGCGGGGCGCGTCATGCAAGGGACCCCAGCGGGGCGCGAGTTAATGCGTGCATTTTTGGGGACAGTGGAACACCAGTGTTTTGATTCAGTCAAAAAAAGTTTAAAATTGGTCACTTTTTTCCTGGCCAAAGGAAATTAAGAATTCGGGACCTACGCTGAAATTTAGTAGAATTAAGTGTAATTCAGTGTTATTTAGTGCACTAAAAAAAGTTAAAAAATAGTCAGTAAGCATTTCCAATACCCCCAGCAAAGCCAGCGTCGCTGCCACCGCTGGTGTCGGCGAAGCGGGTGCCGCCGCCACCGCTGGTCTCGGAGAAGCAGGTGCCGCCGCCACCGCTGGTCCCGGAGAAGTGGACACCGATGCTGATGCTGGATATCCGATCCGCCCTGAAAGAAGGGACAGGTAAGGACGTGTCAGTATTCGCAAAATGTGTTTGTAACGAGCAATCATGAGGGTAAACATGCGGTTCCAATGCTGCAAAGCTCCGAGATTACATAGGTACACATCCTATCCAATTTTTCGTGACTTAAAGGGAGATGCTCGAAAAAATTATTATTGTGGTTTCTTGCTATTTGAAAAATCCTGATTACAAAACCGTCCATTATTTTTGTACCTTTGGCAACATTTTGGGAGGCCACTCACTTATTATCGAAATAGGCTAACAGTTCCGATAAAATGTTGAAACCTTCACCCATCACTTACCTGTCGAAAACTATTTAAAGTTGAAAAGTAATGCTTTTTTGTAATACAAATGTTTATCCTCCTATATTTGTATTTGAATTAACTTTACAAAGCCTTTAAAAACTACCAAATGAATTAGTCTGCCCTAGAAACGGAAAGAAACATAATTACTCAGGTCTTCAGCCGTTTCGTCCTCGGGTCTTGAGTCGTTTTCTGCTTCAGCCCCAGGATGACAAAACTTTTGCGTCAGGTAGGTAACGTGACCCCGGTATGAGATTTCCTAGGCTTCTGATTGGTTAATTGTGATTTCTTTTAAGCCCTATATTTCTGTTTCAAAAGAGTTTTGAAATGCTATTTTTCTTAAGTAATTTTTTCTGTGGTAGTCCGAAGTTCGACATCACTGTTTAGGATAGATATGACCTAATTCTTAGAGAAATTGATAGCCTTAGCCGGGGGTGTCATTTAAATCGATAAGAGGTGTACCGGTAAACTCGTCTAGAAATGTTGACTTTGAGAGAAATTTTAAGGCATTTGCAGGCCGAATTCGCAAAAATGAGAGTAGGACTTCTGAAACAACTTTTTGTGATCTTTTGATCTAGCCGATACATTTTTTTGGCGTATCTCCCTTTAATGATACAACATTTTCCTTTGTCCAATGCCATATTGAAGCCTTAGAAAGTCACAGATCATATATACCTTACTTTCTTTATCCTTTTCCAATTGCCCCATCCTTCTGCCCTTAGGAACGCGAAAGGCAGGGGCTGGAAGCTGGACCCACTACTAAAAAAGACTATGTACCAACTGCGTCAGAAGCGAAGTAAAGTAAAGGCAGCAGTGAAACGCAAGCGTTGTAAAATGATCCAGCTCAAGAGGGAGAATAAAAGCCTGAAGATACAGCTTGCTCAGGCAAAAGCTGCTCTCGGTTCCGGCCGCTTCAGCCAAGCCCAATGTCGCGCCATAGCGACTGGCAAACGCGTATGCTGGTCGAAGGAGGATATCGGCACTGCTTTAGGATTACGTATGCTGTCCAAGCAGGGCTACGAGTACGCCAGGAGCACAATGAAAATACCATTGCCCTCTCTCACCACTCTGGCTGAGTCTACCAGGAGGCTCCAGATAGCACCCGGAATAATCGATTGCAGCCTTCAGATACTGAGCGCAAGTGTTCTCCAGCTTCCGGAGAGAGACCGTCTGTGCGTCCTGGCGTTCGACGCAGTGAGCACCGACAGACAGGTTAGTTACAACCAAGTCCGTGATGAGATCATGGAAGGCGTACACATGGATGTACTCCTCGCCCGGGGGCTGGCCTCTAAATGGAAGCAACCTGTGTACTATGCCTTCGATGCAACCCTCCAGAAATCCAACATGGAAGAAATCATCGTCAGGCTGGAGGCAGTTGGCCTGAAAGTCGTGACGGCCGTGTCGGACATGGCGCCTGCAAATGAACGGCTGTGGGCTTCGCTCGAAATTACCCACCCCGATGACGAGCAACCACCCCGCACATGCTTCCCAAACCCGGCCAGCCCTGTGAGGTAAGTTGACAACAAAACATCGCGCCATCCTTAAAACTTTACCTTTTCAGGAAATGACCGATTTCAGCAATTTTATGGCCCCTACATTTCAGATAACCTGCATGTTTTATTGCTAAATATGTTTTTTTCATGGAATACCGTAGTGTGATTTAGCCGCGTGCTGCCGATTTTCACATAGAACGGGTCGATCGGGTCCAGTCAGTAGCGAATTCAAGGGAGGTGGCTTAGGGGCTCAAGCCCCTCTCCCCGAAATGTCCGAGCCCTATAGTTAGTACATAGGCGATGGGCTGCCCACGGTACTGGCGGGTCCAGCACAAGTTTATTACGCGGCTAATTCAGCATTCAACCGTCGGACATACACGCTAACTCTCCTACTCAAAACTCCACCGTAATTTTCAAGTTCCATCTTTGGAAACCAGGAGAGTCCAAAATGAACTTTCCATAAGGAACATAATTCGCGCAAAACTTGATGCTTCAAACTTAATCTGTGACTTTTATATTCATAACCTGACCCAATCGACCAAGAGTAATGGTCGTTTCAGGCAAATGTACCCTTGTTATTTTAGGTAACTTAAAAAAAACTACCTCAGATGCATGAACCGTGCCGAACTGGAATAGAACATAGGTGTAAGTCAGAACTGCCCCGCGCACAATATTTGAACAACGCTCATTTCTGGTTATTGAGTGCTGTGTTGTGTGCCTTCAATGTTCTCTCTCTCTCTCTTCTCTCTCTCGCTCTCTCTCTCTCTCTCTCGGCCTTAGTAAAAAAGCACGAGTGTAGTAAATGCTTGTGTCATATCGGCAGAAACGTGTGGGTTTTCGCCGACGCTCCGCACCTCATCAAGCTTTTGCGGACCCATATCCTCGGTGGCGGTCTCCGAGTACCAGATGGGACTCTCCTGAACCAGGACGTCTTTGAAGAAGTCTGGGGACTTGACAACCCTGTGAACCCCACTTGGCACGACACTTCTGCAGGTGCCGGCCATTATAAGCTGTGCCCAAAACTCACACGCCTACATATCGATGTAAGTAGCTGTACACCAGAAGTTGTATTTGTATTTGTATTCAGAAGTGGTATGTGGGTACCTTGACGGAAATTTTGCAAAGAAAAAGAAAACACGAGGCTTTCTCGCTTGTATCATCTATTTGTTTCATAATTTGGCAAAATCTGATCCATTATGGAATCTGGCTGCATAATTTGAGATGAGGTTGCCAAGACTCATCTTTAAAGACTGGAAAAAAACTCGGCGTAGATTCTTAATGTTGCTCGCGTCGAACTCAACGAAAAGCTACCCATAATTTGTGTACTATGACCTTTTGGACATAGGCGGATCCAGGTTTTCCGATCAGGGGGGGGCACCTTCCCGGGGGGGAGAGGGGGCGCCATCGGGACCAGGAGGGCGCCACTTCTTATCGGCGAAACTTATCACGTGGGTGCAAAATCTTATCGGTGGGCGCCGATTTTCGTATCCTGGTGGGGGGGAGCGACATTTTAGGGCGACGCCATCAACCTTTCAGGGAGGCGCCGTGACCATTTCAGGGGGCACCGAGGGTCGATCAGGAGGGGACACGTGCCCCCTTGCCCCTGGATCCGCCTGTGCTTTTGGATGCATTTAAAATAAAGTCTGACAAATCGCCGACTACAATATGATACCCTTATAAAGCAATATATGTAAATACCATGGAAATGATGTAACCGTTCCCCTTACCCGTACAAAGAAGAAAGTCAGAAATGTGAACTTTTAAATTATCGGTATTTTGAGATGGAAATGTGCTGTGGAAGAGACATGCCAATATGTTTGTTATTTACATGATGGCGCTTCACGTACTTTCCTCGTATGACTGAAGAAAAATATCGTAAATATTTCGGAAAAACATCTGCTGGATATGTTTTGATCGTTTACCTAGAGAAATGGCATTAAGCATGTACAACTACACGTAAAATATATGGATGCCTGATACATAGTTCCCCAGAATTTACCAGAAAGATAATGCTTACAATGAATACAAGCTAAGAACCCTGCGCGAGCAAAATATTGACCGTAAAGGTGGACAGTCATGTCATGCTACATTTTTCTATTTCAGGCTCAAGGACAGACCAGCCAAAGAGTAAGCCTGGCATCGCAGCTGTTGTCAGAGCATACCGGCATGGCTGCAAAGACCTATCTCCCGCACCGGCAGAGGGAGGCAGAGGCTATCTTGATAGTCGATAAATGGTTCGATGTGATGAACAGCCGGACCAAATACGACGTCAAAGAAGAGCGATGCGACTTTGGCGTGACCACCAACATCGAAGAAAAACAACAAGAGGCCCTCAACAACATGAGCCACCTGGCACAACGGGCACGTAAGATGGACGCAAGGGGACAGCCACGCAAGAGCAAGTTACCGTTCCAGCACGGTATCATCCGTAGCATCCACTCAATCCGTGGCCTTCTCAGTGACCTGCGAGGAAGCACCAGCCTAACGTACGTCCTGACATCCCGTGTCAACCAAGACGTCGTGGAGAATTTGTTCTCCCGACTGCGAGCTCTCGGCGGCGCCAATAACCACCCATCTGCGGCAGATGCAGAGGTCAGGCTCCGGCAGCTGATCATAGCACCAAGCCCCACCACAGCTGCTCAAAGCAGCAGCTGGCCAGTCCAGCCAGACCTATCAGCTGACCAAACACCTGGCGTACAGCTAGTCTATGAGAGCCACAGGGCTACAGCAGATCTGGCAGACTTGCTCTCTCAGCAAGACGAGGACGGGCAAGCGGCGGAAGACCGCGCCACCGAAGAAGAGTTCGCCAAAGCGCACAGCTCCGTGCTCTTGTGCGTTCTAAGAGCCGGAAACGACCCTGACCATCTAGCATTCCCAAATGAGGAGGCCATGGCGTTCGTGGCCGGGTATGTAGCTGCAAAATGCCGCGACGTGGACCCCACCCTCGGGAAAAGCTCCAGTGTCTGCGCAACCGCCGACCTGGCCAGAGTGCCAGCGGCATGGATCGCCCGGCTGAGCAGGGGCAACCTTATGGTACCCTCCCCAGCATGGTACCACACGGTAAGAGAGCTGGAAACGATGTTTAACGTCGAGATGGGGGCAAGGTTTTCCGCACGTCCGGGGATCAAGGTGCACCTCAGAGGGGTCGTGCAGGCTTACCCGCCCCACTTGCACCCACGCGTGGTGAAAACATACGTGTCAACTCGATTATGGATGCGGATCCGCCGGTTAAATGAGGCGATGAAAGTGGCAGGAGCGCACCCATTTTCCCAAATCGGGTATCGGGGGACATTTCATCTTTACAGGTTTGCATGGACTTGGAAACCATGCATCCCACGACGTTAAAACCGGCAAGGCTTGATAGATGTGAGCGCCATCTATAACATATCTGCTGTTGTACCACATTGCAGCTATGGGTGGACCGTGCGGTGAGGTGAAAGTTTGTCATCAAAAAGCTTTATGGGGACATTTTATGTCGTTGAAATTAGGTTATGGTGGACTTAATTTTTTCTGATTGTAAACGTTTCCGGGGACATATTTACGCTGGAAAAACCTATTTATGGTGGACTCTAATTTTCTTACCAAGTACGTTTCCAGGGACATTTAAACGTTCTTAATATTAAGTTATGGTGGACCAAGTTAATATTCTAATCATTGCCAGGGTGGCATGAATTTTTACTGTAATCGGATGGTAGGAGCACCACACTGTTATAAAGGCTTACTTACCTGAAGGTAAGGTAGATAAGGACAAATGTGGCTCTTATCAATGATGTGAGCATGTGAACCAAATGCCGCGTTTCATATGACTGGTCATTTTGTACCTGGCAGACATTTATCAAGTAATTTCGACTGCACAAATCACCGATCTCATGGTAAATTTACACGTGCAATGACGGGGAAGGGCAGGTATCCGCCTTTCCTCGGTTTTTTTCGGAGGTATAATAAAACGGCCGCGCGTAGCTCCAGCGTAATTTGTACACCTTCTCGCTGATCATTTGTACAACTTGAACTAGGTGTGCTATGGTACATCTAGTGCTGCGGTATAGTAAGGTGCAGTGAGTGCTGGTTCGGGTAGACACGTGCTTTTATTTTTTAACCCTCGCCCCACAGGGGCCATCGATGTCCCCCCTAAGGTTTTTTCCGGGATAGCAGGAAAATGACGAAGTGCAGCACCTCGGTCGAGAGCTTTACCTCTCACCCCATCATTTTCCCACCATCCCTGAAATTTTTTACCCCGGGTCACCCAAGGTCAGGTCACTAGGCGAGGTCAACCAAGGTCACCTCACTTCAACTTCTGAGCTCTATAAGAGCTACAGTTCGAACTCGATAGATTTGAAACTTCCTACACTTTGTGACCCCTTCAGGGTCTACAAGATGTATGTCCGGGATTTTTTGATTTTGTGACCTGAGGCCAGGTCACGAGGTGACCTCTCCCATTGAAAAAACGTGGGGAAAAGCTATCTTATGATCTAAAAGTCACAAAAAACGATTGAAAATATTCGGATTGCTCAGAAAAACATTCTTGAACACCTTTTCACGGATCCCAGGGGCCATATTTGCCCTCTGACCTCTCTAAGGTCATCCAAGGTCACCAGGGTCAAAAACAGTATTTTGAAAACAACTTTTGACCTAATTAAGCTAGAGCGCTGAATCAAACACCATTGTGTATGTCACATCACTGGCTTTCATTTGATATACGGCAAGGTCACTTTTTAAGCTTTCGTGGCCTTAGGTCATATTAGGTCACGAGGTGACCTCTGGTGGTCAAACCAGTGACGGGAGGCCATTACGTTTCACATAGCAGAAAAAGTTCTGGCATTTTTCTACCAAATATACTTTAGCAGATATCAATAGCTCTAATGGCATAAGAGTTATGCTCAGATTTCTAAAGCATTGCATATTTGAGTGAAAATAGCCTAATGTGACCTAACTTGACCTCTGGAGGTCAAACCATTGACCTGAGTGCTTAAAAATGCAAAAATGAACTCTAGCTTTCCTTGACACAGAGATTGTTAGGAATGCTGAAGTTAAATTCAAAGTATATCGAAAGCCAACGAACAAGGAATGCTATGTATGTACATTATTACTCAGGTCACAGTGATAGGCCTTCCGTATTTGTACTGATGAATACCTGCAAGAAGAAATAGAACATATTATGACCTCGTTCACGAAACGAAAATATCCAAGAGGATTTCTGATAAATATGAAGAAGAAAGCTCTAGATATAAGAAAACGATCCGCGAAATCCAACAAAAAGGAACAGATACGATATGTTACGATACCTTACTCCAAACTAGCTGAAATTATTGCAAACAAACTTGAAGAAACGGGTTGCAAAGAAGCATTTTGTTCCGGTAAAAAACTTAGCAGCATCTTAGCGAAAAAAGAAAGGTCCGATGACCCAGAACCAAAAAGTGTAGTGTATTAGTTGCCGTGCGGGTCGTGCACGAAATCGTACATAGGTGAAACAGGAAGGGGTCTAAAAACAAGATTAAAATAACATAGAAGAGACCTTCGAAACAAAACAGGAAGGGGTCTAAAAACAAGATTAAAATAACATAGAAGAGACCTTCGAAACAATCCAGAATTCAGTGCATTTGTCATACATTCCATGAAAACAAATCATCTACCAAACTGGGATAGAGCTAAAATTATAGCAGTTTGTAAAAACAAAGATAATAGGAGAGCTACTGAAGCAGCACATATAGCTAAAAATGATACTTTTAACCTTAGGCCAGGCTTCATGAAATGGGCAAAATCTGCGGCTGTATTAGGAGTTGGTTAAGCAAAGAGAGAGAAATAATAATAGTTTATATAATAATAACAAAAACAATAATGATGATAAAATAAAAATAGAACATTATTTAGAACAGTGATAAGTCTAGAATGTCTCGAAGCTCCCTTGTATACATTATAGAATAATTCAAGAAGCGTTATTAAAATATCCTCAAAAACGGTGCCTTTATAGTTCTGTCGCACGATAATTTTGCACAAAAATCTAAACGATGAAACTGCTGCATGTCTTGATGGCGGGTTCCTTATCCCTCCTACCATAGATGGTGAAGAATACATTTTTTGTCGAAACGCGTTCATCTGCCTGCTGTGTTGGTTTAAGTATTAATAGCTGTCAACCACAGTTATACACTGAAAAAAGTACACCAGAAATTGGATTTTTTCTACGGTGCCAAAATCCACTCTTCTTTCCGCGAATATGTTACAACCGATATTTTTAGATTGAGAAGCGTAAAATGCCATGAAACAAGAATAATACAACCCCATCCCGTGGGGTGTGAAAATATCAACTACCAAAAAGTACGCCACTTTTAGTATTATTTCTACGGTGCCAAAATCAACTCCTCTTTCCAGCATTATTCCGCAACCCATTTTACACCGGTGTAATGCAAAAATGCATGTGTTTTGAGGGAATATTATTATACCACTGGAGTAAAAAGATTGTCAGCTAAACCGAAAGTGTGTAAACTGGAAGTGAGGGGGTAAAAATAGATTAAAACGTGAAATTCCTGGCGTAGAAAAATATTTGCAAGGTGCAAAATGAGCCCGCGTTCAATATTACGTTGCTGCGGAAACGAAACACCGATTAAAAAAACGACCCAGTTTATTCTCATGGAGCGTTTGAGGTCAGTTTAGTCTGATTAGGCTGATTAATATACACTCTGATAAACATACACAACGCAACGGAGAGTTTAAATCATTTGTTTTCATACCCACTTCTAATAATCTACATAAATACCTCTAATTTGCACTATAATCTGGAACAGTATTTAAATTGACCTTCAATCACTAAAATTATTTAGTTCCTCTTTGCACAAACATCACTATGTATATGGTTTTTGTCTTAGGCATCTGCTTTTTACACTGCCCAAATTTTCCTCTTTTATATCCGCTTATCACTACATCATTTTCGCTCATCACCGCAAATCACCTCTGAGGCGCTACACAGCGTTCTTAACACGCGCACTGAAGGGGGTCTCGGAGGCCAGCCCCACCTTTTTCCGAGGTGGCCGGAGAACCGTTCATGGCCAAAAACGATAACTTTACCTAGGCAATGGCCTCTGTGACCTGTTACTAAATCTGATTTAAACATAGGTCACCCACCATTGGTTAGCTTATACCCTGAGGAGCACCCAGTGAAAAATCGGAATATGATTCTTTTTTAATTTTATATCTAAAGAGGAGTTCACAAGGTCACGAGGTCAAAACCTGACCTGAAGTCAAAGTTTTTTAGTTTTCTTATCTGAACCCTTGTATCTTCTATCCAGCAATATTCATAGAAATTAATTCAGATCAGCCACTTTTAAGATACAAAATTATTTCTGATTCAATGTTCGTATTAGCCTTGGAAATTTCATGACCTCTATCTGGTGACCTCTTTCACCTTTGGTCCTGAAAATGGGCCCAACTTGTTATTTTGTATGGAGAGCCTTGGGTAAAAGTTTGGTGGAAATCCGAGAAGTGGGTCATGTTGGACTTTTTCGTGCCTACCTGGACGATTTTTCCTAGAATGACTCATCTATGTCCCGAGAGTGGCTAACAAAAGCATCACTATTGGGGGGGGGGTTGAAACCACTATACTGTTCGGAAACGGATACATTCGATATTTTTGCTGGAATATTATTGGATATGCTTAATTCAAGTGAAAATATAGGTTATCACTAGCTCACCACTGTGGATCCGGGCCTCTTCTAGAAAATCCTTGACGACGTCCTGGATGCCAGACAAAGATATGTATATAAACGATTCATTCAGGCCCATTGAGGCAAATTCAACAGCTCTTTGCTATTTTCTGCACTTAGCTAGAATGATTTAGTCTTCGTTTCTTCTCCACGGCTAGACTAACCTCCACGCGTCAAGATCAACACTTTATGGGATGCAGAACTGCAATGCGGTGATTCAAGCTCAGAACTGAAGGGAAAACAAAATGGCAGCATTCCACCCACGTGTCAACTGTAGTAAAAAATACCTTCTTATATCATAGAAACACACTCAAATGAAGATAAGAAGAATTAAAACATTCATTAAGCGTAGTTAAATCAGCAAATATCTCGTTTTAATCTATTGGCAGAATTGTTTCACCACAGGAGAGTAAGACTATTCTTGAGGTAGTTTGCGAGTTCCATAGAAATACTATACAGAGTACATGTACGGATAAATTTACCCCTTTGCATTTTCAGCACGAATGGAACTGCCCTGTGCTAAAATAGCACAGATATTAAATTACCACACGCTTGTAATTTACACTTTTAATTCTAAAATTAAGCTAGTTGTCAGAATGAATTTACTAAGAATTCTAAACAAATGCTCGAAAATGGGATACGTTTAGGACTAGACAGATTGAAATTCTACGCTCCAGGTGTTGTTTTTTCAGTGTACACTCCTCAATCTTACACTCAGAGTTCGAAAAATCTTCCAACTTGCCAACAATGTTGGTGACACTAGTCGATCACGTCGGTGAAAAAAATATAGGCAAGCTTGTGCACACATCAGCGTCAAAAGTTAACGCTTAGTCTGCCGATATGCTATTTAAGATTCAAAAGGACTCAGTGCTTCTGGAAGATAATTTCCCGTTGGTGCCAAGTCCCAATATTCCTGGTTAAACAAGTTTGGTTTGAAATTCCTATGGTAAGGCTGGAAAAATTCTGCTTGCAGTTCCCACCCAGACTTTTGCGGGTCTTTTGAACTGATTGCTATGTTTTTAACTCCTAGGCTGCATAGGTCCCCGTTGTGTGCCGCCCTGATAGGGTACGGGCCCCATCTGAAGTTGTGCGGGTCCCTATATTTTTCATACGCCCAACTACAAGATGGAGAGTGGCGGGAGGTGTGTGAGGGCGGTTCACGTTGGAGTGGGGAGCCCCAGGACAGCAAAAGAGCGGCCAATAGTTGGGACGAACCATCATGCAGAAGAGGGCGGCCAAAAGTAGACGAGTGCGGTCCATGTTGTAGTGGGGCGTCGATGAGTGCTCACCTCTTCTCCATTATCAGCCGCCCTTTTCCATCCCTAACTCTTCGCACTTCGACTTGAGCGACCCTCACTCACCTCCAGTCGCCCTCGGTTTTGGGGTTGGGTGCCCATATTTCATGTTTGGCCACCATTTTCAGGCCTTGGACACCCCATTGTAATATACACCGCCCTCGTGTACTTTTAGCCGCCCCTTTTATGATTTTTCGTCCCTTCTCTACCACTGGCCACTCTTTTGCAGCCCTTGGACTCCCCACTTCATGGTGGATGCCGTTACCCACCTCCGGTTGGTCTCTATTTTGTGGTTCGGAGCCTTCTATTTCAAGATTGACCACCCCTTTCAGCCCTTGGGCGGGCTACTGTTGTGTCTCTCCAGTGCATGACTGAGCCCTCCTTCTTCATCCTTCACCGCTATTTGACAGCCCTAGGCCGCCCCACTTCAACATGGACCGCGCTCACCTCTGTCTGTCCTCAACTTCGCAGTTGGGCGCCCGGTTTTGACAATTTTCCGACCCTTTTCAGCCCTAAGGTGCTCCATTGTACAAAAGATCGCACTCATCCACTCTAAGCCGCCCTCTTATGTAAGATTTGGCGCACCTTTTCCAGCAGTTGTTGCTCTTTAGAACCATTTGTTACTTTTGAACACCTCTACTTGTTAACCCGCGCCCCACTGGGGGTCCGGCGCCACCTGCGCCCCATCGATCGGGGGCCATCGATGCCAACAATAACTTCGAAAATATGGTGGTTAGCGCAAATCCGCAAAGTGCATTAGAAAGCTCGCGTGAATTCAGTAAAAAATTACTCCACATGTTTAAGCGCTGAGGTCAATGGTTTGACCTCCAGAGGTCAAGTTAGGTCACGATAGGCTATTTTCACTCAAATATGCAATGCTTTAGAAAACTGGGCGTAACTCTTATGCCATTAGAGCTATTGAGATCTGGTTAACTACATTGGATAGCAAAATGCCAGACCTTTTCCCGATTTGCGGAACGTAATGACCTCCAGCCAGTGATTTGACCTCCAGAGGTCACTGCGTGACCTCATATGACCCTAGGTCACTTAAAGTCAGAAAGTGACCTTGCCGTATATCAAATGGATGCTAAGGATGAGACATACACGATGGTGTTTGATTCAGTGCTCTAGTTTAATCAGGTCAAAAGTTATTGCTAAAATACTGTTTTTGACCCTGGTTGACCTTGGATGACCTCAGAGAGATCAAAGGGCAAATATGACCCCCGGGATCCGTGAAAGGGTGTCCAAGCTTTTCTGAGCAAGCCAAGCATTTGCAATCGCTTTTGTGGCTTTTAGATCATATGACAGCTTTTTCCCATGTTTTTTTAATGGGAGAAGTCACCTCGTGACCTGATCTCAGGTCACGAAATCGAAAAAATCCCAGATATACACCTTGTAGACCCTGGCGTGGCCATGAAGTGTAGGAAGTTTCAAATCGATCGACTGAGAAACGTAGCTCCTGGTGACCTGACCGTGGGTGACCCGGGGTAAAAAATATCAGGGATGGTGGGAAAATGATAGGGTAAGAGATTGAGACCTCAACCACGGTCCTGCGTCTCGTCGTTTTCCTTCTATCCTGAAAAAACCTTAGGGGGCATCGATGGCCCCGGTGGGGCGAGGGTTAATACAATTTTTTTCAAGTCGTTTCAAGTTCGGTTCTTGGAGCCGGAATCTCCCTTAAATCATCAATGGACTTGTCACAGAGACCTCGACCCCAACATCATAAACGAGCAACTCCCACAATGAATGATTAATTAGAAGCCAAATTTTGACGTTCCCCAAAGCACAGGGACAGCTGCCCTGCTAAGGTCATCTTATCACCAGTTAGCTGCCAGCCGACCTGCGTCGGGTAAACATAGAGCGCCGGAGCGTCTGAGGGAAACCGATCCCAAACCTGCAAATTTACTGTCTCTGCATGTTCCTGAGCAGTGGGGTGGAGCACAACACTCTACCAACTGAGCTATCGGTGTGGCACTTCGACGTGAACCGTCCTCATCCCCCTCCGGTCGCCCTCTGGTTTGTGGTTGGCGCCATTATTTCATAATCAATCGATCATTTTCAGCCCTCGAGCGGCCCACCACAAAATGCATCCTTCTCATCCTCTCTGGACGGTCCTCCATGATTGCCCGCCCCCTTTCCACCATTGTCAGGGGATGCGTGGCTCGGTGGATAGCGTACTTGTACTGTGAGCCATGGATCCTGGGTTCAAGTCCCGGTGGGACCTCTGCATAAGTTTTTATAGTCCCCCAAATGGCTCGCAACAGGATAAGAGTTGGTGACGCGTATATCCCTGGTGGTTTTTGCATCGTTAAAACCGAACACTTGTTATCATTCCACCATTTTCTGCTCTTTAAGGCATTCACCTCCGGATGTCCTCTACTTTGTGGTTGGGTGCCCCTATTTCACCCTTTTAGCCTTAGATCGCTCCACTGCAACATAGACCGCCCTCAGCTTTCAGTGGTAAAAGTTCCTCGAGTTCATTTAGTGTATGCCTTGTATATCGATCGGTGTTATATTTTGCCCAGATCTTCAGATATCACTCAGGATCTCCCATGCCACACCCATGCCCGCCACATATATGGTTGTGTGCCCGCTCAATATGTGGCTTTGGTATCTATTGGAACGACAACATGCTACGATGCAGTATAGCGAACTGGTAATATCACGTTTCCTATGGAGCAGAGTTTGAGCACGATTACAAATATCCCTTATTTTTTAAGAAATATTCCGAATCTATTGATAGCTCTGTATGATGTATTAAGCCTTGCATCATTTACTAGTCTTGCGGATGTTTTTTTGCTTTGCAACTAAAGAAATGTTGGGTCCAGAATAAAATTGAAAATTCCTACGTTATCTGTGAGAAAAATATTGAAAGCTCGGCAGGAAATTTCCCAACATGATTTTGCTTGCGTCCCCTACAAATGGTTCATAAAGTCCAACAAATTCTCCCTCACATATAATATTGTGGATGTATCACTATTCAATCGGCGCAGATCGGCCGAATTGGGGAGAGAAAGTGGTCCTGAAAATAACCAGTGGCCGTCCTTGCGCGAGTTCAATTGCCAAAAGTAGTCCATAGAAGGACGCCCTGTATCATTAGGATTTGTTTTAACAGAAACAACGTCAGAAACTCTGCCCTTCCCTGGCTTTTTTGTCAGCGCTGTTTGAAATGACATCGGCAACAGGAAAATTAGTGTCACAAAAGCACCCTTTATAAAACTCCAAGGGCCACCCCTCAGCTGGTCAACTGGCCGCTCCCCGAGTCTTTGCCCCCCCCATAGGTGGATCCACAGGGGCAAAGGGGGAGGTGCTCCTCCCGATTAAGCCTTGGCACGCCTTAAAATAGTCACGGCGCTCCTTTGAAGGATCGATAGCGCCCCTGAAATGTAGTTTTCCACCACCCCCCCCAAGGATGCTAAAATCGGCGCCCTGGGGTAGAATTTGGCGGACACCTGATAGAGTTTGCCGGTCGAAAATGGCACCCCATAGGACGGATCCTTGGTCCTCCACAGCAATGTGCCACCCCTCCCCCCGATCGGTGACCCTGGATCCGCCTATGCCCCCTAGCAAAATCCTGGATCCGCCCCTGCTTCAGATGCCATACAACGACTGAAACAACATTTTCCCACATTCAAGAACGCTGCGCTCGTGCGGCGCGCGCGCGCACCGTCAGCTGATTTTTCGATTGCATCGCCACGTGGTGGCACCGATCGGTACTAAATTCCGTCAAAAATTTTTGATGGAAATTCCGGCTGTTTCGGGGGACGTATTTTGATGTCCACCCTAACGCGATCTCTTGGTATATGAATAAGCATCCCCAGAAACGTGGATAGCTGCCTTTTGTTTAGGTGGACAAGAAATGTCCACCTAATCCCCGGTGTCCACCAATGTCCAAAAAAGTTTCCTGAAATGTCCACCCAAACCCGAATTTGGAAACCAACGACTGAAACAACATTTTCCCACATTCAAGAACGCTGCGCTCGTGCGGCGCGCGCGCGCACCGTCAGCTGATTTTTCGATTGCATCGCCACGTGGTGGCACCGATCGGTACTAAATTCCGTCAAAAATTTTTGATGGAAATTCCGACTCTTTCGGGGGACGTATTTTGATGTCCACCCTAACGCCATCTCTTGGTATATGAATAAGCATCCCCAGAAACGTGGATAGCTGCCTTTTGTTTAGGTGGACAAGAAATGTCCACCTAATCCCCGGGGTCCACCAATGTCCAAAAAAGTTTCCTAAAATGTCCACCCAAACCCGAATTTGGAAACCAGCGCCGTGCCAAAAAACAAATCATGCAGCATACACAGTAAGCTCATGTGAAAACAGGAGTCGCAGCTGACATAAAACATTGAGCAGAAAAAACAGTAAACGAATCTTTCATGCCGCAGACCTCTTAAAAGGAGTGTCCCACTTTTATCATGACTTTCGAACTTAGATAGCAGTTTTGTAGAGCGTGTCAAAAACAACTACTATTGGCATATTGCGTTTCACCCAAAGCTACCTGTACAGAATGCCGGCGGACTTAATAGTTCAAAGTGTAGGGGGCTTACTACTTTATTTCAAACTACAAAACATTCCCTCTCTATCTGGATAAGGATATTAAAGGGCGAATAGTAACAAATGGCAAGGCCACGAAACCTGACATGTCGCAAGTAGCCGCAAGCTGTCAGATTCGTGAATGTACACGATGGTAAGGTCAAACCAGCGTAGAATTGCTAGAGGCGATATCTTTGTTCTGAGCGATTTGAGGTGGGAACGAAATTTAGTTTCCTTAAAATATAACGTTGGACCTCATTGTAAATGTTTTGTGTCGTTGCAACCCATAGGTTTGGAAAAATGATAAAATTGAGGATAATATCCTCTGTCTCGGTGTAGCTTTTTGTTATATTGAATGTAGGTGGCCATGCAACTTGGTACCGACCTGATAAATTCCTCAACCGTGGCTGCCATATCCGTTTTTATGTGATGCTTTTCTTCAATAGGACATGGTATGTTACATGTCACATGTCAAAATGTAACAACTGACGATGCGCTCCGGCCACTGATTTAGTATTGTATGCTCTCGAATTACGTCTCTTGTGATACGTCTATGTGCGGCATGTGAGTGTGGTGGGGTGGAACCGATCCATAGATGACTCCTGACTTGCTGCCGCGCATGCTTGTGGCGTGAATATCCCTCAAACGGGGCGTGGCCGGATCACTGAAACACTAAAAATAGATTTGCGAGCTACACTTTAGCTAACCAGTACAGAGAAATCGCTCAGGAGTACTGTGAATAGTCACCTGAATTCGTTTCTTCTTCAATATCCAATATGTAGTTATGTGTACTGGTATCTGTGTAAAATATGTGACACACACTGGTATATGTATATGTCTAATATGTGACACTGGTGCAAATAGCTCAACTTGTTATGCTGTTTAGTGTTGACAGGGAGACTTCCCATTCAGAACAGGTAATTTAGACTTGTGTGCTTGTCAGAATCCCTGCTCTTATCAGTACACCACAGAATGATTGCCACCTCACTACTGACTGTCAGTCACGGATACAATCTTGTTGATTAGTGTTATCAGCGCCCATATAATTTATGACTGAAGGCAACACAGCATTTATGTTAGCTTTATGCTTAAAGCTAAGAAGGATGGAATTTGGTCGAGACCAGCAATGAGCAGAAGAGGAATGGAGATGGGGCAGTTAGGTCGTAAGGATGATGGTGGCCGAGGCGTTTGCGAATCCCATTGGAGTGCGGACAAGCGAAGTGTTTGGTCAGATGATGAAATAAACCTGTTAGATTTTGTTCCTAGCAGCCGCCTTGCAGTGGATATCTTGTTTCAGTCCTAAAGAGGTACGTACAAGCTTCCTCTGAGTTGCCCAATGGTCGGCAAAATATGAATTGGTGGCGGTCCAGCCCCTGCCCCCCACCCTGCCTGGCTGTGACCACTGCAACACCCATTGTTCTTACATATTTTATAATGACGTGCAGACCCAGTCTCAGTGTACCGGAAGACTTTTCTTAAACCATGGAAAATACGAAACCATAAAATAATATTTTCTGAAGTAGATCAGGACTTTAAGCTTGCTCACCTATCCGCACAGTATTCTTTTTCCAAGCTAAAAACTAGCATAATGCCACTTGTTTATGAATTTGTGCCTCGTAACGATGGCAAAGCACAGTCTCACAAGCTGCCCTGAAGAGAAGGGAATCCCCCACATTCTTTGAGGCACAGATGCAAGGCTGATTGTGAAAATTACAAACATCACAGTGCCACACTTGGAAGAGGAGCAGCGAGTACAGCTGTGGCTCTGCACACTTTCCGAAAGCTACCAAAGAGTTTCGCAATTTTTATGTTCACAGATCAACTATCTCTAATAGGTCGGATGAAGGAAGACCCAAAACTGTATCACTCATATATTCAGCACAAGAAGGAATTCCAATCTGGAGAAGGGCTATTGAAACTACCATCCGAATAGCTCACTGATGATCCGAAGACTCTAGCAGATTTCTTTTTGACAGCCTTTCCAGCGTGTTTACCTCCACTGCCCCTGTAAGCTCTGAACCTCACCAACTCAGTAATGCCATACTTGATTATGTAATCTTCACACCAGCTGACATTTTTGAAATGCTGTCCAGCCTAGATACAAACTCAGCAATGGGACCAGATGGTTTCCATCCTCAGTTGTTGAAGTATTGTGCTGAGGCATTGCATCTTCTCGTGTTTTTTATATTTTTCAGTTCTTTGCTTGAGGAATTTCTGCCTTCTGGCTGGAAATTCTCTTGTGGTTTAAGAAAGTCTGATCAGAAGTCTCTAAATTTCACGATAGGTTCTGGCTATGAACAACTGAACTACAGACCAGTGAATTTAACTTTAGTGACCTGTAAGTTTCTGGAGACTCTGATCCTTCACGACTATATGGCTTCTTACTAATTGGCACAGGCTCTAGGGAACAGACTCTTTGAATACTCTTTGTAGAAAGTATAGAAACACCCTGTAACCTCTCCACCCACCATCTGTATCACCCCCTGCTATGCACCCATCCTTTACAAGCAGGGTTGCTTCATAAGTGCCAGGGGATTCCCTTCTATCAGACATGCCTGTCACCCTTCATCCTGTTTTTTCATAAATCATGTATATTTTCACACAGGGTTTCCCCTTACTTTCATGATTATCTTGGATAGTTTATTTTTTATTTCGGTTTATGTTATTTTCTTTTAACCTTTTTGATTATAGGGAATTGATGATTTCTTCTATTTGTTAGAAATGAGTCCATGATTCAACATGGATTTGGAGACCGGAGCCAGCAGGCCAAGAGCCCTTCCAAAAATCTGAATCTTTAGCTAAGGTAAGGTAACATTCACACAGACCGCTCCCAACCCTTGTTACCCATTCTCTAGTGTTTATTATATCATTCTGTCATTGCCCCAAGGGATTGGCAAATAACCTGTATTTGGAGCATGGAAATTAGGGTGAATCTGTGGAGTTTCTGCTATCCAAAGACCCTGTTGTGGAACTTGGTAAATACTTTGCAATGTCACAAAGAGTGGCTAACAAACAATAAATGAAAGCCTGCTACGAAATGGTTCAACAATAAGAAACACAATAGGGACTGCATAAGACACCTGAATTCCCATAGAGTACAAATAGCCAAACAGACAAAGAAGCCATAGCCAAGCTAGCCCTCCCCCCAAATAAATAGTTGCAATCCAGAACTTGAGGTAGTAGCTACTCCTGCCCCAAATTCACAAAATTAATTCTACCCAGGATTACACAAAAACTACAGCAGAAATCTAAAACTTATGCACCTAAAATAGCTATCAGATCATTTCTGTTCCAGAAAAAAGAGCTTGGTGGCCTTATTCCCACAAATAATACTAAAAAGTCACCAAAGTCATATTTTCTGCCCACTTTCAAGTCAGCTGTGTCATTAAATGGTTGACCTGACATTGTTCTTGTTGGAGGCTGCCAGCTGGTTGCCACTTTCCTCCAATGCTGAAGGGTCAGAGCGCACCTCTGATTAATGCTCACAAATGGCTTCTGCTCCCCAAGGACTTCACAGCTGACCCTAGTTGATACTCCCTGCCCAATCACACAGACTGACGTACAAAGACCCGATTTCCATGCACAATGCTGATCAGAATTGCATGATAGATATGGATGCATTTACAACACAGATAAAGTTTTAGGCAATGGAAACAAAAGTTTCAATCTGCTTGTCACGTATCCATATCCAGCCAGGTCTGGCAGCACATGGCAGTAAGATGGTTGATGTTCTCCTCACACTGCAGAGGTAAATGAGAATAGTCTAATGAGAGTAAAGCCTGCTTTGTATTTAATCAAACTGCATTTAGCATTAACAAACACTACACTGTGAGTATTTATTACACAACACTCATTAAACCAAATTATCATTCTTTAAGAAAGATTGTACATTCGGGTGAAGGGTGTGAAATGAGACATCACTGGGGCACTCAAGATGTAGCCAAAAACAGAGATAAAAGACTATTCTATATGTCAATGTCAGAGCTCTATCCATACCCAAGCCAGTGCCGTGACAATCTGTATCCATGACAGTTGTTGCATCCTGATTCTCAACTTTATCTGGGTAGGTCCATTGTGCATGGGACCTAGGTCAAACAGCAAATACAATTTTATTACAAAGGTAGGACAAATCATACAAATGGTTGGAAAGCAAGGCCCTGTTGGAAAGGTCAACAAAAAAGCAAAATAAAGACTGCATGAAACACACTATCATTCTGCATTGAATAAAAAACATTGTGCCAGACTAGAAGGACAATTGGTAAGCCAGACATCGAAAGAAATAGGTACAATTTAATATAATACCTTGACAAAATTAATAGTGCATAAATAGGAGCAATTTACTCTATTACCTTATGTGCAATCCCGTATTCCAGGTAATAACTATGCCTGCGCCAGATTCGTAACGCTCCATTCAACACAACATAACTAAAAAACCACACCAAAAATCCCAAATATTTGTGACTGAAATAATTTTACAGTCATTTCTCTATCAGAAAAAACTAAGTTTCATGGCCCTACTCCCACGGATAGTGCAAGAGAACAAACAAAAATCCCACCCGAGTCACAATCCCCACCCACTTATCATGGAGCCGTGCTGTTGCATGGTTGACCTGACGTCATCGCAGCCGTTAGAGGTCGCCAAACGGTTGCCACTTTCCGCCAATGCTGAAGGGCCGGAGCGCACCCCCCTGCACGGTTCCTATAGTAACGGATTTTCAGTCGTGGTAAACTCGTGAAAGAGCGTGGTTATACGTGACGTTGGGTGGACGTGAATATTGAAGACTGGCGTTATTTTCTCCTTTGTTATAATCTTGGAAAGTTCAAAGCAAATGGACAAGAGACGGATAACCATTAGATCCAATCAGAACTGCTGCGTTCCTCAGTGTGTATCCTTCCGAAGCAAGTGTCGAAGTCTCAGCTTTCACAAGTTCCCTCAGAATAAGGTGCTGTCCAAGCAGTGGAAGTTGAAACTGAGAATTGGGAAGAAGATAGGCTCAAATGCTGCTGTCTGTTGCAGAACTTTTCAGCCATCTGACTTCCATTCACATCCACCTGGTAAGCGGCTGTGAGGCCAGTGTACAAAGTATGGCATTTTCGACGAGATCTCGTCGGTGCGAGTGCCCTTGGAGACAGGACCGAGTGGTGCGAATTTTATCAACCTGGTGCGAATTTGCGAGGTTAGTGACACTTAAAATAAACAAATAATGGCTGAATGGCTATTAAGACACAGGAGGGGCCCTATAAAAATCCCTTAATTAACTGAATAATGATTGAGGTAGCATTGCATTGCAGGGGTAGGAAAGGGTGCATTTTTTCCCTGGTATGTGGCATATTGGTGCGAATTTTTGGAGGATGGTGGTGCGAGAATTTTAGATGGCTGGTGCGACTCGTCTGGCCTGCTGCCATACTTTGCAGACTGGCTGTGGGGCAATCTCCAGTTCCGCTTATGCCTCCTTCCACTCCCTTGAGCCTGCTTCTAGTAGGAGTAGACCTTTATCCTTGGGCCGTCATCAAAGGCGGATCCAAGATTGCCGATCGGGGGCACCTTCCCGGGGGCGAGGCGCCATTCTTGACCGAGAAACCCTATCGAATGGGAGCAAAACCCTATCGGTGGGAGCCGACTTTCGCATCCTGGGGTGGGGGGGGGGTGGGAAGCGAAATTTCAGGGGGCGTGGCCATTTCAGGGGGCGCCGAGGGTCAATGGCGGGGGGGCGCATACCTTCTTTGCCTCTGGATCTGCCTATGGGGCACGTGCCCACTTTGCTGTCCCCTTGGATCCGCCTATGGCTGCATTCATTTTTAGCCCGGGAAACTGACATATTGAAATAATTCGGTAGATATACGCATTTATTCGTTTCAAGCTGTCTGAAATTCCAGTTTGAATGTACGATGAAAAATGCGTTTCCAAACATAAGCGTCGCCACCGGCAAAAAAGTGGGGGGTGCAGCAAACTTTAACCTGATCCTGACTACAAGCTTTGCTCCTTGGGACCAAAAACTCCTCGAATTTGGGCTCCTCACTGCCTTCCGCAGCGGCTGGTTATAAGCCACTGCCACATACCAGGCATAAAACACGTATAATTCACCGTTTACCATGCTATTCCCGGGCCCACTAACGTTGTTTACCTTTCGGAGTCCCTCTTTCGCGGCCATCTTGGATGGCACTTTAGCGCCTCTGGTGAGCGTGACCGGGGTCAATTTTAAATTTCTCTCACGTCTTTCACGAAAACACGTCATTGGGGAACTTCTGATATTGCTAAACATACCGCAGATTTTGGCCAATTTACAAATCCAGATGGCGTGTTTAAAGAGGGGCAAACCGAAATAAATGCTGATTCTAAATTTCTTCTTAGCGTTTTATCTTTTGGTTTAACCAGAATTTTAGTATCATCCCATTGTGGTAAATGGTAAATCGTGGTAAATCGTGGTAAATCTATGTGTACTACTAGAGAATTTGAGGTCCTATGATGTAGTACATCTTCCCTGAACTCTTTTAATCTGACCTTTAGGCTCCTACCTGTCTCAACGATATATGATTTTGCACATCCTCCGCATGGTATACTGTAAATTACGCTTAAGTTGGAATCCTTTGGTTTTGTTTTCTTTAAAATATCTCCTGTCTTCTTTCCTGATCTATAGCTATTTTAATGTCCGCACTTGTCAAATGATTAGAGATTGTGTTCGCGTATTTTGAGTTTGGTACAGAGATGCATCTACTGAATTTTGTCTTGTGCGCTGTGGTTTTATTTTTTGTTCTATTGTTCCAAAAACGATGTTTTTCTTTAAGGTCAGGAAGCCACCTAGTGGATATTTTAGGGCCTGAAATCTTTCAATTACATGTTTCGTCTCACCTTCTAAATATTCTGCGCTACATATTCTTATAGTCCTAAGGAAGAAACCCAGCACAATACCGCTTTTAGTTTTGTCACTATGGCCGGAATAGAGGTGAACGTAGTCTTCTTTGCTTTATATTTCCTGCTTAGCTTATCAATGGAATAGCATGAGGCTGTTGTGTCAGTTCGCATTAAAGTCGCTTATCAGCTTTAGCATATATCTGTGATATGTGTTAATTAGGGCTTATGAACGAGAACATGATGATTAACATATTTTGCTGCATTTCATGCACGCCACATCGCTAAGACTCCTTATGAATAACAATAAGAGGGCATGATATTGTAGATTCATGTATAAGGGAAGCATTTGAAACATGCCACCAGATCTCAAAGGGCTAAAACTATCGATTTTTATAAGTACTGAAACTTCATAATTTCTTAGAATATTTCTAAATTGGGATCAGATATGCTGTCTGCATTTTATTACAATTTTTTCTGGTTCCTTCTGTGTCTTTGATGAAATACGGACATTCATGTCTTGAACTTCGTCACATTTTTTAGGGAAAAGGGAAGAAAATAGGCTCAAATCAGCTTTATGATTCTATAACACACCGTCCTCTGATGTTATATGACATCACTATCTCTCACCCTCTTGGAAGATGGGCACAAGGATAATATAACATTACTTGAAAATAGCTCTTGTTTTCTTCATTAGGCTCTCTGGTTTCCTACTTTCCCCTCGCTTGCCTGATTATGTGTTTATTATGGCTTTCATCAAAGGCCACATTAGCCCTTGCAAACGGGAAAAGGCATTCAGGTCTTCCGAGCTAGAAGGGTACTGTTGTTCAAGGAGGGAAAAATTCCAAGGCCATGGGTTCATTATAGAAGGGGCTGCCAACCATCAATGGTCACCAATTCATGTGCAAAAATACCCTGATTTACCTAAATCACTATTCTGATGGAGGGATGTTTTCAACTTCAATTCAATGGAAGCTCATTGGAGAGTCAAACTTTCCCTTTTCGTTTGAATTCACTAGGACCGATTTTGATGTATTGGCAAAGCAGATAAATTTCCCTAAGAAAAAAGGCCAAATAGAGTTTCGTGCGTCAAAATTTGTTTTAGCCCCGTAAGGTTGCGCTGCTTGATGTAACAAACAGTGCCTGCACTGGAGTGAAATTTCCATGTTTTAGGTTGGTATTACCGAACTCAATGTTTATACCAAAGCTTATAACACCTCGGGTATGAGGCATAGAAAAAACTGGCACAATTTTCTTCCGAATTAGAATGATTACCAAACGTTGGGGAGCACAGGATGGGCACTGCTTTTGGTTACGTGTGCGTGGGCTTTGGTTACAAGGTCTCCCAGGCAATTTTCCGGTTTCAGCGAACCAGACTATGTAAAAACTGTTCATCCTAAAATATTTCAATTTTAGCGACACCTTGAAAAACTTTACCAGCGACACTAACTGGAACCAATGTAGCACCAAAATACAAGGAGTTGACTCTCGAGTTGATGGATTTTATCAGGTGAAACATTCACTATTCACTACCCTTCTGCCCCCAGTGGTTGAACGGGGCTGCGAGACCCCTCTGGCCGCACCCAGTTTCAGTGGCGGATCCAGGGAGAGACATTTGGCCCCCTAACGAAAGAGCTCCGGGAGCGCCCCCAAAGCTGTCGAAATTTTGCCCCGGCTCTTGTTTAGTTTAAATGCAAGGTTTTGGTGCTTCAAGTGAACCGATCAACTTCACACAGAACCAGTCCCTTCAGTGTAAATATTGAAACCTGGTCCTCTTGATGTTTAAAACCGCTTTTGAGTAAATGATCTTTGGAAAGCAAAATCAAGCATCTTGTGGCCACATCTTCCACCCCGTGCCGTCATCTTGCTTTGCTTTTCGACTTTTCCAAGAATATATTTCACAAAACACAGCTGAAAACTTTGCAAAACAATTGAGCAATTCTCCCTCACACCTTGCCGCTCGCGTCACGGTAGTAACCCTACGTCGCTTCAACGTACCATCGTCTCGACACCAAACCCAACCCACCCCCCCATCCCTACCCTCCCACAATGTGCATTGTGCAATAATGTTGATTCCATACCCTTTCCGAATTTACTACCTTACCTTTTCCGAATACCTTACTACAGAACTACCCTACTACTACTTACTACTATACCCTACTATCTTACTACCGAATTCCATACCTTTTCCATACCCTTAAGATTCGTCCCTGATGATTAGAGAATGCATCAAGGAACAATATACTGCTTTCGTACAATTCAGCATTGAAAATGATTTTCACTTCCACCCGAATAGCTTCATTATTCCACATTATTTGTTTACGGACTTCCTTTCCACAAGTAGGTTATTTGATGGGGACCGCTTCTCTGAACCAAGCTAACATCTCTGCTTTTCGACTTGGGTCTACCCCCTTTCCCCCACCCTACTACTAGCTAGTTAATTGTGGCGAAATATTTCACCGCGTCACGTTCTTTTGGGCTTTTCGTCATTGATGTCTTCCCACCTACTGGCTAGATCCGCCACTGCTAGTGGCGGATCAAGGAATTCATATGGAGTGGGGGCTAGGGGGTTGGAGCCTCATCCTCCAGTACCTCGGGCAGCCCTCGCTTATGTATTAATTATATGGGGTCGGACATTTCGGGGGGTTTGATCCACCTAGCCCCCCTGGTGTCCGCCACTGGCCACTTCCCAATTCTACCGCTGGTGATACGCACAGCAACTATCACTTCCACCGCCGAAGCCGATTCATATGCTTTTATACTTCTGTAATGCTGCTAAAAACTTATTTTTTTATTTTGAGGCATAAAATATGGTGAAATCCTTCCGAAAAGTAATGATAATGCAAGGATTATAGCCAGGAGAGGTTCTTGCACGGATTCGTGGTTCAGTGAAATAGCACCTGCCTTCCGAGCCACAGGTCCCGGGTCATGTCCCAGCGGAACCTCTGAATATGTTGGTCTGATGCACCAAATCCCCCTTGCAGCCTGAGAGTTGGTGATGAAATTTAACCGTGGCAGTTGTAGCGTCGCTTAATTCCAACAATTATTCTTAGAGGCTATCGCAAGCGTGCTGCCAATCTCGCACCCTGTTTTATAAGTTCAGAGATCTGTTTCAATGAAACCCAAAAACCCTGTCCAATAAAAACAATAGCTGTCTTTGGTTGACGGGAAACGAGTTTTGTGATTTGGTTCAAGCAAGGGTGGAGTTCTGCTGCTGCCGAGAAATGGACCCTACAAAGTTTCTCTGACTGGAAATGTTTTGATTTTTCTTTGACGGAATTAAACAGAATTATCTGGAAAACCTTTGTCGGATAATGCATAGGGGAGGGTGGGCATGGTTCCGACGGCAGGGTGGTTCGGGCAACTCAATTTTCTCCAAAGTTATTGGAGATATTTCAGGCAGCCTATGACTGTAAATGCTTTCCATTATGGTGGTCTGTTGTCACCAAATGACTTTCAACTTTGATTTCAAGTTCAGGAGATATAGGAAATTTTCGTTTTTCAGGTTTTGTATGTAGTTTTTCACGTAAAGCTTATGCATCTAAAAAACATTAGGACTGATGTTTTAAGCCCTAGATTTACATGTCACGTCTTTACCCTGTTCGGAAGCATTAAAGATTTTATTTCACCGGCATCACTAATGTCCTGTGGTTGAAGCATCCCATCCCCGAAAGCTGTGGTATAGGGATGGTTCGGGCAAAACGAAGTGGGGTAGGTTCGGACTCTGGAAAGCCTAGCTCTTAGCAAATCGTTTGATTTTTCCTCACTTAAATTTCAGTGACCTTGGTTTATGTCAGGGATATGATTCATGCTAAAATGTGATGATTCCTGAGTGGTTTCCTAAACTCGGCATCGGTGGACAATTTGAGTATCTTTTCTGGCGTTCGGTGGACCTATCAGCATCGGTGGACCTCCCAGGTCCACCTAAACTAAATTCGTTTCTTGCCGTTTCTGGGAACAAAAGACCGGGAGCCGGAGTCCTAGCATCGGTGGACCCGACAAATTGATCCACCTAAACGATCTTAGAAACCGCTAAGAATTTTTTACGGTTTGTAGTACCAAGTTTTGACACAGATGGCAACACCATAGGAATGCAGTCAGCTGCCGCGTGGTCAGCTGATGTGAAGGTCCACCTATGCTGAGGGAAAATTCAAAGTTGGTCCACCTATGCCCTAAAAGATACCGAATGATGTTCCCCTTAGCTGGAAATTTTTAACTGAAATCAAAACCACCTTGCTTGCGCATGCGCAGTTTATTCCTTATCGGCATGGGCGCCCAGCAACTTCATGGTGTGCTACGCTCTGCAGCAGATTCTCAGCTGGTCCACGTATACTTAAAAAATGTCACTTAGGTCCCCCTAAACGTGTTTTAGCGTTCTGGCCGGTCCGCGCATGCGCAATGAGTTTGTTGTCATCAGGCGTTGCGCGCCAAATTCATTGTGTCACACGTTGTACACTTGATTGGAGCATTGCAGGTGCTAATCCACGCTGTCAAGTCGCAATGGGACCGAAAAGGATGACCCGCAAGGAAAGAAAATATGTTAGTGATGTGCATACATGCATAGCGACAATAAGGGCTGGCTGATTTTGTTTTTTTCAGAGATTGCGCAGAACTGTTGGAGCATAGCTATAGGCAAGAGCGTCGTCGCCGTCAAAAAAGTGGAGGGGGGTAGCCGGCCAGCCAGCAACTTCAACCTGATGCTGACAAGAAACTGTCCACGCTGGGACCAAAAAATCTTCGGATTTAGGCTCCTTGCTGCCTCCCGCACCGGCTGGTTATAAAATGTTCGATTCCCTACTATTTTGACTGAGATAAGGACATTGCTGGCCTTAAAGTGGGGAAAGCCCCCGTCCTTACCCCCCCCAGTAGTGACGCCCCTGGCTATAGGCAGTGACTATGATCTATGATTTCGATAAATGGGGGGGGGCGAAGCTTCAGGGGGCGACACTTTGCCACTCGAAGGGTGCACTTTTCACCCAAAGGGCGGCAAATTGTTGCATCCTGAGAGAGGGGTGGGAGCTGACAACCTTTGCGTCGGTATTTCGTCCTCAGTGGGGCGGCACTTAGGCTTAAGGGGGCGGCTGCCCACTTTGCCCCTCCCCCTTGGATCCGTCCCTGGCTACAGGTAGGCAGGGGCTCGCCACTTGGGGGCCCCGGGGCCAGATCATAGGCGGATCCAAGATTGCCGATCGGAGAAGGGAGGTGGCACCTTGCCGGGGGTGGAGTGGGGGCACCTTTCTGGGGGGCACCATCCGAACAAGATGGCGTCATTTTTGGCGAGCAAAACATATGAAACGCACAGTAGAGGGAGAGTCCAAAGTGCTCCACTAGAGATTTTGAAAAAAACAAGGTTGCGTGTATGTGAGTTGGTGGGGCTTTGGTGATCTACATCCATATCTAGGCTTATTGACCTTGGTAGATATCTTCCATATCAATAGAAGAAATAAAGGTCAAGTCTGGCCCATGCTGGAAACCTATTAGAACATGCCTTTGCCGTGCAAAACCAAGACAACTTCACTAAAAGCAGACTTTGGTCATAATAAGAGGGTGCAAAGCCACGTTTCAATAAAATTTTGGGCCAATACTTAAATTTTAATACAATACTAGGGGCCCAGGGGGCCCGGCCCCCCCCTTAGCTCCGAAGCGCCCCAGTAAAGTTCAGATCATATCGGGCGCCGAAGGCGCCGGATATGAGCGGCGCGCCTGTACCCATTTCGTGCGCCAAGGTGGTAGATACCACTTATTCCACTTGAATGAACACATACTCCTTAAAACCATGGCAAAGCGCCCCTGCCCAAACACTAGACGCCTTTACTGGTCTTTTGCGCCCCAGTAAAATGTTGAAGATGAAATTTAGAAAGCTAACAAAAGCGCCCCGGCAAAGAAAAGGCGCCACTAGATAGCAAGATTGCGCCATGGGGAACTAATGCACCCCTGAGTAGCCTAGGCGCCCCCTGGATGAAGCGCCCCTGGGTAGCCTAGGCGCCCCCTGGATGAAGCGCCCTACGGATACCATATGCGCCCTTGGCTAGGAAAGGCGCCCCTGGGCAGCAAAGGCAAATCTTGGTAACATAGGTGAACTGGACAGCATAAGCGCCCTTTAGATAGAAATAGGCGCTTTAGGAAAATAAAATGCTCACCTTCGGTAGAAAAAGGCGCCCTTTGATAGCCTAGGCGCCCACTGGAAAAAGCGCCCTACGGATGTCATTTGTCATATGCACCCTTGGATAGCAAAGGCGCCCCTGGACAGCAAAGGCGCCCCTGGGTAGCAAAGGCACCCCTAGGAAGGCACCCCTTCGATAGAAAAACCGCCTTTAGATAGCCTAGGCGCCCCCTGGATGAAGCGAACTACGGATACTATATGCGCCCTTGGCTAGGAAAGGCGCCCCTGGGCAGTAAAGGCAAATCTTGGTAACATAGGTGCCCTGGGTAGCATAAGCACCCCTTAGATAGAAATGGGCGCTTTAGGAAAATAAAATGCTCACCTTGGGTAGAAAAGGCGCCCTTTGATAGCCTAGGCGCCCACTGGAAAAAGCGCCTACGGATGTCATATGCACCCTTGGATAGCAAACGCGCCCCTGGACAGCAAATACAACCCTGGATAACACAAGTGCCGTGGACAGCAAAGGCGCCCCTGGGTAGCAAAGGCGCCCCTAGGAAGGCACCCCTTCGAAAGAAAAGCCGCTTTTGGATAGCCTAGACGCCCCCTGGATAAACTAGGAGCCCGAGAAGGAAAACGAGCACCCCACTGGGAAGTACAGGCGCCCTCTGTATAACATAGATGTCCCTTATCCATCTTCAGCTACCCTGGATTGGAGCAGCGCCCCTCAAGAGCAAAGGCGCCGTTGGACAAAAAGGCGTCTCCGTATATCAAGGGCACTCCTAGATAATATATGCACTCCTTACATAGAAATAGGCACTTCAGGGAAGTGAAAGGCGGCCTTTGGTTAGGACGGCGCCCTTGGACAGCCTAGGCGCCCTCTGCACAAAGCACCCTACAGATATCATATGCGCCCTTGGATAGCAAAGGCGCCCCTGGACAGCAAAGTTAACCCTTCTGGAAATAGATGATCTGGACAGCATAGGCGGCCATGGATAAACTAGGCGCCTGAGAAAGAAAACAAGCGCCTCACCTGAGAGTACAGGCGCCCCCAGGATATCATAGGTGTCCCTTTCCATCTTCAGCTGCCCTACTGTCTACGGTTTGGCACACCTGTCTGACAGTCGCGCGCTCTGTTACAGGGCTCGAGCGCTCAATTTGAGCATGGGCTGCCTTTAACCACATTTCATTAACCTATAACTGAAGGCTTAGTGCTCCATCACTGCAACCGGGTGCCTTTTTCAGTATGTGCGCCCAGTTTCCGAGAACGCTGCCCTCACCAACCAGCAGTCCTCCCCGCTCAGCAGATGAGCGCCTCTTTCTGATAACTAGGCACTTTATTTCAGTGTTCGAGCGCCTTATTTCAGAATTCTTATTCTCCATCTATTTTAGGCTCCTCCTGGATTGCAGAGGCGCCCCCTCAAGTGCAAAGGCGCACCTGGATAGAAAATTGCGCCCCAGGTTTGCAAAGGCGCTCCAAGATATCATATGTTCCCCTTAGATGGAAATATGCACTCCAGGAAAGGAAAATGCTCCCTTTGGGTAGCAAAGGTGCCCCTTAACAGCAAAGGCAGCCCTAGATAACAAAGGTTCTCTGGACAGCATAGGTGCCCTTGGATAAACTGGTGCCCGGAAGAGAAAAATAGCGCCTCACCGGAGACAAAAAGCACCCCAGGATAACGTAGGGACATGTATTTCAATCATGTCTGTGATTGAAAAATACACCTAGACAGCATATGCGCCCCTGGATAGAAAGACACCCCTGGGCAGTAACGGCGCCCCTGGAAAGCAATAGTGCGCCCCTGTGGAGAAAAAAACCGCCTCCTGAATAACCTAGGCACCGCCCCCGAAATATCAGATGCCCGTGGATAGAACAGACTGCCTTGAATAAAACAGCGGCCCTAGATAGTAAAGGCGCCCTTTGATAGCATAAGCGTTCCTTAGCAACAGTATGGGCGCTATATAAGCTCAAGGTTCACGTGCACCTAAGCCCAATAATAGAGCAATCAAGAGGCTGAGGGGCCCGTTTCAGTTAAGGGGGCCCAGATAAGGGCCCCCGACGAGATAATTTGACCTCAACGCCAACACAGGATTCTCCAGACCAGCGTGGGGTGCCTACCTATTTAAACGGTTTCTAAATAAGCTCAGGAACCCAAAACTAACCCAGGGAATCAATTTTCAACTCATGGGGCCCAGACACTCTGAGGGAAACCTGCAGAAGGTCAGAAGGCCCATAAAACTAATAGGGCCAGACTAGCTGGGTGCCTCGACGAACTAGTGCCCAGATACGCACAACGGGCCCCAAACAACCTGAAGGGATCTATATCAGTTAAACCAAAACAATACCAACCCAGGGGACCCTGACATATTTCATTATGAGTTTTGAAGTGAGATGCAAATGCATTAGACCCAATATACAGTTCGACTAGCTTTGAATCGTATTTCAAGTACTGTTGGCTAACCTTACATAACCTATAATTGTTGAAAATCCTTGGAAGCCATAATGACCTGCTGTCTTCGTTCTTTGACAAGCTCGATTGGAGTCTTCACTCGGCCTTTCTCAGGAAGACCAAGTGATAAGTACACATAGGCACTGGTCTTGTCTTTTAATGGGATTACAGCACTTAATTCCCCATTCCCAAAGCCAGAACATTCAGTCCTCGTCCACATACTTGGCACCTTAGCCAACCCGCCTACTCTTCTTCCTGTATTGTGTTCGGGAACACAATCACAATAGAGTTGACTCGTACATCATTACGAAGGGAAGCACTTACCCTACTTACAGCACACAGTAGTGATTTATAATGATGTTAGCGGTAATTGAAGCAAAATATAAGGAGAACACTCAAACAAATTTCTTTTTGCCCGGAATTTTCTTCATTTAAATGTAGTTGTGCCCGAAGGAAACGCATGTGTTGCGCCATCTTCGTCGCACCTTCAAACGGGCATATCGCAAGCTGGCTCACTGGTTAGCATGACATTTCCCGCTAGTGGGCGGGGCTCAGGCCTAAGGACCAATCAGATTGTTGCAACCATATGGAAGGTATTCCTTTAGGGTTTGAAATAAGCCAATAGGCCCCTTTATTTTGATGCTTAAAGCGTGCGGAAATTTTATATAGAGAGCTTTGAGCAGAACTAAATATGCCAAAAGTGATTCCTGCACACGCTTTCTCGAAGGTGCTATCTCAGTTAGGGAAGGTGCTATCTCAGTTCAAAACACGTTATAAAAGTGGGACACTCCCTTTAAAGGACACTAATCCAGCTTGGGGCTCAGAGATCAGAGCTCCAGCTTTTAGCTCAGAGGGCCCAGGACCGATTGAGGGGGCCCTATATCAATAAAAGGGCCCAAAAAGCTTAATAGGCTTCAGCGGCGACATATAGGTTTCAAGTTCAGTGTGAGAGCCTGGTTAACTAAAGCGGTCCCAGATCAGCTGAGGGGACTCTATATAAACTCAGGGAAGTCACCGAAAACTCAGGGGCCCAGGACCGCAGAGGTTCTGCGGCCTATGAGGCTCAGGTTAGCGTCAATCGGCTATTTCAGTATGGAGCCGTTAGCCAGGACAACTGTGATAAGTGGAGGTGGTGGATACAGTGACGGATCTAGGATTTCGTTAAGGGGGGGGGCCCAGGCTCGGAGGGCGCCGAACCTGGGGGGCGCCGAACCTGAGAGGCGCCAATTTCAGTGGCGGATCTGGCCGCTCGGTTTGGGAGGAGCAAACCAAAGTCGAAAAGCAAAAAAAAAACGTCATGCAGTAAAAAGCTGCGCTACCAATATCAGCCCTGTTCCAGCTGTCAGCACAGTTTTGTCAGCACCAATCAGCGGGCCGCGTTGCGCCTACGTCACTGGACTGTAGCCTCTCCCCGGGAACTAGTTCTAGAGGTTTTACGGGCTGACGGCCTGCTGTTTGTGCTGATGAAAAACCGTAAGTGCACGAAGTGCAGCCTAATATTTTTTAATGGTATAAAGGTTTAAGTTCCCTTTGCTTAGCACAAGCAAGAGGCGATTATGGCGCTGATCTTACTTTTCTGGAGGAGAGGATAGAGGTCCTGCTGACAAAACTGTGCTGACAGCTGGAACAGGGCTATCACTTGCCCGTAGAATTTTGGGTATTTGAGGCGAAAAGCCAAAAAAACTTCACGGGGTGAAAAATATGGGCTCTAGATACTTCTTCCTATCCAAGGCTGGCTATACTATGACTTGCTATACTATGGAGGTCTGGCTATACTATAACTGAGAATTATTGATATTTACTCCATGATTCTGATAAAGGGCTGTGCCTGAATATATAATCTTTAGTGTTTTTTTACATTTCCGGATTCGAGGGGACAGGCCAGGGAACATCTTATCAACTTATGTTCTGTTTGAAGTTGAGAGTTGGAACACCAAAATCTAGCTTATAAACTAAGAAGGAGTAGGGAAAAAAGGAGGTCGATCGCTTTGGGGGGCGAAAACGCAGTTTTGCCCCGAGCTTTTTCGTTTGGGGGAATGCCTTCTTTCCACTCCCCCTTGGATCCGCCACTGGCCAATTTAACACTTAAAAGGCGGCCAGGGTCAATGAAGAACGCGTTTAAAAAGGATTTGTAAATGCTTATTTTCATGAAAGCTTCCTCTCAGTGAGGACATGTTCACGTTTACCATCAACCATATTTCGGGTCAGCTAACGACTGGTACCGTGGTAGAAAATGCTGAAAGCACCCACTGACACTAACTGAAGCACGATGAGCAAATAATACAGTTATATTCGGTCATGGTAAAAACTGAGGTGTCGTATCCACCACCTCCACTTATCACAGTTGTCCTGGCTAACGGCTCCACACTGAAATAGCCGATTGACGCTAACCTGAGCCTCATAGGCCGCAGAACCTCTGCGGTCCTGGGCCCCTGAGTTTTCGGTGACTTCCCTCAGTTTATATCGAGTCCCCTCAGCTGATCTGGGACCGCTTTAGTTAACCAGGCTCTCACACTGAACTTGAAACCTATATGTCGCCGCTGAAGCCTATTAAGCTTTTTGGGCCCTTTTATTGATATAGGGCTCCCTCAATCGGTCCTGGGCCCTCTGAGCTAAAAGCTGGAGCTCTGATCTCTGAGCCCCAAGCTGGATTAGTGTCCTTTAAAGGGAGTGTCCCACTTTTATAACGTGTTTTGAACTGAGATAGCACCTTCCCTAACTGAGATAGCACCTTCGAGAAAGCGTGTGCAGGAATCACTTTTGGCATATTTAGTTTTGCTCAAAGCTCTCTATATAAAATTTCCGCACGCTTTAAACATCAAAATAAAGGGGCCTATTGGCTTATTTCAAACCCTAAAGGAATACCTTCCATATGGTTGCAACAATCTGATTGGTCCTTAGGCCTGAGCCCCGCCCACTAGCGGGAAATGTCATGCTAACCAGTGAGCCAGCTTGCGATATGCCCGTTTGAAGGTGCGACGAAGATGGCGCAACACATGCGTTTTCTTCGGGCACAACTACATTTAAATGAAGAAAATTTCGGGCAAAAAATAAAATTCGTTTGAGTGTTCTCCTTATATTTTTCTTCAATTACCGCTAATATCATTATAAATCACTACTGTGTGCTGTAAGTAGGGTAAGTGCTTCCCTTCGTAATGATGTACGAGTCAACTCTATTGTGATTGTGTTCCCGAACACAATACAGGAAGAAGAGTAGGCGGGTTGGCTAAGGTGCCAAGTATGTGGACGAGGACTGAATGTTCTGGCTTTGGGAATGGGGAATTAAGTGCTGTAATCCCATTAAAAGACAAGACCAGTGCCTATGTGTACTTATCACTTGGTCTTCCTGAGAAAGGCCGAGTGAAGACTCCAATCGAGCTTGTCAAAGAACGAAGACAGCAGGTCATTATGGCTTCCAAGGATTTTCAACAATTATAGGTTATGTAAGGTTAGCCAACAGTACTTGAAATACGATTCAAAGCTAGTCGAACTGTATATTGGGTCTAATGCATTTGCATCTCACTTCAAAACTCATAATGAAATATGTCAGGGTCCCCTGGGTTGGTATTGTTTTGGTTTAACTGATATAGATCCCTTCAGGTTGTTTGGGGCCCGTTGTGCGTATCTGGGCACTAGTTCGTCGAGGCACCCAGCTAGTCTGGCCCTATTAGTTTTATGGGCCTTCTGACCTTCTGCAGGTTTCCCTCAGAGTGTCTGGGCCCCATGAGTTGAAAATTGATTCCCTGGGTTAGTTTTGGGTTCCTGAGCTTATTTAGAAACCGTTTAAATAGGTAGGCACCCCACGCTGGTCTGGAGAATCCTGTGTTGGCGTTGAGGTCAAATTATCTCGTCGGGGGCCCTTATCTGGGCCCCCTTAACTGAAACGGGCCCCTCAGCCTCTTGATTGCTCTATTATTGGGCTTAGGTGCACGTGAACCTTGAGCTTATATAGCGCCCATACTGTTGCTAAGGAACGCTTATGCTATCAAAGGGCGCCTTTACTATCTAGGGCCGCTGTTTTATTCAAGGCAGTCTGTTCTATCCACGGGCATCTGATATTTCGGGGGCGGTGCCTAGGTTATTCAGGAGGCGGTTTTTTTCTCCACAGGGGCGCACTATTGCTTTCCAGGGGCGCCGTTACTGCCCAGGGGTGTCTTTCTATCCAGGGGCGCATATGCTGTCTAGGTGTATTTTTCAATCACAGACATGATTGAAATACATGTCCCTACGTTATCCTGGGGTGCTTTTTGTCTCCGGTGAGGCGCTATTTTTCTCTTCCGGGCACCAGTTTATCCAAGGGCACCTATGCTGTCCAGAGAACCTTTGTTATCTAGGGCTGCCTTTGCTGTTAAGGGGCACCTTTGCTACCCAAAGGGAGCATTTTCCTTTCCTGGAGTGCATATTTCCATCTAAGGGGAACATATGATATCTTGGAGCGCCTTTGCAAACCTGGGGCGCAATTTTCTATCCAGGTGCGCCTTTGCACTTGAGGGGGCGCCTCTGCAATCCAGGAGGAGCCTAAAATAGATGGAGAATAAGAATTCTGAAATAAGGCGCTCGAACACTGAAATAAAGTGCCTAGTTATCAGAAAGAGGCGCTCATCTGCTGAGCGGGGAGGACTGCTGGTTGGTGAGGGCAGCGTTCTCGGAAACTGGGCGCACATACTGAAAAAGGCACCCGGTTGCAGTGATGGAGCACTAAGCCTTCAGTTATAGGTTAATGAAATGTGGTTAAAGGCAGCCCATGCTCAAATTGACCGCTCGAGCCCTGTAACAGAGCGCGCGACTGTCAGACAGGTGTGCCAAACCGTAGACAGTAGGGCAGCTGAAGATGGAAAGGGACACCTATGATATCCTGGGGGCGCCTGTACTCTCAGGTGAGGCGCTTGTTTTCTTTCTCAGGCGCCTAGTTTATCCATGGCCGCCTATGCTGTCCAGATCATCTATTTCAAGAAGGGTTAACTTTGCTGTCCAGGGGCGCCTTTGCTATCCAAGGGCGCATATGATATCTGTAGGGCGCTTTATGCAGAGGGCGCCTAGGCTGTCCAAGGGCGCCGTCCTAACCAAAGGCCGCCTTTCACTTCCCTGAAGTGCCTATTTCTATGTAAGGAGTGCATATATTATCTAGGAGTGCCCTTGATATACGGAGACGCCTTTTTGTCCAGCGGCGCCTTTGCTCTTGAGGGGCGCTGCTCCAATCCAGGGTAGCTGAAGATGGATAAGGGACATCTATGTTATACAGAGGGCGCCTGTACTTCCCAGTGGGGCGCTCGTTTTCCTTCTCGGGCTCCTAGTTTATCCAGGGGGCGTCTAGGCTATCCAAAAGCGGCTTTTCTATCGAAGGGGTGCCTTCCTAGGGGCGCCTTTGCTACCCAGGGGCGCCTTTGCTGTCCACGGCACTTGTGTTATCCAGGGTTGTATTTGCTGTCCAGGGGCGCGTTTGCTATCCAAGGGTGCATATGACATCCGTAGGTGCTTTTTCCAGTGGGCGCCTAGGCTATCAAAGGGCGCCTTTTCTACCCAAGGTGAGCATTTTATTTTCCTAAAGCGCCCATTTCTATCTAAGGGGCGCTTATGCTACCCAGGGCACCTATGTTACCAAGATTTACCTTTACTTCCCAGGGGCGCCTTTCCTAGCCAAGGGCGCATATAGTATCCGTAGTTCGCTTCATCCAGGGGGCGCCTAGGCTATCCAAAGGCGGGTTTCTATCGAAGGGGTGCCTTCCTAGGGGCGCCTTTGCTACCCAGGGGCGCCTTTGCTGTCCAGGGGCACTTCCGTGTAGCATTTAAAAATAAGTTTTCCTTCCGAGATTGACTTATGCCTGCCAGAGCCTGTTCGCGTGCGGCGTCTGTCAGCAGCTGGTGTGATGCTACAAATAGGAAGCTCGCTGCTGCATATACCACCATCGGTCGCTGTCAATGGTGCCGTTGCGTTCTGACGCAGCTTCAGCTCCGTCAGAACGCAACATCCGGAGAACTCCTGGTAGCCACAACAACAGCAGCAGTGGCTTGCCGCAGCTGCTGCCGTCTCCAATGGTCCATCACGACTGCATTCAAGCCGCCAAGATACAACCTCTGCGCTTCTCGCTGGTCTTCCAGAAATGTTCTGTTTGCCGATGCCTTTGATGGTAAAACTCTGCTTTATATGTCAAACAATGTTGTCATGCTTTGTCCATGCTTACAATATCTTCATGTTTTGTAGGCGCCTTCTGATCGCTTCCTTCAGGTTTAAATGCTTCCTTATTTCACAGCGAACTTTGTACTTGTTTCTTGCTGTCACAGATGCTCTTCTGTAAGTCTAGGTAACTTCATCAGCGGTCGGTTCGAATTTTCAAGCTATTGAAACGTGAAATTGGTCCACTTCTCTGGCCTCCATCTCTTCAAGCTGCAGCATCATAATGTGACCAACAACGTCAGCCCCAGTCGAGAGCTGGTTAAGCGGCAGCATACATGGCTTGACGGCGGCGCTAGGTGTGGTGTAGCTTCATTTTTCCCGAAATGCGGTATTCTCCTTGCTAGTGATAGCAAGACTAATCTAAATATAATCGACTGGCTCTTGCATACATTTTTATACTTGAAATTGATCCGCAGTGACTACATACTTAGATACCTAATCTATATATGGCTGGCTGATCTTAATTGTACCTGCTTTGAAAGCAACCATTACCAAAAATATTTAAAATTGCAAGCGAGAAAAATCTAGATCATCTTGTGAGGTAAATGTTCATTCATCGAATCCATAATAGGCTCAAATCCTATATCCAGCTCCTTTGGCTAATAGCTTCTTGACATAAGCGACGTAGCGGGACAGTGGTTGACGGCTGCGTCATGCGCGCCATCTATTATCATCTTTTTAAGCTCAAACATCCCCGTCTTTCCACGGTACTTTATCAGGCAAGTATATATTTTAAGGAGTCAAAAAAGGTTTCAAATTGTTCACATTCAATGGTTTAAAAGTTCTGTGGCCCTTTCCATACATAAGTTGCATTTTATTGTCCGTGAGATATGAAAACATCGAAATTTTGGCAAACCGGAAGAATTTCAAACGGCTTGCGCGGGCAAATATTTTTCGAATTCGACATTTTCGACCAGAAAATCGTGATCAGCGACCATTAATACATTAGAAAACACCCGGAAATCAAAGATCCTGTGAAAAAGTGGTGATCACGACATGGCCTACTGGACATGCACTGCCACTGCATGCTTCTGAGCAGCGGGCCGGGGCCCAACGCTCTGCCAACTGAGCTACCGGGGCGGCATTCAGTTCAACAGCATTCTGAGAAAAAATGTTCCAATACTATTCTGAGCAAAATGTATTTTAGCTACTGCAAGCACTATCAACGATTTGTTAACACCATATCGAATCAGGGGCGTAGCCAAGGGGGGCGGCAAGGTCAGCCCCCCGCCCCCCGAGGGCCCCCCCATAGGACAGTTTCAGAGGTTCGCTTACGCCTTTTCTGGCTTAGGTCTCTGTATCTCTTTTGGGGCCGGCGTCTTTTTCTTGCCAGGGGCTTGCTCGGACCTGGTTCTGCTGCGTCAGGTGCGGCCGAAGACGTTGTTTTCGCTGAAACTCTGGTTTTGGAGAGTGAAATATATTTTCTCTGCCAAGAGGGTTCCATATTTGTTGAAAACCCTGTTCTTGTCTCGGCTGACCAATGACCACTTCTGTCAGAAATTCCTGCAAAACAACTCAAGTTGCTGATCCAGCATAGTCTCAGATTCGTCTGTCAATAATTCTCCCTCCTTTAAGCGACTAATAAGGTATTTCTTTGCTACTTCGACACCGCGCTTAGCGTCGGATATTGTACCTTTATCTACCAGTTTTTCTACTAGGTCACTCTTTTTTTACACAGAGCTCCATCTCGAGACCACAACCGTTCACCTCCGAAGTCACAAGCAAATTGTTTCTTACCCTTTAGATCACCTGCCTGTGTCCTTTCCAACACAATTCCAGGTTTGCTTCGAAACCGTTTGCACCGAGGGATTATAATGCAAACGCGCCTCATGTGTTTGCCTTTCATTATCAGCCCAGTTGTACCAAGTGTCCTGTTCAAACAACTCGGCACACTTTTCTGAGCGCATACATTGACCAGGGTATGTGTTATACCCACCATTCGGTGGAAAAACCTAACTTTATTTGTATTTTCATCCCACCGCTTTGTTTGCCGTCCATGGTTCCACCACGCGCCCCAACAGAAGCGGCCAGGCCGTGCAGATAAGAGGTCGGTTGGACGGGCGGCGGGCGGGGGACAGCGCGCGGGCCGCCGACATACCCTTACATAATCGGTCATAAATCATGGAAATGCAACTAAATGCAGCTGAAACTTTCTGTACGCATTGTCAACATGTGTGCAGCTACCACTGTGGTGGTCTCATATTGTGGGAAGCTGTGGGATTTTTTGCCGGCTTAATCAAATTTACCCTTCAGTGGAAATCTCTGAGTTGTAAATTATTAAAATACATAAAATGAAATGAAATACTTTTAAAGAAATCACAACATTGAAAAGCATATAATTGTGCTGCAAACAAGTCGTAGTTTAAAAAAATCATTCGGTGTGTTTTCAGAGATATGAAAGCATGTTCGCGAGCGCTCCAAGTTCCGGTACGTTCTGACAGTCGGAAGCAATATTTGTTGTCCTATCGGAAACATCACCTTTACCACATCTAAAATCGGATAAACAGACATTTTATCGGAGATTGAGATATGCTCCCGGATGGTCTGGGATGTTTCCCTTTGATATAAAGTCATCCTACGGCACTCTGTGTTAGTCGAAAAATGGATTTTCGTACCATTTTAGGCCCTCCTTGTAACACAGTGCGCCGTGACCATTTCAGGGGGCATCAAGTGTCGTTCGGGAGGGATGAGCACATGCCTTCTTTGCCCCTGGATCTGTGTATGCCCGGCTTCCCTTGAACATAGGCAGATCCAGGATTGGCATTCGGAGGGAGGGGCACCCTCCTGTAAGGGGGTGCCTTCCCTTCCCCACGTGGGGTGTCATCTAGACCAGGCGCGCCTTTTCTGGTCGACAACTCACCAGGTGGGCTCCAAATATTATCATTTGGCGCCGATTTTCGCATCCTGGGGGAAGTGGCATATCAGGAGGCGCCATCAGCCTTTTAGGGCTGCAGTGACCGTTTCAGGGAGCGCCGATGGGCGATGGAGGCATCTGCCTCCTTCGATTCACGTATGTCCGTGTCCGCCATTAACTTGGGGGGTCCTCAGGTGGAGATCCAAGGGGGTGGGCGAGGGCGTGGCCGCTTCCCTTTGGGATAGGATTAAGCACTGCAAGGCGGCTCTCTTTGATGTCAGATGGGCGTTGATGGGAAGCTCAAACACCACCCAGATATTGGCCAAGGCAGTGGCGGATACAAAGGTGGAGGGCGCTCGAACCCAAATATGTGCTTATAATAAATGCATAGTTAGATTCCGTTTTGAGCAAACTGCGGAGGAGGTTTGAGCCTGCAGCCCCTCAATGTATTCCTGGATCCGCCACTGGTTAAGTGGCCCACAAGTTGGGCTGGGGTCCCACGAGTTAGTTTAGGTCCGCAGAAGAGTTGGTCTGGATGTCCCGAAAGTTGGTCTCGGGGGTTCTCAAGAGCTAGTCTGAGTGGTTTTAAATCGTTTATCCCGGGGGCCGTAAAAAGTTTATCTCGGGGCGGTCCAAAATTGTTTGTTACGAGGGCCCAAAGTATCAGTTTTGGAGTGACCTTACGATTAGTCTCAGGACCCTACCCGGAATGATTTAGTAAAGGGGGCACAATACACTGTCCTGGGGGCGATTTATTTTTACTGGTGATGAAATTATTCGTCTGCCGCCCCGCGCCCAGCCCCACTGGAGGCATGGAATTTGTATTGGGACATTTCCACAAAAGGGTGTTTCACTTCCTTTCAAAGCGTTCCATAACCGCACCGATTCTGACTAACACAGAATGTAATATATCTGCAAACTTTAACTAATCAGATCGTTTGTGTGGCAACATTTTTTTCTGTGATGATATATTGATAAATATAAATGATATAAATGATATATTGAATAACGGGTTTCCCGGCACCCTTTACAGCTTGGCTATCTCAGTTAACACGCGCATTGACGGAGGGTGGATACCCGCCTGCCGCCCGCCGCGGCGTCCGTCTGCAGCTGCATGTCCGCAGCGGCCACTCTGCATTCTCAGCGATCGCCGCGCCCGGGCGGCCTCCCGCCGTCCGGGGCGGAGGCCGCTCGACGACTGCGTTCGGCACTCGCCGCCTGGCGGCCACGTGGCGGCGGCGCCGACGGTCGCGTCTCGGCGATCGCTGCGCCCGGGCGGCCTCTCGCCGTCCGGCGCGGTGTCCTCCGGCGCGGTGTCCTCTGCACACACATCTGGTCTCGTGCCGATGATTTTTGGGAGGAGGCTTGCCTGACTGACACCCTGCTTGAGCGTTTGCCGGCAGGTCTGGTGTCGTTGCTGCTTGCTGTCGTTGCTGCTTGCTGCGTTTCCTGCTGCGAAGACAAGAAGAAGGAGTAGAAGACTTTTTCAAGACCTGCTCCCGGCTCGAGTCTTCGCTGCGACCAGTCTGTTCCACCGACCGCTGTTTTTACAGCTGGTCGGTGCGGTACTTTGACTCCAGCCGGCCTCACCAGCCGCTGTTTTTACAGCTGGTTGGTGTGGTGCTGTTGGACGTCAGCTGGTCTTTTCGGTAATTACCCTATCGGTCCAGGTGGTCTTGGTTTCTTGGATTCCGGCCACCTGGTACCTCTTCTTCTCAGTCCCATAACCCTACTCTTTCTCTTCTATCTCTTTTACTCTTCGGCCGGAAACCCGAGTGGTGGGACGTTTGTCCCGGGGTGAGCACGCTTGTTGGACCTCGTCAGTCCTTGGGCGTGTGGCTTTGGCTGGACCTATCGGTCCTCCATTGCTAAAATCCCTAATACGTAAGGCCATCTCACTTTCACCCCCGCTTAATAGAAGCGGGGCCCCTCTTAAACCCTCCACCCGGGCTGCGTCTGTGCAAGGGTACCACGGTACCTGCCCCTAGGGACTCACAAGCATAGGCCCCAGTCAGGCTCCTTTTTAGAGGCTGAGTCAGCCACCTAGGCCCCTGTTAGGTCCTGAAGAGGCACCTGCCTCCCCTCCGACTTAAACCCCCTCTTAGTGGCTGAGTCAGCCTTTTGCTCACACTTTTCTAAGGCTAGGTGCTTTCTCTAAGCACTCCCCAGTTAGGATAATACTCCAACACCCAACCCTAGCTAGGTTAATACTCCCATTAGCTTTGCTAGTAAAACTAGGACCACTTTCTTCAATTCAACTTCTCTAGCCATTTCTACCCAAAAGGTGTTAGCAAAGCTAATACCAAGTATCTCATTTAAACTTAAACGTACCATGGCTTCCACCTCTCTCTTCCGCCCCTCCAGCCCCCGTTTGAACAAAGCCAACCTGCCAAGCGGAGCTTGGCTGGTTGGCACCTACCTTTCGGCGCACCAAAACTTGGCAAAAGAGTCTACCTTTAATTTGGATAAGGCCATCAGCCAAAAAGTGAAAGGTAGTTTTGAGATTATCAAGCATCAAAAAGATATCCTGATCAAAACCTCAAATCAGGAATCTACCCGAGCCCTGCTGGCCACAAAAACTTTTGGGTCGAAACCAGTCATCTTTTCTGTCCACCACTCCCTTAACTTCTACCGGGGCATCATCAATGCCCCGGAAGTGTCCCATCTCTCTGATGTGGACCTTGAGCACATGTTTGACTTTAAAGGTCAAAATGTGCTAGCCCTCGAAAAATTGAACCCCAACAAAAATTCTACGCAAAAAGACCCACGTCTACGAGACCACAGATTCATTGTCACCTTCGACACAAAGTGTCGGGATGACTGCGGCCAAATTAAACTGGGCGACTGTGTCTACCCAGTTAGGCCGTACTACCCCCTCCCTGTTCGTTGCCAAACTTGTCAAAGGTACGGGCACGTAGAAACCAACTGCAAGAACCCCACCCCACGATGCGGCAAGTGCAGTGCTAAGCACCGCACTAAAGATTGCACCTCTAAAAGCCTCAAGTGCGCTGCCTGTGGCGGCGCTCATGGGGCAGATAATCCCAAGTGCCCGACCTGGCTCCGAGAAAAAGAGGTTAACGTTTTGGCTGAGGAAAAAAGCTCCCGTTTGACCTGGCCCGCAAAGAAGTGCTGCAAAAAGAAAAGAGCCGCACAGTCCCAAAAAGCTGTGGTAGCAAGGCTCCCACAGCAGCCCCCAGCACAGCCGGCCAGGAACACCCCATTTCCAAACATCCTCAGCCTCCCAAAAACACAAGCCGCCACATCCGCCCCCTAATGGAGCCCCTTTTCTTGGTGCCCATCAGGCCGTCCGTCCCCCTCCCCCCACCACGTGGCGCAATCACTTTTTGGCGTAGGTGGACGCCCGCTGCGGGCTGGGAGGATCTCCCGACCCGCACTAGTTCTCCGCCAGGTCTTCCGACCGAAAATCCTCCCGCCCCTCAGGCACCTAAAATCACCAGGAAGACCTGGACACCAGCAGCAGGGTGGCAAAGCCACTCTGCACGAGTGACTGAAAAGTCTGATTTCCCCTCGCTACCTGCCCCCAAGCACTCTAAATTCACCGGTGCTCCCCTTCCCAGGCGCCGCCAAAGGCAGGCTCCGAGAAGGCCTTTAACGAGTGGCAGCCTACCCCCTCAGGGTAAAACGGCTGCCACTCAAACCAAAATCCAAAAAGTAAACATTTCAACCCAAACTGAAACTGCTCCTCTCTCCTTGGAAAGAAGCGATGCTTCTTTCCAAACAGCACCAACCACCCGCACTTGCGGATTCCAAACCGACCTCATAGGTCATTATATGCAGTTTCAGTTCTCAAGTGACTTTGAAACGTCAGACGGCAAAAGTCAGTCTGACAACGAGCTGTCCGGGACAGAGACCGTCTCTGACACCAGCAGTGCTTCAGAGACGAGCTCTGCAAAAACTGTTATAAACACTTCCAGAGCTCCCCTCCTGGAAACCCCCAGCCCCGGCTCCTCCAGCCCCGGCAGCTCACCCGTAGCGAGGAAAATTAGCTTTTCCAGACACTCCACCCCAGTTTCTCCTGCTAGCGATAGCAGCAGCAGCAGGTGCTCGTATAACCTTCGCAAACGTAGATCCCCTAATCACAAACGTTAAAAACCACCATGGGTTCAATTCTGCAATGGAATACAAATGGCCTTATCGGGAAATTCCCGCTTTTTTCATCAATATTTGCTGAGAAAAAACCGGCACTAGCAGCATTACAAGAGACCCACTTTTCTGATAAAGATAACGATAAATACAAAATCTCGGGTTACTCTTGGTATCGCCATAACGTAAACGCTGCTGTCCGTAAGGGAGGCACAGCCATCCTAATAGAAAATAGCATCCCACACAGTCACGTGCCTTTGGTAACATCACTGGACTGTGTAGCTATTAGTTTGAAAATACAACACGTCCAATTGACGGTTGTTTCAATATACATATCCCCTTGCGACCCTGATCCAACGGATCAGGACCTCGCACAATTATTTAATCAAATAAACGGGCCTTTGTTATTACTTGGAGACTTGAATGGTCACCACCCATCCTGGGGCAGCGCCACGCCAAATCGTAGAGGTGAAATTATATATGACGCAATAGGTTCTCAAAATTTAGTTATCCTAAATAACGGCGCACCAACCCGCCAAGCAACGCAAAGCGGATATTTAGACACAGCCATTGATATTTCGTGCTGCACGCCTAGAATTGCGTCACTGTTTACCTGGGATGCCGAAGACAACCCAGGCATGAGCGATCACCTCCCAATCAAAATCAATGTCCCCCAAGGAGCACTCGACCGCGTTGATCTGTTTACCCCTTCCTGGAGTCTAAAACGAGCGGACTGGACAAAATTTGAGGCAGAGGTCGACCTCACTCTGGTCACCGAAGGTGACCCACACTCGGCAGATATTGAATTAATACTAAGAGCCATAAGCTCAGCAGCACAAGTAGCAATACCAAAAACCAGAGGACCCCGAAAGAAAAACGGAGCCCCATGGTGGAACGCAGAGACGGCACACGCCAAAGCTCAAATGATTAGAGCCCGCAAGGCATATGAGAGGAGGGCACACAGCCCTACTCGATCCGCACTTCGGGCAGCAAAAGAACACTTTCGAAACACGTGCAAGCGGGTTCAAAAGGACAGTTTCAACTCTTTTGCCTCCAAATTCAACCGCTTCACTCCCACCACCCAAGTCTGGAAAACCATTAGAGCTTTCTCTGCGAAGCGACCACCCCGTGGACCTTTCGCTAAACTAAAAATAGCTGGCCAACCCATCACCGAACCTAAGGAAGTCATGGATAAATTTGCTGATCATTACGCCAGTGTCGCAGCTAATAACTCATACAGCCAGCGCTCCAAAGACCAGGCAGAATGGTGCAAAAAGCACACATTCATTAATTATGGTAATCAAGAGTATTATAATGTACCATTTACAATGACCGAGCTAAATTACGCCATTAGCAAGTGTGGAAACACTGCAGTGGGCCCTGACGAAATTCACTACTCTTTCTTCAGGCACCTCAGCCAAACAGCACTAAAGTACCTGCTTTCGGCCATTAACAACATGTTTCTTAGCGACTCTTTCCCCACATCGTGGCGAGAGAGTATTATCATTCCCCTTCCAAAACCTGGCAAAGAAAAAACAGACCCAAAAGGTTATCGCCCAATTTCGCTTACTAGCTGTGCTAGCAAGCTTGTCGAGCGCATGGTAAACGTTAGACTTCACGAGATCCTCGAAAAGAAGCTTGATGCTATGCAATCAGGCTTCCGGCGCGGGCGAGCCACCACTGACAATTTGGTGAAACTAGTCAGTGACATCCAAAATGGCTTTTACAAAAAGCAAGTAACAATAGCTGCATTCTTAGACATTAAATCGGCGTTCGATCGCGTACAAAAAGACGCCCTGTTGTTTAAATTAAGCAAACTAGGAATTCGTGGCCACCTTGCAAAATTCATCGAAAACTTCCTCAAGGACCGAAAATTTAAAGTCCGTTGTGGCACCACATTCTCCTACCTGGCAACCCAGGACCAAGGCACACCCCAGGGTAGCGTCCTGTCCCCCACCCTCTTTTTAGTAATGATCAATGATCTCTTCACCAAAAAGCTACCGCCTGGAATAAATTACTCCCTCTTTGCGGACGATGTCGCCATTTGGAAAACCACTGCAATCGATACCAGGCGGTATAACGAACCAGAATTCCAACACGCAACTACGCAGTTGCAGGACAGCTTAAACGACATCGATAATTGGTGTAGCTTAATGGGTCTATCACTCTCGGCGGAAAAATCATCAGTCGTTGTCTTTGCCAGAGCGCATTCCAGACACGACCCTCCACGGCTCCAAATCTCGGGTAAACCTATTGAATGCACCAATAGCTTCAAATTCTTGGGCGTCACCCTAGATTCCCGATTGAGTTTCAATGAGCACATCACCAAAGTCGTCTCTAGCTGTCAAAAGCGAGTCAACATTCTCCGCATGCTCGGCGGCACAGAGTATGGCGGGGATCGAAAGACCCTGCTTATGCTCTACAAGTCCCTGATTCGGTCCATTCTCGAATATAATTCGTTCGTTTTTGACTCGACGAACAAGACCAATAAATTAAAGCTAGAGCGAGTCCAAAACGCCAGTATCCGGGCAGCCACAGGCGCGCTCAGAGAATCCCCCATCACCAGCCTGCTAACTGATAGCGGGCTGTGCCCACTACAGACAAGACGCGACGCCCAGCTTATTTCTTACTACATCAAGGTTCAATCCACCGAAAATCACCCGGCAAAACAATGTTTTGCCCATCCCAGACGAGCAAATAAAGCCACTCTACAGAAGTGGCCCCCATTTAAGCACAGAGTAGCGAAAACCCTGGAAAGCCTAAATCTTGCACTGCCAGCGACAATAGGCAAACCCCCACTCTCCCGCTTCTGGACTCGAAAAGAGCCCAAAGTGGAATTTCTTTTCATTTCCCGTAAAACGGACTTCTCAGAGGAAGAAGTCTCCCAAAAATTTCTAGAGTTCCGATCTTGTAACGCGGACAAGACCTTTATATTTACAGACGGCTCCAAAATAGGCGAAAAAGTAGGCCTTGGCATCTGGGGACAAAATATTTGCCTTCAGAAAAGACTTCCGGACAACTGCTCTATCTTCACAGCCGAGGCTGTTGCCATCCTAAATGCATTAGCCATAATCAGAACCCAAAATATCAACTCAGCCGTCATCTGTTCAGACTCTAAATCTGTCCTGCAGGCCATCAGTAACGTAGTCAACCCCAGCCACCACGTTATAGCAGATATTCAGAAAGGTATCGATGATACCCCTGATGTCTCTTTTCTTTGGATCCCGGGCCACTGCAAAATTCAAGGAAATGAAAAGGCCGATGAGCAGGCAAAAAAGTCCCTGGAACTTAGAGAGATCGCACCCTTAACGTGGTCTGGAGACGATAGCAAAGCTCTCCTCCAGGACACCATCCGGAAGCAAATTCAAAATGACTGGACTACAAACCACAGCGCCCACCTATTCTATATCAAGCCTAACATCGGCTACTGGCCCAGTTCCAACCAAAAGAGTCGCCGGCGCGAGGTTATTCTAACCAGACTCAGAAATGGACACACAAAATTAAATGCCTATTGGAACGCGGGTACCTGTGGTACCTGCGACGCAATGGAGAATCCCTATCACATTCTCATCGATTGTCCCCAGCACAATACCCATCGGCAACCCATGCTAGATTACTGCCGAATCCAAAACATCCCTGTAGACCTAAAAACTCTGCTCGGGAACGACCATCCTGAGCTACTCGAAAAAGTCTTTACATTCCTAAAGGACTCTGGGCTAGAGAAGTTTCTATAAATCACCCCTCCCAGTATATATGATGGAGGGTGCATGGTGCACCCCCAAAGTAGGACTTGCCTATTTTCCAATCATAGATGATCCACTGCGAAATTCAAGCAATAGTTTTGTAACCTTTAAATGGTTCATTGTAGGCTAAGGATAGGTTATGTTAGGCTAACTTTGAAATCAGGTTAGGTTAGATAGGTTAGATTTCTTCACCGCAGTGATACCTTTCACTGCGGGTCTATACTAACCACACCTATACTCTTACTAACAATCTAACTATCCTCTCACACTTCTTTCTCTGCGCGGCGGCTGCCCAGCCGGAGAGGGGAGCTGCAACTTCACCTCCGGGTTGCAGGGTAAATTCGCGGCACCCTGGCCAGGTGTTTAGCGCACTTTCTAAAATACGAAATTATTGAGTTAACGGAGGTTTTCGAGTAACGTATACAAGCGGACATCAATAGCTGACACACAAAATTCTAAATTCTAAATTCCAAATTCTAAATTCCAAATTCTAAATTTCAAACTCTAAATTTATAAGGTCTTCAACCACAGAAATAACCTTCGCACTCTGCGGGTCTAAACTTATTAAAAGACCTCCCTTGGCATGGCTATGCCATTGCCACGACCGTCCATTTGCAAGCTAAAACATCTTGCAACCCATTACTTGAAATAACTCCCATTGCTTTAACAGACTAACGTAGCTTGCCCTCACACTAAATTCTAAAATTCTCCCACACACTCCTTTAGAGGCGGGCAAAGGTGCTATGCACAGAACGCCTAATAAAAAGCCATAAGTAAGTGGTCTCGTGCCAGATGTGTGTGCAGAGTTTTTCTATAAATTTAAGCACCCATGAATTGATTTTCATCAGCTTCACAAGCACATCTATATTGAAGATCATTTTTCATGTTTTAAAGAATTCAGGATTATAAAATAATTAATAAATTGAGTATATGATTTTTACTGTTCCGCAGAAGACTGCGGCTAACCAGAATATGGATAATCATGGGATTTATTTAAAAATTCATACACCCACAAACTGGATTCCATCAGCTTAACAAATACCTATTTATTTTCAAGAAAAACACTTCATATGGCTAGCAGCATAAGCCTACAACTTACTCTGAATGGTCTCGTGGTAGATGTGTGTGCAAAGTTTTTTCTATAATTTAAACACTCATGAACTGAATTTCATCAGTTTCACAATCACATTTATATTTAAGATCATTTGTCATATTTTAATGAATTCAGGATTATCAAATATTTAATAAATTGAGTATATGATTTTTACTGTTCCGCAGAAGACTGCGGCTAACCAGAATATGGATAATCATGGGATTTATTTTAAATTTCATACACCCACAAACTGGATTCCATCAGCTTAACAAATACCTATTTATTTTCAAGAAAAAAACTTCATATGGCTAGCAGCATAAGCCTACAACTTACTCTGAATGGTCTCGTGGTAGATGTGTGTGCTAATTTTTTCTATAAATGTAAGCACTCATGAACTGATATTTCATCAGCTTCACAATCACATTTATACTTAAGATCATTTTTCATATTTTAATGAATTCAGGATTATCAAATAATTAATAAATTGAGTATATGATTTTTACTGTTCCGCAGAAGACTGCGGCTAACCAGAATATGGATAATCATGGGATTTATTTAAAAATTCATACACCCACAAACTGGATTCCATCAGCTTAACAAATACCCATTCATTTTCAAGAAAAATACACTTCATATGGTTAGCAGCATAAGCCTACAACTTACTCTGAATGGTCTCGTGGTAGATGTGTGTACAAAGTTTTTTCTATAATTTAAACACTCATGAACTGAATTTCATCAGCTTCACAATCACATTTATATTTAAGATCATTTGTCATATTTTAATGAATTCAGGATTATCAAATATTTAATAAATTGAGTATATGATTTTTACTGTTCCGCAGAAGACTGCGGCTAACCAGAATATGGATAATCATGGGATTTATTTTAAATTTCATACACCCACAAACTGGATTCCATCAGCTTAACAAATACCTATTCATTTTCAAGAAAAATACACTTCATATGGGTAGCAAAATAAGCCTACAACTTACCCTGAATGGTCTCGTGGTAGATGTGTGTGCAAAGTTTTTCTATAAATTTAAGCACTCATGAACTGAATTTCATCAGCTTCACAATCACATTTATTTTTAAAAACATTTTTCATATTTTAATGAATACATCAGTATCAAATAATAAACTTGGTATATGATTTTTACTGTTCCGCAGAAGACTGCGGCTAACCAGAATATGGATAATCATGGGATTTATTTAAAAATTCATACACTCACAAACTGTATTCCATCAGCTTAACAAATACCTATTTATTTTCAAGAAAAATACACTTCATATGGGTAGCAACATAAGCCTACAACTTATCCGAAGGTTTTCTGCTTGACCACGTGGCAGATGTTTGTGAATGTTTCTAACTAATCAATTGGAAGAGCGCATCTCCAACTTAGTTTTCCTATTTAAACACCTGCCATATCAATTATTTTGACCAATTGATTGGCAGCAACTTTGCAATGACAAACCTACGCATCACACATCTGAATTCCTAAGATATTTGCCCATCAACAATGGCTGCCTGGACATCCAACAATTTGCCAGAAAATTTGGGGTGGCAGCATGGGGTTAATTTCTGTTATCTTGAGAAAAGTTTGCGAAGGGTGAACATATCCCAAGTTTCGTGAACCGTGAGTGCTCCTGATTGGGTAAAATGCTCACGGCAGCATAGGCAGAGGCTAAGTACCCTCCTACTAGAATTGTACTTTTCCCAAGGTGGAACTTTGCCAGATGTAAATTCCGACCGGGCGGGTCGGAACATTCGGTGGAGGGGCTCGCGTACTACTTCTTCCCACGTAGGGATTATGGCTTAGATTTAAGGGAATTTCTATGAATATTATGAATGAGGATGATTGCAGATCACTTAAAATCATACAATATCTATTTTATAACTGTATTTTGGCCCCAAATGAGCTCTTAGGACCCAAAATGTGAGTATCTAAAACCTACTATTCACCCGGGTAAATAGTAGGAAGGTGAATAGTATGAACTAAGTTCCATTTATTTCCTCGTGTGAAAACGTCTAATAGGTATTCATCCGCGCGCGCACGGCACAGCACGCGCGGCGTCGCCTGACCATACCGCTGCCAAAGGCGCTTATCGTATGCAAGGGAAGTTTCGATTCTGGCGATAGATGGCAGGGCTATCAGATCTGAGTGTCTGAGTTCAAATCCCTGCTTTTCCTTTTCGTAGATCAGAGAAAGTGCTTAATGCACGCTCGGTGATCTACGAGATCATGTAAGCTTTGAAAATGCTATCTCGGAGACAAAGGCCAGTCTCACATCGGTGTGCTAGATGAATCACTGATTTAAGCGGTGTTTCAGAGATAACAATGTTGTTTTCTGGTGGCCTACGATGCCGTGGGAGGGTTTATCTTTAGATCAATATCAAAACAATCTCAAAAGTGTTTTTGAGTGTAGGGGAAAATGTCATGCTAACGAGTGAGCCAGCCTGCGATATGCCCGTTTGAAGGTGCGACAAAGCTGGCGCAATACATTCGTTTCATTCGGCCACAAAACGTCCACCTAATTAGATACGATATGATATGATATGATAATCGGAGTAGTGAAGGCTCAATGCATGTGGGGTCCGTTCTAATGGAGCTAGATCAAATGTGAGATCTTCGCTCAGTCCTGGTTTGGGAAGACTAGAGAAGAGTTCCTGTTTCTTCTCTGGAAAGAAGTTACGTACCTACTCACTTTTTATTCTATTGATGCTTATAGTTCTATTAGCTTGACATCTCTGCAAATTGTAGTGAGATGTTGAATTTTTTGGGGACCGATGTTTGCTTAGATTAAAGTTAATATCACATGTGGTCCCGCTTATTATGCTACTTTTTGTCTGATTTTGTCTTGCTTGTTCTTCCTTTATCTGCTTCTTGCTCCTCATTTCTGCTGTCTTACTATCATAATTAAAAAAGAAAGAAATAAATTGATGATGATGATGAACTGAATATTGAGTTACCCAAGCATTATTAATTATTATTAAGCATTATTATTACCAAGCGTCGCGTCATGTTGCATGGGCTCATTCAGTCTTGCTATGTTCATTTCATTCTTGTATTGCTCTTTTTGTTTTTTCTCGCTGCTCTTGTGCTGTTCCATTTAACTCAAACTTTTGTTTATCCTTTTTCGTTTGCTTAATGCATACTTAGTGTCATCTTTGCTCTCATTTCGCCTGGTTATGTTCTTCGTCCTGTTTTTGCGCTTTTGGCTTTCTGCATGTTGCCTTCTTTTGCTTAATTAATTGCCACTATTATTTGTTCTTATCCTGCACAATGTATGTGAACCTGGGTGTTTCATTCGTTTGTGACTAACATAAACAGCATATGTGGGCCCACAACTTCAATCTAATTTATAATTTGTTAGTTTTTTCTTTTCGTCATTTTGTTTGTTTTGTTAGGCGAGTTTTGGATTATCTGTCTGAACACATTTTTGTAATGCTTCTCTTTTTTGCTTTTCTGCATTGTTTTTGTTTTATTTCTACTGACCAGCATTTTAATTATTTGTCCCAATCTCATAACATACTAATTTCACAACATACTCACCTGCCTCACTTGTGCTGTACTGTATGACTATTGCTTGCATCCCTCATGTATCTTATCTGCTGTTCATGACCTTTGCTTCTCTTCACCTGTTTATATGGAAAAATGAAATAGTAAAAAAATTAAATTAAAAGTTCACCTTCCATAATAATTTAATGGTCATCTCTGGGTACAGTATTCTTTCTTGGTTTGGGGAGGGGGAATTTCTGGAATCCCATTAAAATGAGGGTTCTTAAAATACAATTCAAATGTGATTGAACTGGACATTGGGCACAATAAATTTGTATGTATTTGATGATGCAGTCCATCTCAGTTCGAAACCAGGCTATCTAAGTTCTAAACGATTATACATTATATTATATTTTTTGGGCCCATTATGTATTTGGGTACAGTCCATCAGGATCAGGTAGGTCAAGCCAAATTGTTATTCATAATGTGGCTAGACATGGAATATATGTCTGATTGCTCTAGCATGTCTCTGATTATTACTCCGTATCAAATGAGGGGCTGTGCCCAAACATATAATCTCAATGGTATTTTCTGTCCAGGATTCAGGGAGCAGTGTTTCCCGTTTAAGATGTGTGAGCTTCTGTGATCCACATCTGAATACTTGACTTTCAAAAGGCTCAGAAATACCCAAATTTAATTAAAAAAGCAAATGAAGCTCAATAAAGTTTGGCCATTTTTATTTTGATCCCTCCATGAGGCTCCTGTTTGCAGGTTTTGTATGTGGTATGTTGGTTTTAATTTCTCACTGGCATACTCTTATTGCAACGGGTAATGGTATAACAAGTTTACTCTATCCCACATTTTTGACCAAATTTGAAGGTAAAGTAAGGTTTTAATATGAAATATTGCGGTTTGCTTATCATTTTTTTAAATACCTTCAAAGGAAAACAGTAGGAATGTTTGAGCAATCAGATCGCTTGGCCCCATCAAGTCCTATCTTAACAAATCTGGTCTGCAGAAAATTATTAATATTGTCAAATTTTCACAAACAAAACTCCACCATATTATCATGAACCATACCCTGCCACAGCCAGTGGCTACCAAATTTCCCTCGTGGCACACCCATTGGGGAGAGAAGAGCAGGAAAAGCTAGATATTTTGATGGCCCATTTGCTGCATTTATTTATTGCAAATTATTACTCTTTCTTTCAGCTCCCAGGTCACAGAGGAGTCTAGGATCGTCAATCAGGGGGGACCCTTCCTGGAGGGCGCCATCCGGACCAGGAGAGTACCACTTTTGACCAGCAAAACCTATCAGGCCAAGTGATATCGATGTGCGCCGATTTTTACATCCTGGGCCACGTTTCATAAAAAGCGTAACTTATGCTTATAGCGTAGAAGTAGCATAATGCAGCGTAGAATGTGAATAATACACCACAATCTTGTTTCATAAAAATGCAGCGTAAAATACAACTTCTTGCAAAGTTACGCTGCTCCAAACTACGCTGTACTGGAATTCAGCGTAGAATATTGTCAATATTGTTTCATATAGCAGACAACATGTACGTTGAATATGTAAAACACGCCTGAAAAGCTACGCAAGATATAGCAGCGTAACATTTATCAGACAATGAAGCAAAACATGAAAAATATATAATTTCTTATGGAATTCTGAATCTGAAGCAAAATTAGATAGTACAGTGAAGGACAAAAAGAGTCATGAATGTAAAATAAACTTAAATGGAAGTGTGTGCAAGTTTTTACTTGCACAGGTATAAAGTGCAAGTTGCACATGCCAAATTGAGCTGATATGTAGAGCTCTACGGCCATTTGATATGCCAAAAATGATGATAGCTATTGATGCAAATACACAGGAAAGCTGACATTGATTTTTACTTTGACTTTCTGCCGTTACAGTTATTTTACAGTCTAGCGAGGACAGAACCCTAGATAGGCTGACACTGACAAAGTGTTATATGGAGTCTGTGGAGGGTAAAAATTCAATTTAAGGTATCTGTCACCAACAAAATCCAAGTATCTCTACTGAGGCCTCTGGCGAAAATGATGTATACTTAGGTACCTAAGTACCAGCATCTTGATCTTGTTATTCTTCAAAGATGTTTACTCACTATTCCTTTCCCAGTTTCACGAAATTATAAGGTTCACAGACCTTTCACAGTTCACTCATGATAAGAAAACACAATTCACCTAAAATTCTACTGAACTACACGCGCACAACAAGACAATAACCTTTTTAGGACCTTCTTGGCAGTAACTACCTAAAAAATGAGGTACGGCCAAAAACAAATCCGTCGTATTTTTATTGCGTCAGCTGATAGTCCGGCTTCCGCCGCAGTACTTGTAAAAGTGCATTAGAAACTTAAAAATCGAATAAGAGGAATTAAGTCAAATAATTTTCATTCAAATAATTTATTGAAATATATATATGCGATTTTTCATGTTAATAAAGCAGTTAAACGCCATATTTGAAAGGGGTAATTCCGTTCTGGAATTGGGCGTAATTCACGCTGCATTTGATATCTACGCCGCTTTCGCGTGAATGTCACCGCTCTTTGTGAAACGTGATTCTGAGTACGGCGTAACTTTGCAGGTGAATGTGGTGTAAAACACGCCGCATTTCTACAACTTTTATGAAACGGGGCCCTGGAGAGTGGGGGTAAGAAAAGCATTTTAGGTGGTTGCCGGGACCCCTGGATCTGCTTATGCCCAAAGTGGGGAATGAAAATGTAGCATTAAAGATTAGAGATGTCAACAATGTACCGTGCATCAAAGCATTCTTTAACACGCGTATTGGCGGGGTTGGATACCCGCCCTCCTTGGTTTTTTTAATATAGAATAGAAACGGCGGCGCGTAGCGCTGCCGTACTTCGTATGCATTTTTATTTAATATGTACAAACTTATAAAAAATTGTAAGGTTGGGTCATCTCAGGTCAGGTCACCAGTGCAGATCAAGTGACCTCACCTCAAAAAACATTTTAAGATGCATAATTCAGAACAGTTTGAGCCTTTCCGATTAGAAGTCATACCACACAATGAGCTTACAGAGTTCCACGAAATATATTCCGATATTTTTTATATTGATAACCTAAGGTCAGGTACGAGCTATGACCTCTTCATTGGAAATATTTGGGGAGAAATCGTCTAGATTTAATAACCTAGTAATGGATGGTGGTAGAGCATTTATTTTAACGGTATTAGGTCTGCCTCATCTCTGCAGTTCTCAGGACATGCAATTTTCCTAATTTGACCTTGACCTGACCTCAGGTCAGGTCAAATGCAATCTTGAATTTGACATAGGAAGATAATATTTCATACCATTCGATTTGGCTTGCTGTGAAGATTCTTTGGGTCTAAATTGTTATTCTCCATATTTACTAGTTCAGATGTAATGACTGAAACCTTCATGTACATGTTATCCCTATGGTGGCATGCCCTGACCTCTCGTGACCTTAAACGTGACCTGAAAAAAACTATTCAAATGTTTTCTATGCAGAATGAACACGTGCATTGACGGGGGTCTGAGCCACCTTCGCTTTGACGAGGAGCGGTCCTAAGATCTCGAGAACCACGCTAGATAGCGAGAAACAGTAAACTGTGATGGATGCCCATCCAGTTCTCGATAGAAAACATTTCAACTATTTTTTGTCAGGTCACATTAGAGGTAACTATAGGTCAAGGCACGCCATCATAGGGATATCATGTGGGCGAAGGTTTTCTTTCATTACATCTGAACTAGCAAAGATAGAGCAAAACAATCTCGGCCAGCGGAATCCTCGCAGCAAGAGAAATGGAATGATATATAATAGCCGTTTTCACAACGTGAATTAAGCCTTGGGTGTCTTTTTGAAAGGTTTTTTGGTAGCACTGTAATATTGCTGCCGTTTGTCGGAATTTCACAAATCTTCGGAATTCATTGAGTAAATTATCTGGCACATCTGGCAATCCTTCACAGTCGCCGGGCGCCCTGTGTTGAGTGTTGCGGAATTAAAAAGAATGAAATTCAACTTTAATAAGTCGTATAATGAGTGAGATTTGCATCACTTATGCTCCTGCTACCTAGTCGCTTCAATTCACTTGTCGTTTTTCTCTCAGTTTCTATATTAGCTGTGTAATAAGCTCAAAACAAAAGGACTAGGGACTAGGGTAACGTCTGCTTGTGTAATACTCTGGCAAGTTTCCAATTACATTGAGAAAAAGTGTATTACCTAGGTCACGGTTCCTATAGATACGGTTCGGACATGACAGCCAGCTGACTGCCTGATTTGACAGCATGTTGAGCATATGGTAGTATTTTTGAGGGTTTTGTTCAAGCTACCTTAGATTCTGGTAGCAGAAGGTAGAATACAGTGTTCTGATTGGTTGAGCGAATCATTCGAAACAGAATTCCGAAGGAATTAGCATGAAATTCATCGTGGATTTTTCTTGTTATAAAAACATTTCGGGACTAAAAGCTGCACCCATAAGATAGCCTGATCAATTTTACATACCAAAAATAAAAAATATACACTTAAGCACCGGTTAAATTTTCCAACTGGCCCGTGCCCCAAACCCCTGCAAACAGTCCCATTGGAATTACATGTTCAATTTTGCTGCAAAAAAAACGGTCAGACCCAGAAATGGAACCTTCAAAACCCCCGAAATTCTAGAGAGGTATCTCATGTCCGCCCCCTGACCTAGCTAACCAACTCGCATACGAGCAGAGGAGTCCTAAACAAAGGGTGACAGGCAGAGGAAACCCTAAATGTAAATCAGGGTAGATATTATGCCAAATTTTCGGGGTGATCGTGAGAGCTTAGGTGGTGGCGTCGCCTGTGCATCAGCACAGGCGACGCCACCACCAGGGGTTGAATGTTTTCTTGCATTCTCATTACAATTAATGTGTGGATCCACCCAAATTTTGAGACTTGCTAATATTTTTTGGTTAATTGTTTGAGCAGTATCATTTGAAGACAAACAATGTGGTCCAAAATTTTGTCCCACTGCATGTTTCCCCTGCTATTTCTAGTCTGAGCATCTCCTCAAATAAAAATTAAGTGGTGACGTCCCGTATCCTTAATGCAGGGTGTGGGTGTTTTGACTGTAAGCGGTTTTCACCTTGAAGTAGGCTCTACTAGAAAATTATAATTTATCTTGGTTTCTCAGGTTTGCTTGGGTATATGTGCTATGCAACTAGCAATACCAAGCGTGCAAAGTATGGCGTTTTTGACGAGATCTCGTCGGTGCCAGTGCCCTTGGCGACAGGAGCGAGTGGTGCGAATTTTATCAACCTGGTGCAAATTTCTGAGACTGGTGTGAAGAAGGTGACACTGAAAACCTAACAAATAATGGATAAATGGTTATAAAGACATAGGAGGGGCCTTATAAAGAGTCCTCAACTAACTAACTAATAAGAGAGGTAGCATTGCATCGTGTGGGTGGGAATGGGTGCGCTTTTCTCCCTGGTATATGGGAGATCGGTGCTAATTTTTGGTGGCTGACGGTGTGAGAATTTTAGATGGCTGGTGCGACTCGTCTGGCCTGCTGCCATACTTTGCTGACTCAGCAATACAAAACACTTTGTTTATTATTGGAATAGAGTTATATCTGCTTTCAGGCCAGGTCAGGCTTTTCTGGTCATTTTAAGAGATTGGGTTCAAGGTGGTTCAAAGTGAAATGCAGGATATGTACAGATTATCCCTGTTTTTAACACGCGCATTGACGGGGGTCTGAGCCACCTTCGCATTGACGGGGGGGGGCGGGTACCCGCCCCCTAAGATCTCGAGAACCACGGTAGGTAGCGAAAAACGGTAAACGGCGTTGGGCTGCCCATCCACTTCTCCATCGAAAACATTTGAACTATTTTTTTGTCAGGTCACATTTAAGGTCACGAGAGGTCAAAACATGCCCGTCATAGGGATAACATGTAAATTCAGTTTTTCGGCCATTACATCTGAACAAGTAAAGATAGAGCAAAACGACTTGAACTATATGAATCCTCTTAGCAAGCCGAATCGAATGATATGAATGATATATAATTTGACCTGACCTGAGGTCAGGTCAGGGTCAAATTATATAAAATGCATATCATTAGAACCGCAAAGCCCAGGCAAGTCTAATGCAGCTAAAATAAATGCTCTATCACCATCCGTTACTGAGTTATTCCGTAAAAACCATTTTTCCCATGTATTTCCAATGGAGAGGTCATACCTCGTACCTGACCTTAGGTCATCGATATAAAAAATACCGGAACATATTTTAGAGAATTCGGTGGGGCCATTATGTGATATGAGTTTCAATCGGATAAGTTCACTCTGCTCCGACTTATGCTATCTTAAACATTTTTTGAGGTCGGGTCACTTGACCTGTACTGGTGACCTGACCTGAGATGACCTAACCTTAAAATTTTCACAGAAGTTGTAAAAATGATGAGGGAAAAGGTATAACAAGTACGGCGGCGCGTGGCGCCGCCGTTTTTCTACTATTTCCGAAAAACCCGAGGGGGGGGCGGGTACCCGCCCCCCCGTCAATGCGCGTGTTAAAATATACCTACAGACATTAATGCTAATTCACCATAATAAGATGGTGTAGCTTTGTTGGTTGCACTGCTCATTTACCAAAAAGATACTGGGTTTCCTGAGATAACTAAGAAGTAACTAAAGGAGTTTCCTGATGTTGATCATTTTTTCATGCTATTGGGATTCATACTTTGATACCTTAAAAGTATCAAGCTCTAAAGTAGTGCAGTATCAGGCTTAAGTTTGGTACCATTTGTGAATTCCATGTGATAGCAAGTCACATGATGCCTCACATCGGCGCCCCTTCCAGTTAGGGGCACCGTCACAGAGTTTTTACAGGGGGGGGGGACAGACCCCAGCTGGTTCTGACCTGGGAAGGCGAATTTTGAGCATATTTGGTACCTGACAGCATGAATGGCAATGCACCAAAAATTTGGAGGGGCATCCTTTTGGTTGGCCAACAGGGGAGATGCCCCCGCTTTCGGCGCCCATGCTTCTAGTGATGTGAACCAAAGTTTGAGGTTGACATGCTGGGTGAATCAACCCCACATGCTTCAGCAAGCTTGGCTTCGTACATTAGATATCTACAGCTGACATTTATTGCGTATTTACTCCAGGAAAATACAGTAAATGGTACTATTCTATGCAAAGAGTGGAAGTTGAGGTACACAGTTTTTACCATTCTTGTACCATTTTAACACGCTCAGCTGGGGTCCCTTGCATGACGCGCCCCCTTCGTATCTCGGTCCCCACGAAAGCTAAATGAATATTATGGGTGGTGTTGGAAAGCTCTTGACAAGACGAAGCGATTTTATACGTAGAATTTTCATGTCAAGTCAATATTGAGGTCAGCATAGGTCAAAGAAGATTCCATAGGCTTACAACAGAGCAGTGTACGTTTCTCTCTCTAGATCTTTCCTCTGGGGAGCTAGAGCAAATCTTTATGCATCATTGGATTCCTCTAATCGCCGCAAAGCGAATGATGTATAATATAACCTTCCTGGGTCAATTAGTGAAAATGAAATTGAAAACCTCGAGCTTGGTCAGGGTCAGAGAGTGACCCGGTATCGTCAGGTTGCATATCAATCGACTTCCCGTGACAATATAAGCACAATGCAAGCAAAATGGGAGCTTTATCTCAATTCAATGAGAAGTTATTGACCAATAATCACTCTATGCTCCCGTGACCTGATATGACCTTTGAGAGGTCAGATGGTTAAAAACTCAACTTAATTTTCAAGATCGTGGTAAGAATAGACGGTTTGAGGTTTTCAGCTTTATCTATGCAATATTTACTGAAAACGAGCCCATTCTATTTTTCACAATAGACTCATAATGGGGTGACCAAGAAATTGACCCCACCTTAGGTAAAAATATAGAAATTCCGAGATAGCAGATTTTTAGACCTTAATCTTTATCACTTTATCATATTGTGGAAGTTTCAAAGTGATTGGTTCGCTGATGTTCCCTGGGCACCGCTTCAAACTCGTAATTTTAGGTTTTGATGTCGGGTCACTTGACCTTGAATAGCTCCTTGACCAGACATGACCTTAACTCAAAAATTTGGTCAGATGTGTAAAATTGATAAGGAATAAGGCACTGTAAGTTTCGTTGCTCTGCGTCTCTTCGTTTTTGAGCTATCTGGAAAAAACCAGGAGGGGAGCGAATTTCACCCCCCTGCGGGGCGCGTGTTAAATTCACAGACGCACACTGCCCATTCCACCATGTTGACCTACAACCCCTATGTATGTTTGGTAAGCTATGGCCGATGGAGTTGCCGCCTACTGGAGATTGCGCGGCAACTTGCCGGTCAACGCATTGTGAGAAGTTATTCAGCGGCGGCGGCTTCCCCACCTGGGCCTGCGGCAACGGTAGTCGCCTGGGTAACTGTGGCCCAACCCGGGCCAGCGGCGGCGACGGCCCAACCCGGGCCTGCGGCGGCTCCTTGGAACAGCGGTGGCCCCCTCTGATTCTGTCAGTCCTCGACACACTTGTAAACGTGACACCGGCGATATATCGACGGAGGAGATGCCTCAACTGTTCGATGAGCCGATGTGCAGTCTACGGCGTCATGGTTTCCCCAACCCCCCCAACTATCCATCGCCTCGCGCCTCACGAACACCGTCGCCTCCCGCCTCCGGCCTTGCCAGTGCCGTCACCCCCGCCTCACCAGTGCCGTCACCTCCCACATCACTAGTTCCGTCACCTCGCGTACACGGATCTTGGGGGGGGGTTAGGATGGACCCTCGGCGCCATCTCAAATGGTCATGGCAACCCCCTGAAAGTTGAATGGCGCCCCCTGAAATGTCGCTTCCCACCCGCCCCCTAGAATGCGAGAATCGGCGCCCACCGATAGGATTTTGTGCCCACCTGAAAAGTTTTGCAGGCAAGAAGTGACACCCACTGGAAAGGTGCCCCGATCGGCAATGTCGGCGCCGTCTATGCCTTCCAGGGGCGCCATCCGGACCAGGGGGCGCCACCTTGGACTGGCAAAATATTTCAGGCGCGCGCAAAATCCTAACGATGGGCGCCGATTTTCGCATCTTTGGAGAAAAGGTGAAAAACGACATTTCAGGGGCGCCATCAACCCTTCAGGCGGCACCGTAACCATCCAGGGCATAGGCAGATCCAGGGGTGGGGTACGTGTCCCTCCGATTGACGCTCGGCGCCCCTAAAATGGTCACAGCGCTGTCCTGAAACGTCGGTTCTCACCCCTCTCCTCCCCAGGATGTGAAAATCGGCGCCCAACGATAGGATTTGGCGCCCACCTCACAGTTTTTTGGTCAAAAGTGGCACTCCCCGCCCTGGACTGGATGGCACCAGCCCGGAAAGGTGCCCCCGATCGGCCATCGTGGATCCGTCTATGATTTAGAGGCGCAGATGGTCGATAGAAGGGGCACCTGCCCCTTTAATTGATCCCCGATCTGTATGGTGATGGGAAAAATGTCTGCCTGACTGCGGCAAAATATTGGTAAAGATCAAATAATTCCAATCAAATATTTAACTTTTGTTCCTAAACACACGTAAAATAACGATTGTAGCTCATATACCGTGAGAAAAGAAACAGTAGCGAACAAACTTTTCCCCAACAAGTTCCCCGAACGCGACCTCTCTATCTCTCTAGGGCCTTGAACGCGGAATGCTGCTCTCAGAATACTGTTCGATGATTGGTTCTTTGGTATGACGTAGATAGTGACGTCAAGCTGGCAAGTCCTGAATAAATCACCAACCTCGAAATTCGTTCCTGCATATGGAAGCCTTTGAAAAATCCCTCCAGGGAAATCTAGAGACCGAAAAGACGGGATCTAGAGGCTTGGGTGTCTTTTGAAAAAACCGACTCTGGAGGTAGGTTTTTTAAAAAAGACGCCCAAGATCTTGGGATATTTCCAAAATATATATCCATTAATTTAGATTTATCTATTGCATTTCATGCAAGGAAAAGGTCAAAATCAAGAATTTGGAGTCCTGGCTTTCAATTCTGGATGAGCATATTCATTTAAATTCTATAGTTCCACTGAAATGAATGCCATTTTTTTGGATTGGGAAATGTTAAACTACCAAAAGACACCCAAGGTTGATTTCAATTTATTCACGTTAAGAAAACGGCTAATATAACCTTTCTGGGTCAAATAAGGTAAAAATAATATTTGACCTAACTTGAGGTCAGCCCAACATCAAATTAGGTCTAAATACATATCAATTGGAACTGCCAGGATGAGGCAGACCTAATACCGTTAAAATAAACGTTCTACCATCATACATTACTAAGTTATTGAATTTAAACAATTTCTCCCACGTATTTCCAATCGAGAGGTGATGACTCGTACCTGACCTTAGGTCATCGAGATAAAAAATACCGCGGCAAATTTTGCAAAACCCGGTGGGGTCATTATGTGGTACGAGTTTCAACTCGATAGGTCCAGCCTGTTCTGAGTTATGCTATCCTAAACGTTTTTTGAGGTGAGGTCACTTGACTCGCACTAGTAACCTGACCTGGGATGACCCATTATTAAAACGTTGTCAAAAACTGTAAAAATTATCAGAGTAAAGTTATGTCAAGTACGGCGGCTCATGCGCCGCCGCTTTTTATTCTGTCTCCAAACAACCCGAGGTGGGGCAGGTACCCGCCTTCCCCCGTCAATGCTCATGTTACATGGCCTACCCAAATCAATTATCGTTTTTCGCTGTCTAGCGTGGTTCTCGAACTCTTAGGGGAGGGCGCGGGTACCCGCCCCCGTCAAGCTAAGGAGGCTTAGAAACCCGTCAATGCACGTTTAAGAAAGTAGTCAGTATTGAGGCGTTTACCTTTTGTACAAGAACTAAACTACAAATTCTGTCTTTAGCCTCCTGCTGCGTTCTTCAATATAGAACTCCTCTCTCTCTCTCTCTCTCTCTCTCTCTCTCTCTCTCTCTGACGGGGGTCTAAGAACTTCTCTCTAAAACTTCTTAAACGCATTGGCGATGCCACATGACCCTGGAAGATGGTGCGTCGATCAGCCCCAAACCAGAAATTATTGACCTGTCTAACAATTGTGTACTGTGACTGTTTGCCCCAGTGCTGGCCTGGAAGTGCCGATGGCGGCAGGTGTCATCCCAATCTCACGCTTTGGACACGCCGATGGAGTCTTCAGCGAGCTGGTTCCTGATAAGAGCTGCAAATACCCGAGTTGGATCTACTCTTAGAAGCTCCTCAACGTGCATAAATAAATGTCAAACAACGTACCTCAAAATCATTTTCACAATACTTCCTTTGGGGAACGTTCTGAACGTGGAGAACACTGAATGCACATTGTGTGATGACTGCTCGAATCAGCAGAGTTCAATGCAATATTATTATGACCGTGGAGTTTAAGGACAACTTTGCTCGACTGAAATTCGCTTCGCTGTATAACAAATATAAATTGCTACAACTTGGTTGTGTTCGTTTTCATTAGATCACAGACATACCATTTCGATATTAGGATATGGGAAAGCTTTGGAAAAAGTTATTCGTATTGATGCCACCTGGAACTGCTAATCTCCGTTGCTTCATCGTTTTCGACCCTAATTTGGTTCAATTAGAATACGTTGAGTGTGTACGAAGCTGTAGGTATTGCGTCACTCGCCACACACATACCACAAAAGGCATTACCTTAACGTGACTGGTTTATTACAGCAAATGTTATAAAGCAGCTTTATATGTTATGTTATAAACTGGCATTATAATCAAGCTGAAAGTAGCTGTTTAACATATTATCAATGAAATAGTGGTATCGGGCATTAACTACCGGTATTGCAGCTCAACACAGCGCAACATTTCCAACAAGAAAGTTTAGGCTCACTTATGGGGTTTGCTGCCAAAACAGTCATTCACCAACGAAAGTTTTCAACCCGGAAGCGCCACGTCAGGACGACTCGGCTTGCTCGTTTCAAGATCTAAACACCACGGAGGAGCTGAGGTCACACGAATTTCTGTTATAAAACACCATAGAAATAATACGTTGACCTTCAGTGCTTATTGCCACATCGAAAAAGCACCAAATATATGAAAACGTACTTCCAACTGCCTACGCCTAAGGTACACCAGCGCAAAACTCGGCGGTTTTAGTTGCCAGCACATAGAAATTACACTTCTGAGTTGAAAAAAACGGATTATCATACACCAGATGCGTATGACGGTTACAGTAGCGTATGTGATTCCTTTACCAAATTGAGGAATGAAATGGACTTTTTCAAGTTCAAAGCATATGAATTAAAACCCATGGCATGTAGGACAGAAACGCATGTTTCACGACTAGTGACTAGTTAAAGATATTTGGAGCTGCACCACCCACGTGGTACTGCAGTCCGTCCATCACGTCTACATCGTTGGAGCCAGATGCTGAGAAGGTGGGGTGAGGCACTTGACGGCGACTACACGGACCGGCCGGTCTAGAAGCGCAAGGTGAAGATATAAAAGCACGGAGTTTAGAACAGTAGTAGAGATGCAACGGCAGAATTATCATGTCCCCAAGAGGACACGTCAGCAGGACTCACTCAACTGTAACCATCCATGACAACGCACCTTCCGAGCAGAGGGCGGTAACCGATTCCCCACTCAACCGCTAGCCGACGGTATTGTGGTATTGAGTACTTATTTATGCTGAAGTGCGCCCGTCAGGCGGGCGAGATCGACGTTAGGAACTTGGGTGCGTGCTCAAGAAGTAGAGGGCGGTCTTGGGGCCGTCATCTCTGCTCTGAAGCTCGAGCATAGGCTGCCAGCAGGGGCGCGCAGTTCCTGGCACTGGTCGTTTGGGAAGACAATGAGCGCTCCCGCGCCTTCATCTCCAACGCCCTCATTAGCCGAGCCATCGGCCCAAACATAGGTGGCACACTGGGGCAGCGAAGCCAGGTGGTGAATGCGCTCTCGATGCCCAGGACAGTGCAGCTTACTTACTTACTTATGGCTTTTTATAAGGCGTTCTGTGCATAGCACCTTTGCCCGCCTCTAAAGAAGTGTGTGGGAGAATTTTAGAATTTTGCGTGAGGGCAGGCTACGTTAGTCTGTTAAAGCAATGGGAGTTATTTCAAGTAATGGGTTGCAAGATGTTTTTGGCTTGCAAATGGACGGTCGTGGCAATGGCATAGCCATGCCAAGGGAGTTCTTTTAGGAAATTTAGACCCGCAGAGTGGGAAGGGATCCGTTATCTCTTTGGTTGAAGACCTTAAATTTAGAATTTGGAATTTAGAATTTTGTGTGTCAGCTACTGTTGTCCGCTTTGTCTACGTTACTCGAAATCCTCCGTTAAATCAATAATTTTCATAGTTTAGAAACTGCGCTAAACACTTGGCCAGGGTGCCGCGAATTTAACCTGCAACACGGAGGTGAGGTTGCAGCTCCCCTCTCCGGCTGGGCAGCCGCCGCGCAGAGGAAAAGAGAAGTGTGAGAGGACAGTTAGATTGTTAGTAAGAGTATGAGTGTGGTTAGCTTAGAGCCGCAGTGAAAGGTATCACTGCGGTTAAGAAATAGAACCTACTTTAGCCTACGCTGGTTTCAAAGCTAGCCTAAGATAACCTACTATTAGTCTACGATAAACTATACTATTTTAGGGGGCGCGGTAGTGGAGTGGTCAGCACTGCTGGCTCCCACGCAGCCGACCCGGGTTCAAGGCCCGGCGGCTTCCCTGAACAAGGAGCAAGCTGGCTCCCGAGAAACCCTTCCAACAGGGAAAGAGTTGGCGACGCCATATGACCCTGGCAGTTGGTGCGTCGATAAGCCCCAATAATTATTATTATACTATTTTAGGGTTAAGCAACTATTGCTTAAATTTTGCAGGGGATCGTCTATGGCATGAATGGTTAATTAGAAAATTGGCAAGTCCTAGTTTGGGGATGCACTATGCACCCTCCATTATATGTTTGGAGGGGTGATTTATAAAAACTTCTCTAGTCCAGAGTCCTTTAAAAATGTGAAGAGTTTTTCGAGTAGCTCGGGATGGTCGTTACCGAGCAGAGTTTTTAGGTCTACGGGGATGTTATGGATTTGGCAGTAGTCTAGCATGGGTTACCGATGGGTATTGTGCTGGGGACAATTGATGAGTATGTGATAGGGATTCTCCATTGCGTCGCAGGTACCACAGGTACCCGCGTTCTAATAGGCATTTAATTTTGTGTGTCCATTTCTGAGTCTGGTTAGAATAACCTCGCGCCGACGACTCTTTTGGTTGGAACTGGGCCAGTAGCCGATGTTAGGCTTGATATAGAATAGGTGGGTGCTGTGGTTTGTGGTCCAGTCATTTTGAATTTGCTTCCGGATACTGTCCTGGAGGAGAGCTTTGCTATCATCTCCAGACCACATTAAGGGTGAGATCTCTCTAGGTTCTAGGGACTTTTTTGCCTGCTCATCGGCGTTTTCATTCCCTTGAATTTTGCAGTGGCCAGGGATCCAAAGAAAAGAGACATCAGGGGTATCTTCGATACCTTTCTAAATATCTGCTATTACGTGGTGGCTGGGGTTGACTACGTTACTGATAGCCTGCAGGACAGATTTAGAGTCTGAGCAGATGACTGCTGAGTTGATATTTTGGGTTCGGATTATGGCTAGTATATCTAGGATGGCAACAGCCTCGGCTGTAAAGATGGAACAGTTGTCCGGAAGTCTTTTCTGTAGGCAAATATTTTGCCCCCAGATGCCGAGGCCTACTTTTTCGCCTATTTTGGAGCCGTCTGTAAACATAAAACTCTTGTCCGCGTTATGAGATCGGAACTCTAAGAATTTCTGGGAGACTTCTTCCTCTGTGAAGTCCGCTTTACGGGAGGTGAAAAGAAATTCAACTTTGGGCTCTTTCCGAGTCCAGAGGCAGGAGAGTGGAGGTTTGCCTATTGTTGCTGGCAGTGCAAGATTAAGGCTTTCCAGGATTTTCGCTACTCTGTGTTTAAATGGGGGCCATTTCTGTAGAGTGGCTTTATTTGCTCGTCTGGGATGGGCGAAACATTGTTTTGCCGGGTGATTTTCCGTGGATTGGACCTTAATATAGTAAGAAATAATTTGGGCGTCGCGTCTTGTCTGCAGTGGGCATAGCCCGCTATCAGTTAGCAGGCTGGTGATGGGGGATTCTGAGAGCGCGCCTGTGGCTGCCCGGATACTGGCATTTTGGACTCGCTCTAGCTTTAGTTTATTGGTCTTGTTCGTCGAGTCAAAAACGAACGAGTTATATTCGAGCTTGTAGAGCATAAGCAGGGTCTTTCGATCCCCGCCATACTCTGTTCCGCCGAGCATGCGGAGAATGTTGACTCGCTTTTGACAGCTAGAGACGACTTTGGTGATATGCTCATTGAAACTCAATCGGGAATCTAGGGTGACGCCCAAGAATTTGAAGCTATTGGTGCATTCAATAGGTTTACCCGAGATTTGGAGCCGTGGATGGTCGTGTCTGGAATGCGCTCTGGCAAAGACAACGACTGATGATTTTTCCGCCGAGAGTGATAGACCCATTAAACAGCACCAAGTATCGATGTCGTTTAAGCTATCCTGCAATTGCGTAGTTGCATGTTGGAATTCTGGCTCATTATACCGCCTGGTATCTATTGCAGTTGATTTCCAAATAGGGACATCGTCCGCAAAAAGGGAGTAATTTATTCCAGGCGGTAGTTTTTTGGCGAAGGGATCATTGATCATTACTAGAAAGAGGGTGGGGGACAGAACGCTACCCTGGGGTGTGCCTTGGTCTTGGGTTGCCAGGCAGGAGTATGTGGTGCCACAACGGACTTTGAAATTTCGGTCCCTGAGGCAGTTTTCAATAAACTTTGCAAGGTGGCCGCGAACTCCTAGCTTGCCTGATTTGTACAGAAGAGTGTCTTTTTGTACGCCATTGAACGCCGATTTAATGTCTAGGAATGCAGCTATTGTTACCAGGGTACTTTAACTACGGGTACAACCAAGTTTCCTACTAAATATAGTCCTCCCATGATGACGTCACCGCCCTTTCCTACTAAGTTATAGGAGATTCTACTAAGTTTTTGGAAGGATCAGCTGGAACATACCAAGTTTGGGCGTATTTGGCACCAATCTAGTATAAATCGAGAACAACTTGTGTCACCCATTTGACAGTAACCTTGATCTCAACGGCGAGCAGCGTATTTTACGTAAATCTAATGAAAAAATTATAACACTTCAAAGAATTTGTTGAAAGGGCATGCATTTATTTGCTCAACTCAGGCCTACATAATAGCCGAGAGAAATAAATTTACCTTCGCTCAAGAGATCACCGGTGTTTATTGTCTTCTGCTGCAGGTACCACCAACAGCCAATCAAAGGTCAGAAATCAACAGCCAATCAAAATCGAAATTAGTCTTACTGCAAACAGCTGTTAGTGCTGAACCTGTCCTTATTTTGACACGCTCTGGAAAATTTGTAAAAATAATATTCTTCATTGGAGTTTTTGCAAAACGTCTGATGGTTTCACAAATAAAAATATTTTAGCTTTCTGTTCAACCATATAAGTGTTGTCGATACAGTTCTAAAACAGGTTATTTAGAGCTTCGAAAAAGTGCAATTTCTCCAATGCCCTGCATAGTAACTGTAGTGCCTCTCCAGCCATGATGACGTAATGCTGCCAAACAACTTGAACGGGGTCTGATTGTTACTTGCTTTCTGTAGAAGCCATTCTGGATGTCACTGACCAGTTTCACCAAATTGTCAGTGGTGGCTCGCCCGCGCCGGAAGCCTGATTGCATAGCATCAAGTTTCTTTTCGAGGATCTCGTGAAGTCTAACGTTAACCATGCGCTCGACAAGCTTGCTAGCACAGCTAGTAAGCGAAATTGGGCGATATCCTTTTGGGTCTGTTTTTTCTTTGCCAGGTTTTGGAAGGGGAATGATGATACTCTCTCGCCACGTTGTGGGGAAAGAGTCGCTAAGAAACATGTTGTTAATGGCCGAAAGCAGGTACTTTAAAGCTGTCTGGCTGAGGTGCCTGAAGAAAGAGTAGTGAATTTCGTCAGGGCCCACTGCAGTGTTTCTGCACTTGCTAATGGCGTAATTTAGCTCGGTCATTGTAAATGGTACGTTGTAGTACTCTCGATTACCATAATTGAGGAATGTGTGCTTTTTGCACCATTCTGCCTGGTCTTTGGAGCGCTGGCTGTATGAATTATTGGCTGCGACACTGGCGTAATGATAAGCAAATTTGTCCATGACTTCTTTAGGTTCTGTGATGTGTTGGCCAGCTATTTTGAGTTCAGGGAAAGGTCCGCGGGGTGGTCGTTTCGCAGAGAAAGCTCTGATGGTTTTCCAGACTTGAGTAGTGGGGGTGAAGCGGTTGAATTTGGAGACAAAAGAGTTAAAACTATCCTTTCTAACCCGCTTGCACGTGTTTCGAAAGTGTTCTTTTGCTGCCTGAAGGGCGCACCGAGTAGGGCTGTGTGCTCTCCTCTCATACGCCTTGCGGGCTTTTATCACTTGAGCTTTGGCGTGTGCCGTCTCTGCGTTCCACCATGGGGCTCCGTTTTTCTTTCGAGGTCCTTTGGTTTTGGTATTGCTACTTGTGCTGCTGAGCTTATGGCTCTTAGTACTAGTTCAATGTCTGCCAAATCTGGGTCGCCTTCGGTGACCAGTGTGAGGTCGACCTCTGCCTCAAATTTTGTCCAGTCCGCTCGTTTTAGACTCCAGGAAGGGGTAAAAAGATCAACGCGGTCGAGTGCTCTTTGAGGTATATCAATTTTGATTGGGAGGTGATCGCTCATGCCTGGGTTGTCTTCGACATCCCAGGTAAGCAGTGACGCAATTCTAGGCGTGCAGCACGAAATATCAATGGCTGAGTCTGAATGCCCGCCTTGCGTTGCTTGTCGGGTTTGTGCGCCGTTATTTAGGATAACTAAATTTTGAGAACCTATTGCGTCATATATTATTTCACCTCAACGGTTTGGTGTGGCGCTGCCCCAGGATGGGTGGTGACCATTCAAGTCTCCAAGTAATAAGGCCCGTTTATTTGATTAAATAGTTGTGAGAGTTCCTGATCCGTTGGATCAGGGTCGGAAGGAGGTATGTATATTGAAACTACCGTCAATTGGACGTGTTGTATTTTCAAGCTAATAGCTACACAGTCCAGTGATGTTACCAAAGCACGTGACTGTGTGGGATGCTATTTTCTATGAGGATGGCTGTGCCTCCCTTACGGACAGCAGCGTTTACGTTATGGCGATACCAAGAGTAGCCTGAGATTTTGAATTTATCGTTATCTTTATCAATAAAGTGGGTCTCTTGTAACGCTGCTAGCGCCGATTTTTTCTCAGCAAATATTGATGAAAAAGCGGGAATTTGCCGATAAGGCCATTGGTGTTCCATTGAAGGATTGAACCCATGACGATTTAACGTTTGTGCTAACGGTTTAACAGCAGCGGACGCTGACGTCCAACAGCACCACGCCAACCAGCTGTAAAAACAGCGGTCGGTGGGGCTGGCTGGAGTCGATAAGTACCTCACCGACCAGCTGTAAAAACAGCGGTCAGTGGGACAGACCGACAGCAGCGGACGCTGAAGTCCAACAGCACCACGCCAACCAGCTGTAAAAACAGCGGTCGGTGGGGCTGGCTGGAGTCGATAAGTACCTCACCGACCAGCTGTAAAAACAGCGGTCAGTGGGACAGACCGACAGCAGCGGAGACTTGAGCCGGGAGCATGTCTTGAAAAAGTCTTCTACTCCTTCTTCTTGTCTTCGCAGCAGGAATCTTCAGCAGCAAGCAGCAGCGACAGCAAACAGCTACGGCACCAGACCTGCCGGCAAACGCTCGGGCAGGGTGTCAGGCCTCAGGACATTGCAGCGGAAACGGCAGCACTCAGCAGCGGGTTGTCGGCGCCGCGGAGAACGTGGTCTGCGGGGAGCAGAGACAGATAGGTCAGACACACAGTTAGCAAGCGTAAAGGTAGCCTTGGAATGGCATTCCAAGAAGGTAGAATAGTCTTATTCATGCCTCAATACTGATCCAGGAATTTGTACACAATTATTTTGAAAACTGTCTTGATGAGTGGAAAATCAGTATCAGCAGTTTTAACCTACGACTTCACCTATCAGTGCGTTCTAAGCCTGTTGGTAATGATTTTTAATAAATAAATAAATCAGAAGATGTCTAATTATGTTTCTAACAACTTCGTTCTAAGTGAAAGGTGTTGCTGCGGATAACGAAAATGTTATGTAGTTTACTGCGGTAAAGGGTATATCGAAGCATCTCGCTCGTCTTGAGGCCCTGTCTCTGTTTTGAGGGTTTAGAGTGAATCTGAAAGACAGAAAGTGAGGGAAGGATTTTTGAAGAGATGGCTCGTCGGGGCTTGCCGCTCAGCTGAACCAATTTTTGTTATATTTTTTTAGTATTTTAAAGTCTATTCTTGTGACTACTCCGGACGTGAATCCGTAGATTTGAAGAAGTATCAGTGCGTTGTAGAGTAGAAGCAGGTAGTTAGGTTTAACCCTTGCCCCACTGGGGGCCATCGATGGCCCCCCTAAGGTTTTTTCGGGATAGCAGAAGAACGACGAAACGCAGGACCACAGTTAAGGACTCTATCTCTCACCCCATCATTTTTACACTATCCCTGAATTTTTTTACCCCGGGTCACCCAAGGTCAGGTCGCCAGGTGAGGTCAACCAAGGTCACCTCACTTCAACTTTTGAGCTCTGGGCAATTCCAGCACCAATCGACCAGCCAAATGGCAAATCTACACGGTACCTCTTCGATTTTCTTCAAAATAATTTTATAGGGTTCTCATGGGCCGTAAAGACGAATCTGAAAGTTTTAGCTCGATTGGAGTAAAACTTTAGAAGTTATTGCCTCAGGCATTTTTTGAAAATCTGCTTACAGTGCATTTTTTAGGTGATCATAAAACCCACAGAGACTGATGAAATATGCTTAAAGTATATATTTTCCTGTCTGAAATGCGCCGAAGAACTCGAATCTGAAGTCTGTTTGACCCTAGGTCACTTGTGAAAAAAGTTGTGATTTGACCTTGACCTAGGGTCACATTCAAAATTTGCTGGTACACCTTTTGTTCAAAATGGCATGTTCCAAATTAAAGATTGAACTTTTCTCCTTCCATTAAAATAGGTTAGAACATCCGTTTTTTATATCTACTAGTGTTTTTAACACGCTTAGTGGAGGGTAGCCTGGCATCAACACGTAATGAAGGGGTCCCGAAATGCCTCCCCTGAGATTTCACCAATTAAGAGGGTTAGCAAAACGCGTGTTGCGGGTTTTGTGAGGGCTGTAGAATGTGTTTTTTAGGCTAGATTTCATGGACCTAGACCAGTATCCTCAAGGTTAAATGAGGTCATAGAGGTCAAATGTAGGCCGTACCTGACACTTAGCGAAATGCCGTTACTGTGCGAAACAAAGTCGCGAATACACTTTGAGCGGGCAAATTTCATAAAGAGAAGATATAAATTGTTCTCTGGAATATTTAGGTCGAGGTCGGTCAAGGTAATTGACAATGACACCACAACGTGAGATATTTCCATAATGGATGCACATACGTTGAAGCTTGCATAGAAGCAACCATTAAGCAATCAATGAGTTTGACCTTGACCCACGGTCTTTGGCCTGTGACCTGGAACTTATCATTCTGTAACCTCAGCTGTAACATAAAAACATCATACACGTATTGCCAGGGAACGTCATGTGACCGAAAGCTGTGCGATCAACAATTGCGATAATGTTTATATGACCTTGGTCTGTAACCTATGATCTAGTGAAATGATCTTAACATACAACTCTGACGATGCTACGTTTTCGTCGCATCGCTAGGTCTGCAATGCATTTGAACTGGTGTGACCGCACATAGGCGTCGGAAAAGAAGGCCAGGGGGCCTGGCCCCCACTTTTGGCCCAAAATTTCCTTATCTCAGTCAAAATGGGAGAAAACCTGAAATTTGCATAAACGGTAACTGTGGAGGGCATCGAGGAGCCCAAATTTGAACAGTTTTTGGTCATATCATGGAAAGGTTTTTGTCAGCATCAGGTTTAAGTTTGACTGGCCCCACTTTTTTCCGGTGGCGGTGCTTATGTGACCGCAGATTATGGCTATTTAGAAATATACATCTGATTTTGTAAGCCTGTAGGTCAGTCAGTGCGTAAACATAGAGGACAGATTTTCAAAGTTCTTTCCAAAATTAACTCGCTCATCGATGTTGTTTTTCTGCCATGAAGGGTTTCCGGCCACCTCGGGTAATTATGCTTAAGCCCTGTCCGACTGCGTGTTAATGCTCATTACAGTGCTTTAAAGGATGATGATAACTCGTCGCTGGGGCTTCGACAGCATATTGGAAAGGTAGTGGGACAAATGGTGATACAATAGGAACAGTGCTAGAAGTCTGAAGAAAGCCAAATAAGGCAATCGTGGTTTCCCGTGTTCATATATAGAACTCGCCTATCGCGTCGATTCAAATAAGTTTTTTTCTGCATCGGACCGAAGCAAGTATTTTCCACTCGCGAGTTAGTACTAGAGCAATACTCTCTCCTTGACGATATCTTTGCGCGATTTTACACTCCTTGAAGTTAAAGGAAGCAAGCATTTGTCAACACGTGGAAAAATATGTATGTATGTACACCGGACACCGGTTTGCAACAATGCACCGAAATACGGGAGCCGGCACCTCCATGAGCTGTCTTTGTGCTGAGCTGACCTTACGCTGTCACAGTAGGCAGCTCTGTTCCGTCCAGTGGCGGATCCAGGGGGAAGCAAAAACGGCATGTCCCCCAAATGGAAAGCTAGGGGCAAAACTATGTTTTTGCCCCCCTCCCCAAGCGGTCGACCTGCTTTATGCCCCGACTCATTTTTAATTTATAAGCAAGATTTCGGTGCTTCAACTCTCAACTTCAAACAGAACCAGCTAAGTTCAGTGTAAATATTGGGTCTTGGATAGAAAAAAGTATTTTGTGCCCATACTTTTTCACCCCGTGACGTTTTTTTGCCTTTTGGCTCAAATATCCCAAATCCTACTGTCAAATCATATTATTGTAGCACAATTTTTCACTGCGTGACGTTTTTTCTCTTTTTTCCTTTTTGACTTTGGTTTGCTCCTCCCAAACCGACCGGCTAGATCTGCCACTGGTTCCGTCGATGTCTTCAGAGAGCTCTCGCACCTGCATGGTGTTCAGGTTTACGGGTGTGAAACGATGAAACCGTTGGGTGCCCTTGATCTTCAACGCCGAGCTGTACCACTGTATCAGTCGTTTTGACATTTCAAAGACCTCCTCTCTACTGACAGACGCGAAATGGATTGTGGTGTCGAAGTATTGCGTCAGAAAAGAGAACATCAATAGAAGATCCAAGATCTGATCCTTTTCTTCTCTCCTTTACCTTGCTTACCTTGGCTGTTCTTCTTCTAACTTTACCGCCAACTCCGTCACAGGCGTTCTTCCCGTGGCTGGTAGCAAAAAGCGTTATTCACATGGTATTTGAAAGTCTGTCTGGATGATAACAAGCATTGATAAAGTGAAAATTGTTTTTGTATTGGCCACCGCACCCGGCTGATACGTAATGTGTTTTCTTCAAACTTGGCATGTGGGTGCGTAGCCAAGGTACGGGTTTGTGCTGCAAGATATGAGCCATGACGTGAGAGTGCTTTAAGTCGTCACTTAAAAAAAACTTCTACTGCACCGGACTCCATCCTCAATCCAGTATGGAACAAAAAGGTGTACAGTCACCTGCTTTGCAGACCAGTGATACGACTGAGCAGCATTTTGCGCAGCACATGTATTATTTTCTGATAAGTCATCGATGACTACGGCTTTCCCCCTTTGGTGCCTTTTCCTTTTTGCTATATAATGCCCTTGAGCCATATATATGTAGTGGTGATGGGTTAGGTTACATACATTCTCACTCAGGGGATCAACAAATCGCTCTATATTATCCACGCAATCCGAACGCGTCGATTCTCTCTCTGATTTTGACCATTCTTTGAACGTAATATCTTCAGAAGCCATTTGCACGGAGTCAAAAGAGTATAAATACTCCCTAACCTCCTCCTATCTAGGGCTCCTTTGACGTGAGGGTGTCCACTGTCACCGTACTGTTATATTTTTCAATATCACTGTTTCAATATATCACTGTTATATATTTCAAACGTTTCGCAACTTTTTCCGTATAATCACGGCACTTCACTAAAAGTGTCCGGTATGACGTACATACATTTAACATATATGACCTGATTTGACCTTAAAGATATAGATATAAGTCCATACAATTGAGCTCAAATAAAACAGTTTACAGGCCTCACAAATCCCGGAACATGCGTTTTCCTAACCCTCTTAATTGGCAAGATTTCAGGGGAGGCATTTCGGGACCCCCTTCATTACGTGTTGACACCAGACCATCCTCCACTGTGCGTGTTAAAAACACTAGTAGATATAAAAAACGGATGTTCTAACCTATTTTATTGGACGGAAAAAAGTTCAATCTTAAATTTGAGATATTCCATTTTGAAAACAAGGTGTACCAGCAAATTTGGGACATGACCTTAGGTCAAGGTCAAATCATAATTATTTTCACAAGTGACCTAGGGTCAAACGGACTTCAGATTCGAGTTTTTCGGTTCATTTCAGACCGGAAAAGGTATATTTAATACATAGTTCATCAGTCTCTGTGGGTTGTATGGTCATCTAAAAAATGCACTGTAAGCAGATTTTCAAAAAATGCCTGAGGCAATAACTTCTAAAGTTTTATTCCGATTGAGCTGAAACTCTCAGATTCAGCTTCGGGGTCCATGAGAACCCTATATGCCAATTTTAAAGAAAATCGGAGAGGTACCGTGTAGGCCTTGGTCGATTGGTGCTGGAATTGCCCCTCTATAAGAGCCACATTTCTTCGTCGATCGATTTGAAACTTCCTACACTCCATGACCCTTTCAGGGTCTACAAGGTGTATATCCGGGATTTTTCGATTTCGTGACCTAAGGTCAGGTCACGAGGTGACCTCTCCCATTGAAAAAGCATGGGAAAAAGCTGTCTTATGATCTAAAAGGCACAAAAACGATTGCAAATACTCGGCTTGTTCAGAAAAGCATTTTTAGACACCCTTTTACGGACCCCAGGGGTCATATTTTTCCTTTGACCTCTCCAAGGTTATCCAAGGTCACCAGGGGTCAAAAACAGTATTTTGGCAATAACGTTTGACCTAATTAAGCTAGAGCGTCGAAACAAACACCATCGTGTATGTCTCATCACTAGCTTTCATTTGACATACAGCAAGGTCACTTTCTGACCTTTGATGACCTCAGGTCATATAAAGTCACCAGGTGACCTCTGGAGGTCAAACCACTGGCGGGAGGTCATTACGTTCTACATAACGAAGAAAGTTCTGCCATTTTTCTATCTAATGTAGCTTATCAGACCTCAATAGCTCTAATGGCATAAGAGTCATGTCCAAGTTTCTTAAGCATTGCATATTTGAGTAAAAATAGCCTATCGTGACCTAACTTGACCTCTGGAGGTCAAACCATTGACCTGAGCGCTTAAACATGCGAGGTAATTTATTACTGAATTCACGCGAGCTTTCTAGTGCACTTTACAGATTTGCGCTAATCCTCATATTTTCGAAGTTAGAGGGGGGCCATCGATGGCCCCCGGTGGGGCGAAGGTGGCGCCGGACCCCCGGTGGGGCGCAGGCAGGGGCGGATCCAGGGGGGCCGCGGGGGCCGCGGCCCCCCCCTCGCCGGTAAGGCGCCCCCTCGGCACTAAGGCGCCCCCGGGGCCGCCTCCATTTGCTCCACATTTGCATGCCAAACGGAAATACTGGCGCCCCCTGGTAATTCCGCTGCATGCAAATACCACATTTTGACAACCTGCCCTGCATCACTGGCGCCCCCATGGTGCATCATTGGTGCCCTTATTTCACTCCACCGACGCCCCCAAGCCTCTTCCACCTCTTGAAATCCCACTATATATTACCGGCGCCCCACTCTTCCCTACGGACGCCCCTATCTTCTAAAATTCCGCTCCATATCACTGGCACCTCCATGGTGCAGCATTGATATCTCGTTTTTGCTCCAGCGGCGCCCCCACGCGTCACTGTGGGCGCCCCATCTTTTGGAACCCCGAATGTACCACCGGCGCCCCCATTGGGCATCATTGGTGCCTTCGTTTCACTCCACCGGCGCCCCCAAGCCTCATCGTGGGCTCTCCCACTTCTTGGCATCCCGCTATAAACTATTGGCGCCCCAATCCTCACCACGGGCGCCACCACCTTCGGAAAATCTGCTCTATAACACTGCCGCCTCCATGGTGCAGCATTGATGTCTCGTTTTTGCTCCAACGGCGCCCCCACGCGTCACTGTGGGAGCCCTACCTTTTAGACCCTCATGTACCACCGGCGCCCTCATTGGGCATCATTGGTGTCTTCTGTGTACTTCACCGGCGCCCCACGCTTCACCGTGGGCGCCTTTGCTTTTAGAGCCGATCTTCACCATTGGCGCCCCCGTGGTACATCATTGGTGCCTTTTTGCTCAAATGGCGCCCCCAGGCCTCACTGATGGGATCTTCACCTTTTACCAGCCCGTTTTATATCAGTGGGCCCCCACTCTCTCTCCCCGCTATGTACTACTGGATCCCCACTCCCCACTACGGGCGCCCCCACCTTCTAACAATCTGCTCTATGCCACTGGCGCCCCCATGGTGCATCATTGGTGCTTTCGTTTCACTCCACCGGCGCCCCCAAGCCTCATCGTGGGCTCTCCCACTTCTTGGCATCCCGCTATAAACTATTGGCGCCCCAATCCTCACTACGGGCGCCCCCACCTTCGGAAAATCCGCTCTATACCACTGGCGCCTCCATGGTGCAGCATTGATGTCTCGTTTTTACTTCAACGGCGCCGCCACGCGTCACTGTGGGCGCCCCATGTGCTGAAACCCTGCATGTACCACCGGCATCCCCATTGGGCACCATTGGTGTCTTCTGTGCACTCCACCGGCGCGGCGCCCCCACGCTTCACTGTGGGCACCCCCTGCTTTTTGGACCCGCTCTTTACCTCTGGCGCCTCCATGGTGCATAATTGGTGCTGCAGGCGCCCCTGGCCTGCACCACCGGTATCCATAACTCCAGTCTCGGTATCGCCTCGGTGAAGTATCAGCGTCCCCCCGATTCACTATCACCATTACCATCCCTCGCCCGAAAGCCCAAATAACTAACTGACTAACTTACCACACTTCCCCCGACTATAGATACCACCGGCATTTTGGCACTCCCATGCTGCAACAGTTAGTTAGTTAGTTAACCCGCGCGGGGCTGGGGTCTCCAGCCGAACGCGCGGGGCTGGGGGGTGTAAATTTTACCCCCCTGTTATCTCCCGAACTAATGGTCCGATTTGGAAAATTCAAACGCCAATCGAAAGATCTCATCACGAACAACTAAAAACATGTACTTTATTTAAATTTTGAGGTCAAGGTCAAGGTCAAACTGAGGTCAGCTGTCAAAAGCGTGGTTTTTTAGGTTGCAATGCTACGGAGATCAGGCAATGGAAGCTATGAGCTTCATATTTCATGGAAAGCCTTCACTTGAATGCAGCAAGATGCTTTGAGACCGTTAGGCTGGTGGCATGACCGGGTCAGGTCAAGATGAGGTCACTAAAGGTCACCATATTTTTGTATCCAAATGTGGTCATGCGATACATGTTTTTGAGCCATTTTGCATGCAGAATTCAGCTATGATGTTCAGAGAATCATATCTGAGATACTCTGGTCTCAACTTGCACAGCCGGGGTCAAGGTAGGTCATCAGAGGTCAACTTTTTTAAGTTCATACTTTTTGCCAAATGACACATGATTTTGGACCTGTTTTGTCTCAGGAACACTAAAAAAGTAGTGTAAAGCGTGTACGAGGTCATCCTGGGTCATCCTGGGTCACTATGATTCACTAAATAAAGACAGTATTGATCAGCCCTAAAAATCAGAGCGTGAGTCGCTGAGCTTTCGCAGCTCTCCAGGCTAAAGTTATAAAGCTAGAGGCTCAAATTTTGTCATGCATATGCACTGTATGGTGTTTTACCACATAAATTCCGGTTTTTGAAAAATCTTGAAAATTTTAGAAATTCTGTAACTTTTTCCAAAAAAATTATTTTTTAAAAAATATTTTTTTCCAAAACCAAAATTTTGAAAATCCGAGATAGCCATTTTGAAGACCACAATAATGCCTATCGTTTGATGCAAGAAAATTGGAAATCGGTTCAGAACTGTAGCTTCAGCAGCTCTTTAAACATTGCGCGATTTTGGTACAAAAATCGCCTGTAGTGACGTCACATTTTTGCTTATTTCTCGAAAAGTTTTCAACCGATTTTATTTTTATTTGGCAGAAATGTGTAAAATTTTTGTAAGAAAAGGTACTGATAATTTGGCGGCGCTGCGCGCCGCCGTTTTTGAGATATCGCAAAAATTCGCGAGGGGGGTAAATTTACCCCCCCAGCCCCGCGCGGGTTAAGGGCTTTTTATAAGGCGTTCTGTGCAGAGCACCTTTGCCCGCCTCTAAAGTGTGGGGGAGAATTTTCCGGGAGGGTGTTTACTTTAATGTCGCAGAACAAAGGGGCGAATCGTATTTCAAGGAATGGGTCGCGAAGTGTAGCAACACTTGCGAGGGAAGGGGCTTGCTACGGCAGAGATGCCGAGCCAGGGGCACAGGTAGGATTTAAAAGGGTACAGGAAGAGGCTTGCCAGCGTAAAGATTAGTTTTTTTAATTTTGTTCCTTGTTATCGAATGACCGTTTTGCTTACGTTACTCGAGTTCCTCCATTGAAAAATAATAATTTTGGGTTATTAGAAACACCCGCAAGCACCATGACGTGATGCCGCGGGTCTTTATCCTGCAACCAGGAGGTGAGGTTACAGCACCCTCTGTGGCTGGGTAGCCGCCGCCATGCTGTATCACCGCTGGACTCATTTACATACCAAAGCACTCCCGCATATATCATGCCCCCGGGTCACTAATAGGCGTCACACTTCAACGTGGACAACCCTCATCGATTTTTTGACGCCCTCTTCTTTGTGGTTAGGCGCCCATATTTCACGATTGACCGCCCTTTTCAGCTCTAGAGCACCCCACTGCATCATGGACTACCCGTGCCACCTTTGGCCGCCCTCTTCTGCATGATTGTTCTCCTGTTCTCCACTATTGACCGGTCCTTTGCAGATCTAGGGCGCCTCACTTCAATGTGGACTCCTCATTCACCTCCGGACGCCCTCTATTTTATGGTTGGGAACCCCATATTTCACGTTTGGGCACCCCTTTTCAGCGCTTGGCGGACCTCTGCGACGTGGACCACCGTAATTTACCTACAGGCGCCCTTAACTTTATGACTGGGCTCCCCGTTTTCACAATTGACCCGCTTTTCAGCCCTAGGGTGCCCCCACTGCAACGTGGACTGCCCTCATCCATTTTTAGCCGCTCTCTTCTGTATGATTGCGCGCACCTTCTCCACTGCTGGCCGCTCTTGTGCAGCTTTAGAGCACCCCACTTCACCAAGGACTGCCCTCATTCAGCTCTGGCCTCCATCCGCTTTGTGGTTCAGAACCCCTATATCATGATTGACCGTCCCTTTTAGCTCTAAAGCGGCCCACCGTAAAATTGATCGCTCTGATCCACTTTTGACTGCCCGCTAGTGCACGATTGCGCGCCCATTTTCCACAATTGTCTGTTCTTTCTTAGCCTTGGGGCGCCCCACTTTTACGTGTACCGCCTTCAACTTCGGATGTCTTCTACTTTGTGTTCGGGTGCTCCAATTTCACTATTAACCGCTCTTTTTCAGCCTTAGGGCATCCCACTGCAACATGGCACTACCATGGCACATGGACAGCTCTCAGCTTTGAGTGGTAACAATTGCCCCGAGTTCTTTTAATGTATGCTTTGGGTATCGATTGGTGTCATTTTGCTCCGTTACCACGCAGGATCTCCCAGGGTGCATTCATGCCCATCCGATGTATGGTCGTGTGCCCGTCCAATATGTGGTTGTGTTGTCTTTTGCAACAAAAACATGCTACGATGTAAAAAAGGGGGACTGGTAAAAGTAATGTTTCTTGTGAACAAATTTTGAGCACATATACCAATATCCCTTAAATGTGTTTAAAAAACATTCCGGATCTATTGATAATCCTATAAGCTGTTGACTTTGATCATTTACTTATTTTGCCGAGGTGTTTTCTTCGCAGTGCCACTAATGAAAGGCTAAAGGCTGTGTCCAGACAGTAATGCGAAATTCCCACGTCATCTGTGTAAGAAAAACATTCAGAGCTCGGCAGGAGGCACCTGCATAATTTTGGTTGCGTCCTCTCCCACATGTTTGTAAACAGCAAAAAGTTTCGCCTTGTGTAGAATATTATGGATTTATCACTATCCACTCTGCGCAGACAGGGTAAACTGCAACGACTGGTTCGCAAAATCTCCAAAGGCCGTCTCTGCGTAAATTCCGCTTCAAAACGTAATCCAGGTAGAAGTTGCCCTCTTTAATTGTTGCTTATTTAACTGGAGGCAGTTTGAGAAATCCTTCCTTTTCTTGGCAACGTGTTTTTTTAATCGGCACTTTTTCAAATGGCATCACAAATACGCAAAATTAGCATCACAAAGATCCATGATACCAAAGGTTGACCCCCAAATGGTAGTCTGACCGTACCCGGAGACTTCGCTTCCCCCTTATCGAAATCCTGGATCGTCCATGTACCCAGCCCTCTCGGTTGTTGATCAGTGATAGATAAGCTCGGTCAGTGTTGGTCAGGTGCAATCTCTAACATCATCACCTTGAATAGGCTGAGTTTTCGGCCGGTTGATAGAGCTGGAAAATACCTAGGTGATCGGGGAAGGAGAGTTGATTGGGTGATGAAACTATAGTAGGGAGGAACAGAAACGTAGTAAAGGGGTGGGGCGGCTAGCACAGTCGCATGAGAGGCACCCGAAGGGAAAAGATCGCGCGAAGGGCAGCCGGGCTACGCCAATCTATGACCAACCGTAAACCTCGGGGATAATAATAATTGTTGGGGTTTAACGACGCACCAACTGCCAGGGTCATACGGCGTCGCCAACTCTGACCCTGTTGGAACGGATTTTGGGGATCAGATCGACTTATTCAGAGGCTCCGCCGGGACTTGAACCCGGGACCGGTGGCTTAGCAGACAAGGGTGCTATCAACCTCGGGGACCAGCATGACTTGCTGTTACAAGCGTGACCCTCTGCGGCAAGCGACACCCAATATGTGACCGTCAGGGTCCCCTAGGGGCAGAAGAACACTCTTTAATTAGGTGGGTCACCTGTTTTTAAGAGGGCCCTCTGTGACAAGCATGACCAGTACATCATTCCGTGGTCGGCAGGGCCGAATGGGCGTGAAATGGCCAAGATGCTAAAAACGCCCAAAAAACCCAACACACACACAGGGCCGAATGCAGTCAGAAGAGCCTTCTGTCTGCCACCGAGAATGCCCTCTGTGCCAGCGGGGGATGCTGTGACAAGTAGGGCCCTCTACGGTCAGCAGGTCCTTTGGGACCAGGAGCCTCCTCGTTATCTATAGGGCAATCTTAGGTCAACAGGGATCTCTGTAACTAACAGATCTTTCGGTCGCAGTCAGGGCCATGTCTTGCCAGCATGTTTTTTTTTTGTCGGACAGGGTGGTACCCCGGTGACCATAAGAGGACTCTGTATCGTAAATATATATTTGGAACTGAACGCACAGTCTATAAAAAGGGTACTCCGGGATCAACAGGTCTTTCCGTGCCCAGTAGGGCCTGCCATACTCTTGTGGAAGGTCATGAGGTGACCTGAGGTCTAATCGGGAAGTCGCTGGGCCCCCTGCATCCAGGCGGGTAACCATCCATGACGGTCTTTGACTGCTGTGAGTGGGACTGTTGGGACCCTTAAATCCATTAGGATCTAAATCTGCCAGTTAGCGAACCCCCGGAGAAAGCCAGGAAGTGTACAAGTGTACACTGTGAACGACTTTGAGTTCATTTTGGTCAGTCGAGGGTCCTATGTGGCTGCCATAGCACAGCGAAGTCAGGCCAACGGCCAAACTCTGGTTATAGCTAGTTATAGTTCCTGCAAAAATTCAGGTAGATGCCGTTGAGGGAGACACGAACACATTTTTCCGAGTTGATCGCTGATGTGGAGTATCCCTAAACTGGGCCTTTGCTTGGGGCCGTATTCTGATGCAGAGAGTACATAAGAATGGGCGCACGCACGTCGATATTTTATTCTGATTTCCAGCCTGCACCCACACTGCGCAGGTGGGGTCAAATCAGCATTGTGATCGTAGTGCGCACATTAGATCGGTATGCTGATATTCTGCGTAGACTAGGTCGGTACTGGTCCCTGTGCATCCCGGGTACGCTTGTCCTACGTCGAGCGTGGCTACGCATGGAAGAAGGTCAAAATACCACATTGGAATACGGCAAGTTGCTTGTCTCAGTCAAGTCTTAGGAGGCATTATATTAGAATATAGCCTTAGAAAGGTTTACAATAACTGGGGTCTTGAAGTAAGCCAAGGTCCATGAACTTAAGTAATAGATCCTTCGTGGCTGGCTAGCTCAGATTGAAGGGAACTGGGATCACTGCTCTGACCTAGTGGTTTATTAGACCCTCATGGCTAGTTAAGGCCCTGTGTGCTAATCATCATCATATAAGCAAAGTGTATCGGGATTTGATCTGACATGTCCTGTAGAAACCTAATCCCCAATGGCAAACATAGGCTCATTGAACGAGACGGGCCTATTCTAAATATTCGTTGGTCTTCTGCAAACTGTTTAAGGCTTCTGAAGATAATTTTGATCACTGATTGGGAAGAAAATAGTCCCCATGCAGTCTCCCCGGGTCCCAAAGTGTCTTTACTAACCGTGGGTTCCAGTGCACAATAAAACAAACGCCAAAGAGATACATTCACTTTTTACCACTCCTGAGATGTATTTTAGATACATTCAAAGTCATGATCTTTCCTCATTTTTTTTAAAGAAAATATGGAAACTAATTACCTCTTTGACCATCGCCCAGTGGGGGCTGTTTCAACACCCCCTCTGGTTTTTCGGGCGGCAAGAAAAAAACGGCGACGCAAAGCGCCGGCGTACTTGACACACCTTATTCTTGATCGATTCCGCAAGAATCCCCAAAAATTTTGCTTGGGTCATCTCAGGTCAGGTCATCAGTGCAGGTCAAGTGACCTTACCTCAAAAAGTTTTGAAGGTGGCATAAGTAGGAAATGGGTGAATCTTTTGAATTGAAACTTATAACACATAATGGCCCCACCGAGTTCTCCAAAAAAGTTCGGGGATTTTTCATATCGATGACATAAGGTCAAATACGGACCATGACCTCTCCATTGGAAATACAGAGGAAAACAGAAAATGGTTTGTATTTGTGTAGATAAAGGTGATAATACCTTCATATTCTCCAAATCGAAGTATCTTAGGCCCCTTTTTAGGTTCATGTTGCAATTTTTGACCTGTGACCCCTGAGAGATCATCCCGAGCTACTTAAGCAGTTTTCAGACTTAGGTCAATAACTTTGCATGAAATGATGATACAGCTTTTATGTTTATACCATTGCGTTTGGATTGTTTTTTTTTCTCAATCATTTATTTCACAAAACACGGCTGTAAACTTTGCAAAACAATTTAACAACTCTCCTTCACACCTTGCCGCTCGTGTCACGGTAGTAGCCCCACGTCGCTTCAACGTAACATCGTCTCGACACCAAACTCATCCCCCCCCTCACCCCCCCTTCCCAATCCCTACCCTCCCACAATGTGCAATCACGTTGATTTCATACACTTCACAGATCACTTCACATCACGATAACCTCCTTCACCGTATGCAGCTCGCCGAAGTGGGTCCAGATTATGCAAACTAAATGTATAGCTCAAAATGTTCATTTATGAATGGTAGCCATCTCTCGTGAAACCTGTCAATTCTTCTATCCTTCTTTGCAATGCACCGTTCCATTTGAAATATTTTTTCCAGAAATGCTGGAAAGACTCCCATTTTTATTTCTTCATCCTTAAACCTCTGATTCACAATGAACTGTTTTGCAGCCAAGACTATAAGATTGACAACATTCAATGTTTCCAATGATCCAAAGAGAATGTTTGTAACAGTGCCAGAGAACTGTTTTGTTGTGGCAAGCTTTGGGTTAATTTTTCTAACTAGATCATCCCAAAATCCTCTAACCTCTCCACACTCTACAAAGAAATGCTCGATTGTCTCTATGTTACCGCACCTATCACAGAATGGATCATCTATCACATTTCGTATGCACAAGAATCTTCGAGTGGGGAAAAAACCTATGAACTATCCTATATTGTAAATTTTGAAGCTTTGTTGATTTCGTGATGTTAAATGGAAGTAAGTACACTTTACACCAGTTTTCTCCGTATTCAACTCCTTCGTCTATCCATTTCATTTGCGCTCTGGGGGTTATCTCCTTTAGAAATTTATTTGAAAAATATTTTACTTTAATCCGCTGAACCGGGACAACTTTTCCTTTCACTTCTATGCCACAGCCAAGTACCTTCTCCTGAACGGTTAGTACTTCACTGCCAACGGCAAGCCGTCTCCATATCGCAGGAATGGCCCGGCACCAGCCCATATAAACAAGAGGATCCAGTCGTGTCAAGTTATTGCTTTCCTTAAACGAATTATAATCCAAGATTTGTCCCTCATGATTAAAGAATGCATCAAGGAACAATATACTGTTTTCGTACAATGCAGCATTGAAAATAATTTTCCCTTCCACCCGAATAGCTTCATTATTCCACATTATTTGTTTACGGACTTCCTTTCCACAAGTAGGTTCTTTGATGGGGACCGCTTCTCTAAACCAACCTAACATCTCTTTGTAAAACGCAGCTACTCTTCTGTCTTTAACCCACGCAAAATTGTAATTCATATGCAATAAGTGCTCTAACTTGACACGAATCCTTTTCTGAAAAATTTTAGCGAACCCTATATCCATATTCCTCAATAGTCTGCCCATCCAAGAGCAACGCAGCCCTTTATAAAGATTTATCACATTTGGACAATTTAAGCCCCCATTCTTGACTTCTTGACACAGCACATCTCTAGCAACTTTTGGCGGACGCCCCCTCCAAATGAAACGCATAATTTTACTTTGGATTGTGTCCAGATGTCTCTTTCGAAAAATTACTGCGGAGGTCATGTGGATTAGCTGAGAAATAACGAGAGCTTTCGCTATTGTTATTTTTCCTTTAAGCGTGAGATTTCGCTGGGACCACTGGTTCAACACATTTTGAATCTTAATCAAAACTGGCTGAATATTAATGTCACTACACTCATGCAAGGCACTAAATGTAACGCCTAAAATCTTAACTCGCTCATTAGGTTCCTGTCCACAAATACGTTCCGCTGAGTGTTTCTGGGAGCCTAACCACATAAATTTACATTTATTTAGATTTAATTGCAGGCCGGAGTACATTCCGAATTCCTTCACTAGCTCCAAAGCATTCTTGGCTGAGTCAACGTCTTTTACGAACAAAGTTGTATCGTCTATATATTGTGATATTCTTATTTCCTCATTGGAAATTATTATACCGTTCACCCTAGGCGATGCACGAATCTTAACAGCCAAAATTTCGACAACTAAACAAAATATGAGACTGGAAGCAGGGCAGCCCTGTTGCAGACCACGTGATGGTTTAAACCATGAGGAAGTAAATCCATTGTTTATGATAGCGAGTTCCATATCCCTATGCAGTATCTGAATCCATTCAATAAAATAACTTCCAAATCCGAACTTTTTCAGAGTATCTTCAATGAACTTATGCTCGACAGAATTGAATGCATTCTGGAAATCCAATGCCATAAGAATTCCACCTATTTTATCGGCGTCACAATATTCTATGATGTCAGAAGTTATTCTTAAATTTACTCCAATATTCCGCCCTCGTATTGAACCTGTCTGATCAGGAGCAACTAAATCCCTCACTACTAGCATTAACCTATTGGCGATAACTTTTGCAATTATTTTATATATAATATCTAAAAGACAGATCGCTCGTTTGTTTTTCAAAATTTTTTGATCGCCCTGTTTAGGAATCATCGTTATAATACCCCTCCTTTGAGTAACGAAAAATAGTCCTTTTTCTTTCACTTCTCTAATATAACTTACAATGATCTGTTCTAAATCTTCCCAAAAGAATCGAACAAATTCCTTAGTGAACCCTGAAACCGACGGTGCCTTATTGTTTTTCATACCATCAAGAGCTAACCTGCATTCGATGCCGGTGATGGGAGCGTCACATAATTCTCTGTTCTCGGCGCTAACCTTAGGACATTCCAATTCTCCCAAAAACATATCGCAAGCTGATTCACTACCTCTATCATAGCTATCCTGTGTTGCGTATATCTTATTAAAGAATTCCTTGCACATAATTAGAATATCCTTATTACCAGTTACGAAATCACCATTTTCCGATTGCAGCACCTCAATTTCCTTATCCATATTCCTTTGCTTATGCAGGTTGAGAAAATAGCGAGTGGGGCGTTCACCTTGTTCAAGCCACTTAGCACCAGAATAAATCATTGCTAGTTTACCTTTTTCTTCTTGTATTTCATCAGCACGTACTTGCAATTGTCTATACCTTTCTAGCAAACAATCATCACCACACGTGGCTATTTCGGATTCGATCTTATCTAATGATTTTAAAATCCTACTATTTTCTTCGCGTTTTGCAGTTTCTCTTTCTTTCCATCTTTTAATGCTAGCTACTCTTATTTTACTAGATAGAAGTTCCAATAAAAGACCAGAATCAGAAACATTATTGTAAAGTTCCTGACCCCGTCTTGCTTTCTCTATTTCGGTTTTGACTAATCCTACAAAGATTGTGTCTTCAAGCAGTTCATTACGGAATCGAAAAAGCCCTGGACCTTTATCAGAGGAAAACAAATTAAATTCAGCACTTACTATGCTATGATCGCTTAATATCCCAGGCCTTATCTCAACCTTGCTTACAACATGATGAGTTTTAATGTATTCGCTTATGATAATGTAATCCAGCCTGGATTGCTGTAATTGCGGTGTTAAACGGCGCCATGAATAACGTCGCAGTTCAGGGTTTTTCTCACGCCAGAGATCAATAAGCTTATGTTCCTCTATTGAATTGAGTAATATTTTGGCTGCGGATGGAACACGAAAATCGGTCCTTGAGGTGTCTCGATGTGATAAATGTGTGTTTAAGTCTCCACAGAAAATGATGTAAGACTTTTCAGCCTCAGACATGCTGTTGATTTTATCATTGATCAAACGAAAAAACTGTTTTTGCTGGCTCTTTTGTCGCTGAGTTGGCGCATAAGCTGCAACTAATTTCACCGTAAACTTACTAAATTTCAAGTCCGCGATAATAAGCCTACCATCATTAGAGCAATGTGAAACACTAAACACACAGCTTCCTTGCAATGACCGGGGCATAAGAATGGCGACTCCGCACTCAATAGTAGTCTTTCCATGCGAGAAAATTATATCCGATCCCCATTCAGCCTGCCAAACATAAACATCGCGATCACATGAGTGGGTTTCCTGAATTACCGCAATGTGTTTGGGAAAGTGAGAATGTAGGAATCGAAACAAAGTTCTTCTTTTGGACGCTAACCGAATGCCACGAGCATTAAATGTTAGGATTTTAAGATCAGACATACAACTTAAGATAAATTAACGTTTTCCTCTTCTTCCTGAGCTACCGTTGAACAGCGACCATAACCTTGCAGAAAAATGAGGAACTAGCAAGATTACTCGCCATCTATCGGATAGCCAATTTGTTAAACGGTACAGTGTCAATTCAGGAGCAACCAAGAAGTGTCTTATTTCAATGAATTCGTTTAAGAGTTCAATGTTATGTTCGAATACATACGATGATTTAGTAGCCCTGAGCAATGTCCTTCTGAAATGTATAGGAACTAGAGGTGCTAATCCAGACCCCACATCGACGAACAAGCATGTTATATGGTGTGCACAAACACCTAATGAAATCCCATCCACGATATCGAAAGTGATCGAAACACTGCTCCCCCGCACCGAATGCGGCTTACAGCCAGAAACCCCTCCCCCTGGTCCCCACCCCCACAATTTAGCGCGCCGCAAGACAACGGCGCAAGATCGAACAGCTCGATCGCGGCCCGAAGTATTGGGAGCCTCCAACAGGTAACGCAGTATCAATTTACCAAACATACTAAGCAAATACATTTGGACCATGAAACGCAGTTAAGCCCTCGAATTCACTGATCATTCCGCAGATTCGTGGTCATACCTGCATAAGTCACACTGAATCCCCAGATACCCAGCATGCAGGGGCGGGCGGCCGGGCCCGCTGACCGGCGACCCCCATGCGTGGAGTCGAAATTTAGATGGGAAGGTGTTCTCTGTAGAAGATATCGGGATTTGCCAAATTGCAGCAGGTCGCCGGGCGAGCCCGGCCACACCGCTCTCTGAGATCTGCGGACACAAACAATCATTGTCATATCTGGCAGTGCGGCATACAAGTACACGAGGGGCCGATTAGACCAGAGGGCCTTAATGCACACAGTTTGTGGCTCACATGATTCAGGAAATTAACGGAAGCGAATCATCACAGCAATACAAAACTGAATCTGGACTGAATCTGAATTACGCATGGTTAACAAAATACTGCATTAGGTAATATGACCAATTGATCATTCCAGTCAGTCACCTATTTGGCAAACTTGTTACAACGCCAGTCTAGTTACAACGCCATCTAACGGGTGAATCACACATATGGTACAGAGGGCGTTGTCATCGCATTGACCCGATGACCTAAACCAGTCAGCTGGGGATTTCATCACCACATGGTTTTCTCCCGCGTACATCACGTTTCCGATTGCATTCTATGACAAGGAGACATATTGATAGTAACCATCTCTGGCCTTTCCTAACAGCTTGTTCTACCGATCTAACCTTGAAAAGGGTGCTAGAATATAAGCAAAAAAACTTTTAACGAGAGTGTAGGAAAGACAAATCGACTTGGGATCATCTCAGCGCTGATAACAACTGCAATTAGATTGACTCTTCCGAATTACGTGACCGTTTGCACTCTACAACATGCTAGAAAAAAACATGGCAGCAAACATTGTTTCTTACTTTTGCAAACATGATGCTCTACAAGTCGCTTTATATATCCAATATCATGTACCTGTGTGAGGAGAAGATAAAGTCAATTTACCAAGAAGAATTGAAATAACAAAATTATTAAATACGCTCACAATACCGACAGCTACAATCCAGTTAACACTTCCCTGTTTTTTGAAGATCGGCGAGCGGTGTAGCAGTATTTTAGCAGGTAGTATCGCCACTAGTGTAGGACCACAAGAAGACGTGGCCTAGGTCCATCTCCCGCGAAAACGAAGAGGCATTACTCGGCAGACGGAAGAACTGCTCCAGTGAGGATGAACTCTGCCAGCAGGTCCCACGATCCGGCAGCGAGAAGTGCTCCTGGCGATGCCGCTGAAATTCCCAGACGGCCGGCCGAGTCAGACCGAACTGTCTGAGTTGGCCGTGCAGAGAAAGGCTGCCAGCAACCTCGCCCCTCGCAGGCAGACCTGCTGTCCCTCACTGGTTTTCCTCCTCTCACTCAGTCTCTGTTCCAGCTTGGTAGCGGAGGCAACCGACCGCCCAACAGCTCCTTCAACTGTTGCTCGGAGTCAACTCGGATGTTAGCTCCCCCCACTTCCTTTCGGCAATACACAATTCCCCGACGGGAAAACACCGAACGCACTTTGGCACCATTTTCTGAGCGTTTCGCTGCGAGCAGCAGCTGGTACAGTCTTTGGTGTTCAGGCACCAGCGACTCAGATAGGAAAAGTGGTGCCATCTGTCGGCGGGACTGAGAACCCGTCTGGCTCCCCGCGCGGCGACCGCCGTGCACCTGCCCTGGCATGAGGTCAAATCTACGCTCGTAAAGATCGTCTCGCTTCCGACGCTGGCAGAATTTTGCGATGACCTTGGTGTCCCCTTGTAGTCTGTGAACTACTTGGAAGTCGGATTCGCTGAGTTCCATATCAGGAAAGTATTGATGCAGCACCTCAAGGGTTTTTGCGGTGATGTTTTCTCCTGGAGATTTTCTTTTGAACTCGTTGCATGTTAGGATTAGTGATGACAGCCTCCGGTTCATGTCTATCGCTTTCACTTGGTCTGTGAGCTTTTTATTTTCTTTTTGGCATAAGTCGATGTCATTTTTGAGGCCCTCGATCATCAAACTTTTATCATGGTTTTCGGCTTCTAGGATCTCAATCTTCCGTTGCATAGTCGCAAACTTCACTTCAAAAGCTGCTATCACTTCCTTGTTTCCAGCTTGAATCAAACTTTTTATGGCATCTAGGGTGACCGGATTTGACTCACCAGACCTGGCTGTGTTCTTTCGGGGTGATTTCCTTTGTGTGTTCCTTTTCTTTTCGATGTTCTTCGCCATCTCCGTGACTGATAATTGCCGTTTTCGGTTGCGGCCAGTCGCGCTGTCCGTATCCTCCGCTGCATCGGTGAAGACACACTCTCGGTCTCGTTCGCTCTCGGACTCCGACATTTCACTTCACCTCACAATGGTCACGTCTGAAAATGTATGAAAAGTTCCACCTCTCGTTGAGCTGATGCTGTACAATAACAGCTTAATTTTTCACATGGGGCTGGTGGGTACACTCGCTCTGCACTGCGTCACACTGCGGGAGACCCCCAGGTGCCTGGCGCTAACCCCACACCATACCACGGAGCTCCGGCGAGGCACGTCCGACCTTGACCGGTGTCAGCGCGTAACTGGATTGCGTTTGGATTGTTATTGCCAGTCGATTGATAGGCATATGGACTATGCTAAGTCAAAATGTGACCTTGACCTGGCCTGAGGTCAGGTGATTTGTGTTTTGACCTAGAGTGCTCATATTATACATCATTCGATTCGTCGTGACGAGAGAGAGCGAACAGTGTCTACAAAATTATTCTGACTCAACGCTGTCAGACGCTAGACTTTGCTCAAAATGCCAACTTCTTTGACCTGCCATGACCTCAATGTCGACCTGAGCCAAAAAGTGACTGATGTAGTGTCTTCATGAATTTGTATGAGCTATCCACCAGGGTTCGCGTTTTTTCGCTATCCTGCATAGGGGACGAGTTCGAGAGGGGGTGTTCAAACCCCCCCCACCAGGGCGAAGGTGACTCGGAGGCCCACCGGGGCGCAGGTTAACTGATTCAGTTCACAAAAATACTTTAAATGGGTAAAGAACATAAAATTTGGCGCCCCCAGCCGGCCTAAAAATGGCGCCCCCTGGCCATGAAAGTGGCGCCCCCCAGCGCTGCGGCCCCTAGCGAAAATTCCTGGATCCGCCCCTGGGCGCAGGTTAAGTTGTTCTGAATACTTAATCTTCAAAAAGACTCAGAAATATCCAAATGAACTTTCAAGAAACAAAGGATGCTCAATCGTACCATGAATTGGAAAATTTTGATTTTGAAAGGTTTCTTAAGGCCAACTAATGGTTGGTTTGCCTACAGATCAGGCAGTCCCATCTAAACTTTTCTCCATGCGGAGCGGTGGAACAGCCTAAAAATCGGGTATCAGTGTGTCAAATCTGAAGGATGAATGGTGTATTGGAATGTTGAATGTGCTGAAACTGGGAACAGGACCTCAGAAGTTTAAACAGGATGTCTTTTTATTAAATTTAATTTACTATCAAAACATTGTGACAATACAGCAGCTTATATTAAATAAATGATAACAGTGAATGGACCAATTTCTTGAAATTCTAAAATGAACAGTTATAGGAAACATAATTTTGGAAATGAAACCACCTATTTCTTCCACCTTCAATTCTGCAGAACAAAAATATAGGGAAGAGGGGGAGAACTGGGACGAAAATTGAAGGCTGATTTTAGAAATTTGCAGAAAATCAGTGACTGATTGCATAATATTTAAAATGGTACCGTTAGATAGAGCAGACAATTCTCTTTCATTATAAAATGTCACAGCTTCAATACTCAAAAGGTATTTGGCCAATATAACGAAATATAAAAAAACACCTGAGGTGGAGAGTTGGGACAGGCCCAGGAGAACTGGGACACACAGCGGGGAGAAGTGAGACACACGGGGGAGAATTAGGACATGGACCGATGTGTGATATAATATACAAGTGCATTTACCCGTGCTCCACCGGGGTACCAGGGCCACCCCTGGTTCACCAGTGGGGGGGGCATCGATGCCCCCTCTAACTCCGAAAATATGGGGGTTAGCACAAATCTGCAAAATACATTATAAAGCTCGTGATAATTCAGCATAGTTTTACGTCACATGTTTTAATGCTCAGGACAATGGCTTGGTCTCCAGATATCAAGTTGGGTCACAGACTATTTCTACTAAAATATGCAATGGCTAAGAAACCTGAGCATATCTCTTATGGCATTAGAGCTATTGACATATGGTCAGGTAAATTTGATAGGAAAATGTCAGAGCTTTTTCCGCTATGAAGAACGAAATGACCTCCCTCCAAATGTTTCACCTCCAAAGGGCACTTCTTGACCTAACATGGCTTAAGGTCACAAAAGGTCATAAAGTGGCCTAGCCGTATAGTAAATGAAAGTCAAAGCTAATACATAAACAATGACATTTGATTTAGCGCTCTAGCTTGATTAGGTCAAAATTTTTCGTCAACAGACTGTGTTTGACCCATGGTGACTTGTGGTTACCTCAGATAGGTGAAACACAAAATTGTCCCCTGGAATCCGTGAAAGGGTGGTCGAGAATACTTTTTTGAGCAATCTGAGAATTCGCAATCATTTTTTATGACAGCTTTTCTCATGTTCTTTTTGTATGGGAGAGGTCACCTCGTGACCTGATCTCAGGTATCCAAATCAGAAATCCAGGACATAAATTGTTGTAGACCCTGGAGGGGTCATCAAGTATAGAAAGTTTCAAATCAATTGGCTTGAAAATGTAGCTATAGTTGAGCTCAAATTTTGAAGTGAGGTGACCTTGGTTGACCTTGTCTGGTGACCTGACCTAGTGTGGCCTAGGGCAAGAAACTTCAGGGATAGTGGGAAAACGATGGGGTTAGAGGTAGACATCTCAACCGCGGTGCTGCGTCGCGTCATTTCTTCTGTTATTTTGAAAATTCTTAGGAGGTCATCGATGGCCCGGTGGGGTGAGGGTTAGCATAAATTCAACACACGCTTTGCATGTTCACGGTATATGAACATTTACGTCAAATTCCACCAGAGCCGGAGGAGAACGAGACATATTTCCACATCTTTGTAATATAGTCACAGATGAACATAGTTCACCTGACCATTCGGCCCCACATCACTTCTGTCACGATACAGGTCACAAACCTACGAAATTTGACCAGGGATGGCATCCGTGCACGGCACACTCGCCCAGCCTGTCCCAGCCTATTGCACGTCCCGCATGTATCCACTCTTCAGAATACCTATCCAAACGCAGGACACATGGTGTTATAACAAAATATTAAATGTTGTTATCTTAATATAAATGAAATGCTAGTTGTATTTTAAATTGCAGCGTGAAATGGTAAGGGCCCATATTATTTTAATGTGTGTGATGAGGATAAATAACTATAATTAAAGATAATACCTTCAAAGATATGATAATCTTACAAATCCTACGCTCGTAAATGACTACAAAATAACCTTCTTCCATGGACTATAATCAATCGCATTACATATAATCTATATTTCGGGGAAGTGCAACCTTGCGGGGAGAACTGGGACACTGAGTCCCACTTCTCCCCAGGTCGCCATTTTTAACAAAGTCTTCCTGCACCGGCATTCTATCAATCCTAATGTTATGTATTTCAGGGCATTACGTCTGCATAGTATACAGAAATACAAAAATGCGACAATAGCCACATCACAGTTCTAAAAATCACGCAAAACAACTAAGCATACCCTCAGAAAAACAAGTTTTTTGCTGACACTCACGTATCGTGACCACCGCCAGACGAAAAGGGGAAGTATCACCATGGTGATGTGCGAGCAGTACGACAGTAGTGGGGTCAGCAAAAAATAATCGAGAAAACAGGCAGCTGGCGGAGAAAACGGCTCTGTCCTACTTCTCCCCCGTCCCAGATCTCCCCCTCTCCCCTAACCTTTTTTAATCACCATCAGGTTAATGAAGGTACAATGGGGCAGCTTTGGTCCACCACCAAAAAAATGTTCCACTATTTTATGGAAATGTTTTGATGGGGTGTTCTACCAAAACTTATGGTGGGACAGATGATCCACTATGTGTGCTGCATTTTAGTAAAGAGAGCTATAGTTTTAGTGACTTCAGGAAGCAGCAGGTACTTTATGGATAAATAGCTTCATTTTATGACAAAAATCTGAACTTGCTAGGATAATGTATGGGGCATTTTAAGTACGAGGTGTAACCAAATGAATCATGTAAGAAAATGATTTGCCTCACAACTTCTGTAGCGCCTAGTCAAAGCTCACCAAATGAAAGCACAGCCACTGCTATTTTATTATAACTGGAGTTTTGGAGAAAATGGAAACATGTGAAAAATAATAAATAATGAAAGAGTGACCTAGCTTCCAAGCACAATAAGCCAATTCGAAAAGAGCTGAGTGCCGCAATACAGCAATTGCGGGTTCCATGATGATTAAGTTTGGATATGGATACAGCTCGAGCAGATGGAAAGAGTCTTCAATCTCTATTTTGTCTACATTCCTTGCACCCAATCGATGTTTTCTTACACAGCCTTTTCTTCGCCCAAATTCACAATTTTCTTTATCATCATCAATTAATTTCTTTTAACTACAATACGAAGACAGCAGAAACAAGGAACAAGAAGCAGACAAAGAAGAGCAGGCAGGACGAAATCATACAATAAGGCAATATAATGAGCATGACACCAGTCGGAGCAAATCAGAATAGCAGTCACATAAAGCAATGTGCATGCAGCCAAATTTTCATGAATACTAGTTTTGTTTAATGAATAATATTGTCTAAAATTTGATACTGTTTTATTTAATAGCAAAGAAATATTTACCCTCTGCAATCTATTCTCCTTCACCTTTGCACTGTAAGGAAAATATTTACCATCACTGCACGAACTCCTGCCAAATCGTGTTGAATGTGGATTAAAGAGAATCAGATTTTCACTGTTTCCATTGCCAAAAAAATTATCAGTATTGCAAATGCATCTGGAAAAATCATGTTATCCTGATTGGAATTGTCCATGGAAACTTGTCAGCCAGTCCCTTACCTTGCCCCCAGCCTCATTTTCAAATTGAGAAGACCATGACGTCACCAGTTTTTCCTTTGTTCTGCTCCTTTGCTAACTTGGAAACTTAAAGTCAGGGACGTAGGAACGGGGGGGGACCATGGGGGCAGCTGCCCCCCAACTTTCATGATTCTTAACCATTAACCTTATGGCGTTGAATGGAAAGAAATTACTTGAAAACTCCCGCTGCCCCCCCAACTTTAAACATAGTTCCAACGCTCCTGCTTAAAGGGCATAAGAAATAAGCAATTTTCAAGCATGCTACGAATTATATATACACAACACAGTAATATCAGTTAGCATCAACGGAAATCAATGCCCTACAAAGAATATTTTTGCCATAATTTCCTCAATATTTACCTTGATAATACTACGGACACTTCGAAATAGGTACACAAAACAACGGAGACAAAAACCGTGTTATTCTGCCGTGCAGAAGCCATACTAGTGTGCCACACACATGCGCAGTACGGTATCTTGTGGTCCATGATACCATACTGCGCATGCGTGCAGCACAATGTTATGCGTTCTGCCGGCAAAATAACACGGCTAAAATCGCGTCGAAGGAATGTCGCATATGCGCAGTAATCGGTTGACTTTCAATTCCGTTTCACAGCGAGTCCACGATCGAGCTAAATCAAGGTTTGGGATTTTACTGAATATTTACATTATTATTTTGATGACGTCTTTAATTAGTAGAAAAGAAGATATATTTCTGTTTCTAGCGTATCAAAGTGAAGAAAAAATGTGGTTTACTGATTTTTAGACCAATCTTGTTGATTAACTATGCTTTCTGGAACTTCGACAAACTGGTCCATTCCCTTTAAACACACATAGGGTGCGCGTTACAATGCTTTTTGCGAAATCGAAATTTTTTCACGTGGCTTTGGACGGTAGACACAAATATAAGGACAATCCTGCAAAAACATTCGTCATTTTCTCGAGTTTAAGCAACGGATTTTCACTTTTTAACCTTCCCCTAGTGGGGCGGAAGGGTGCTGACTAACCCCCTACAGACTTTTCGTCGTCGCAGAGAAGCAAAGGCGCCAAGCGCCACCGTACTTGGCACAGCTTATCATATATCAATTCTGCAACTTTCCCTAAAATTTTTAAACTCGGGTCATCTCGGGTCAGGTCATGGACGGCGAGCTCAGAGCACTTCCCTTGGTATGGGCGCAGAATTTCCCATGTATGTCCATGCATGTCCCATGTAGCCTGGGCGCAGAAACCGTAGTGGTATTGGCAGTGGCTGCCTCTAACTGTTGAACTGTGGAGGCAGTGCCCCCTTCCCCAATTCCCAACTTTGAGCTGATTTCAGATCCTTTTCGGTACCTATAAAATTAAGTGGTAGCTTGAATTTCCTTTTACCCTACCATCGGCATCAGCTCTTGCCCCCTCCCCGAGCTTAAAAAATGTTCCGGCACCTGTGCCCCGTACCGAAGGCATAGAGACTTCCCGAAATCTGAACTTAAAAAATCTTGACTCTCAGCTAGTGTCTATCTTTGGTTGCACATCCTCTGAGGTTTTTGCCTGGTTACGGGCCTGCTTTGGAGGGGGACCATGGCATTGACAAGATGGCTCCCGTGATCCATACCCGGCACGAAACTTCTCGATACTTCTCAAAAACTTCCGCCCTGGAAAACGAATCTTATGTTCAAACAAAGAATAAGCCAGGAAACGGGCAAGGCAAAATCACTATGGTCAAGAATAGTCACATTCAAATTTAAATACAACTCCGAATTAACTGAATATCACGCACATATGTTTTATGTTGAATAAAGCTGGTCCAACCACCGAATTGAATATAAATTTTGTCTATTTTTTTCCAGGGGAAATATAACCCCAGCTATCCCTGCTTCTGGGTGAGCTGTCGCTCAGGCAAAAAACCGTGGAGGACAAGACCGGCCTGAAACTCGTGGGTCGTGCGGTCTATGCAGGGAAAATGGAGGTGGCTACCTTCGCCGACAACGGTGTTCAACTCCAAGTTTTCACCGTGGAGCAAAATCATCGGTCACTATGTACAAACACTGATACTCGGAATACAGGACGGAACAAAAGTGCCAGCAAAACCCGTGCCGTTGGTTCATCGAGTGATATAGACTCCTCGGAGATCAGGTGTTTGGTTTCAGGTGATGTGGATGCCAGAGAACAGGCGCCAGACTGTGTGATTTTCCCTGTGGTTTTGCTGTGGTTTGTTTGTGTCGTGATTTCTGCTGATTCTTTGTAATAGTAAATGAATATGCATTTGTTATAGCGTCTGTCTGTTTTTCATGCATTCTTGGGTGAAAACTGATTTCTAATTTGTATTTTTTATTCAAAACATTCAAAATTAATTAGGGCAATTCCATCACAAATCGACCGGGTTCTACACGTTGCCCAGTCGATTTTCTTTGAAATGGGTTTACGGGGTTCTAATTGGCCCTGAAGCCGAATATGAAAACTTTGACCTTGATTAGATTACAACTTTTGGGAGTTATAGGCTCAGGAAGTGTTCGGGAATCTGATCACCGTGCACTTTTCGGATGCCCATAAACACCACTAGAACTCATAAATATGTACAAATAAACTGTGTGTACAAAATACTATATATATATATATATATATATATATATATATATAAATACTATAGTATTGTTAAAAGTTTGGTAAAAAATTGTCATTTGGGGGGCTACTTTATAAAAAATTGGACCTTGGAAAAGTAGTATTTGCATAGAATATGCGGAACGGTGGAAAAGATATATATTCCGACGGTTTTCTACCATACTCAGCGACGGTGGGACGTCCAAATTTAAGGGGGCGCACCACGAGTTTTTCAACCCATAGGCGGATGCAGGGGGAAAGGGGGGATAGGCACGTGCCCCCCGATCGACGGCGCCCCCCAGAGGTGCGGAAAGTATGCTGGCTGTCACAAACTCAATGCGACGTATGCCTCCTCTGTCACACAAAGCTGGAAATAATAATTGTATACTTCAATACTATTTCCAATATGCTGAATGTCATCTACCTGTCTCTTACTTTTTGCAGCAGACAAGGTTCAAGCACCAAGCCATTACAGCATGAAAGTAGTAAACTGTGTTTTCATTTTTAGATCATGTTTTTGTTTCTCGAAGGAGAATTTCCAATTATGGATCATCGTTTCCAGTATTGGGATCATAACTATTACTGGCAACTCTGACTGCAGTTTCCCCCAATGATATGCATTTCCCTTTTTGAAGAAGTTTCCATTTTTGGAAGGAGTGTTTCCAATTATGGTACATTTCCCCATGATTAAATGTAGCAATTATCATGAAAATAATTATTATTGGGAACATATCTATGAATGGGAGCATACACCTACACACAATTGGGAACCCTGATCACAGCTTCCCCCCCCACTGAACTCCTATCTCACATTTTTCACATTTTTTATTTTCACCCAAGAATGCATGAAAAACAGACAGACGCTATAACAAATGCATATTCATTTACTATTACAAAGAATCAGCACGAAATCACGACACAAACAAACCACAGCAAAACCACAGGGAAAATCACACAGTCTGGCGCCTGTTCTCTGGCATCCACATCACCTGAGATCAAACAAAAAATATAAAAAAATATTCGATCTCCTCTCCCCTAGGATACGACATGTGGTACCCCTGGGTGAAAAAAGTCAGCTCCTTTGGGTCGAAAAGGTGCATCGTTCGTTTAGCAAAGTGCGCCCTCTGAGGCTCGCTCGCCCTTCACTCTTACCGAAATCCTAGACCCGTCACTTCACGTGTATGAGTATTCGACAGATGAGGCCATGTTGGACGATGGTGCTTGTGGAATTAAACGGACTAGAAATGTATGTTCGGAAAATTCCACTAGTTGTATGAGGTACTCACGGTTCAATTTGAGAGGGCCGACATCCTCCTTGTTCGTCAGGAACAATATTAACCTTCATACACCGCATTATCACAGAATAAGTTACACAAGAGGATCATGGCTATTTCACAGGAACAGCTTCACTTAAAAACCACTCCACAAACGTCTTCTGACCTTAACACAGAAAAATAAGACAGAGCTCTTGTAATCAACCGCCCGACTTGACGTTGAAAGAGAAAATGGCTAACAGTCTGCATGGATTCTGGTGTAACGTAAACCCCCTGATGAGGCCCAATTCCTTCAGTAAGAGCCTAATTACTGTATGTATCGGTAAAAGTGTTTTTCATACTCTACCTTGTGGTTCTTGTTTCCAAAAGACGGGTGAATTCACTCCATTTATTGTTACTGCTCCAGCTTTTAGAAAACCAGTACGCTAGTAGAGTAAGCTCAATCTTTTTTAAGCCACTTTTCTGTTTTTCCGCCAAATTCACTCCTTTTCTTGTGGTATGAAGCCTCTCTAATGAGGCGTTATGACCAAAAAGGCGTTGGAATACTACACCGGGATTGATTTTTTTCAGTGTATGCAAAAAAATGTCCTGAAATCGTAACGCATTCGACTTGGTCACTTCAACAGACTGCCTCATGATACTTTTACAAGGTGATCATTTCATAGCTGACACGGATCCCAGTTCAAACGCCATTTCGAAAGGCTTTTGATTGGTGTTTCTTTTAATGATTAGGGGTGGGAAAATTTGAAGCAATATCGAGAGCCACTACGTGAAAATAAATAGCAAAATTTATCATGTGTTTAGCCCTTTCACAGGTCGGTTGAGCTAAATTGAACCAAGAAGAAGTATTTGAAATGAAAAAGGGGGCATTTTATACATTTATATAACATTCAAAGGATGTTTTATCACTTTTACTTCTGTTTCCAAGGTTCATTGGAGGTGGTCGGGCACCCACAAATAGATATAATTCCACACTCCTGGTGCCTTGTATAATCATTGAAGAATAAGGGAATACACTGAGATGACTTCAACACTGACACTGACTTTATCCTATACAAACACATTCATTCACCTGCAATGATGGCCGTCAGATCACTCATTACTTATACTCATTACCAAATAATTATAAAGTAAGAATGTTTAATATTACTTTTGCATTGGACATTCACCTCGACTAAATTTGCGACCATTCACGCAGCACCCATAAAAGACAATCTTTTTGCACAGCACGACACTGTTTGATTTAAACATAAGCATACGAAACCCGAACCTCTCTTCCTTTGTTTGTGGAGATTTCATGAACAGTGATGCGTGTCTTCTTTAGCCCTAGTATTCTTTGAAACTTGTATTCATTTTTCCATAATCCCATCAGCGAACAGACTTTTGAGCTGTCTGGCAACATTGGCTATGTTTGGTTATGGAATGTACAAGAACTTAATTGTGCTGAAAAATGTATGCGTAAGAAAAGCATGCGTCCCTTTGGCATCACGAATTTTTAAATCACGAATATTCGATCTTTCACTGGACTTTTTAAACCATCGTGATATGTTGCCCGTTTGGCAGTGCTCTCGATATAGTCACAGGCGCCCTTGCTGTGAGACGTAGTGAAAACAATTCATTTACATAATTGAATTTTGCTTCGATATAACTTTTGCACTGGAATCAAACCTTTGCATTGCTTTGAAATCGCGTGCAAGGCGGCACCATGTGAGGAAGTAAAATATATTTTTGCATTGTGCAGCACAACTCTCCGTCAGGAGATGTACATTCCTGAGGCATTTCTCTCGCTTTCATGCTCCAGGCATAAGTTCTGAAAAAAACACGAGCCATTGCAGTGCTGTGTTTGGAGGCATGTTATATCACACAGGCTCCGTGGCCTAATTGTTGTTCATCTCTGATGTTCAGTAAACCATGTAGAATGAACTCTTAACAGTGCACTGGGAGTGATGCCGCTAAATAGCCAGTTTTAATCACTACCGACAATGTTACATACAATCGTTTGGTCGTGTCACCTTTAAGGTTGCTCGAGGTCACAGTATTTCTTGCAGGAACTAAGTGGAAACCTAAATTTTGTGGCATAATAGGTGAAAGAGGAGAGCCGTAGAAAACTAATGTTCAGCACCATTGGAACGCTCTTGTTGAGCCAAAATGGATTATGTATCTTAAAATATTGCCTAGTCAAATGTCAAAATTAGCCTGCTTTGACCTAGAACCAGGCTTAGGTCTGTATGGAAAAAATCAAAATTTACCAATTGCCCCATGCATTTCTAATAGAAAGATCATGACCCTGACCTTGCTCCCGGTTATCGATATAGAAATCCAGCTACGGAAAATTATCTTGCTCGGCGACCTTACTATGTAATGTGAATCTAACCACGATAGGCTAAGTTTGATATTATTGATGAACCTCCCAATTCTTTTTCGAGGTTAGGTCTCTTGACCTGGCTTGGCGGTCTGACCTGGTATGACCCAGACCTAAAATTTTGCAAGAAGCTGCAAAAATTTCGAGTTAAAGGTACATGAAGTACGGTGGCGCTGCGCGAAGGTGTTTTTTTACTACCTGTGGAAACCTGAAGAGGCCGGTTGCCCACCCCCTTGTGTGGGCGCGTGTTAATTCTCATATATTTTGACACTTGTTCGATGAAAATTTCGTAAAGACATGCCATATGATTGCAAGCAACCGATTACAAAAGCAATCGCTTTGTTTGCGGCGTTAAACATAAGGCTGTACTACCGCAATGGTCAAAAACCGTCTGCATGCCCACATTAGGTGCTAAAAATTTGGGACTTATAGCAAGAACGTATTTTTATTTTTTCTATGGAAAGATATTTTATGAAGAAAATTTTTTGAGGTGTCTAAAAGGGCAATTTCAACTGCGAAAAGGTCAAGCTAGGTCAAAAAGAAAAGGTCAAACAAATGAAGTCAATTTTTTTTAATTTTGAAATTTTCTTTTTTGAAAATAAAGTATAGTTCAAGACGAGTTCAATGATATACAAAACGTGTTAATCAGCTATGCGTTTTTGAGTTATGAAGCATCAAAGATGAGTCTACAAGGTGACCTCCCGAAAATGCCTCGGGCTATAACTCGGTCACCGTTGGTCGGAGGGAGCTAAGATTCTCAAAGGCGTGTTCCTGGCCCAAAACTACCCAGGGGACAAAGTTTCAGATTTTTTTCTAGACATGGTGGTGTCAAGCCTTGGTCGATCTGTCCTGGAATGCCCCAACAGCCAGCAGCAGCGGCTCACTGCACAAGTAAGGTTACAAACGAGCTATATGGAAATCGGCCAGCCATGCTTGAGGCGATGATATAGTCCTGATGCACCTGCTGAATTCACTCTTCCGTGCAAAGGCAAAGGCTATCTCCCCTTGCTAATGCATTGGAGACACCCATTTTCCTTAGTACGGTAACACAATTGCCTTTAATTAAAATACAAAGTTGAGCGTTTCTATCATTTTTTGTGGTGCTTCTGGAGCGAAGAAACTTGGATTAGCTTGGATTCCATTGTAATGTTTCCACGTAGAAACTGGTGCGAGGTGCGGGCAAAAATGACGCAAACAACGACGTAAAAATGACGTCGCTGGCTGTATGATTGCTCATTAGAACCTTTCTTAGAAACGTCTCCCAAGAGAGCGTTGTTTTGGTCTTCTCTCGATATAATATGCTTTGGGTCTAACAAAACTGGATAGCTATGTTAGGCCACAAAATAGCAGACAAATTCAAATGCTGCACATTAATGTGCTTGCGTACACGATAGACACAAACAGTTGTCGGATTCGGAATGAGCATGAAAAACTGAATCCGGAAGACTGCTCAGCTTCTCGGAACCTGACAACTCGTGCATTATGAAATGGTCTAATGGACACGCAAGGATAGCACAAGCGACATAGAACACGACAAGAACAATTTAACCTCGCGATCTCACCACATTATCGAACATACTTCGTATCAACAAGAATCCGCCAAAAGATTTGATAAACAAGGTGTTGTCCGCCGAGAAGCTTTAGTTCGGGCCTACAAATAGCTACAAAACAAATACCAGGTGCCAACATATCAGCGCTCATTCAATAGAAGCCCAAAGCTGCAACCAAGACCCAGTAGCATCGACAAAAACAACTGGCTAAAAACGAGGGCCTGATAAGCGTAGCTGGGCTGTAAAACCATATTAAAACAACATTGGAAAAAACATTCTACGAAACTGCGTGGTCGGCATAAACCTAAATAGATGCCTATTATTTGCACACAGGCAGAAAGAAAACAATACAAAAATCACGGGGCTGGGCATTACGACCCGACAAAGAACACCACGTCTCGACTAGCTGGCCCTTCAAGACTGAGTCCACCAACTCCCTACGCCGTTAACTATTTGCAGGCCAATTTGCCTATCACAACCGTTAGATGTGCTGGCGCACAATCAGGTGACTCCTCTAACGGGAGGGGCGGGTCCCCTCCAACCCCAAATTACTATCTCTACGTTTCCCCGGAAATGTCTGATGCTTCTACGTGATTAAAAAACAAACGGTTAGATGTAAAGTCAGAACAAGAAGATGCCCCAATGGCAGCACTGGAGACTTTCCTCTAACAATGTTGATCAAAAGGACTGCCTGGAGCACAAGAAAAGCCTTTTGGCACAACCTTTAAGCCGCCATGCCTTATTACTTTAGATTGGCAATAAGATAACTCGAAGATTATTACTGATGAATACAATCCTCAAGGCATAGACTCCAGGCCAGATATTGAGTGTAGTTGCAGCAATCTCTGCAACGTACGGCTCATTCGCACTTATAGGAAGCGATTCTAGATTAGATCAGTTACCTTCGGGGGATTAGAAAACAGCGAACCGACACTGCAGCCTTTGAGAATTGGAGCAATCAAACTACAGCTCGCTGCCCAGCAGCACCGCGCATTCATTCAACTGGGTCCGAGCTGCAAAGACTCAAAGGAGACCGACACACAATGCACACAACTGATGCGACGGATGCCAGGCTGGCTAATTCAGCAGTGTGTATCTGGCGTGGGCCCAGGTAACGGTGGTGCGCCGGGCAGGCCGTTCAGCCCGGCTCCCCTTCCCTGAAGTCCACCAGCAGCCGCAGCGAGGCTTGGTTCTGGCGCCGTCGCCAAGGAGATGGGTTGCGCAGGCAGGAGAAGGCCACGCCCAGCAGCGGGATGCACATGAAGGCCAGCATGCCTGCACGGCACACGGCACAGTCGCTCACTGACGCGCCACACAGCCGCCTGGGTGAAGCTTGACTAACAGTACAGCTGACTGTAGCATGCGCCCGTCAGCGAGGACAGTGGGACGCCGCCAACCCCATTCCACTCCCCCAGCTAGATGGCACTCGCAACCCAATGAACTCTAACTGCAGGGGCGTAGCCAGGATTTCGCTCAGGGGGGGGGCAAAAAGGGCCCCTAAAATTCCGCAAAAAGGGCCCCAAAAAAATTTCCGCAAAAAAACGTTCAGCACGGTTTTTACGTCAATTATCTAAATAATTTCGCTTTAAACCAGAGCGCCCCAAAGAGATCTTCATGACAAGTCATTTGTGTGCCTACCAAATTGCTTCAGAGCCAATCGTGCTCGAAAAGCAAAAAAAGGCCGGAAATATTTCTTCCTCTTTGGGAGAAACTTCTCTCAAAGATAGATAGAATTCGGTATATTGCGCTGAGGACAATAAAAATGCGTAGAAAAGTTGGTCATTAACCTATCTCCTCAAATCCAGGGTTCATAATGAAGTAAAAGCCCAAAGATTATTCTGAAATTTGGTGAAATCTGAAATTCTAGGTCTCAGCTCACATTATAATCAAGACTCCAATCCATACATTTCATGAAAATTCTGAGAAAGGGCTGTGTTCGAACATATTTTCACTGTTTTTTTTGCTATTTTATGCATCCAGGATTCGAGGAGAAAGGCCAATTAACAACTTATGCTTGATGCCTGGTGCCTGCCATATGTGGTGATTATGCAGCTTAAGCGTTTTACCTACAGCGGCAGCACATCGCTCAAAGCCCACGCTCACGGCACTTTTCCCCTTAGCGACCTGGACCTCCGTTGAAACACCCTCGGGCATCCGCAGATATCTGACAGTCTTGTGTTTGACCTGTATGGAGCCGTAGTACACCATGGCAGCCCCCAGACCAGCCACTGCACTGAATTCTGCTTGAACCAGTCGGAGGCTGGTTGGTGCCGCATTAACGATGCTTGTGTCAATGAAGTACCGGCCGAGGAAGGGAAGAAGGCAACAGCATACGTGCCTTATTCTGCGGCCAGAAATTGGGTTTAGTTCTTGTTGAAGTGGTTTTCTTTCAATTTTTCAATGAGCGAATGTGGCATTAAATGAATTAAAATTTCGCAATGCAATGATGAGATAAAGGTATGGCATAATATAGGCTGGTAACAAAAAACTTTTCTAGGAGCTTCTTTCGCCTTCAAAGCGGTTTCTTTCGAACGAAAAAAACGCTTTAAATGACATTTAGTGGCAGACAAAGTTGAGGTCAGCTGACCATTATGGGCCCAGCTGGTCAGAGAGGGTTCTGCTGGTTCTAGAGAGCCTATTGATCACAAAGTGTTTTGCTGGCATCTGCGGGCCCCCTGTAACTAGCTACAGTCGTAGGGGGGATGATAATGATGGTGAAATTTTTTTGGATTAGACCTATTGCCACTCAGGAGGTGATTCTAGGGTTAAAATGGAGACTTTGGGTGCAGAAGATATTGTTCTACCTTGCAAAAAAACTTCGACCATGAACGAGTGAAAATTTCGTCTCTGATGCTTGTTTTCAGGCACCTACTGAGTGTTCCATTGGACCTGCTACTCTCAGTTTCTCTAGCAAATAATTCCAAAAGTATTTGTTTTAAGGCAATGTCAGTATGCGTATCTGTTACCTGAAAAATTTGGCAACATTTTTTACAAAAAATACCTAGCTAGGTCAGGTCAGGTCACTGAGTTATGACGTCATTCCTATGCCCATGCATAGTGATTTTTCGAAGTGGAAATCTAGCTCGCTCTTAGAAATGCAAGACGAAATTTCTGGACAACATTCAAAAGCTGTTGAATTGACAAAATGTGATATGTCACAAACAGATGTCCGGTTCAGTCCACAGCTATGTCAGCAGAGGTCACTAAGGGTAAACAAAATTATCTGAGAGTGTTAAAAAATTTCAATTAAACGCTGTATAACTATGATTTTGGTGTCATGGAAACCATTTGGCCCATACTAATCAGGGTTATGCATGATATGCTTTCTTGGGGCAATTTATGCATTTGAACTTGTATCAAGACCACCCTGCTACCTGAACTCTCGGCCTTGTTCCTTTCCCCCAGAAGGTGACGGGTACCGGGAGTTCTGGTGGAGTTGGTATGTTCTACATAAGAATGTTACTGCCTTAATTTGACTTGATACAAGGTGCTTGGGCACTAACTGATTTTTGTGTCTGCAGGGGCTTTCAGAAGTAGTTATTTCTGTTTGATTTCACGTTTATTGCCACTGTAACAATGTGTCTATGCGTGGAAGGGGAGCCTCATCTGGCCTCACCAAGGAAACGGACAGGGTTCATCTTCGCTCCGACGGCCCGGTGCGAGGATTTAGAAGATATCTGGCGGCATTTGTGTGTTTGTTCCAGCTCAACGAGACGAATGGCATGCAACATGACCTTCTTAGGTTACGGGATACCCTTATATTTGACCATGACCTGAGGTCAAGGACCTCGGGTCAGGGTCAAATAACGACATGTCAAGGTCATGTTGCATACCATTTGAAGTCCTGTGTCATAAAGCAAAAGGATTGCTGCATCTTTGTGTTCAAAAACATAGGCAAAATGTACTTCATAATGGTGTCCGTTGGTGACATCTGGTTACCTCATTGTTGACCTGACCTCAAAATTATTGTCAGCAATTCCGATTATATATTCCATGAGCTTTCGAGTGATAGGAAAAATTGAAATCTAGCTCTTTTAACAGCCGAGTTGCACTCTGGTTTAGTCTTCCACTTCTTAAAATAGCAAAATTGGCTTAAACACGTTAACACGTGGTCTGAAGGGTACCTCGGAGCCCCCCCCACCTATTTTCCAAGGTCGCTGGAAAACCGCTCGTAGCCGAAAGATGATACTTGGCCACATTTGAGAGCATTTAACGGCTTGTTGATTGGCGAAGATATTTTGTTTTTAATCGGTTGAATTTCGTTTTACACATAGGCTTTCAGTCAGACCTGCATTTTGAGATCACCGGAGTCGCGCGGTCGGACTAGGTCACTTGCATTGGAGACAGATTGGTGACGTCATAAATCCATATAACCGGAATGATATGTTAAGTTCGCCTCAAATGAAGGTCAAAGTCAATTTCAAAGGTCACAGGTCGAGGTCATATCAAAACTTTCAATGTCATTGACCCCAGTGCTTCCAGTTATATAGCGTTACCCGGTCTGACGTATATTATCCTATGACGCCATAGTTAAGGTACCTCAATGTAAAGGTCGAGGTCAAAGGTCAGGTTCAAAGGTCATTGGTAAAGGTCAATCATCATATCCCATCAAACAGTTGCTATAGTGTTCGTAGCAGTGTATATTATAGGTAGTATACCATATTGTGACCTTATAGATTAATGACCTTGAATGGCCTTAACCTCAAAATAGCAAGAAGATGATTTTCGATCTTCCATCTATGACTCTGGTCCGCCTTTAGCTTATTCCCGTCCTTTTCCCGCATGATCACATCATTTTCGAATAGGTACCCAGCATGGCCCGTATTTGACCTTTATGACCTCGTTTGAACTGAAATAAATTGACCTAGGTAAATGAAAATAAGCCACGATTTAGACCACCATAGCCCCCACCCACCCCCAAACCGGCGTTTTTCTACGCCTCTTATTTTCCGAGATCTTAGGAGGGGGCTTACCAGTACCCTCCAGTGAGCGTCAGTGCCACACCCCTCTCCGGTGTGACTGTTAAATAATGACGTCATAAGTCAGTTACCTGACTTGACACAATTTTTTAGGGAAAGCTAAGATTCTGCAACTAAAATGTTTACAAAGTTTTGTTTCATTGGTGTAATTACGCTCACAAATATTCGCGAAAAACTGAGAGGGACAGGACCGATTGGACACCCGGGCGGTACAGGAAATGACTGGCAGAAAGGAAAATTTTCAATTGCCCATGGTCGAAGTTTTTTTTTAAGCTAGACCCATAAAAAAGCCACCAAAAGTTATCATTTTCGTATAGAATCATGCGTTAAGTGGCAACTGAGCAACGATAACATTGACATTTATCATCCCCCCACAGGGAATCAATCATGCTGGATGAAGGGGACCACCAGGTCGCTTCGAATCTGTTCACAAAGTGTCCAACTGACTGAAAAGAACCCTCCCACTGATAGCGGGGATACGATCAATTGTGGGTCCAACTGGTTTCAAAGAGTCTTATAGTTACATATGCTTCTTCTGATAGTCCCTGATAGTATTCTGATAGTAGGCCCTGCTGGCTAGAAAGGGAGTCGAGTTATAACCACAATGGCCGGTGGGCCTCCGAGCCACCTTCGTCCTAGTGGGAAGTTTCAAACACCCCCTCGAACATGGATCCTATGCGGGATAGCGAAAAAAGCAATCGCAGTTGGATGGTCCATAAAAATCCATTAACAAACTGCATTGGTCACTATTTTGGGTCAGGTCAATATTGAGATCCTGACAGGTCAAGAAGTTGGCATGTTAGAGAAGAGTTTTTGAGCTCTGGTGTCTGACAGCGTTCAGTTATAATCATTTTTTAAGCACCATTTCGTTTATGCACCTCGTTACAGCCAGTCGAATTATCTATAATATGACTATACTGGGTCAAAACCTAAAATTGGGCCGACCTAAGGTAAGGTCAAGGTCACCATCTAACCTAGCATAGTCAATATTCCCATTTCAACCAACAGCAGATGTTGAAGTGTGAATACCTGTCAATCACTGTTATGCAATTGTCAATATGCATATCAGTCGATTCAAAATAACAATCCAGACGTAGTGGTATCAAAATATTAGCTTTATCATTAAAATGATGTCCTGCAAAGTTATTGACCCAAGTCTGAAGACCTGCTTAAGTAGCCCCAGATTACTTCTCATAGGTGACAGGTCAAAATGTACATGAACCAATAAAAGGGCCTCGGATAACATGATTTGGAGAATACGAAGGTATTTCAAGCGGTATCTACAGAAACAAAGCAATTTTCGGTCAATTTCCGTTTTTCCCATGCAGTTTGAATGAGGAGGTCATGATCCGTGCCTGGCCCTACGTCATCTATATGAAAAATCCCGGAATATGTTTGGTAAACCTCGATGGGTTCACTATATGGATATGTTTCAATTGGATAGATTCACTATTTTCTTACTTAACACGCGCCCCGCCGGGGGGAGCGAAATTCGCCCCCTCCTGGTTTTTCCCAGATAGCTCAAAAACAAAGAAACGCAGAACAACGAAACTTACGGTACCTTGTCCCTGATCAATGTTAAATATCTGACCGAATTTTTGAGTTAAGGTCATGTCAGGTCAAGGAGCTATTCAAGGTCAAGTGACCCGACCTCAAAACCTAAAATTACGAGTTTGAAGCAGCGCCCAGGGAACATTAGCAACCCGATCAGTTTGAAATTTCCACAATATGATAAGGTCATTAGGGTCTACAAATCTGCTATCTCGGAATTTTGATATTGGTGACCTAAGGTGGGGTGAATTTTTGGTCACCCATTATAAGTCTGTGGTGAAAAATAGAATGGATTCGTTTTCAGGAAATACTGGTTAGATAAGGCTGAAAATCCTCAAACTGTCTATTCTTACCACGATCTTGACCATTAAGTTGAAATTTTGAGCATCTGAACTCTCAAGGGTCATATCAGGTCACGGGAGCAGAGAGTGATTGTTTTGCCAATAACTTCTCACTGAATTGAGATAAGGCTCCCATTTTGCTTGCATTGTGTTTGTATTGTCACGGGGAGTCGATTGATATGCAACATGACCATACCAGGTCACTCTGTGACCCTGACCTAGGTCGAGGTCAGGTCATTTTGACTATTTGACCTGACAAGGTCATACTATACATCATTCGATTTGCCCCGATGAGAGGAATCCAATGATGCATAAATATTTGCTCTAGCTCCCCTGAGGGCAGATCTAGAGAGGTAAACGTACACTGCTCTGTTGTAAGCCTATGGGGCATTCTTTGACCTATGATGACCTCAATATTGACCTGACATAAAAATTATTCGTATAAATTCTCTTCGTCTTGTCCAGAGCTTTCGAACGCCGCCCGTAATTTTCTTTTAACTTTCGTGGGAACGAGATACGGGGGGGCGAAAAACGCCCCCAGCGGGGCGTGTCATGCAAGGGACCCCAGCGGGGCGCGTGTTAAGCCACCATAAACATTTTTTCCAGGTGAGGTCAATTGACCTGTACTGGTGAACTGACCTTAGATGACCCATCCTTAAAATTTTGGGAAAATTTGCAGAATTGATCAAGAATATGCTGTGTCGAGTATACCAGCGCTTCGCGCCGCCGTTTATTCGTGCCGCCGTAAAAACCCGAGGGGGTGTCCAAACACTCCCACTGGGACGAGGGTTAAAAAGAGGGACCAGCTGGTTCTGCTGGTTGTGGACAGCCCGGTGGGTTACAATGGACCGTGCTGGCTATAGGTTAGATGGGTTATAGAGGCATTATAACCACACAACATCTTGCGGGTCACAAATTGTCTGCTGTTTTAAAGTAGCCTACGAGCTAACAGCTCTTCAGTGGATTTAGAGGGCCAACCAGGCCCTCGGTATCGTCTATAGAAGGCCCAGCTGACTAGAGAGGCCCTTCTGACTATATAGAGCCCTACGGAAAACAGTAAGTCCTACTGGTTCAAAGGCTCCTCTCCTAACGAGGGTCTTCATAGTCAGAGTGGGCCCTGCAGGCTAAAAACGTCCGTTCATGCCACAATGGTATTCTTATTTAAAGAGGGCCCAGCTGTTCAGACAGCCCTGGACAGCTGATCGGGGTCAGCTATTGCGCTGCTACCTATTGCTGGCCCTGCAAGTCGCAGTGGGCCCTGGTGCCCAAAGCGCCCTGCTGACCATGGCAACTTTATGAAGAGCAAGAGCTGAAGAGGACTCAGCTGACCAGAGCGGGTCCTACTGTCGACAGGAGGACCGGGGGGGGCACAGGGCTTCAGAAAGTCCTCTTTCAGATGTTTCTGATGGTCAAAAGATCCCTGCTTATCATAGAATGGAGATCTAGAGAGAGCTTGAGAGTGCCCTGTCTAACATGAAGTTCCACGACGGAATACAGAGAATAGTGCAGCTGGGCAGTGCGTCCTCCAGGGTGCCGCCGCCCCAACATCCTCTCTTTGGCTACGTCTCTGTAGGGTCTCCAGCTGAACAGAGAGGTCCCTGATGAGGACAAAGTCCTGCGGAGAACAGTCAGTCCTGCTAGTTCAAAAGCCTTTTTAGTAAAAGAGGGTCCTGATAGCCAGAGTGGACGCTGTAAACGAGTGGCCACAATGCCACTGGTTAGAGTGTTTCCTGCTATCATCAATGGCCTTCTCTCTTCAAGAGGGTCCAGCTGGTCCGACAAGGCCCTGACGGCTTTAGCTGGCCGTGGGACTCGCAGCGGGCCCCGCAGCCCCCAAAAACCCTGCTGGCCATAGTGGTCTTATCGGTTAAAGAGGGTCCACTTGACCAGACAGGGCCCTAATGTCGACATAGGACCCTGGGGACCACAGTGGTTCAGACGACTCCCTTTTAAAATAGTTTCGATGGTCAAAAGGGCATTTCTTATCACAGAATGGGGTGCTGTTGAGGGCTTGAGGTGGCCCCGTCTTGACATGAAGTTCCACATCAGGTCACATAATATGATGCGGTAGGAGCAGAGCGTCCTCGAGGGGGCCCTCAGAGGGGCCATCGCCACAATCGCCTCTCCTCAGCTACGCCTCTGGAGGGGCCCAGCTGACCAGAGAGAGCCCTACTGGCGATAGAGAGCCCTGCGGAAAGTAGTCGGTCATACTAGTTCATAGGCTTCGCTGGTTAAAGAGGGTCCTCACAGTCCCTAAAAACCACAGTGGCCTCCTTACTTAAAGGGAGATACGCGAAAAAATTTATTGGCTAGATCAAAAGGTCATTAAAAGTTGTTTAAGGAGTCCTATTCTCGTTTTTGCGAATTCGCCCTGCAAATGCCTTAAAACCTCTCTCAAAGTTAACATTTCTAGACGACTTTACCGGTACACCTCTTACACTGGTCAACAAAATTTAACTTTTGTCGTGGATCAAATATAAAATAGTCCGTTTCTACGGTAATCTGTTGCGCTGAACACGAATCTGGCAGCAGAAATGCCGTATCAGGTCAGAATTTTGAGATCCATTATGTCTGTGTGTCGTTTTTGTGCAAGCGTTCCTGGCATCGGTGACATTAACAGTGCAAAACCCAAGAGGTCTAAGATGATGAACGTTTAGGCGTTTGTAGAGGCTAGAGTATTCTACCTTAAATCCGATTTTCATAGACCCAGGTCAATATATTCAAAGTAAAACGAGGCCATATAGGTTAAATTCTGTATGTGCAGGGCAGGGTTGGAAAAAAGCCGACTTAAATTGAATTCATGAAAGCCAGTGGCTTTTATTAATTTAAGCCGGTTTAAACCGGCTTAAATTAATAAAAGCCGGCTTAAATTCAGAATCAATAAAAGACCCATTAAATCCAAGAACACCCTTTCATAACAAAGATAGATAGGTGAGAACTGCACAATACTATCAATTTGCATATTGTTTGAAGAATTTGAGTTGAGCATGTCATCCATCAAGTTGGCTGAGCACAAAGTCAATGTTAATTAATACTGGCAAGCTGGAGCATACTGTTGCGAACATGTGAATGTGATACTGTTTCAACAGTGCACGTGATCACAGCGTTTTACCTGGATGTGGAGACAGGTCACATATTCTTTCGCTATTATGGTTGGTTAGATATATGGACTTTACGTAGTCATTAAAACAATTCCAAAACAAGGCAAAACTGTATTGATCTCACACAAAGCGTGACAAATCACTATACAAAAAACATTCATTGAGCAGCAGCATATCACATTGCTCGACTGCATCATGTCGGCTTAATCACGGCCGCGCAGGGCCCTGTGCCAGAAATACAGCTTCTCAAACGCTGCAGCACCCAGGCAATCGCACAGCTTGTGCAACACCCAACACATCGGTGGACGATGAACGAACCTCTTAGGCTGCAGCACCTCACCACTCAACCTCATGACGCCCGCGCAGGGCCCCGTGACAGAACGACAGCTTTTCAAATGCTGCTGCACCCAGGCGATCGTGCGGCTTGCGCAACACCCAACACATCGGTGGACGATGAGCGAACCTCTTAGGCTGCAGCACCTCACCACTCAACCTCATGACGCCCGCGCAGGGCCCTATGACAGAACGAAAACTTCTCTAGCGTCGCTGCACCCAGGCGGTTGCGCAGTTTTGTCTGGATGATGGCGAAAGTTGAAAAAGCGCGCTCGATGCTGGCAGACGATGGTGGCAGCTGCATTACACCCAGTGCCCTCTCGCAGAACTCTTTGCTCACGCCTGGTCTCCTGCTCACACCCAGCCACCAAGCTCGAGGCGTCAGCTTCGCGATGAGCGCTGGCTCGAAGAAAGCGCGGGGAAAGGCTCATCTTTGTTCTCCAGCAGGATGAGCTCAGCAAGAAGGTCACTCCCCAGCCACTCCTCCGCGTCCTCGCGCAGATCGGCCGGCAGCTTCCGACCGAAGTATCTCGGGTCCAGGAGGTTGACCGCAGCGTGTACCGCCCTCAGAGCCTGGCCCCGCCTTCGTTTGATGGCTTCTCGATGCGGTTGCAGCAGTTCGCTGCTTTCCAGGTCCAGCCACACTTCAACAGCATCGGCCAGAGTGGCGCTGTCGCTCTGCAGTTTGTTCAGGGCCACACGGATTGGTTCGAGCTGAGCTGCGAGATCCTTGATGTTTTTGCTCAGGGCGTAGTTGTTGACTAAGCGCTTGATTGCCTCGTCCATGCTTTCGATTTCTTCGCAGACTTCGATGTAGGCCGGCCTGTTCTTCAGGAGCGACTCCAGGCAGTCCAGCCGGGAGCTCCATCGTGTGGCACATGGCAGCTGCGGCTTGACGGTGTTTGCTTTCTCCCGCAGGCACGCACCCTCTCGATGGTGGTTACGGAAGTGCTTCTGCACGTTGACCACCCGTCCCATGATTGTGTCAGGAGTGAGCTCCTGTCCGAGAAGATTCAGGAGATGAGCGGAACATCCCCACGTCTCCACCTCTGGCTTCTTCTCCTGTATCGTTTTCCCCATCTTCTTCATAGAAGAGGCGTTGTCTGTGCACACTCCATTGACTTTCACCCCGTAGGAGTCTTCGGCCAATGTCATCGCCTCTTCGAGGAGTTTGGCACAATTTTCCGCGTTTTTTTCCATGTCTTGTGTTGGTACAGCGTTCAGTAGGTAGCTCTTACTATTGCAGCAGATTGAGTGAGCCACAACTGGCTCATTGTGAATGTTTGACCATCCGTCCTGAACCAGTGTGACTTTGTCAACGTCCTTCAATTCATCCTTGATAGCCTCCTTCAGGCCGTCGTTGCCTCTGTCCAGCATTGAGCCAGCCAGCATCTTCCGGTTGGGCGCCTGATATCCTGGCCGCAATTTGGCTATTAGAGCGGTGAACAGAGGATGTTCCACCACTGAGAACGGGATGTTGCACCCGTAGAAGAATTCGGCAACGGCGTTGTCTATGTTGTCTTTTTCAGCGCCGGTTGTCCTCACAGCCCACGTTGTCATCTTCTGTTGCGGCATCGGCATGCTTTTTCCGCTCTCCGGCGCAGCCTTACGTGGTTTAACTGTTTTATGCGGCACTCCAGTCACATCGTCGGGATCAGAGCTTTCCCCAGACTCCGCCGCACTTATCTTTGCCTTTTTCGGCCGGCTAGGACCTGGACGACGGGGGCAAGTCTCAAAATGCTTGGCCATTCGCGCAGGTCTTCGGCTCACGAGTGCCATGCAGTCAGTACACCGCATTTTCTTATCCTGCTGAGAATCTGCTGCTTCGAATTCCTTCCATACTAAAGATCGTGGTCGACCAACGCTTTTGCCCGCATGGGACATGTTGAAAGTAACAAAGATTTCGCCAATCAAACTAGTTTCTGGCCTCTACACCCGCCGATTGTATAAGAAACGCACATCAGCACGTACGCTTGGCCCTGGGGTAAGTTTGTTTACGCAATTCGCGCCAGAATCGAGCAGAAGTTAATGCAAGAGTTATTTTAATAACACTGCTACTTTTAATCTATTTGGAATATGGCCATTCTATAAAAAGGTATACCTACATATGTAGTGATTTATTAGTCGAAACTTATTGCACTTTCCTTTATTATAGTGTAATTTCATTTTTCCAAAGATTGTATAGTGTACAAAATTTAATTTATGGTACAAATAGTGTACAAAATTTATAGTGTACAAAATTTAACAACTCGAGCACATTTGTGCTCGGGTTGTTTGGCAAAATGACGCTGGTTGACATATTTGGTGCAATGCACCAAGGTCCCAGATCATTTCTGCTTGGGTAGGCATGTGTTGTGTGAACAACATAGCTGCCCCAACTCGAATGTAAGGTAGGTAAATAGCTAAATTGCGGCCAAAAGGGCCAAAATGCGGACAATCAGCTTTCAACAGCAATATCTGCTCCACTTCCACGCACACAACCTCAAAATCACATTCAGGCAATTCACAAGGTTAATTGTTCCTGTGAAGGATTGATGACAATGATCTTGAAGTGTAGGTTGAAGTGCAACATTTAGGTACCTACCTACCTATCTATTCCAGTTGAAAGTTTACTCCAAATTTCAGTGAATATAAAGTTTGAGTATGCCACCTCGTTGAAGCATAAATTGTGTTGATATTGGGGTTATTTGAGGAGCTGATTTCAAAATAAATGATGCTCATTTGTGGCACAAATAACCTTAAAATTAGCTTAACATAACCTAGTCTAACTTAACCTAACCCTAATAATATTAAAATTGTTTGCACCATTAGGGTGTCCCAAAATTAACAAAGTTTTAAAAGTTGGTGTTTACCTTTCTTTTTCCCGTGGAGTGTAACCTGAAACGAAATTGTGCAAAAAATTAGGCATTTAAATTAATTTTTGACCCCAGCGCAAATCGCTTGAAGTTTTACCCATAGCTCTCTATGGAGACTGCAACGCTTGAACACGAACTGTTTTGGTATTTCCATCGTAATGCGGGACTACAGCGTAGGGTGGCTTATGTTTTCTTTTCTTTTTGGCTATGTTTTGTAAGAATTATCTTTTAGCTATTGTTTACATGGCTTTCCGACTTTTTCCACTACAATTACTTCACGTTCTTCGTTTTACATAGAACCATATTGTGTTATAAGGTATACCTACAACCCTTATCAGAATAACTGGTCGTTTTTCCTTATATAGTCAGTCAAAATGCTGTTTTCTAAACATTATCTTTGATCCTCAGACTAGAAAGATACAGTGTCAAGACACATGCACGTTATTCAATATGAAACAAAATGTTCATTGCTACATATAAACATCCTTCTGAAGGGTCCCTGGCCAGAGGTGTACGCCAGAACTGATTTCCTAGTGCCGGGAAACGGTTTGTGGTAATGCTCTACAACTTGCAGTAGGTGCTGATGGCCAGTGGTGGATGGGGGGGAATACATTGCCCTCCAAACAGAGAATCTAGGGACAATACTATGGTTGCACCCTCTCCCCAAAGCTGTCGACCTGGTTTTTACCTGGACTCATTTTTAGTCTACGAGCAAGGTTTTGGTGCTTAAACTCTCAACTTCAAACACAGCCACTTAACTTCAGTGTAAAAATTGAGCCCTGGATAGCAAAACAAGCATATTGTGGCTACAGCTTTGACCCGGCGACGTTTTTTTTTATTTTGCTTATCGACTCTTCAGCTTACCCCTACAACTTACCGTCTAGTTAAATTGTGGTATGCTATCACTGCGTGACGTTTGCTTTCATCGACTTTGGCTTGCCTCCCAAACCTACCGGCTAAATCCGCCACTGCTGTCGGCTCTCCTTACTCTTAGTTAGGCAGCCGATATAGTCATTTATCAGCCTAACCTCTCTCTCCGCTGCGTTGTTCGCCAACTGCAGGTTTCGGATGAAGGCCTCCAGCCTATCGTAACCTGGGATACCGTCCCATGGCGGCACTCAGTCAGAAATGACATGTCAACCGACAGGATTTCAAACATGAGATGGGATTGCATGCCCACAAACTTATCCAGCGTCAGATCCTCCACGCTTTAAAGGGAATGTGGCACCTTCATAACGTGATTTTAACTGAGATAGCCAAGTTGTAAAGCAATTCGGAAAACCCAGTACTCAATATATCATTTGTCTTGAAACAAAAAATTTCCGTAGAGAAAAGCTAAAAGCTACCGGAAATGTACCCCTCATGGACAACGTCCAGGTGATTTCCTTTGATACAACAGCGTCCAACACCAGGTGGCAGTACCGGGTTTTCCGACTTGCTTTACAACTTGGCTATCCCAGTTAAAATCGCTCTATGAAGGTGCCACATTCCCTTTAAAGCGTGGAGGATCTGACGATGAATAAGTTTGTGGGCACGCTGCCCCATCTCATGTTTGAAAGCCTGTCGGTTGACACGTCATTTCTGGCTGAGTGCCCGCCATGGGACGGTATCCCAGGTTACGATAGGCTGGAGGCCTTCATCCGACCAACTGAACGCAGCGGAGACAGGGGTTAGGCTGATAAATGACTATATCGGCTGCCTAACTAAGAGTGAGGAGAGCCGACAGCAGTGGCAGATTTAGCCGGTAGGTTTGGGGGGCAAGCCAAAGTCGATGAGAAAAAACGTAACGCGGTGATAGCATACCACAATTTAACTAGACGGTAAGCTGTGGGGGTAAGCTGAAGAGTCGATGAGCAAAATAAAAAAACGTCGTCGGGTCAAAGCTGTAGTCACAAGATGCTTGTTTTGCTATCCAGGGCTTAATTTTTACACCGAAGTTGAGTGGCTGTGTTTAAAATTGAGAGTTTAAGCACCAAAACCTGGCTCGTAGACTAAAAATGAGTCCGGACAAAAACGAGGTCGACAGCTTCGGGGAGTGGTGTGCAACCATAGTATTGCCCCTATATTTTCTGTTTGGGGGACAATGTATTTCCCCTCCCCCATCCACCACTGGCCAACAGCACCTACTGCAAGTTGTAGAGCATTACCACAAACCGTTTCCCGACACTAGGAAATCAGTTCTGGCGTACACCTCTGGCCAGGAACCCTCCAGAAGGATATTTATATGTAGCAATGGACTTTTGTTCCATATTGAATAACGTGCATGTGTCTTGACACTGTGCTTTTCTAGCCTGAGGATCAAAGATAATGTTTATAAAACAGTATTTTGTCTGACTATACAAGGAAAAACGACCAGTTATTCTGATAAGGGTTGTAGGTATACCTTATAACACAATATGGTTCAATGTAAAACGAAGAACGTGAAGTAATTGTAGTGGAAAAAAGTCGGAAAGCCATGTAAACAATAGCTAAAAGATAATTCTTACAAAACATAGCCAAAAAGGAAAGAAAACATAAGACACCCTACGCTGTAGTCCCGCATTACGATGGAAATACCGAAATAGTTCGTGTTCAAGCGTTGCAGTCTCCATCGGGAGCTATAGGTAAAACTTCAAGCGTTTGGCGCTGGGGTCAAATATTATTTCAAATGCCTGATTTTTTGCACAATTTCGTTTCAGGTCACACTCCACGGGAAAAAGAAAGGTAAACACCAACTTTTAAAACTTTGTTAATTTTGGGACACCCTATTGCACCATATATGAATACATTTTTTGAAACGTCACCGCAAATACCTCCATTATCAACAAAGTAAAAGTGTGAGAGAGGTGGTGTAGGTACTTAAACTTAATAAATATCCAAATTTTGGCCATTTCTGCAGTTTGGCCCTTTACGCCGGCTGCTGTGTTCACTGAACAAAACTGCCTAAAAGGATGTGCCACCTTTCGGTTCTTGGGTAAATGAGCTTCAACTGGTTCAGTTGGGTAAATGAAATTATCTTAAAGAGGGTCAAAATTTGAACAGACAATTTTCAACTGCAATATCAGCTCCAGTTTTACCCAAAGAACCTCAAGATCATGATGAAACCATTCACAGGGATCCTGAGAATGGGTAGATGATGATCTTTGGGTTCTATTGGTAGAATTAAAGGCGATATTGCATTTGAAAATTGGTGGTTGGAATTTTGGTCCCGTTCAAACTTAGGCCATTTACTCTATCGTGCTTTTTTGGTGGTCTTTTAGTGGATGTTGGCCAATATCATTCGGTGCATGGTTATTGGAATGCAAAGGTATTTGTTAAAATGTTAATGATAGATTAGCTTGTGCTAGGGTTTTTGTTGGAGTTTGTGACACTACAAAAATATATGTTTGAGATCAGTAAGCACTTATAACATTAATATGGTATTTATACTTTAAGTTCCATATTATTTTTTGAAAATATGAAAAACAGTTCTCGCAACAACTTAACGTGAATGGCTTTTATTATTGTCATGATAAGTGGTTTAAACCAGGGTGGCATAAATTAATTTATGCCAGCCGGTTTAATCCATGGTTTAAACTGGTCTAAACCAGAACGTGGCTTAAATTTGCCAACCCTGGCAAGGTAGCCATTGGGGAATGCCGTGATTATGCGATGAGAAGCCGGAAATGGAGAGAAAGTGGCCTAAAGTAACAGAGGAAAGGCCTGAGGCAATGTTCTCTGAAACTTTTAGGCCAAGGTCGTTCAAGGCCATTGACCTTTGACGTCAAAATATTACATTTTACCTATAATGTGTACTGCAAATAAGACTAAGGCAACCGTCGGGCGGAAAATAAGGGTTGACCTTGACCCATGACCTTTGTCTTGAGCCTGCGACTTTGAGCTCAAGATTGAGCGACCTAGCATATGACGTCATAGTATGATATACGTCATATTAGAGGGCATCATCTGACCAAAGGCACTAGGGTTAATGACCTTGAAATGGTGGTATGAACTTGACCTGTGACTTTTTACTTAGACTCGACCTTCAAGGGAGGTGACTCTGACATAAAATCCTCATCATATAATGTTGGGACGTCACCTCTCGGTCTACAATACCGGCAAGCTTGTGCGACCGAGCGCAAACCTTGTTCAATGTACAATAGCCTGGTCCGGATTTAGGTTTTTTCTTCAGAAAGTAACGGATCGTTGCTCATTAGATGCATTTTTGGTGCTGATTACGATGCGCTCATCAGAAATGCAATTTTCAAAAGACTTTTGGTGGCCCACACGAATTGAAGGTTTTGCATTTTGCCCAATTTTCCACTTTTTCGCTCACCATCAACCCATATTACCAACGAGGTGCAAAAAATTGCACTGGGTTGGTAGTTTGGTTCATTGGTGTTCCATTCGCTTTGTTTTTGTTGTTATAACTTGCACACATAACGGTTATTTTTTGCTTATTATCTCCCCTTTTAGTTGAGTTTGCACTGGCTCTCCATAGATGGCGCTAGCGGCGTGACATTGTAAGTGAATACTGATTTCCTCGGGGACCGGGAATGTGAACAGCAACGTGAAAGATGAGAAGCAATTGCGAATTTGATTGTATCAACGCACTTAAAGAGCTGTTTTCAAGCAGCACTGAAGTTGTTAACACTGTTTCTCAGGTATTTTAAGCATGCCATGTCCAAATATGCTGCTGCTGCTAAAGTCCCGACCATAACCCTTTACCAATAGACACAAGAACCGTGGGGGCTGTGGTGGTGGCTGTTGCACCCAACTTTCAGAGTGTGGCAGCAGCTCTAACCCCGCCCCCCCAGTTTGAGCCGATTCTGGAACTTCTCTATTAACATTTAAGTGATATGCCTAATCACCCCCGGCCATACCAACGCGGAAGCCCCTTCCTCCAACTTACACCTTTCCTCCGACTAAAATAGTCTCTCCACCTATGCCTTCACCGACTGAATTCTTCCGTATTTTTGCCAAAAAAATCTGCAGCAACCCTACTTTGACTGAAGTGCGAGGGTATCAGTTTTGAGGCTAGTGACCTGCAGCCCAGTCTCCTCTGACATATTTGGAGGTCGTTGTGGCCCGGAGGAGAACTATTTGTCTTACGTGTACGGATAGGATTGATAATTTTTAACGTTGTGGTCCAGCAGAAAAAATCGACCGGTTTGGCATTGCGCGAACATTTTTTTTACAAACATGACATTGGTCACCAGGTTTTAAGGACTGAAGGAAATATGTTGTATCAAATCACAAAATAAGTTTTCCAACGTTTACGCACCTTGCACTAGCTGCATTGGATACTAATCTATAATCATATGATAATCGATAATCATCGGCATAATCTAAGTGCTTACGTGATCTTTTCCTTTCAGTTCTCTGATCGAAATTGAAAATGGAGGGAGGGTTATATCTGCAAGAAATAAAGGAGTCTTTCCGTGAGTTTGGTATATCATAGGGCGCCTTCTTATGACAAGAATTGAACTCATGGAGGAGCGGAGCAAAGATGAGTGTCATATTCCTATGAAAGTATGCAAGAACAGGGTAACGACTGGGGTTATGGATGTGTGTGCCAGCATATCACTCCATACACGTGCAAATCAGGCCATACTGAAGGAACTAAGAGAGCTTTGGAAAGAAAGAGTACAAAAAGAAGTATGCAAACAAGTTTGGCAAGCGAGCTACTATACCAACTACTGCGATGGATTCTCTGTTTGATACCAGCAGCCGAGAACTTGAGCCTGGATTAGCAGAAGACAGTGTTTCTGGCCGACCAGCCAAGTGCCAGACGTCTTAAGACAGACAGCCTCGATCAGGAAACCACAGCGCGATGGCAGAGGAGAGCTCAGCGAGCGGGTCGAGCAGTCATGAGAGGAGCAGCCGTCACCTCCCCGAGTCAACAGGCGACGGCCGAGACAGCAAACACGCCTGTGGAAACTGGTGTTTCATTAACGCTATCATCTGCTGAGCTATAATGACTCGGTAATCCCGATCAAAGGGGTATTATCTGTGTATGAGCAATGCTATTTTCAAAAACCAGTCTGCTCATGAATTCTAACAAAATACTTACAAGCTATATGTATATATATTTTTCAAAATACTGTCCAAGTCGTTCAGTCAATAGCTCATAAACCATAAGACATGGTACGCATTGCTTGTCATTCTCCTATCCTTCCTTACGGTTCCATAACTCATAAAACATAAAAATGGTAGGCATTACTACTTGTCGTTCTTCTACGGACTATTCTTCCTTATGCTTTGTGAGTTATGGACTGTGAACGACTTGGACAGTGTTTAAGAAACTATATAAATATATAGCTTGTGGGTGTTCTGATAGGATTTATGAGCAGACTGATTTCTGAAAATAGCATTGTTCATACAGAGATAATATCCCTTTGATCAGGATTACCAAGTCATTATAGATTAGCAGATGATACCGCTACCTGAAACACCAGTTTCCGCAGGCGTGTTTGCTGTCTCGGCCGTCGCCTGTTGACTCGGGGAGGTGACGGCTGCTCCTCTTATGACTGCTCGACCCGCTCGCTGAGCTCTCCTCTGCCATCGCTCTGTGGTTTCCTGATCGAGGCTGCCTGTCTGAATACGTCTGGCACTTGGCTGGTCGGCCAGATACACTGTCTTCTACTAGTGCAGGCTCACGTTCTCGGCACCTGATATCAATCAGCGAATCCATCGCAGCAGTTGATGTAGCAGCTCGCTTGCCAAACCTGTTTACATGCTTCTTTTTGTCTCTCTTTCTTTCTAAAGCCCTCTTAGTTCCTTCAGCACGGCCTGTTTTGCACGTGTAGGCAGTGATACGCTTGCACATACATCCATAATTTCAGCCGTTACCCTGTTATTGATACTTTCATAAGAATATGGCACTCATCTTTGCTAAGCTCCTCCATGATTCCAATTCTTGCCATAGCAAGGTGCCCTATGACATACCAAACTTACGGTCAGGCTCTTTTGTTTTTTGCAAATGTTACCGTCCGTCCATGTTGAATATTGTTCAGAGGAAACATAAAACTGCAAGGAGAACATAATGTAGAACTTGGATTATGTCGGTATGTGAATTATTCAATGCAACTAGTGCAAGATGTCTAGTCGTTAAAAGTCGTTGGAAATTTTAGGATTTCATACAACATATTTTCTTCGGTCCTTAAAACCTAGTGACCAATGTCATGTTTGAAATAAATGTTTCCATAATGCCAAACCGGTCGATTTTTTTCTGCTGGACCACAACGTTAAAAATTATCAATCCTATCCGTATACGTAAAACATATAATTCTTCTCTGAGCCACAACGGCCTCTAAATATGTCAGAGGAGACTGGGCTACAGGTCACTAGCCTCAAAACTGATCCCCTAGCACTTCAGTCAAAGTAGGGTTGCTGCAGATTCTTTTTGGCGCAAATACGGAAGAATTCAGTCGGTGAAGGCATAGGTGGAGAGACTATTTTAGTCGGAGGCAGGGGTGTAATTTTCTATCTCTTTGGGGTGCCCGAGCACCCCCAATCGTAATTCGAGCACCCCCAATCATGTGCTGAGCACCCCCAATACATGTGCCGCCCCTGGCTCATCAACGCTACCCTGAAGAGTGTCACCCTATCTCATCACTGCCACCCTGATTCGTGCCGCCCCTCACAAGTTTTTCCCGTCCCGGATTCATTACTTCCACTCTGATTGGTTCCACCTCTAGCTAATCAATGCCACCTGACTAATCATTTCCCCCTGATTTATGACGCCACATCACTGCCGCCCCCGCCCGATCACTGTCGCCAGCAATTAATCACTGCCGCACCCCCCGGATGGTTACTGCCGCCTTTTGTTCATCACTGATCAGCTGGCTGATCACTGCCACCCCTGGTTTATCACTGCCGGCCCTGGCTAAACACCCCGGTTTATTTCAACACCCATATACTTACCCCTCCTGGTAAGTCACTGTCGCACACCGAATCATCTTTGCCGCCCCCGGCTGATCACTCCCGCCCCTCGTGCACCACTGCCGCCCCTGGCTGATCACTGCCGCCCCCTGGCTGATCATTGCCGCCCCCTGACTGATAACTGCCACCCCTTGACTGCTAACTGCCGCCCCTTGGTTGATCATTGCCGCCCCCTGACTGATTACTCGCGCCCCTGACTGAGCATTGCTACCCCTGGCGGATAACTGCCGCCCCTGGCTGATTACTGCCGCCCCCTGACTGATAACTGCGGCCCCCTGGCTGATAACTGCCGCCCTTGACTGATAGATGCCGCCCCTGGTTCATCACTGCCGTCTCCCGGGGGGCAGTGAGCATCCTGGGGATATCTGGGTGGTGAACATTCTGAGGGAGCATCCTTCTGTGGATATCACTAACATCATATTATATCTGAGGAGCGTTAGTTTTAATGTCTTATATTCATCCTAGTAGTCTTTCAGGTTTTATATAACGTCGAGTTTCATGTTACCTATGGTCTCTAACTTTAGTATACCGTTTGAAATTGTCTGCGTCATATTTAAGTATTTGTATTTCATTTCATCTTTTGTGTTTTATATAATCTTCTGATACAACTTTCACAGCTTGACCTGTTTTACCACCTGACTTGTTAAAATTCGTGCGGAAATGTTCTATTGGCGTATTTTATTAGTGTTATGGGCGCCGTATGACCCTAGATGTGGGCGCGCTCTAAAACCTCAAATATGATGATGGACCGTCTCACGGCTGATCACTGCCGCCCCTGGTTTATCACTGCCGCCCTAATTCATGCTGTCTCTGGCTCATCGCTGTCCCTGGCATATTTTGACCCAAATGCGCGCCGCTCCGACTCATCGCTGCCGCCCCTGGTTCATCACTGCCGCCCCCTGGCTGATCACTGTCTCCCCTGGTTCATAACTTCCGCCTAGATTAATCATTGCTGCCTTGATTCACGCCGCCCCTGGCTGATCAATGCTGTCCCTGTTTTTCATTAACCCACATATGAGCGGCGTCTGGTTAGACACTTCCTCCCTCGAATCTTCACTGCTGCACCCGGCTGATCACTGCCGCCCCTGGTTTATCACTGCCGAGGAGACCAGTCCGGCCATGGCCCCTAAAGCCGGTCAAACTTAGGCCCTGCTGTCTGCACAGTTTCCGCAGTTTTTTCACAGTTAACACCCTTCCAGAGCGCTAACAGCAGCCCACAATCGTCTAATCGTTATCTGTTTGTCTATTGGAGGAATTCTCCGAGCCGAGTAAATGGTAGACTGCTGCTGCCGTGCTTTTACTCTTTTAGTGACAGCCAGGACTGAAATTTGTTATCTCTTTGGGGTGTGCGAGCTCCCGTAATCACAATGAGAGCACCCCCAATACATGTGTCGCCCCTCAGCTCAGCATTTCTGCCCTGATTCATGCTGCCTCCGTCCTACCACTGTGACCATGCCGCCTCCGGTTCATCACTACCACCCTGGTTTATGCCGCCATGGTTCATCACTGACGCCTCCCACCTATCACTGCCACCCTGATTCTTGCCAACCCGGACTTATTACTGCCGCTCCGATTCAAACAGCACCCCGCTCATATCTGCTGCCAGTGGCTCACCAGTGCTATCCCCAGCTTATCACTGCCACCCTGTTTCATGCTGCCCCCAGCTCATCACTCTCGCCTCGGCTAATGAATGCCATCTCTGACTTATCACTTCCGCTCTAATTCGCGCCGCCCTGGGTTCATGACTGCCGCCCCCAGCTCGGGGACGGTGGATTACATTTTCGGGCGGTTGTACAATATTTTCGGGAGGGGGCACCTTCTTTCTCAGGGGAAGGGGGTGCCTCCATCCCCAGGGGGCACCTTTGGCTCCCTAAGGGCGCCCACTCGGGGGGGGGCGCCGACATAATTTCCCTGCGTTGAGTCGATAAATTGGGTCTATTTGCTCTCCATGGGATGGCTATGATGAAAGGGGGCACCATTCATATTTGAAACTGTTTTATTTTGCACAGAGGGCCCTTCCTCTTCAGGTAGGCGGTGTTTAGGTCTGATGTTTTCTTGGCCGGCCGGCGGCGCTGCCTAAATCCGGGGGCGCTTCCCCGGACGAAGCCAAAACCGGGAGTGCAAAAATATACTTTTGCACGCCCTCATTTTTTTCAGGGTGTGCTAATGCACACCCTGCCCCCTCCCCCGAGTCCGCCTTCCCTGTCCCAGCTTATCTCTTCCGCCCTGATTCGTGCCACCCATAATTTATAACTACTACCCCCGGCTCACCATTCCCGTCCTCGGCTTATGCACTTTGCCTTGATGCGTGATAACCCAACCCGTGATAACTCAACCCCCGGCTAATCAATGCTACCCCCTCCCCAACTTATCATTTCCGCCCTGATTTGTGCCGCCCCTAGTTCATAACTCCCGCCCCCCGAGTCTTCACTGCCGCCCTCTCCTTATCACTTCCACTCTGGTTCGCGCCGCTCCTAGTTAATAGATATTGGCCCTAGCTCTTCACTGCCGCCCTCGACTTATGACTTTGCCTTGTTTCTTGCCGCCCCGGCCAACCACTGTCGCCCCCAGCTTATCACTTCCATCCTAATTTGCGTCGTTCTTAGTCTATAACTGCCACCCTGAGCTCATCACTGCAGAACTGATGTTTACCTCCCCTGTGCGTTAGAGTAAAATAAAAGGGCGTTCGGGCAAAAATAAAGGGCATGCACGGGTACAGAGGATGTGCCATATTTCTTAATATTTACACAACAATACACGCATTGTTAGGAGCACTATCGGTGTTTTTGCTTTCTTTCCTCGTAGTGATTAAAGGGAATGTGGCACCTTTATAAAGTGATTTTAACTGAGGTAGCCAAGTGGTAAAGCATGCCGGAAAACCCGGTAGTCTATATATCATTTATCTTGAAACTCAAACTTTCCGAAGAAAAAAGCTAAAAACTACCTGAAATGTATCCCTCATGTACCCTTAGCAGTATGCCACAGTTGACGGCCATGTTGGTGTGACGACATATGCTGACGTCACGGTGAGTATCAGCCAATCGAAGCCCTTGAAGCCTATTGGATATGGTAGTGGCTGCCAGATCATGACATCATCCACAGGCAGATTTTTTATTTCCCTAGAGGAGCATTTTAAAAATAAAAATATTAAGCTTATTTTACATTTGTCAGAGAAATAATGGTCGCTTCGATGATTTTCGGCTAAAAGTACCCTAATTACAATGAATTCCAGGATTCGACCAAAGTGCCACATTCCCTTTAAAGGGAATGTAGCACCTTGATTGAATCCTGAAATTTAGTGTAATTAGAGGAACTTTTAGCCGAAAATCATGGAAGCGTCCATTATTTCTATGAAAAAAGTACAATAGGCTCAATGTTTTGATTTTCTAAATGCTCCTCTGGGGAACGAAATAAATATCTGCACTGCGGATGATTATTTAGTGATGATGTAACAATGATGATGATGACCTGACCTGAGGATGAGTTTCAAGACAAGTGATACAGAGAGTACTGGGATATCCGGCATGCTATGCAACTTAGCTATCTGAGTCAAAATCAAGTTATAAAGGTGCCACATTCCCTTTAAAGGGAATGTGGCACCTTGGTCGAATCCTGGAATTTAGTGCAATTAGGCGTACTTTTAGCCGAAAATAATGAAACCACTCATGGTTTCTCTGAAAAATGTACAATAAGCTCAATATTTTGATTTTTAAAATACTCCTCTAGAAAAAGAAATAAATATCAGCCTATGGATGATGTCACGATCTGGCAACCACTACCATACTTGAAACGCTTCAAGGGCTTCGATTGGCTGATGCTCATCGTGACGTCAGCATATGTCGTCACACCAGCAGCTCACAACAATGACCGCCCGGCGAGGGGTTGATGAGAGGTTGGTGTCAGGTAGGTTTTAGCTTTTTTCTAAGGAAATATCGAGCTCCAAGACAAATGATATATGGAGTACCGGGTTTTCCGACTTGCTTTACAACTTGGCTTTCTCAGTTAAAATCACGTTATGAAGGTGCCACATTTCCTTTAAGTCCTTTGCTTTCATTTCAATCTCCATCCCCTCTGCCATACTGAAGGTAAAATTTAACCCCACAAAACTGATGCACTTCAATCGTGGACAGGGGCACAGCGAGGAGGTCACGTATCCACCCCCCTCCCCTCATCGGTGCTGGAGTGTCCTTTGATCGCTAGGTGGTGTATCCCGTTTGGGCTATGCAACTCGAAATTTATTGCCCTACGCCGTCGAACCTAGATGCAATTAGATCACATTTAGCGATTAAACCTATTGTTTTACACTTCTTTTTTGGTCAGCTAGGGCATTCTGTCGCCTTTCCAAACACCCCGGAAATTATGGGCACGTAATCCGTGACCAGCTAATGCCTCATCGTCGCCAATAATCGTACCGGCGGAGCTAGTCTGGTGCCCCTTGAGCTCCCCTGGTGCCCACTGAGCTGGTCTTGGCCATTTGAGCTGATCACGTGCCCTCCAAGCTGAGCTGGTACCCGTTGGGTCAATCTGGTGCCCCTTGAGCAAATAATTGTGCCTCTTGAACCTAGCTAATGCTCTCTGAGTTAGTTTGATGCCTCCGAGCTCGCCTGATGCCCTATTAGCTGTTTGAGTGCCGCTTGAGCTGATCTGAGCCCCCTGAGATAATCACATGCCTCGCAGAGCTAACCTACTGTCCCCTGAGCCAATATGGTGCCTCTTGAGCTGATCAGGTGCCCCCTGAGCTGGTTATTGATGTCTGCTACGATGATCTGGTGCCCCCTGAGCTGGTCTGGTGCACCCTGAGCTGATCTCGTGTTCTCTGAGCTGATCTATGCCCCTGCTTTGGTATGGGGGCTAGGAGCTGATCTGGGCTCCCGGGCTGATCAATCTGGTTCTCCCTGAGCAGATATGTTTCCCCCTGAGCTAAACTAATGCCCCCTGAGTCAATCTGGTGCCTGCTGAGCCAACATTTTCCCTCCTGAGCCCATTTCATGCTCTCTGAGCTCGTCTAGTGCCCCCTGAGCTAGTTTGGTGCTCCCTGAGCCAATCTGGTGCCTTTCAAGCTGATCTGGGCCTCCTGAGTTGATTAAGTAATTTCCTCAGCAGCTCTGGGGCCTTGAGCTGAGTTGTGCCCACTGAGGTTGATGAAGGCCTCTGAGCTGGTATGAGGCTCCTGGGCTGATTAAATGCCTCCTGTCTTGATCTAGTACCTCCAAGTTGATCTGTGCCCCGAGCTGATCGGGAACCACTGAGCTGATCCCTTACACTCTCCAAACAAATGAAACCAGACAAACAAGGGTAATGACAGAAATTAATGAGCATAATCCAAAAAATAAAAATAGGTATGAAAGGTTTAAAATAACAATGACAAAGTGATCCAAGGCGATCGTTATTTCAGGCGCCTATTGTTTTGGTAATTTGCTCATTTACAACATAGCAAGGGTAAGAAAGTAACTGTGGTGAATTCATCAGGATCTTTCCGCGGAATAGACGTTATATGACGTCCGGAACACACCACCATATCCTTTGTATTTTTATTCATTTTTTCCATTTCTTTGGAAATTTTCTGATTAAAGAATTCGTGAATTCGACACTCGGAAAGAATTGGTAATCATTTCCCGTAGAAGACCATTTCTTCGCACTGACCTTCAATAACTTCATGCCTGATTGACAGAGTGAATTGAGGTAGAGTCATGTTTAACATCATGCACGCAGCAGCATTTGATTTCCCGAAATGTGCCACAAAGCTGTTATGATAGCCACGCTGTCATATAGGTACGGGCCAGCCTTTATATTTGGTGACCTAAATTTATTAACACTTGGTCGGATCGAGAAAAAATAAAACTATAAACAAAATAAGAACAAACACTTAAAAAGGGATATAAGAAATTCCGTCGTGTAAATGTTATGATGCCAAAATATTATACGACACATATGTAGACGGTCCGGAGTGTTGCGAGTGTGTAGGCCGAGTGTCATTGCCGAATACTCTCCACTTCAACTCCGATTCCGTAGGACCAGTCCAAAAGTAGGCGTGATAAACTGGCATGCTGTATTTGAAGGCATCGGCGAAGTCATCGCACCAACAGCGACTCCATGACTAAGTCCGGTCGAGGGACGAAGTCCCGGGACAAATGTCCCGCCCTGGTGAAAATAAAATATTTTCACCAAAAAGTACAACAGTCAAAACTAACCATGAAGACATACTAGCGAGATAAACAATGATAAAATAAGACATCGACAGGAAATCCAAGTACGACGGCGATAGCAGAAAATATATAGAAGCTCAAACTCAGCACAAGTTCGAATCTACCGCAGGTGAAACCTCAATCCAGAGAAAAGGTACAACACCAAACAATATTAAGATACTAATGAGAAGCTGCTTTGAATTATTTCAATTATCAATTTAAACACTTTCAACTTAGTTCAACTCACGTTCCGGTTGAAGAAATGGTGCACGATAGAAGACACGCAGGTCCGTCTCGCTCGCAGTCTAGACAGGAAATGAGCCCTGGGTCACCGCATGACCCGGCACCGGAATATGATTGACAAGCAAGGCCTAAAACAAACTTCCTAAACACGCTCGGAATTAATAACTGCAAAATTTAACTATAACTTTAAATTAGTCATAATACTCATCACTTAAATCACTTCCTAAAAGTCAAATAACAAATTTCCAAATAATGACCGGAAGAGAGGTCACGCCGCTCTGCCATCTGCCGTGTGGCAGGAGCATTGGCTAACAGGTACAGCGCCATCTACAACAAACGTACTGCACAGCAGTGAGGTACTGCTCACTCGCGGTCGGGTCAAAAGGCGGTCGGATCAAAAGTAGGCTATCTACACATATAGGAGATGAGACCCGACAACTAAGGGGGCCCCCGGCCTGGGGGCCCCCGACGGTAGTCGGACCCCCTTGGCCGAATCCTGGCTACGCCACTGCATCATAGCATGTCGAATCATGTGCAATATGAGCATGGTTTATGCATGGGTGACCTTGACCAAGGGTGATCCTGGGTAGGGTCAAGAAAACCTATGAGCTTACAATGAAGATAATGTGCATAAAGGCGAGCCATACGACATGAGAAGCACCTGATAAGCGTCCCCCGCACCTCGCGGGCGGCCGGCGAGCCGTGGCGAGCCGCGGAGGCGCCGGGTGGCGGGCGGGCGGGCGGACGTCTCCGGGGGGCGGGCGGCCCGGTACAATTTACACTGTGGACAATTTTGCGCACATTTGCGCACTTAGCTCTCTTCAGGCCATGACGGAAAATTACTTGACCTATGTTTACACAAAAAAGCTAATTGGCAGAAACGTAACTTTTGTTTGTTTGTCTATTCAAAGTCAGCAACTAGTTTGTAAGGTGGATTTGTGAAAGGAGTAATTAAAACGCAGATTATGTACCTTCATTAAAATTCAAATATACACATAACTTCATTAAAATTCAAATATACACATAACGCTAATCATCTTAAAGCTGATATTATGAGGAACATTTTGATATAAATTATTTCTAGTCTGACTCAGTTTTGACGTTTATTGTTCAACGTTAAAAAATCGGATCTAGCAGACGCATCGAGTGCCTTACTTCTGGATTTCATCATCGCCTTAATTTGATGAGTAATTAGTGCATCTTTCAACCAAATTAACTTGATAATAGTGGTCACTCAGAACACTTTGAACAATTTTCTTCACATCAGCAGCCATAAAACCCCTAAATTCCAAAATCCGAAAAACGGCCCCGTGGCCACCCACAACAGCGTTTCCGACCACAGTGCAGCGCTACAGTTCTTTAGATTTCTTATTAAAGTATCAACAACGTTACAAGGTGCGGGCACAAATTTAAAATCCTCATGTCGGGTTATGTTCTCCATATAAGAAAGCGGGTTGGTCTCAGAGGCGGGGAGGGCTCGGTCTAAGGTGGTTGCAATCGATACAAAAAAAGTCATTAAATTTGTCAGCTGTAGCCTGTGGGCTGGTTACTGTTGAATCACCCTATTTTATAAATTCAGGTAGGTTGGATTTTGTCTTGCGTTTTAGAGATAACTCTAGCAACACGTCCCATAACTGTTTAGGTTTGCTTTTAGACTCCTCCATTTTTCTTTCGAAATAAAGTCTGTGGGCAGTTTTTATAACCATTTGAAGTGTGTTTTTATATGTTGTAAACGCTTCATAGTCGTCTGGTGATCTAGACATTATCCACTTTTTGTGTATTTTATTCTTTTTGTTAATACATTTCAAAAGTGAGAATGATATATAGGGTTTTATGGGCAAAGATCTTCTGCTGATTTTCTTTACAGTCAGTTTTGTTATCTCTTCGGACACGATCGACTGCAGAACCGCGCATGCGTTGTTTATTTCAAAGAAATTCTAAGCCTAATAGCTATATTCGTCCTTAATTTATCAATTTTTCGGAAGTCAAACGCATTGTGGGTGTTCGAACTGTTGTTTGGCTGTGGCATTGGGAAATTGAGCTTTATAGTAGTAGGTAGATGACCACTTATGTCTGAGATTACTACTTTTGGATCTAACACTAAGTCGGTGTGGTTGCAGAATATGGTGTCGATAAGAGTTTGACTTTGTTGAGTAATGCGTGTAGGAAGATTTGATGTAAGACCTCCAAGAAGTCAATGTTAATACCATATTTGCTTGCTGGTTAATCAATATATTTTGTGCTGTTTTGGTAAAAAAATGTTTTGGCATGGTTACCTGTATATTATTTCATCAAAGGTTTTCAAGAATAGCCAAAAATTTATATTTCCATTAATAGTGATGTTGCCAAAAGGGTTTAATTTGCTTGAAGCATCATTGAAAGATACTAAGGTGGTTGGTTGCACTTACAAAACTGTGCTAAAGTAAGTGATTAATTTAGTAGTTATTTCTCTTAACTGCTAAATTTATCCGTTACTTGGGATGGAGGCTTTATGATGTGCCTCTACCTCCAATAATTTGTTTCAGAAGGCTAGCTAAAAAAACTTAAGATGTTCTAAATGTAAAGATAGGCTGTGAAGGCTGTGTCATTAAACAAATACAAGCTGTTCTCTTGCTCAATGTGCATCCAAATTTCCCATTCAGTCTTGAACATCTTGAGGTCTTGTGAAGTGGCAGCATCTTCTGGGAAGTTGTTCCACATGTTGATTTCCCAGATTGTGAGGTGGCTTAGATCTGTACACATTTATGTTAGCTAATAAGACAGGCATGGGCATCAAACAAGTAATAATCAGCAATTTACATTGTTAACTGCTTTCTGTTTAAAAATTAGGTGGTGATGTGATATCCCATTGCATTATGTATTACAGTTACTGACTTGACAATACCTGCTGTTACTAACAGCTTGATAATCACTCCTACTATCATCTTGTATATGGAAGCTACATCCTTTCTTTTTCTCCTGTATACTAATTTGAGTACATTTCAAAGTTTCAACCTCCCTGTGTATTGCAGGTTTCTGATGCGTCTCACAAGCTTTATGACCATCAATTGCATATATGCAATGTTTGTTTAAGATTTAAGGCCAAAGTGATGCATCGCACAACTGTATTTCACCATGCTATGGTTTCTCCTTGGGCAAGATCATGCAAACATTTTGCATTGAAGAGATGGGTAGGATACAGTCTGAAGAGTTGTTGGTAGCAATCACAAGAATAAATATTTTTGTTTGACATGCTAAGGCTGTGACAAGTAGCGAACAATTTGGGCCTGTTCCCACAATCCTAAAAAATGGTGGATATTATGATGCCAAATTTATCTGCTGGAGCTAGCAAAGACAAAACTTGAGAGCTCCAGTATTTCGTTTCTGTGATCTTAATAAACAATGATGCACCAATACACACAGTGTAAGATCATGTCTGTTTTCAAAGTTTTTCAAGTTTTGTTTTGTACGTCTTGTAAGTCATATTCTGTCATGTAAGTCATCAGACATGTAAGACCACCCTTTTCGGGCTGCTACTGAAGCACCTACCTATATGCCCTCCTTTTATATCCTGGTAAAAACAATTGTATCCTCCCACTCGCCCAACCTATGGGAAATTGTGTACAGAGTGTTTAAATATATTTCTCATTGCAGTCTTTATCACAGTGCAATATGTTTTTGATATTCAGGGCTTCTTGATTCTGCTTCTCTGTGCACCTAGTAGTGTTAAGCATACGCGGATCCAGGATTGCCGATCGGGGGGGCACCTCCGGGGGAGGTGCCATTTTTGACCGCCAAACCTATCAGGTGGGCGCCAAATCCTATCGGTGGGCGCCGATTTTCGCATCCTAGGGGAGGGGTGGGGGTGGGAAGCGACATTTCAGGGGGCGCCATCGACCTTTCAGGGGGCGCCGTGACCATTTCAGGGGGCGCCGAGGGTCGATGGGGGGCACGTGCCCCCCTTTGCCCCCTGGATCCGCCTATGGTGTTAAGAAAGTTGCACTATTCTTGCAGAACCCTCTTGGCATTCCAAAGAAAATGTGTTCTAAATAAAGAACAGCCAACCCCAGCAGGTTGAACATACAAACAAAATAATCAGCTTCTACCCCTTGACAGGGACCATCTCCAATTACGCCTGTGACTAGAAAACAAGATTCGCAGGGCGAGCAATGGAATCCTTGAGCTGGCAGGGTACCGCAGCCAGCGGCTTTTTGCATTGAACATGAACGCTGCGGAGTGTCTGTCGGTCGCCTGCCTGTGTGCCCGCCGTATACCTTTATGCCAGTGCGTAAGTGGCTTTTATCGCCTTATATGAAGGCGCTCTGCGGAACTCAGTTGAATACGCTATTAAAATTACTTTCTAGCTTCAAGGTAAGACAACTCGTCGTGCAAAGCGTCTTTATAGTCCGTAATCAATTAGTCAGCTTTTGCCGGTGGTTGTGCGTGTGTAAGTCAGCGAGAATTATAAGCAGAATCCCAGGGCTAAAATATCGGGGTGTACATTTATCTAATTGTGTGACGCATTTGTTAAATACATTTTGTTCAAGTTGTTTCCAGTTTGGTTTCTGTACCCGCCGGAGTCTCACTGAAGTCATCAAGGGACTCAGGGAGACTTCACCCTCACCACCCGAACGAGCAACTCCCACAATGAATAGTTAATTTAGAAGCGAAAGTTAAATGTCCCACAAAGCTCAGGGATGGTCGGCCCGCTTGGGTCACCCTCTCACCAGTCAGCTGCCTACCGACTTATGTTGGATAAAAATTGAACGCCGGACCGTCTCAAGGGAATTGACCGCAGGTTTCCAGGATGCGCACTCTGCATCTTTCTGAGCAGTGGGTCGGAGCCCAACGCTCTACCAGCTGAATTACCTGGACGGGAATATTGCGGACATATTTAAAATCTGTCCGGCTTTCATTGCATTCATAGTATATGACTCGATAGCAGCCGGACACATTGGTTAGTGAGATAGGAAAGATTGAGATACAGAAATTCAGAACTGTGCCAATAGATATAATAATGTCGGCTCCACACGAAGACTTGCTGACAAAGAAAAAGTAAAAAGGGCAAGATACATGGAATACAGAGGATGGCGGGAGGGAAAGGGATTGTTGGATATTTCAATCGCCCACTCTCCTCGTGACCGTTTGGCTGCTGCCGGGAGTAGTGGGTCGCCTGTTTAGTGCTGCCGCCTCGTGACACGATTCAAAACCTCTGGTTCTATTTAGACTGGCTAGAGTCAAATGCCACTTTACTTGTCAAAGGAATTCGTGTGTGAAGGTGAAGGGAATTGTCCAGACATGACGTGTATTAAGGTTGTTTGGCGCTTTTGATACGATTACGTGGCGAGTGAGCCGTCGTGGAATTTCAAGGGTGTGGCAGCGGGAGATTGACACTGTGACAGCTGAGCTGTGAAGACGTGACGGATCTTCAGTGACAGGGCGTGGCGCCCGTGAAGTGAGTGTGTGAGATGGCATGGCGCCTCTTACCAGTTTATTTGAGTGATTTAATTTGTATAACCTTTTGTCGGTTCTATCGGACTGTTGTTGTTGGACTTTCGTCCTGTTCTGGTGGCCGCTAATATAGCGAAGAAGAGATTAAGTTTTTGCGACAGTAGTTTGAGCTAAAGCGTCGGGTTTTACCGAACATTTTGGTGCCGCAACCCGGGAAGGGAACTTTAGATTTTCATGATGGCGACCTCAGGCAAGATTCCTGTTCCATTGGATCGACTTCTGAGAAGCAGACAGGCCTCCAGAAGTTGGGCTACGAGGACGGCCAACAGCCTTCAGGAGCTGCTCCAAGTGGATGGTGGTGCAGAGGACATCGCGCGGATCCTCGACAGTAAGAGGGAGTGTGAGCGTAGGCTGGAGGCATTAGATGCTGCTCAAGCTCTGGTGGAGGAGGAGCTGGATGGTGAGGAGCAGCAGATGGACTTGGATACTGCCTGGGCCTTCAGGTGTGGCATCAAGGAAGTTCTCCTAAGTGCCGAAAAGTTCATCGAGAATCACCAGCACGTGTCGGAGCCTGCAGGCGGTGTGAGTACTGGAACTGTTAGGCTTCCCAAACTTGAACTTCCAGAGTTTTCTGGTGATGTCATGCAGTGGGGGTCTTTTTGGGACACTTTTAGTGCCGCTGTGGATCAATCAGATATGCCTGACATAAACAAACTGACATACCTTCGCTCCCTTCTGAGGGGGAGGCGCGGAAGTGTGTGGAGGGGCTTCCCCTTACTGCCTCTAGTTATGTAGCAAGCTGTGACCTCCTCAGGGAGAGGTATGGGCGACAGGAGCTGGTGGTGTTCAGCCATGTACAGAAGCTGCTGCAGCTGACTGCTGGCTCAGGAGATGGAGCCCTCCAGCAGCTCCTGGACGAACTCCTGGTACATGTTAGGAGTCTCGAGACCCTGAACATTACAGGAAAGGAGTACGGAGTGATCCTCACCCCTTTGATTTTGTCGCGGCTCCCCAGTGAGATCTGTCTCGAGTGGGCGAGAGAGAGTGCGGGGAGGGAGAGTGATCTAGACTTTCTAATAACGTTCTTGAAAAAGGAGAGCGGCCGCCGTGACAGGTCTGGAGTTTACCGTGGCCTCAGCGGAGATGTGGATAACCAGCATACCAGTGGACCTCACCCAGCTGGCACCAGTGGACGGAGCCCTGGCGGCACCAGTGGACGGACCCCTGGCGGCACCAGTGGACGGACCCCTGGCGGCTCCGGTGGACGGACCCCTGGCGGCTCCGGCGGACGGACCCCTGGCGGCTTCAGTGGACGTCATCCAGCCGCCTACAGTGGATGGAGCCCAGCCGGCTCCAGTGGACGGAGCCCGGCTGCCGGTGGTCTGCGGCCTACAGCAGGAGCTTCCCCTGGGAGGCCCTCTGCAGCGGCCCTGCAAACGTCTGCAGGCTGTACCTTCTGCAGTGAACAGCATTCCACAGATAAGTGTCCAGAGTTATTGATGTTGGAGCCAAAGGACAGGTTCAATGCTGTGAAAACCAAGAATATCTGTTTTGGCTGTTTTTCTAGTCAGCACTATTCTAGAGACTGTACTAAGAAGTGTGAAGTGTGTGGTCGTAACCATCACAAACTGTTGTGCCTCCAGCAGGTGAGGGGCTCGAAACAGAGTAAGGAATTGAGTAAGACCTCTCTGTCATGTAACACTGGCTCGGTTACGTTGCTGCCAGTAGCAACTGTGCTTGTGTCATCGCCTCAGGGGCCAGTTGAGGCTACCATGATTTTTGATAGTGCTGCAGATCAGTCATATGTATCTGCCAGGCTGATGAAGCAGGTGTCTGGAGACATGAAGGGATCTGTCGAGATATCATGTGCTAGCTTTGGGGGGAATAGGAGTGTAAATGTGTGTGATGTTTATGACATTGAAGTTACTGCAAAAAATGTGCATGTGCCGGCAGTGCTGAAGAAAGTGAGGGTGGCTAAGGTGCCCACCATCTGTGCTCCACTGGTGAGACCTGCCGTTCCTGCCGACCAGCTCCGCCCATTCGCCCATCTCCCACTGGCCGCTGACTGCTCTGCGTCCAACTGCGTCCTGGATATCGACATTCTGGTTGGCCAGGACCAGTACTGGTCGATGGTGAAATCTGGTTTGGTCCGCAGTTCAGGGGGGATGGTGGCTGTGGAGACGGACTTTGGCTGGGTTCTCTCTGGTAGCGTCGAGGGGGCCACTGAGGGTGTGAGGGCGGGTTGCCAGCTGCTCACGATGACGGACATGCCTCCCAATATGAGAGAAATCTGGTCGTGGGACCAGTGTGAGGTAAGTGGTGACACAGAGCCTGGAGACCATGACATCTTGGGTGATTTTAATCGCTCCATTCGCTATGAAGACGGTAGGTACGTGGTTAAGCTCCCATGGCGGGACAACAAGGACCAACTGATGGATAACCGTGCCTCCGCAGAAAAGAGATTGGTAAGTCTAGAGAGGAAACTTGCTCAGGAACCTCAGCTCCAGCAGGATTATGATGCTGCCCTGAAAAAGCTGGAGTGTGATGGTGTGACTAGTGAAATACCTCCTCACGAGGTTGAGACTGATAATGTTGTTTATCATCTGCCCCATCGACCTGTTGTGAAGAGTGAAAGCCTAACCTCACGCATTAGACCGGTGTTTGATGCAGGTGCTTCTGGGCCAAATGGATTGGCTCTGAACCATGTGGTACAAACAGGTCCAGCGCTGATGCCGAGTGTGACGGAGGTTCTGTTGCGTTTCAGGCGCTACCGATTCGGGATATCGGCTGACATCGTGAAAGCGTTTCACATGATAGCTCTTGATCACAGGGACAGAGACGCTCACCGCTTTCTGTGGCGGCAGGATGGTCGGCTGCGTGTAATGAGGTTTAACCGTGTGGTTATGGGGGTCGCGAGCTCTCCCTTCTGCATGAACGCCACCATTGCCTATCACCTGTCGTTGTACCCAGACTCGCCTGTGAGTACCGCCTTCACGCAGGGTTTGTATGCTGATGACCTACTGACAGGTGCAGACACAGAGGAAGATGGTGCTTCTCTGTTGCAAGGTGCATGTGACCTTATGAGTGTATGCAAGATGGAGTTTGCAAAGTGTGCCAGCAACTCGTCTTCTCTGGTAGAAGGTGTTCCACAGGCTCTCCCACACGAGGCAGATGGAGCTGTGAAGGTGCTCGGCGTGCTATGGGATAGAGCGACTGACAGTCTCTCCCTGGTGGGCGAGACGTGGCCAGCAAGTGTGCTGCCGACGAAGCGGGTGACGCTGAAGGCACTGGCGCGGGTGTATGATCCGATTGGTGTTCTAACACCGTTTACTGTGACACTGAAATGTCTGTTTCAGGAGCTCTGGGAGCTCAAACTTGACTGGGACGATATCCTTCCAGACTGGGCAGCCGATGTGTTCAGAGACTGGGCCCGAGGCTGTGAACAGCTGGGACTGGTGGCGGTACCACGATGCTTCACAGCTAACAGTGTGACTACCTGGTCGTCCTCGTCAGGTTTGGATGTGCAGCTGTTCTGTGACGCATCCTTGAAAGCTTTTGGCTGCTGTGTGTATGTGAGATTTAGGCAGCCAGATGGGTCATATTCTGTGTCGTTTGTGATGGCAAAGGGGCGCGTGGCCCCTCTCAGGCAGCGGTTGACTCTGCCCAGGCTCGAGCTTTTAGGCTGCTTGGAGGCTGCCAGACTGAGGAGGCTCGTTTTTGGGGCTCTCCACCTGCCTGAGAGCACACCGTATGTGTGCTGGAGTGATAGTACCATCGCTTTGGGATGGGTGAGAGGTAAGCCACAGCGGTGGAAACAGTATGTGTCTAACCGGGTCGCTGAGATCCAAAGTCTGACATCTGTTGAGAACTGGCGTCATTGCAGGTCCGAGGAGAATCCAGCTGACCTGCTGACCAGACCTGGACTGTCGCCAGAGGCACTGGTATCCTCCCCTCTGTGGTTTGAGGGCCCGCTGTGGCTCCGTCAGATTGATGTGACTGCCCCAGTACAGGAAACCGGAGCGACGGCGGAATCGCTGCCGGAGGGGGCGCTGGAAGTTGATGGGGTGGGTGTGTTGGTAACAGCTGATGCTGAACCTGATGAAGGCCGTGGGTTCTTACAGGTGGAGCGGTACGGGACGCTTTCCAAAGCGACACGTGTGGCGGCGTGGCTGATGCGCTTTGTGAATAACACCCGCCATCCTTCACAGCGCTGTTCCGGTGAGCTCAGTTGAAGCTCAGCTCTGACGAGCTGACAGCTGCGCGTGTGCAGTTGTACCGATCTGTGCAAGCTGACTGCTATCCGAGTGAGGTTCGTGCGCTTCAGAAAGGCCGCCCCATCTCTGCTAATTCCCCGCTGTACAGGCTGACGCCGTTCATGGGAGATGATGGAGTGCTGCGGGTGCGTGGGCGGCTTCAACACTCGGAGCTGTCGTATGAGGAGAAGCACCCAATCATTCTCCCTAAAGGACATCTGGCTGTGCTGTTAACGCGTGAACAGCACCTGATCATGAAACACGCTGGTGTTTCTACAATAATGACTGCTCTACGTTCCAGGTTCTGGATTGTGGGACTGAGAGCTGTGGCGCGCCGTATTGTGAGAGGCTGCGTTGTGTGTCGCAGATTTCAGAGCCAGGCGTGCTGTGAACCGGCGCCGCCCCTGCCACAGGACAGGGTGTCGGAGGCACCAGCGTTCCGGGTGTGTTCGTTTGATTTTGCCGGCCCTCTTTATGCGGCAGATTCTAATAGGAAGTTGTATGTGTGTTTTTTCTGCTGTTCTGTGACACGTGCGGTACATTTGGAGCTGCTGCAGTCACAGACAGCTGATGAGTTTTTGCTTGCTTTCCGCAGATTTGCTGCCAGGCGGGGAGTGCCGTGCACTGTATATTGTGATAATTTCACGTCTAACAAGTGTGCGGATGCTCTTCTGCAGAAGTGCTATGGCAGACTGGCGCCTAAATTCAAGTACTCAGTTCCCCTGGCCGCCTGGTGGGGAGGCCAGTTTGAAAGAATGGTGCGCAGCGTGAAGGCTGCGTTAAAGAGGTCTCTGGGACAGCGTTGTCTCGCGCTAACAGAGCTAACCACGATCTTAGTGGAGATCGAGGGTGTAGTAAATAGTAGACCTCTCACGTTTTTGGGAGACACCGTCGACAGTCCCACCCCTCTTACGCCCAACCACTTTCTAGTGGGTCATAGTGTGGGTTTTCAGGCCATTGAGGCTGAGGATCCGGACTCAGTCTCATCTGCCTCTCTGCGTGCCCGTGCAAAGGTAAGGGAGAGGCGGTTGCGGAAGTTTTGGGCCGTTTGGTCCTCAGATTACCTTAGAAGTCTTCCTCTTTCGGTACGGAAGTTTCGGCCACAGGGTAAGTTGGCAGAGGGATCAGTTGTGCTGATTGAGGAGGAGAGACAGCCCAGGTTTAGGTGGGAGATGGGTATAGTTACTAAACTGTTCCCGGGCAGGGATGGTACGTTCAGATCCGCGGAGGTGAAAACTGCTCGTGGCAGGAAGACGCGTGCAGTACAGCGACTTCACGACCTGGAAGTCCTGGAATCCTCGCCATCCTGAAAGATCCATCCTGCACCTCCGTCAGATCGAGCACGGTAGGATTATTCGAGGTATGTGTTCTTGGCTTGGCGACTGATGTGTTGAGTAACGTAAGCGAAGTGGTTTATTTATTGTGTTCTTCATGTGTTGGTGAATTTCTTGTGGCTATTCACCAAGCGGGGAGGATGTTGGATATTTCAATCGCCCACTCTCCTCGTGACCGTTTGGCTGCTGCCGGGAGTAGTGGGTCGCCTGTTTAGTGCTGCCGCCTCGTGACACGATTCAAAACCTCTGGTTCTATTTAGACTGGCTAGAGTCAAATGCCACTTTACTTGTCAAAGGAATTCGTGTGTGAAGGTGAAGGGAATTGTCCAGACATGACGTGTATTAAGGTTGTTTGGCGCTTTTGATACGATTACGTGGCGAGTGAGCCGTCGTGGAATTTCAAGGGTGTGGCAGCGGGAGATTGACACTGTGACAGCTGAGCTGTGAAGACGTGACGGATCTTCAGTGACAGGGCGTGGCGCCCGTGAAGTGAGTGTGTGAGATGGCATGGCGCCTCTTACCAGTTTATTTGAGTGATTTAATTTGTATAACCTTTTGTCGGTTCTATCGGACTGTTGTTGTTGGACTTTCGTCCTGTTCTGGTGGCCGCTAATATAGCGAAGAAGAGATTAAGTTTTTGCGACAGTAGTTTGAGCTAAAGCGTCGGGTTTTACCGAACAGGGATATTCTAGGAGTGTGCCATCGACCTTTCGATGGGCGCCGTGACCCTCTCAGGTGGTATCTAGGGACGGGAATGAGGGATGGCAAGTGTCCCTGATTGCCCGCTGGATCCGCCTTTTCTCTGGGATGTAAGACGGAGGGAGTTGGGACCAATAATCAGAGAACAAATTGAAACAGAACTCGGAGCAATCACCTAATTGTTCCACACAATCTATTGTTAGCGGATCTTGGATGCGTCCGTTTTTCGTCCTATTTTTTTCTTTTCTCATTTTTGCACCGCAGAAGGGCAAGTATCCAGGATCGGTAAAACGACATGTTTCATTTTTTACAGCAGGGCACACAATTACATCTGAGTTCAGGGGCGCAGGAAAGTTTCGAATAATCATCTGCTGACCTCACAGTGCCTCGGCGGTAATATTCAACGCCCCGGATAGTTTTCAACAGTGAGGCCTCTTCGGACCGAATCGCGCACTTTTTACCAAGTGCCTCCACCCCTTCTCGGTGACAAATTCTGGATTCGACTATATTTTAGGGGGTGTCAGGTCGTACTGTGACTTGAGAGCGCCGATAGCGTCGATCAGGAGGGCTCCTTGCATATTGTGCAGGATCCTGCACGGATCCGTGCAGGATTTGCTGCAGGATACTGTGTAGGATCCTGCAGGACAACTGTTCCAATTTAAGTATAGGATCCCTAATGGGCTGTCCTGCACAGTTGTGCAGGAAAATACGGTAGGATACTTTTACTAGGGGTGTGATGCCAGTCCGTCCCCAACCTGGTGCGGACGGGGAACGTTTTCCTCTAAAACCAAAAACGGGATCAGATTTGGGCTTTTGTGCGTTCCACTTGGTGGTTACACGTATTTCAATTAGTTGTTCCAAGTCTGTTTGACATCGGGGAATTTCCGGAAGAAAGGTGGTCGGGGTGCAAGCTCCTTGATCCCGCGATTCTGACGCATATCAAGAGTGATTCTTCAGCAAGTTTCACACTCACCTTTTCTCCGGTCAGTAGGTAGCGCACCCAATGGGAGGGGGCAGCGGGTCCGCCCCCCCAACGCGTCGACTCCAAAGTTGCGCCCCCCTCATATTGAGGGCCGAATATGCCTGACATGATTTTGGTAATAATTGACCGCTGGGGCATTCCAGGACAAAACGACCAAAAATATTTCAATTTGACACCACCATGTCTATAAAAATCTGAAACTTTGTCTCCAGGGTAGTTTTGGGCCAGAAACACGCCTGTGAGAATCTTAGCTCCCTCCGATCAACGGTGACCGAGTTATAGCCCGAGGCATTTTTGGGAAGTCACCTTGTAGACTCATCTTTGATGCTTCATAACTAAAAAAAGCATAGCTTGATTAACAAGTTTTGTATATCATTGAACTCGTCTTGAACTATACTTTATTTTGAAAAAGAAAATTTCAAAATTTGAAAATTTCTGACTTTTAATTTGTTTGACCTTTTTTGACCTAGCTTGACCTTTTTGCAGTTGAGATTGCCCTTTAAGACACCTCAAAAATGTTTCTTCATAAAATATCTTTCGATAAAAAATGCGTTCTTGCTATAAGTTCCAAACATTTAGCACCTAAGGTATAAAGACGGTTTTTGACCACTACGGTAGTACATCCTTATGTTTAACGCCGCAAAGAAAGCGATTGCTTTTGCAATCGGTTGCTGGCAATCATACTGCTTTGTCTTTATGAAATTTTCATCGTGCAAGTATCAGAATTTCTGACAATTAACACGCGCCCAGCCGAGGGGGTGGGCTACCGGCCTCCACAGGTCTCTACAGGTAGTAAAAAAAACACCTTCGCGCAGCGCCACTGTACTCCATCTACCTCTAACACAACATTTTGCAACTTCTGGAAAAATAATTTAGGTCAACTGGGAGGTGGTAGGTACCGTAAATGCTGAAGGCCAGATGGCAACTGACTGGTGAGGGGGTGAACTGAGGTAGACGGTCGTCGTTATGCCTTGTGGGACTTTCAACTTTGGTTCCTTGATTAACACTTCATCGTGGAAGTTGCTCGTTTGGGTGGTGGGGTCGGGGTCTCCGTAAAAAGTCCCTTGATGACCCTAGTGAGACACCTACTCCTCAAACTGAACTGGCAACAACTTGGACAATATTCATAAAAATAAAAATTGCAGCCATTAAAAGTGATAGAAAAGGATCCATTGTTTCGAGAGAGACGAAGGCAAATGAACTTAATAATAATGGACCTTTCAGCCTTAAAAGAAAATTTACAAAGATGTCGCGACTTTATCCATAATTGAAACAACTATGACATATCCTGTGAGCACCACTAACTCACACAATTACATCGTTCCCGGAGATGGAAAAATAGTATCGATACAAGGTCACCCAGTGCAGCACCGCATACGTTTGAGAGGATTCATTCAATGTAAAAAACGTGTCTGAAAGGCTTTCATTTCATTCCATTTCATTGATTTCATTTTCATTGTAATTTGAATCTGCTCATATATGCGAAAATAACGCATTCGACTTGGTCACTTGAACAGGTTGCCTCATGATATTTTTACAAGGTGATCATTTCATAGATGACACGGATCTCAGAATCCTACATGAATAATGACACAGTGCACTGGGAGTGATGCCGGTAAATAGCCAGTTTTAATCACTACCGAATATGTTACATACAATCGTTTGGTCGTGTCACCTTTGAGGTTGCTCGAGGTCACAGTATTTCTTACAGGAACTAAGTGGAAACCTAAATTTTGTGGCATAATAGGTGACAGAGGAGAGGCGGAGAAAGAAATTTTCAGCACCATTGGAACACTCTTGTTGAGCCCAAACGGATTATGTATCTTATAATATTGCCTAGTCAAATGTGAAAATTAACCTGCTTTGACCTAGAGCCAGGCTTAGGTCTGTATGGTAAAAAGAATATTAATCAAACTGCAGTGGCAAGTCAGACACGATAACGTAAAAATAAAGCATCCATCACAATTCTCGACAACTCTCAAAAGTTTACCAATCGCCCCATGCATTTCTAATGGGAAGATCATGACCCTGACCCTGCTCCTGGTTATCGATATAGAAATCCTGCTACGAAAAATTATCTTGCTAGGCGATCTTACTATGTAATGTGAATCTAACCACGATAGGCTAAATTTGATATTATTGATGCACCTCCCAAATTTTTTTCGAGGTTAGGTCTCTTGACCTGGCTTGGCGGTCTGACCTGGTATGACCCAGACTTAAAATTTTTCCAGAAGCTGCAAAAATTTCGAGTTAGAGGTACATGAAGTACGGTGGCACTGCGCGAAGGCGTTTTTTTCTACCTGTGGAAACCTGAAGAGGCCGGTTGCCCACCCCCTTGTGTGGGCGCGTGTTAATTCTCACATATTTTGACACTTGCATGGTGAAAATTTCGTAAAGACAATGCTATATGATTGCAAGCAACCGATTAAAAAAGCAATCGCTTGGTTTGCGGCGTTAAACATAAGGCTGTACTACCGCAGTGGCCAAAAACTGTCTGCATACCTACCTGAGGTGCTAAAAATTTGTAACTTATAGCAAGAACGCATTTTTGTCTATCGAAAAATATTTTATGAAGACAATTTTTTGAGGTGTCTAAAAGGGCAATTTCAACTGCAAAAAGGTCAAGCTAGGTCAAAAAAGCAAAGATCAAGCAAATTAAAAGTAAAAAAATCAAATTTTGAAATTTTTTTCAAAATAAAGTATAATTCAAGACGAGTTCAATGCTAAACAAAAATTGTTAATCAGGCTATGCGTTTTTGAGTTACGAAGCATCAAAGATGAATCTACAAGGTGACCTCCCGAAAATGCCTCGAGCTATAACTCGGTCACCGTTGGTCGGAGGGGGCTAAGATTCTCACAGGCGTGTTTCTGGCCCAAAACTACCCCGGAGACAAAGTTTCAGATTTTTCTAGATATGGTGGTGTCAAGCCTTGGTCGATCTGTCCTGGAATGCCCCCGCTGTAGGCTCCCATCGAGGGCAGAAATGAGCATTGATCTGGCTTTTTTACTACCAGTTCTACTCTCACATTTCCGCCCATGCCCATAACGTGCCGCCATTTTACGTGATAAGTACCCTATTTGGCCACTTTTTCCCCTCCAATAACCTGCGCCCCCCGTGAAACATGACGCTTCCCATCTGCCTGCCGCCACCTCCCCCTTCGTCAGCCGAGCCCCCCCCAAACGAAAATCCTGGGGGAGCGCCTGTCTCGGGTCCACTACGCTATTTTGCAAATATGTTCTGGTGACCACAGACTTATATATATATATATATATATATATATATATATATATATATATTGTTAAAAGTCACAGCAGCTTTTGCGTTGATGAGCTTTCTTGAGAGTTTTTCGATGTTTCTTGTTTGTTTCCTTGCCTCTGGGTGAAGATTATTAAGGACCGATCCGAAAGACATAAGTAAGGTAAAAATAAGGTATTTCATGGTTCCATTTCGTTTATATTTATATAGCGCGACGTTTCAAAAGTTACACACTTTTATCCTCAGGCATTTAAATGTAGTCTATGGTTTGGTGAAAAGGTGAACAATGAATCATATTATGATCTCTTCCAAGTTTGAAAATGATTCCTTCAAAATGTTAACATGTTTTCCACACGGCACTTTCAGTTGTAGCAGATCGCAAATATTAGTTTTGAATAAGGTTCAAACTAACAACTAACACAATAGGTATTTACACGAATCATCAACTAACACATATCACGAATCACACTCTCAATCTGCTACCTTCATATAATGTGAGTATACCTCGTGCGTGTGTCTGAAGGTTTATTGATGGTTGTTTTTGTCTAATCAGAATGGTTTCTAAAACTTCAAGTCTGCGTGGGTTATGTTCTTTTGCGAGGATGGTCGTGTTGTTTACTAGTGTTCTTCGTGTGAGTGGTTCGTCGTGAAATTTATCGGTGTGCGTTAGTGGCCCCCCTGATTGTAAATGCATTGTTAGTCGTCTGCTGAGTGTGGTGGTTGTTTTCCCAATGTATCCACTACTTGGCTGGAGCGCACAGTCTCCTATGTTGCATTTATAGTAGTAGATGACATTGGTCTGTTTGATTGGTGTCTGGTCTTGTGTTGGGTTGTTTCTCATGATGAGAGATGATGTTTTTGGTGATTTGTAGTAGATGTTAAGCGATATGGTGTCATTGAGGTGTCTGGGTTTGCAGTTTCTGTGGATGATTGTTTTAAGTGCCTTTTCGTCAGCCTTGTATCCTGGTGACATGGTGTTTTTATAGAACAGGTTATGTTTAGTGCCATTATTTTCTGTGGTCTCTGCTGTCTGGTTGTTATTATCATTCATTTCTGGTGTGCCATTATTATCTGTGGTTTCTGCTGTGGGTGTGCTCGGTCTTTCTTTCATGTATTTAGCTAGCGTGTGTTTGGTTATGGTGTCGATAAGTGATAGTGAAAAACAATTATTAACAAGCATTTGCTTCACTGGCTTTAGCTCTTGATTTACAAGGCTCCATGAAGAGCAGTTTTTCAGTGCTCTGTGTACGTAAGCCCGGATAACGGACTCCTTATACCTCTGGGGACATTCGCTTCTTCCATGGAGACATTTTCCAGCATCTGTCTTCTTGCGATGTACATCAGTGACGTAGCTGGAATCGGAGGCATCGATGGACACGTCAAGGAAACAGATCTTATGGTTTACGCTTTCTTCGACGGTGAATGTCAGGCCTGAAACGGTCTGTAGCTCCTGTCTCAGTTGGTGCAAAGTTCCGGCCTGGGTACTTCTACGGGAACCCGAAAACACATAAGCCGGAAAACCCACTGCGCCCAATAATTTCACAGATCCCGCTTCCAACATACCAACTAGCTAAGAAGCTGAACAACCTATTGCTACCGTATATTCCAACCACCTATTCTCTTAACTCTACGTCAGATCTCATAGATATCATCAAGTGCAGGAAGAGAAAAGGACTCCTCGCCTCATTGGACGTCAGTAGCCTCTTCACAAATGTACCGATAGAGAGAACGATGGAAATACTATCTAAGTATGCCTACCATCACCCCACCTTGGATGCACCAGAAATTCCCGAACATATACTCCGTGCGATGTTACGGCTCTGTACAACCAAAGCACCTTTCCGGTGTCCTCAAGGTAACATGTACCTGCAAACAGACGGTATTGCAATGGGCTCCCCTCTCGGAGTGCTTTTCGCACAGGTCTTTATGGCCGCTGTGGAGGAAGAAGTTCCTCCTAACTTCGAACCCCAAGTTTCCCTCTACTGCCGGTTCGTAGATGATATCCTACTAGACGTAAAAGACATATCAGTATTGCACCAACTGAGACAGGAGCTACAGACCGTTTCAGGCCTGACATTCACCGTCGAAGAAAGCGTAAACCATAAGATCTGTTTCCTTGACGTGTCCATCGATGCCTCCGATTCCAGCTACGTCACTGATGTACATCGCAAGAAGACAGATGCTGGAAAATGTCTCCATGGAAGAAGCGAATGTCCCCAGAGGTATAAGGAGTCCGTTATCCGGGCTTACGTACACAGAGCACTGAAAAACTGCTCTTCATGGAGCCTTGTAAATCAAGAGCTAAAGCCAGTGAAGCAAATGCTTGTTAATAATTGTTTTTCACTATCACTTATCGACACCATAACCAAACACACGCTAGCTAAATACATGAAAGAAAGACCGAGCACACCCACAGCAGAAACCACAGATAATAATGGCACACCAGAAATGAATGATAATAACAACCAGACAGCAGAGACCACAGAAAATAATGGCACTAAACATAACCTGTTCTATAAAAACACCATGTCACCAGGATACAAGGCTGACGAAAAGGCACTCAAAACAATCATCCACAGAAACTGCAAACCCAGACACCTCAATGACACCATATCGCTTAACATCTACTACAAATCACCAAAAACATCATCTCTCATCATGAGAAACAACCCAACACAAGACCAGACACCAATCAAACAGACCAATGTCATCTACTACTATAAATGCAACATAGGAGACTGTGCGCTCCAGCCAAGTAGTGGATACATTGGGAAAACAACCACCACACTCAGCAGACGACTAACAATGCATTTACAATCAGGGGGCCACTAACGCACACCGATAAATTTCACGACGAACCACTCACACGAAGAACACTAGTAAACAACACGACCATCCTCGCAAAAGAACATAACCCACGCAGACTTGAAGTTTTAGAAACCATTCTGATTAGACAAAAACAACCATCAATAAACCTTCAGACACACGCACGAGGTATACTCACATTATATGAAGGTAGCAGATTGAGAGTGTGATTCGTGATATGTGTTAGTTGATGATTCGTGTAAATACCTATTGTGTTAGTTGTTAGTTTGAACCTTATTCAAAACTAATATTTGCGATCTGCTACAACTGAAAGTGCCGTGTGGAAAACATGTTAACATTTTGAAGGAATCATTTTCAAACTTGGAAGAGATCATAATATGATTCATTGTTCACCTTTTCACCAAACCATAGACTACATTTAAATGCCTGAGGATAAAAGTGTGTAACTTTTGAAACGTCGCGCTATATAAATATAAACGAAATGGAACCATGAAATACCTTATTTTTACCTTACTTATGTCTTTCGGATCGGTCCTTAATAATCTTCACCCAGAGGCAAGGAAACAAACAAGAAACATCGAAAAACTCTCAAGAAAGCTCATCAACGCAAAAGCTGCTGTGACTTTTAACAATATATGTTTGGAAAATAACTTGCTTCCTAACTATTCAAATATATATATATATATATATATATATATATATATATATATATATATATATTACAGACAGATATCATCCAAAAAGCAGAATTCAGTGCTTCATGGGACTCATTAAATCTCGAAGAGTGATCCCTGTTTTCTTTATCGGTTCGGTTTGTAGTTCCTGGCTGGTACAAATACCAGCCAGGTATCCACAATTGTCTTCAGCAAAGGGCACAACAAGAATTTTTTGACAGGCGAACAACGTCTCAAAGCAATAAGAAATCAGATGAGAACTGGTTTCCAATGGAGGAAAATTCGAGGGATGGGGTATAGGCGGATCCAACGAGGCAAAGGGGGCACGTGACCCCCGATCGACCTTCGGCGTCCCCTGAAATGGTCACGGCGCCCCCCTGAAATGTCGCTTCCCACCTCCCCAGGATGCGAAAATCGGCGCCCACAGATAGGATTTTGCGCTAACCTGATCGGTTTTGCCGGTCAAAAGTGGCGGCCCCTGGTCTGGATTGCGCCTCCCCTCCGGGAAGGTGTCCCCGCCCCCGATCGGCAATCCTGGATCCGCCTATGGGATCGGTCGGAGCAGATCAAGCCATCGGATATCGGAGCTGAAGATCAAGCCGGTACCAGTTTGCATGTACAAATGCGCTTCACCTGTCACGTTAGAAAATCTTTGGGGCTCATATCCCCCCATTCATCTACGTGGGTGAAGGTTATAACCAGAAGAGTTTTGCCCTAGAATAGCTCCTCCATCTAATAGTAGGCATATAACAAGTAGACAAGCAGAAAATCGGAAATTGGCTTGCTACAGTAAAACTGCACCTTTCTGGAGTCGAACCCGGTTTCCCGTGTGAGAGGCGGGAATGATGGCCACTAGACTACGGCTGTCACACGTGCCCTGCCGTAATTAAAACTTTCTCGAATACTTATTTTATGCTCAATATTTGGGGACACTGACACGTGTTATAATTTTAAGATACAATGAAATATTATTTTGAATACAAATACGGGATACAAGACATTTTTATTGGCGAAATTATTACTTTAAAAACTTCAAATAGTTTTCGAAAACTAAGAGGTGAAGAGCTGGCTTTACCCTGCTATTGGAATTGTCAACATTTTTGAAAAATAGTTATGTGGCCTCCGAAAATTTTGCCGAAGATACAAAAAAGATTGGTAGTTTCATAATAAGGATTTTTTTAATAACAAGAAACCACAATACAATTTTTTTCGCGTATCTCCCTTTAAAGAGGGCCCCGCTGGTCCGACAGGGCCGTGAAGGGTTTAGCTGACCCTGCGATTTACACTGGGCCCCGTGGCTCAAAAAGCCCTGCTGGCCATAGTAGTCCTATCGGTTGAAGAGGGCCTGGCTTACCAGAGAGGGTCCTTCTGTCGACGAGGGCCTTGGGGGGGTGAGTGGTTTAGAGGACCCTTTGGTAAAAAAACCTTGCTTGTCACAGAAATGGAGTAGGTACTGGAGAGGGCTTAAGACGGCCCTGTTGAGCATGAAGTACCGCGGCGGGCCACAGACTACAATGGGGGAGGGCCGCGCTTCACGCTATCCTCAAAGGGGCCTCCGGGCCCTCAAGGGGGCCACCGCACTAGCCGCTTCTACTTGGTTACTCATATGTAGAAGGCCCAGCTGACAAGAGGGCCCTGCGGAGAATAGACGGGGACACTAGTTTAGAGGCTTCTCTAGTGAAACACGAGGTTGTCAGACTGGGCCCTGAGGGCTAAAATGCTTCCTACTAGGCACAAAGCCTCCTCACTAAAAGAGGACCCAGCTGGTCAGACAGGTCCCTGGCGGCTATAGACCGGGCTCTGACAGCCTGCGGGTTGCACTGGGCCCTGTTGCCCAAATAGTCTTGCTGGCCATCGTGACTTTATCGATTTAAGGGGGCCCAGCTGACCAAAATGGACCTTTCTTTGGATAGGGGCCCTGGCCACCAGTGGTTCAAAGACACCTTTTACAGAGGGTTTTGATGGGTAAAAAGGCCCTGCTTGTCACAAAACAGAGTGCTGGAGAAGGCTTAAGTGGGCCCTGTCTGCTATGAAGTCCCACATTTGGCCCCAGAACATAGTGCGAGCGGGCCGCGCTTCGTGCGGCCCGCGCATCCTCAGGGAGCCCTCCGGGCCCTCAGGGGGAGCGCCCTAGCCGCCTCCCCTTGGCTACGCCCCTGTCTGACTGGTAATTATTGGTAAATTTTTGCACAGACGCCAGAATTAACGGCTACATCCAAACGGTTGCAGATTATGCCCAGGAAACTAAATAGATGATAGCTAAAAAACTTTAAGGTGAAAACCTTTAAGGTGATTAAAACCTTTAAGATGATAGCTAAAAACCTTTAACAATCAATTACTTTCATCATCATCATTTGGCTTTTAGGGTGCGTCGGCAACGGCAGTAATTTTGCGCCCATATCTAAGTCATTGTTCCTGGTTTAAAAACAATTAACTTCTTTCTCACAAAAATATTCATAAAAATATCTCACAGACGTATTCATAAAAATATATCACAAAAAATATTCATATGCGGTGCTGTGTACCACAGCCGATATTGACTGTAGGACTTGGCGATTTGAGGCATGCATAATGGGTCGGTATATTCAGTGGGCGAGTTTTCATCACGCGACGCTCAGTGGCGTCAGTGTGGCACATTTCTCAGCGCCTCAGGCTGACACCGGGCCGCCGGATGGGCCTCCGGCTGTCGCTCCAATGAGCCCATCACTCTCAAAACACCGCGTCCGTCGCTGTCTCTCCCTTCCAAAGCGGTCTCATGAAGGTTGTATGGTTTCATGATGGGTGGACAAGAGCGCAGCAGGCGAGGTGAGCTGACCACCGGGCCGGCCGGTGGCCGGTGGCGCCAGTCGATGTGCCGGGGCGCAGCTGCGCCGTTCTACCGGTCGGCCCACTCACCCGCTGCTCAAGACTTCACCGGAGCCACCTTATCGCTCAGCAATTGTTCAATGCTTCACAGAACCCCAGAGCATTCCCGCTGAGCGAGTGCATGAACATCAACCTGAATAGTGAAACGAGTCCATGACGCTATAACCGGAACGGAATACTATAGCTCACACATACTGCTCTTCATATTTTGCTTAATCCGATTGCTGTCAGAGGAGAGGGGGGGATTCTGCACACCCTCACATTTTTCCGATATGTCCAATACCGTTCACGATAGACCCTGAAAAATTTTTGGCTTACCCTAAAACCAAATTGAGCAGATTCCCTGAAAGTTTTGAGGTAATATCTCTACCAGGGACGGAATTATGGCTCGCTACTTAAGGAGTATTTATTCGCAACCAAGCATTAGCGTGCACGTGCGTGCTTCGTACAAAAAGCCGTGCGTGACAAAGCCGTTTTCACAACTTGAATTCAACCTTGGGTGTCTTTTTGAAAGTTTTTTTGGTAGCACTATAATATTGCTGCCATTTGTCGGAATTTCACAAGTCTTGGGCATTTATTGAGTAAATTAGCTGGCACATCTGGCAATGCTTCACAGTTGCCGGGCACCCTGTGTTGAGTGTTGCGGATTTAAAAAGAATGAAATTCAACTTTAATAAGTCGTATAATGAGTGAAATTTGCATCAGTTATACTCCTGCTACCCCAGTCGCTTCAATTCACTTGTCATTTTTCTCTCAGTTTCTATATTAGCTGTGTAATAAGTTCAAAACAAAAGCAGTAGAGACTAGGGTAACGTCTGCTTGTGTAATACTCTGGTAACTTTCCAATTACTTTGAGAAAAGTTTATTACCTAGGTAACCAACTCGCATACGAGCAGGGGTGTTCTAAACAAAGGGTGACAGGCAGAGGAATCCCTAAATGTAAATCAGGGTGGATATTATGCTAAATTTTCGGGGTTGAATAATGTAGGTTTTTTTGCATTGTCATTACAATTAATGTGTGGATCCACCCAAATTTTGAGACTTGCTAAATTTTTTGGTGAATTGTTTGAGCAGTATCATTTGAAGACAAACAATTTGGTCCAAACATTTGTCCCACTGCATGTTATCCCCCTATTTCTAGTCGGAGCATCTCCCCAAATAAAAAGTAAGTGGCGACGTCCTGTATCCTTAATACAGGGTAGGGGTGTTTCGACTGTAGTGAAGTGGGCGCTACTGGAAATTTATAATTTATCTTGGTTTCTCAGGTTTGCTTAGGTATATGTGCTATGCAACTAGCAATACGCCAGCGTGCAAATTATGGCATTTTCGACGAGATCTCGTCGGTGCCAGTGCCCTTGGCGACAGGAGCGAGTGGTGCGAATTTTATCAACCTGGTGCAAATTTCTGAGACTGGTGTGAGGAAAGTTACACTGAAAACCTAACAAATAATGGCTAAATGGTTATAAAGACATATGAGGGGAGGGGCCTTGTAAAAAGTCCTCAACTAACTAACTAATAAGAGAGGTAACATTGCATCGTATGGGTGGGAATGAGTGTGCTTTTCTCCCTGGTATATGGCAGATCGGTGCTAATTTTTGGTGGCTGACGGTGTGAGAATTTTAGATGGCTGGTGCGACTCGTCGGGCCTGCTGCCATACTTTGCAGACTGAGCAATACAAAACACTTTGTTTATTATTGGAATAGAGCTATATCTGCTTTTCAGGCCAGGTCAGGCCTTTCTTGTCATTAAGAGATTGGCTTTAAGGTGGTTCCAAGTGAAATACAGGATATGTACAGATTATCCCTGTTTTTAAAATACATGTATGCCTATATATATATATATATATATATATATATATATATATATATATATATATATATATACCTACAGGCAATAATGCTGATTCACCATAATAAGGTGGTGTAGCTTTGTTGGTTGCATTGCTCATTTACCAAAAAGATACCTACTGGGTTTCCTGAGACAACTAAAAAGTAACTAAAAGAGTTTCCTGATGTTGATCACTTTGTCATGCTATTTGGATTCATACTTTGATACTTTAAAAGTATCAAGCTTTCAAGTGGTGCGGTATCAGGCTTAACTTTGGTATCATTTGTGAATTCCATGTGACAGCAAGTCAGATTATGCCTCACATCGGCGCCCCTTCCAGTTAGGGGCACCGTCACAGAGTTTATATAGGGGGGGGGCAGACCCCAGCTGGAGCTGACCTGGGAAGGCGAATTTTGAGCATATTTGGTACCTGACAGCATTAATGGCGATGGACCAAAAATTTGGAGGGGCATCCCCTTGGTTGGCCACCAGGGGAGATGCCCCCCGCTTTCGGCGCCCATGGTTCTAGTAATGTGAACCAAAGTTTGAGGTTGACATGCTGGGTGAATCAAACCCACATGCTTCAGCAAGCTTGGCTTTGCACATTAGACATCTACAGCTGATATTTATTGCGTATTTACTCCAGGCAATACAATGGATGGTAATATTATATGCAAAGAGTGGGAAGTTGAGGGACACTGCTTTTACCATTATTGTACCATGTTAACACGCACCCCGCTGGAGTCCCTTGCATGACGCGCCTCGCTGGGGGGGGCGTTTTTCGCCCCCCTCCGTATCTCGTTCCCCACGAAAGTTGAAGGAAAATTACGGGCGGTGTTGGAAAGCTCTTGAAAAGACGAAGAGATTTTATTCGAATAATTTTCTTGTCAGGTCAATATTGAGTTCAGCATAGGTCAAAGAAGGTTCCATAATCTTACAACAGAGCAGTGTACGTTTCTCTCTCTAGATCTACCCTCAGGGGAGCTTGAGAAAATGTCGATGCATCATTGGATTCCTCTCATCGCAGCGAATCGAATGATATATAATATGACCTTGCTAGGTCAAATAATGAAAATGACTTGACCTCGAGCTAGGTCAGGGTCAGAGAGTGACCTGGTATGGTCATGTTGCATATCAATCGACTCCCCGTGGCAATATAAGCACGATGCAAGCAAAATGGGAGCTTTATTTCCATTCAGTGAGAAGTTATTGGCAAAATAATCACCCTATGCTCCCGTGACCTGACATGACCTTTGAGAGGTCATGTCAAAAACCCAACTTTATGGTCAAGATCGTGGTAAGAATAGACGGTTTGAGGATTTTTAGCTTTATCTATCCAGCATTTACTGAAAACGAGCCCATTCTATTTTTCACCATATACTTATAATGAGGAGACCAAAAAATTGACCCCACCTTAGCTCAACAATATCAAATTCCGAGATAGCAAATTTGTAGACCTTAATGACTTTATCATATTGTGGAAGTTTCAAAGTGATCGGTTCGCTGATGTTCCCTGGGCGCCGCTTCAAACTCGTGATTTTAGGTTTTGAGGTCGGGTCACTTGAACTTGAATAGCTCCTTGACCTGACATGACCTTAAACAAAGAATCTGTTCAGATGTGTAGAAGTGATTAGGGATAAGGTACTGTAAGTTTCGTTGCTCTGCGTCTCTTCTTTTTTAGCTATCTGAAAAAAACTAGAAGGGGGAGGGCAAATTTCGCCCCCCAGCGGGGCGTGTTAAAGTCACAGACACGCACTGCCCATTTCACCATGTTGAACTCCAAACCCCAATGTATGTTTGGTAAGCTATGGCCGATGGAGTTGCCGCCTACCGGAGATTGCGGGGCAACTTGCCGGTCGTGGCATTGTGAGAAGGTATTCAGCGGCGGCAGCTTCCCCATCTGAGCCTGCAGCAACGGTAGTCGCCTGGGTAACTGTGGTCTAACCCGGGCCTGTGGCGGCTCCTTGGAACAGCGGTAGCCCCCTCTGATTCAGTGGGTCCTCGGCACACTCGTGAACGTGACACCGACGATGTATCGACGAAGAAGATCCCTCCACTGTTCGATGAGCCGATGTGCAGTCTACGGCGTCACGATCTCCCCCCCCACCCAACAATCCATCGCCTCGCGCCTCACGAACACCGTCGCCTCCCGCCTTGCTAGTGCCGTGACCCCCGCCTCACCAGTGATTCAGATTCAGATTCAGATTTATTAGAACAAGGTCCACAAAAGAGGGCTTTTCACTAGTTGACGTCAAATAGTTAAGAGTAAAATGAGTAAAAAGGATCACAGTCAAAACACACTAATACCTGGTCTAAAATCACATCTAAAAACTGACAACAATATGCATCACACAACTGCTCAATCACACGTCCTTCTCTGCGTCTGATTAGCGCCGCTCTCAGCTGGTGTCTCAAGTCAGGTACTCCGGGCTGTAACCCCATATTGTTAATAATCGATACGCCCCTGTAGCACAAACGTCGGCGGCCAGCCTCTGACCGTATCGGCGGGAGAGTCAGGGTATTAGCGCTCCGCGTGTTATGGTTGTGTACTTCACTCACTCGCGGTCCAATTGACTGCCGGATGTATGCCGGCAGTCCCGTTGTTATAACTCTGTTCACAGCGGTTACAGTGGTAGTGGGTAGTGGGTAAGCTGCTCAGCAGTAAGCCAGCCAAGCTGGTTAAAAGCATCCGAAATGTGATCATATCTCCTACGGCCAGTCACAACACGTGCTGCGAGGTTGACAATTTTTTGGACACGATGGATTTGAACTTTTCCGCACGAACCATATACGGACAAACAGTACCGCACAATTGAAAATACAAGAGCTTCAACAATAGTCTTGAGAGCGGCTCGCGGTATAACGTGCCTCGCATGGCTGAGGGCTAACAAAATTTCGGTGCATTTGCGCGACATAACATCAATGTGTGATTGATAATTGAGATGCCTGTCCATTAGTTAGTTAGTTAAGGGCTTTTTATAAGGCGTTCTGTGCAAGGCACCTTTGCCCGCCTCTAAAGTATCCATTTTAAGTCCCAGGTTTTGAACCACTCTGGAGTCAGGTATGGTAGAACCGCAAAAATTTATCGTAACAGAGGGCATGTCTCGCAGCATAGCCGGAGTACCAAGCACTAATCATGTCTATGGGGGAGAGTGAAAAGGTCCGACAGTTGGACTCACGATCTGGCTCCGTCCAAGAGCTACAGCAGAAAGTCCTCGAACTAGAGGCAAAGCTGCAAAGTCTGGTAGCTTCGCCGACTGCATCCCAGTCGCGGCGGACTAACTCCGCCTCTGGCGCCGCGCGTAAGCCCAATTGCCGCTGTTACGCGTGTGGGGACCGCTCACACATCCGACCACAGTGCAAGTTCAAAAACACTGTGTGCCGAACCTGTGGTGTATCCGGCCACATTGACAGATCTGGAATGTGTGGTCGCCCATCTGGGTCACGCACCACAGGTCGTTCTCAGGAAAACTAACTGGGCGTGGAGATGACCCCGTGTCTCCTGGCCGCCCCGTTCCCCAGGGTGTGAACCGTGTTCAGCTCAACCCGAATATGACATTCACAGCTCGTGATAGGAGAGAGAGGAGAGATCACTGCCTGACACCCTGCCCGAGCGTTTGCCGGCAGGTCTGGTGCCGTTGCTGTTTGCGGTCGCTGTTGCTTGCTGCTGAAGATTCCTGCTGCGAAGACAAGAAGAAGGAGTAGAAGACTCTTTCAAGACCTGCTCCCGGCTCAAGTCTCCGCTGCTGTCGGTCTGTCCCACTGACCGCTGTTTTTATAGCTGGTCGGTGTGGTACTTTTCGACTCCAGCCAGCCCCACCGACCGCTGTTCTCACAGCTGGTTGGTGTGGCGCTGTTGGACTTCAGCGTCCGCTGCTGTCGGTCTGTCCCACTGACCGCTGTTTTTACAGCTGGTCGGTGAGGTACTTATCGACTCCAGCCAGCCCCACCCACCGCTGTTTTTACAGCTGGTTGGCGTGGTGCTGTTGGACGTCAGCGTCCGCTGCTGTCGGTCTGTCCCACTGACCGCTGTTTTTACAGCTGGTCGGTGAGGTAGTTATCGACTCCAGCCAGCCCCAGCGACCGCTGTTTTTACAGCTGGTTGGTGTGGTGCTGTTGGACGTCAGCCAGCCCTGCAGACTGCTGTTTTCACAGCAGGTTGGTAAATATTCACTATCGGTCCAGGTGGTGTTGGTTTCTAGGATTCCGGCCACCTGGTACCTCTTCTTCTCAGTCCCAGAACCCTATTCTTTCTCTACTGTCTCTATCTCTCTTCGGCCGGAAACCCGAGCGGTGGGATTCGTCCCAGGGTGAGCACACTTGTTGGACCTCGTCAGTCCTTGGGTGTGTGGCTTTGTCTGGACCTATCTGCCCTACATTGCTAAAATCCCTAGAACGCAAGGCCTTTCTCTCTTTCACCCTCGCTTAATAGAAGCGGGGCCCCCACCCATACCCTCCACCCGGGCTGCGTCTATGCAAAGGTGCCACGGTACCTGCCCCTAGGACACCACACATTGGCATAGGCCCCAGTCAGGCCCCTTTTAGAGGCTGAGTCAGCCACCTAGGCCCCTGTTAGGTCCCGAAGAGGCATCCCTGCCTCCCCTCCGGCTTGAAACCCCCTTTAGTGGCTGAGTGAGCCTTTTGCACACAACTCTTAAGGCTAGGTGCTTTCACTCAAGCACTCCCCAGATAGGATAAGAATCCCAAACCGAACCCTAGTTAAGTTAATTCTCCCGTTAGCCTTATTAATAACAGTAGGCCCCTTTTTGCTTAGATTTTCTGTTAAATTAATTCTCTAGCCCTTTCTCTCAAGAGATCTTAGCCAAGCTAAGACCACGTTTATCTACAAACCCTTAAACGCAAACCATGGCTTCCACCACTCTGTTCCGCCCCTCCAGCCCCCGTCTGAACAAAGCCAACCTGCCAAGCGGAGCCTGGCTGGTTGGCACCCACCTTTCAATTCACCAAAATTTGGCCAAGGAATCTACCTTCAACCTGGATAAGGCCATCAGCCAAAAAGTAAAAGGTAGCTTTGAAATCATTAAACACCAAAAAGATGTCCTTATCAAAACCTCCAACCAGGAATCCACCCAAGCCCTGCTGGCCACAAAAACGTTTGGATCAAAACCAGTACTCTTTTCCATTCACCACTCCCTCAACTTCTACCGGGGCATCATCAATGCCCCGGAAGTGTCCCATCTCTCAGATGTGGACTTCGAGCATACCTTCGACTTCAAAGGTCAAAATGTGCTAGCCCTTGAAAAGCTCAGCCCCGGCAAAAACGCCACCCAGAAAGACCACCGCTTCATCGTCACCTTCGACACAAAGTGCCGAGATGACTGCGGCCAAATTAAGCTGGGCGACTGTGTCTACCCAGTTATGCCGTACCACCCCCTCCCTATTCGCTGTCAAATCTGTCAAAGGTACGGGCACGTAGAATCTAACTGCAAAAACCCCACCCCACGATGCAGAAAGTGCAGTGCTAAGCACCGCACTCAAGAGTGCAACTCTAACTGCCTCATGTGTGCTGCCTGTGGCGGTGCTCATGGGGCTGATAACCCAAAGTGCCCGACCTGGCTCCGCGAAAAAGAAGTAAATCTGTTGGCTGAGGAGAAGAAAATCCCGTTTGACCTGGCCCGCAAACAATTACAACAAAAAGAAAAAAACTCGCAGCGTCCCAAAACCCGTGGTAGCAAGGCCACCACAGCAGCCCCCAGCACAGCCGGCCAGGAGCGTCCCTTATTGGCACCCCGTCAGCCTCTCAAAACTGCAAGCCGCCACATCCGCCCTCTCATGGAGCCACTGATCATGGCGCCCGTGAGGCCGTCCATGCCTCTCCCCCAACCACGTGGCGCAGACACTTTTTGGCGCAGGTGGACGCCCGTTGCAGGCCGGGAGGATCCCAAACCGACCGCACTCGCGGATCCCAAACCGACCTCATAGGTCATTATATGCAGTTCCAGTTTTCAAGTGATCTTGAAACGTCAGACGGCAAAAGCCAGTCTGACCACGAGCTGTCCGGGACAGAGACTGACTCTGACGCCAGCAGTGCATCAGAGACGGGCTCTGCAAAAACTGTCGTAAACATCTCCAGTACTTCCACCTTGGAAACCCCCAGCCCCGGCAGCTCCCCCGTAGTAAGGAAACTTAGCTTTTCTAGGCACTCAACCCCGTTTCAACTGATAGCGACAGCAGCAGCAGCAGGTGCTCCTACAACCTCCGCAAACGTAGGTCCCCAAAGCACAAACGTTAAATCGTCATGGGTTCAATCCTTCAATGGAACACAAATGGCCTTATCGGGAAATTCCCGCTTTTTTCATCAATATTTGCTGAGAAAAAACCGGCGCTAGCAGCATTACAAGAGACCCACTTTATTGATAAAGATAACGATAAATACAAAATCTCGGGCTACTCTTGGTATCGACATAACGTAAACGCTGCTGTCCGTAAGGGAGGCACAGCCATCCTCATAGAAAATAGCATCCCACACAGTCACGTGCCTCTGGTAACATCACTGGACTGTGTAGCTATTAGCTTGAAAATACAAGTCCAATTGACGGTAGTTTCAATATACCTATCTCCTTCCGACCCTGATCCAACGGATCGGAAACTCTCACAACTATTTAATCAAATAAACGGGCCTTTGTTATTACTTGGAGACTTGAATGGCCACCACCCATCCTGGGGCAGCGCCACACCAAACCGTAGAGGTGAAATTATATATGACGCAATAGGTTCTCAAAATTTAGTTATCCTAAACAACGGCGCACAAACCCGCCAAGCAACGCAAGGCGGGCATTCAGATTCCGCCATCGATATTTCGTGCTGCACGCCTAGAATTGCGTCACTGTTTACCTGGAATATCGAAGACAACCCAGGCATGAGCGATCACCTCCCAATCAAAATTGATATACCTCAAAGAGCACTCGACCGCGTTGATCTTTTTACCCCTTCCTGGAGTCTAAAACGAGCGGACTGGACAAAATTTGAGGCAGAGGTCGACCTCACACTGGTCACCGAAGGCGACCCAGATTCGGCAGACATTGAACTAGTACTAAGAGCCATAAGGTCAGCAGCACAAGTAGCAATACCAAAAACCAGAGGACCTCGAAAGAAAAACGGAGCCCCATGGTAAAACGCAGAGACGGCACACGCCAAAGCTCAAATGATAAAAGCCCGTAAGGCATATGAGAGGAGAGCACACAGCCCTACTCGATGCGCCCTTCAGGCAGCAAAAGAACACTTCCAAAACACGTGGAAGCGGGTTAAAAAGGATAGTTTTAACTCTTTTGTCTCCAAATTCAACCGCTTCACCCTCCACTACTCAAGTCTGGAAAACCATCAGAGCTTTCTCTGGGAAACGACCACCCCGCTGACCTTTCCCTCAACTCATAATAGTTGGCCAACACATCACAGAACCTAAGGAAGTCATGGAAAAATTTGCTGATCATTACGCCAGTGTCGCAGCTAATAATTCATACAGCCAGCGCTCTAAAGACCAGGCAGAATGGTGCAAAAAGCACACATTCATCAATTATGGTAATCGAGAGTACTACAACGTACCATTTACAATGACCGAGCTAAATTACGCCATTACCAAGTGCAGAAACACTGCAGTGGGCCCTGACGAAATTCACTACTCTTTCTTCAGGCACCTCAGCCAGACAGCTTTAAAGTACCTGCTTTCGGCCATTAACAACATGTTTCTTAGCGACTCTTTCCCCACATCGTGGCGAGAGAAAATCATCATTCCCCTTCCAAAACCTGGCAAAGAAAAACCATACCCAAAAGGATATCGCCCAGTTTCGCTTACTAGCTGTGCTAGCAAGCTTGCCGAGCGCATGGTTAACGTTAGACTTCACGAGATCCTCGAAAAGAAACTTGATGCTATGCAATCAGGCTTCCGGCACGGGCGAGCCACCACTGATAATTTGGTGAAACTGGTCAGTGACATCAAGAATGGCTTCTACAGAAAGCAAGTAACAATAGCTGCATTCCTAGACATTAAATCGGCGTTCGATCGCGTACAAAAAGACGCTCTTTTGTACAAATTAGGCAAGCTAGGAGTTCGCGGCGACCTTGCAAAGTTTATTGAAAACTTCCTCAGAGACCGAAATTTCAAAGTCCGTTGTGGCACCACATACTCCTACCTGGCAACCCAAGACCAAGGCACACCCCAGGGTAGCGTTCTGTCCCCCACCCTTTTTCTAGTAATGATCAATGACCTCTTCGCCAAAAAACTACCGCCTGGAATAAATTACTCCCTTTTTGCGGACGATGTCGCTATTTGGAAATCAACTGCAATAGATACCAGGTGGTATAATGAGCCAGAATTCCAACATGCAACTACGCAATTGCAGGATACCTTAAACGACATCGATACTTGGTGTAGTTTAATGGGTCTATCACTCTCGGCGGAAAAATCATCAGTCGTTGTCTTTGCCAGAGCGCATTTCAGACACGACCCCCCACGGCTCCAAATCTCGGGTAAACCTATTGAATGCACCAATAGCTTCAAATTCTTGGAGGTCACCTTAGATTCCCGATTGAGTTTCAATGAGCATAACACCAAAGTCGTCTCTAGCTGTCAAAAGCGAGTCAACATTCTCCGCATGCTCGGCGGAACAGAGTATGGCGGGGATCGAAAGACCCTGCTTATTCTCTACAAGTCCCTGATACGGTCCATTCTCGAATATAACTCGTTCGTTTTTGACTCGACGAACAAGACCAATAAACTAAAGCTAGAGCGAGTCCAAAATGCCAGTATCCGGGCAGCCACAGGCGCGCTCTCAGAATCCCCCATCATCAGCCTGCTAACTGATAGCGGGCTATGCCCACTGCAGACAAGACGCGACGCCCAGCTTATTTCTTACTATATTAAGGTCCAATCCACCGAAAACCACCCGGCAAAACAATGTTTCGCCCATCCCAGACGAGCAAATAAAGCCACTCTACAGAAATGGCCCCATTTAAACACAGAGTAGCGAAAACCCTGGAAAGCCTTAATCTTGCACTCCCAGCAACAATAGGCAAACCTCCATTCTCCTGCTTCTGGACTCAGAAAGAGCCCAAAGTTGAATATCTTTTCACCTCCCGTAAAGCGGACTTCACAGAGGAAGAAGTCTCCCAGAAATTCTTAGAGTTCCGATCTCATAACGCGGACAAGACTTTTATATTTACAGACGGCTCCAAAATAGGGGAAAAAGTAGGCCTCGGCATCTGGGGGCAAAATATTTGCCTACAGAAAAGACTTCCGGACAACTGCTCCATCTTTACAGCCGAGGCTGTTGCCATCCTAGATACACTAGCCATAATCCGAACCCAAAATATCAACTCAGCCGTCATCTGCTCAGACTCTAAATCTGTCCTGCAGGCTATCAGTAACGTAGTCAACCCCAGCCACCACGTAATAGCAGATATCCACAAAGGTATCCACGATACCCCTGATGTCTCTTTTCTTTGGATCCCTGGCCACTGCAAAATTCAAGGGAATGAAAACGCCGATGAGCAGGTAAAAAAGTCCCTAGAACTCAGAGAGATCGCACCCCTAATGTGGTCTGGAGATGATAGCAAAGCTCTCCTCCAGGACAGTATCCGGAAGCAAATTCAAAATGACTGGACCACAAACCACAGCGCCCACCTATTCTATATCAAGCCTAACATAGGCTACTGGCCCAGTTCCAACCAAAAGAGTCGTCGGCGCGAGGTTATTCTAACCAGTCTCAGAAATGGACACACAAAATTAAATGCCTATTGGAACGCGGGTACCTGTGGTACCTGCGACGCAATGGAGAATCCCTATCACATTACCATCAATTGTCCCCAGCACAATACCCATCGGAAACCCATGCTAGATTACTGCCGAATCCAAAACATCCCTGTAGACCTAAAAACTCTGCTCGGGAACGACCATCCTGAGCTACTTGAAAAACTCTTTACATTTCTAAAGGACTCTGGGCTAGAGAAGTTTCTATAAATCACCCCTCCCAGTATATATGATGGAGGGTGCATGGTGCACCCCCAAAGTAGGACTTGCCAATTTAAAATTAACGATTCATGCCATAGACGATCCCCTGCAAAATTTAAGCAATAGTTGTTTAACCTTTAAATGGTATATCGTAGGCTAAGGATAGGTTATGTTAGGCTAGCTTTGAAATCAGGTTAGGTTAAAATAGGTTATATCTCTTCACCGCAGTGATACCTTTCACTGCGACTCTATGCTAACCACACTCAAACTCTTACTAACAATCTAACTGTCCTCTCACACTTCTCTTTCCTCTGCGCGGCGGCTGCCCAGCCGGAGAGGGGAGCTGCAACCTCACCTCCGGGTTGCAGGGTAAATTCGCGGCACCCTGGCCAGGTGTTTAGCGCAGTTTCTAAAGTATGAAAATTATTGATTTAACGGAGGATTTCGAGTAACGTAGACAAGCGGACATCAGTAGCTGACACACAAAATTATAAATTCGAAATTCCAAATTTAAGGTCTTCAACCACAGAGATAACCTTCGCACTTTGCGGGTCTAATTCTATAAAAAGAACTCCCTTGGCATGGCTATGCCATTGCCACGACCGTCCATTCGCAAGCTGAAACATCGTGCAACCCATTACTTGAAATAACTCCCATTGCTTTAACAGACTAACGTAGCTTGCCCTCACGCAAAATTCTAAAATTCTCCCACACACTTCTTTAGAGGCGGGCAAAGGTGCTATGCACAGAACGCCTTATAAAAAGCCATAAGTAAGTAAGTAAGTATTCACAGCTCGTGTTGGAGGGATAGATTGTAGTTGCCTTCTCGATACTGGAAGTTCCATTAGTGTTATGAATCAGTCGGTTTTTGATGTCCTTCCCAGTCGCCCAAAATTAGCCAAAACAGCTACAATTGCTAAAACGGAATCGCAGGATTCCTTTCCGTTGTTGGGACGTGCCGTTGTTAGTATCAAATGAGGAAACGAGCTTGTGACTTAAACCATTTATGTCCCCGATAGCATTGACGTACCGTGCTTGTTAGGACTTGACTTTTTGAAGGCATGTCCTTGTGTCATAGACTTGTCCACCCAGAGTTTGGTGTTGACCTCTTCCGCCACTGTGCGTTCTCTGTCCGCTGACGTTGTTTCTGTTGGCTCTGCTGTGCTTGGCAAAGCAGTCAATGTTCGCCCCGGGGAGGAGATGGTTTTGAATTGCCATACCCCAAGCGTTGATTACAGGGGTTCTGCTTTGCTGGAGCCATCAGGTCAGATTGAAGGATTGCATTTTTCCACTGCAGTCATCGATGTCACTGGAAAACAAATCCCTTGTGTTGTGAGAAATATTTCCACTGACCATATAATGATTCCAAATAAGACCGAGATTGGTCAGTTACAAGTAGGATTTGCAAAACTGCCTTTGCCAGCTCCATCCAAGGAAAAATCTGACGTAGAATTTTCTCATGTTCATATTTACAGACAGTTAAATGAGGAAGAGCGGGCACAAGTTCTACAACTTTTGAGGAAATATGAATCGATGTTTGACGGCCATCTTGGATTAACTGATCTCGTGACTTACATGATTGACACTGGTAACAGCCCTCCCGGTTGTCACAGAGCAAGGAGAGTTCCTCCAAATTTGTTAGGTGAATTAAAACATCAAATCGATCATTTGGTTAGTGAGGGTGTAATTGTTGAATCGTTCAGTTCATGGGCAACTCCAGTTTGCCTGGTCAGAAAAAAGAACAACACTATGCGTCTTTGTTCAGACCTCAGATCTTTGAATGAAGTTACCCGTGCTCCGTGCTATCCCATACCTAGTGTTGACGAGACTATGCAGGAATTAGCTGGTGCTAGCCTTTTTTGTTCTCTGGACTTGAACAATTGCTACTTCCAGGTCCCAGTAGATCCAAAAGATGTGCCGAAAACTCAGATTGTCACGGCATTTGGAAGTCATTCCTGGACTCGTATGCCTCAGGGAGCAAAGGGCGCCCCCATGACCTGTGCTAAGTTGCTTGATATTGTACTGAAGGATCTTCCAAAGTCAGAAGTAACGCATTATTTTGATGACGTATTGTGTTTTGGTTCGTCATTTCCGGAAGTTCTGAAGTCGCTTGACAAGGTATTGTCCAGACTGCATGCCGCTGGTTTAACCTTAAGTTTGGATAAGTGTAAGTTCTTCCAAACCAGCGGCAAGTTTCTCGATCACGTGGTGTCCGGGAATGGTATCGAAGTTGATCCGGACAAGGTTTCACGGATTAAGCAATGGCCTGTACCACGCACAGCTAAACAGCTGACATCATTTCTCGGCATGGCCAGTTACCTCAGAAAATATGTTCCGAATTTTTCTGTTATAGCTGGACCATTGTATAAGCTTACTGTTAAGGATGCAAAATTTCGCTGGTCGGAGCAGGCTCAGCTTAGCTTTGACGCTTTGAAAAAGGTGTTATGTGAAACTCCAGTCTTGGCGTTTCCACAGTTTGGTTCAGACGCAGGTCAGTTTACCCTGCAATGTGACGCTTCCTCTGAGGGGATAGGTGCTATTCTCTGGCATAGACAGAACAATGAGAACAGAGTTATTGCTTACGCCAGTCACCGTTTGTCAAAATCACAGAAAAATTACTCAGTGACAAAACTGGAACTTTTATCCTGCGTGACATTTGTGAAGCATTTCAGACCTTACTTGTTAGGTAAGAGGTTCAGATTAGAAACAGACCACAGGAGCTTGCAATGCCTTGTCAACTTCCGTGACCATTCAGGCATGTTGGCTCGATGGATGGAACAGCTCTCAGAATTCGATTTCGAGTTAGTGTACAGACCTGGATCTCAGAACGCCGTGGCCGACGCTTTGTCTCGTCGTCCTCTAGACTTCGCTGACGCTGAGACCCAGACAGATGACGCGCAGCTGTGTCGCAATATCACTGCGTCTTGGTCTCATTCATTTTTGCGTGATGAGCAGAGTAAAGATTCTGTCATTGCTGGCATGGTCACATGTGTTTCTGCGGGAAAGAAGCCCGATTCACGCACATTATGTTCCAGAGGAAAGCTTTTGTTGAAACAGTGGAGTGGGTTAAGGGTTGAATCTGGCGTCCTATTCGGGGTTTTTCGCAGGCATCCTGGTGGTGAGGAAAGCGTGCAAATTGTGATGCCAGATGACTTGGTTCCAGGAGTGTTAATGTCACTTCATTCTGGTGTCACAGGAGGCCACTTTGGAGCCGATCACATGACTGATCAGATTAGGCTGCGTTTCTGGTGGCCTAAGCTTTCTGATTCAGTGAAGGATTTTTGCAATCGTTGTGATGTATGTCAGTCTCGCAAGAATCCCAACCCCGGACACAGAGCTCCCATGGGTCATCTCAGGTCTGAGAAACCTTTCGAGACTATAGCTATTGACTTTCTCTGTGGATTGCCCGAGACAAAACATGGTAATAAGTACCTGTTGTAATCTGCCACTTCACAAGATGGCTGAAAAGGGGGCGCGGTAGTGGAGTGGTCAGCGTAGCTGGCTTCCACGCAGCCGACCCGGGTTCAAGGCCCGGCGGCTTCCCTGAACAAGGAGCAAGCTGGCTCCCGAGAAACCCTTCCAACAGGGAAAGAGTTGGCGACGCCATATGACCCTAGCAGTTGGTGCGTCGATAAGCCCCAAAAATTGTTAAGATGGCTGGAAGTGTACCCACTACCAGACATGAAGGCAGCAACTGTTGCCAATGTTCTTGTGAAAGAATTCATTTTGAGGTATGGATGTCCCGAGAGAATTCATAGTGACGGTGCAGCAAATTTCACCGGAGAGATCATGACTGAGATGTGTAGACTTTTGGGCATCAAGAAATCAAAGATCTCACCAGCTAGTCCTATGGGCAATGGGGTCTGTGAGAGATCCATTAAGAGTATCATTGAGATGTTGTCGCGGTATCTCTCAGATAACCACGATGCATGGGATGAACACTTACCGTTGCTCATGCTAGGTTCCCGTTCGCAAGTGCATAGCGCGACTGGTTACAGTCCATATTACCTCATTTTTGCTCATGAGACGAAGCATCCGATAGATATAGAACTGTCCACGCCGAAAGTGTATAAGAAGAAAACTGTGGCAGAATACGTGGACTCGCTTTGCAAAAGCCTCAAACAGGCTCATAGCTCAGCCTTGAAAGCATCAGATGCACGGCATAGCCGAAACAAAAAGTTCTACGAGACGAAGTTGAATGATGAGGAATATTCACCAGGTCAGAAAGTCTGCCTTCACAGGAATGTTCCAAAGAAGGGAGAGTTTTACAAGTTTTTGCGACCCTGGAAACGTGCTGTAGTACTCAGCGAACGTGGAGAGCTCAATTATAGGGTAAAACTTCTGGATTCGGGAAAAACGCTGATCGTTCATGCCAACAGGCTTAAGGAATGCTTCAGTGATTCTGATCATGAGGTGAAAAGTAAGGAGTCATCCCAGGATGGGGTTGATCTCCAGGCGACTGTCGCCCCTGAAAAACCTGTAAATGAGACGAGTCCCCCTCCAGACCTGACAGAATTGTTGGGAAGATTTGCATTAGCTCCAGTTGTAGCTGCCAATGCTCCACTAGCTCCGGCGGATCCATTCAGTAGTAATCTTCGCTCAGGTCGGGTTGCAGCTCCTCCAAGGATTTTTGGAGATTTTGATTTCACAGACGTGCTATCACCGGAATCGCATCCAGTGAGCGTTGCAGAGTCCATTTTTGCCCCACCAATAGGAACACTCCCGAACACTAGTGATCCACCTGCACAGGTCGACGAAGCGGGTGCTGTCTCTGATGCTCCAGATGTTGAAAGTGAGAACGAGACCGAACACACTACTGTTTCAGCTGCAGATGACGTTGGTTCCATACCAGAACCCTAAACCCCTGTTAATGAAACCTTTGAACCTGCAGAACTCAGACGTTCAACCAGAGCGAAAAGGCCTCCAGACAGATTTGGGAACTAAGCCGTTTTAGTCAGTCAATGTTGTGCCTGTCCTTCGTTTCCTTTTTTCATGCTACCTTAAATGCTTGGGTAATATCCTCACTTCGAGTTATTGTGAAACTCGGTGTTTCGTATCACCGTAATGATTTCTTGAATTTGTGGGTTAAACCTAATCATAACTCAGTACGTTTTCACGTCTATTCAGTGAAATCAGGGATTATCGCCCTGAATGACTAGTCGTTGATTGGTTTTTGAGGTAAGGTTTAGCATAGATGCCTGTTGCTCAGAATCTGAATTGATGCTTGCTTCAGCTCTGAATTGCTTACTTCAGCTTTTGTTTTTGTTTTAGCAAAGAGGTAGACCAATATCACGCTGATACCGCTTGGAAAGGTCAAAATACGTGAGCGTATTTTTTGTGGATCGTTGAAAACATTGCGCTCAATGTAAACCTCCACTTTTAATTCCGCTTCGTTAATTTGTCCAATTTCAATGGGTTGACAGACCTTCTCGGCAAAGTGGAACACGGTTTCTATGCCGGTTGGTAGATGTTTTTTTCGGGTACTGGATGATATCTGATACTTTGTGATGGTTAAAGTAAGCCTGCTAATAGCTGATGGTTACCCTGGAACAGTTACATTAGATTTGTGGATTTTATTCCGTAAACATTTCTGCCAGCATAATTCTTTGACTGTGTTCTTAGTGCATTTCTTATTCAGATCCATTGATGCTTTGCGGAAACTGTGGGTTTCTGCTACAGTGATGGTTTTCTCCTCACAGCTTACGTTAATGGTTGTAGAAAAACAAATTACACCATTTTTGCTGCTCTTCCATTTTTTGTCATTTTTCCCCATTGAAGGCTCGTTTTGACTAAGTCTAGCCTGGCTCTGATGGTCTTGCTGGAAAGTGATCTGACCGATCGTGACAACTCAACTGACAAAGGCTCAGCAAGGTGAACGTCGTGGCGTTGTGGCATGTTCGACATCATGGTTGAAGTCATCGCGATGTTTTTTTCTTTTTCTTGTATATCGTGCTATAGTTTGATTCTGAATCTAATTTTCAAAGCGTTGATTTTCGCATCTGTTTCTCTTTTTCGTTGGTCGGGTGGAATGTGGATGCCCGATGTTTTTCCTTTTTTCTTCCGTTGACGGGATGGAGTGTAGATAGCCTACTTTTGACCCGACCGCGGGTGAGCAGTACCTCACTGCTGTGCAGTACGTTTGTTGTAGATGGCGCTGTACCTGTTAGCCAATGCTCCTGCCACACGGCAGATGGCAGAGCGGCGTGACCTCTCTTCCGGTCATTATTTGGAAATTTGTTATTTGACTTTTAGGAAGTGATTTAAGTGATGAGTATTATGACTAATTTAAAGTTATAGTTAAATTTTGCAGTTATTAATTCCGAGCGTGTTTAGGAAGTTTGTTTTAGGCCTTGCTTGCCAATCATTTTCCGGTGCCGGGTCATGCGGTGACCCAGGGCTCATTTCCTGTCTAGACTGCGAGCGAGACGGACCTGCGTGCCGTTATCTGTGCATCATTTCTTCAACCGGAACGTGAGTTGAACTAAGTTGAAAGTGTTTAAATTGATAATTGAAATAATTCAAAGCAGCTTCTCATTAGTATCTTAATATTGTTTGGTGTTGTACCTTTTCTCTGGTTTGAGGTTTTACCTGCGGTAGATTCGAACTTGTGAGTTAGAGCTTATATATATTTTCTACTATCGCCGTCGTACTTGGATTTCCTGTCGGTGTCTTATTTTATAATTGTTTATTCGCTAGTATGTTTTCATGTTTAGTTTTGACTGTTGTACTTTTTGGTAAAAATATTCTATTTTCACCAGGGCGGGACATTTGTCCCGGGACTTCGTCCCTCGACCGGACTTAGTCATGGAGTCGCTGTTGGTGCGATGACGACGCCGATGCCTTCAAATACAGCGTGCCAGTTTATCACGCCTACTTTTGGACTGGTCTTACGGAATCGAAGTTGAAGTAGAGAGTATTCGGCAATGACACTCGGCCTACACACTCGCAACACTCCGGACCGTCTACAAATTGGTGACAGCAGTCTACACATGTACCCTTAGTAGCAGGCCACAGTTGTTATGGCTGTTGATGTGACGACATACACTGACGTCACGGTGAGTATTAGTCAATCGAAGTCCTTGAAGCGTATTGAATATGGTAGTAATTGTCAGATCATGACATCATCCACTGGCAGATATTTATTTCTTTCCCTAGAGGAGCATTTTAAAATGAATATATTGAGCTTATTTTACATTTTTCAGGGAAATCATGGACGCCTGCTTGATTTTCGGCTAAAATTTCCCCCTCATTACACTAAATTTTAGAATTCAACCAAGGTGCCACTCTCCTTTAATAGGAAGCCAGGGATGCCCTTCCAATCCCGCGTGACTATCAAATGATTTTATCCACATAACCAGAACATTTGTTAGCATCCATAATCATCTTGGCCGCACCTCTCCCCGCTAACATTTATTGCTTTCTCCCCCATTTTTTGCTATTGAACAATGGCGGAACTAGGAGTAAATAAATTTATTGCTTACCATCGAATTTCCACCCAAAGCGCACATGTAGTATCGCCTACTTCGCGTCCGGTTTTCGGCGGCCATCATTCTTGTGGATCGTGTTTTTAACAAAGTTCTGTCCCTCCCCCCACCATCATACCATTTTTTCTGCTGCTCTGCTGCTTTTTCGGTGTCAGAATATCGTATTCAAGAGCGGATGAGGTCAAAAGAAGCCATATTTATAGGTCAAGGGAAAAACCAGAAATAGCTTAGGTGACAGCTGCTAGAAAAAGGGGGAAAAGGCCAGATTCCAAGAAAGGGCCAACCGAAAAAAACGTGGGGCCAAACACAAAAAAGATATTTGGATAGATAAAAGATACCCAATTCAAGATATTTGGTCACAAAATGGCCAACCTGGCAGCCATGAAGCTGCCCCAATGTATTTCAAATGAAAAGGTTATTTTCTTATTTTGCTTTATGAGTGTGGCAAGGTAAGAAAATTCCTAAAGTATCCAACAAGAGTGTTTTATAGGCTAAATCAAGATACGTTTTGTGGACATACCTACTATGATGTGTGGCTGTTGCTGTCAAAATCATCTAGGGAATGTAGTACAAAAACCAGATAATAATTTTTTAGGCTTATCGATGCATTGTCAGGGTCATATGGCGTGGCCAGCTCTTTCCTTTTTGGAAAGGTTTCTCGGGAGACAGTTCGATGATTTCAACGAAGGGCTGTGGCTGAATATTTAATCTCCCCCAATTTTTAACATCTAGGAATCGATAAGAAAGGCCAGCTAACAACTTATCGACTTTGCAGAACAAATTGATGCACCGATCTCACTATAAATTTCACGTATGCTAAAAGCCTCGCAAAAGGGGGACCAGGGGACCTGGCAACCCACACCCACACATTTTGACCAGCAGTTTCCTGATCTCAGTCAAAATGGGAGAAAACCGGAAATTTGTATAATCAGCCGCTGCGGAAGGCAACGAAGACCTCAAATTCGAACAGTTTTTGGTACTAACATGGAAGATTTGTTGTCAGCATCAGGTTGAAGTTTGGCTGGCCCCCTCGCTTTTTTACCGGTGGTGACGTTTATGTATGCTACCACCACAATAATAGATAAAAAGACGAACCACTTCACACCGCCACACCAGCAACCAGTCTTACGCGCTTTGACTACACCGTGTCCCGTCTAATCCACGAACGAGCTCTAAGCGCTCACAACTGACAGCGTGTGAAATGAGAGTATCATACAATCTCGCGACACTGGCTGGGGTCTGGGCTTCCGGTCGGATAGAGCATGATGTTTGATTGGTTGTAGGCCAGCGTTCATCTCCAGCGTTGTGATTATTTGATGCTGAGGTTGCTTTCCCGGGATTTCCCGTAGCTACGCGCTTTGTTTCGTCTTCGCACGATGGAGGAGGCAGCCACGGATGGAAATTATGTAACGCAACTTTTGTGGACTGCCAATTTGGCACCAGCAATAAAACTAATTATTATTATAGGGTGGTTTTCTGTCTTATTTTCATTAGGTGAGTTTTCATATATTGCAGTTTAAGTAATCTCCTGTCTTTTTCACTGGGGGGCCAATTTCCGGGCACTGGGGGGCATTTCGGCCGACTGGGGGGGCAAATGCCCCCCCAGTTAACATGTTAAAAAATGGCCTGGTTTAAGAGGGCTCGTGTGATATAAAATTTCAAATTTGCCAACGAGCATAGTGCGGGCGAGTCACGCGTCGCGCGGCTCATGTCCTCAGAAGGGCTCCTCGGGCCCTCAGGGGGAGGGCGACTGTCCCTGCCGCCCCTGGCTACATCCCTGGATGGGTCGATGGTAGAACAAATTAAAGAAAACAAAACGTGTCAAAGAGTCGGCGATAACAGTAGACCGTGCATTTCAGGGGCGGCTACCTCCAGGCGAGTAAATAGCATGAAAGTTAGCCTTGTTTAGAAATAAAACAATATTATAAATGTCAGCGGTGCGGCGTTCTCCGAACAGATCCTCCAGAGAAGGAGCCCCCGGCAGCTATATCGCCCTCAGTCTCGTAATCACGACAATCTGCTAACACGTGTGCCACCGTGAGTCGGCCGTCGCAGCGTGGGCACCCCAGCGGACCATCAACGCAGAGGAGGTACGAGTGTGTCGCGTATGTGTGGCCCGTACTCAGCGTGGCGAGAATCTCCTCCTCTCTCCTGAACTGCGGCACTGGCCGACGACCATACCCCTAATTTGGGCTTCAGCACCCGCAGTTTGCTGCCCTTAGGGTGGTTCTCCCATGAGCGCTGCCACATATCCCGGACAAATGCACGGATTTTCGGATAGCAGTCCGAAAATGGGATGCCTAAACCGGTTGGCACCCGACTCTGAACATTGCAACATATGCAATGCTTAAAGGGAATGTGGCACCTTCATAACGTAATTTTAACTGAGATAGCCAAGTTGTAAAGCAAGTCGGAAAACCCGGTACTCCATATATCATTTGTCTTGGAACTAGATTTTTCCGTAGAAAAATCTAAAACATACCTGACACCAACCCTCATCAACCCCTCGCCGGGCGGCCATTGTTGTGAGCTGCTGGTGTGACGACATATGATGATGTCACGATGAGCATCAGCCAATCGAAGCCCTTGAAGCATTTCAGGTATAGTAGTGGTTGCCAGATCATGACATCACCCACGGGCAGATATCTACTTATTGTTCTAGAGGAGTATTTTCAAAAACAAAATGTTGAGCTTATTGAACACATTTTTCAGAGAATTCATGAGTGGTTTATTATTTTTGGCTAAAAGTACGCCTAATTTCACTAAATTCCAGGATTCGACCAAGGTGCCAAATTCCCTTTACAGAAAACGCTGCACCTTTATAACGTGATTTTAACTGAGATAGCCAAGCTGTAAAGCGTGCCGGAGAAACCGTTATTCAATATATCATTTATATCATTTATATTTATCAATATATCACCACAGAAAAAAATTTTGCCATTCAAACGATCTTATTAGTTAGATTTTGCAGACATATTACATTCTGTGTTAGTCAGAATCGGTGCGGTTATGCAACGCTTTGAAAGGAAGTAAAACAACCTTTTGTGGAAATGTCCCAAGACAAATTTCATGCCTCCAGTGGGGCTGGGTGCGGGGCAGCAGACGAATAATTCCATCACCAGTACAAATAAATCGCCCCCAGGACAGTGTATTGTGCCCCCTTGACTAAATCATCCTCGGTAGGGTCCTGAGACTAATCGTGCGGTCACTCCGAAACTGATACTTTGGGCCCTCGTAACAAACAATTTTGGGCCGCCCCGAGATAAACTCTTTACAGCTCCCGGGATAAACGATTTAAAACCACTCAGACTAGTTGTTGAGAACCCCCGAGACCAACTTTCGGGAAATCCAGACCAACTCTTCTGCGGACCTAAACTAACTCGTGGGACCCCAGCCCAACTTGTGGGCCACTTAACCAGTGGCGGATCCAGGAATACATTGAGGGGCTGCAGGCTCGAACTTCCTCCGCAATTTGCTCAAAACGGAATCTAACTATGCATTTATTATAAGCACATATTTGGGGGTGAGCGCCCCCCCCTCCACCTTTGTATCCGCCACTGCCTTGGCCAATATCTGGGTGGCGTTTGAGCTTCCAGCAACGCCCATCCGGTATCAAAGAGAGCCACCTTGCAGTGCTTAATCTTAGCCCAAAGGGAAGCGGCCACGCCGTCGCCCACCCCACTTGGATCTCCACCTGAGGACCCCCAAGTTAATGGCAGACACAAGGAAATATGTGAATCGAAGGAGGCAGATGCCTCCATCGCCCGTCGGCGCTTCCTGAAACGGTCACTGCAGCCCTAAAAGGCTGATGGCGCCTCCTGATATGTCACTTCCCCCAGGATGCGAAAATCGGCGCCCAATGATAATATTTGGAGCCCACTTGGTGAGTTGTCGACCAGAAAATGCGCCCCTGGTCTAAATGACACCCCACGTGGGGAAGAGAAGGCACCCCTCGCACAGGAAGGTGCCCCTCCCTCCGAATGCCGATCCTGGATCTGCCTATGTTCAAGGGAGGCCGGACATACACAGATCCAGGGGCAAAGAAGGCATGTGCTCCTCCCTCCCGAACGACACTTGATGCCCCCTGAAATGGTCACGGCGCCCCCTGAAAGGCCGTGTCCCCCCTCCCTGAAATTTTGCTTCCTACTCCTCTCTTCAGGATGCATAAATCGGCGCCCGCCACCGAAAGGGTTTTGCGCCCACCTGAAAGGTTTTCCCGGTCAAAAGTGGCGCACCCTAGTCCGGATGCCCCCCCCGACTGATAATCATGAACCTGTTTATGTACAAGGGGTGCGAGGCATACGCAGATCCAGGGGGCAAAGGGGAAGGTGCCCCTCCCTCTCGAGCGACCCTTGGTGCCCCCTGGAATAGTCACGGCACCCCCTGGAACGTCGATGCCCCCCCCCGACGATCGGCAATTCTGGATCCGCCTGTGGCATACGCTACGCAGGCGGATGGAGGGATCTAGTCCCCCTCGCAAATATCAGAGTCGTTATAGTCACTACAGAGCCCGAGGCTGCTACGAGACAGTAGCGAGAAAAGCGAGGAAGGTCCCCAATAAAGTCCTGAATTCGCCATCGCCCTGCGACCAACATTTGGGCGGCACTTGGGTTTCCCATTCAACTTTCGGAACACCCATCAGACCTCGCGTGGGAACAATGTCGGGTCATTTGCAGTGTTTTGGCTCAGTCCAAAGGAGTCCTCGCCCCATCACCATCCCCCTTAGCTTTGTCTTTGAACTGAGCAATTCCATTGACGTTGAAAAAATAGATCCTGATAATCCCGTCTTCGATACCAATAACCCGGGATCCTGGGAAAAATCCCAAGGGTATGAACAAATCCCAATACCAATGAATTTCTACTAGAACAAATGCGAATGTTGCTCTAGAGAGCAGAAACGTATCTTTGTGCGATATGCCCTTCTAAATATCTAAAAAAGATTTATCATCATACTTAAGAGCTTTAATGTTGTCATGAATACAAAATTGGTGCTCAAGAAATGCAACTACCTAGTACCTACGGTTTACCTTTAGGACGGTAAACAGTAGGAACTAAATTCCTTTTATTCCTCGTGTGAAAACGGCTAATATGCGCAATTATATTTCCCACCAACCAGATGTCTGAATGTTCCTGGTACAATTTCTTAAAACATACTACATGTCTGTTTCATAAAACTGGTTGTCAAGTCCTTGGTCACAAGAGACAAAGTTGCGCCTGGCTTTGACGTCCGGTCGCTGTCCAACAGGCAGTGCGCAGGCGTCAGACTCACCTCCGATGATATAAATGGCGATGTGAAGCGTGCGACTGTAGGCAGACCACGGCAGGTATCCGCAGTTGCTGCTGTCTGCCGGGCGCAGGCGGCCGCGTCACAGTCCGCAGAGCACTCCCCCTCATCACACCGTACCCGTCACGGCACACCGTACACGTCAGACACCGTAACGTACCCGTCACACCACACCTTAACCGTTACACCGTACCGTACCCGTCACACCACACCTTACCAGTTACAACGTACCCGTCACAGTACACCGTAACGTAACCGTCACAGACACCGTAACGTACCCGTCACACCACACCTTAACCGTCACACCGTACCGTACCCGTCACACCACACCTTACCAGTTACAACGTACCCGTCACACCGTAACGTACCCGTCACAGTACACCGTACCGTACCCGTCACACCACACCTTACCAGTTACAACGTACCCGTCACACCGTAACTTACCCGTCACAGTACACCGTAACGTACCCGTCACAGCACACCGTACACGTCGTACACCGTAACGTACCCGTCACACCACACCTTAACCGTCACACCGTACCGTACCCGTCACACCACACCTTACCAGTTACAACGTACCCGTCACAGTACACTGTAAAGTACCCGTCACAGCAGACCATACCCGTCACAGACACCGTAACGTATCCGTCACACCACACCTTAACCGTCACACCGTACCGTACCCGTCACACCACACCTCACCAGTTACAACGTACCCGTCACAGTACACCGTAACGTAACCGTCACAGTACACCGTAACGTACCCGTCACAGCACACCGTACCCGTCGCAGACACCGTACCGTACCCGTCACACCACCCCTTACCAGTTACAACGTACCCGTCACACCGTAACTTACCCGTCACAGTACACCGTGAAGTACCCGTCACAGCACACCGTACCCGTCACAGACACCGTAACGTACCTGTCACAGCACACCGTACCGTACCCGTCACAGTACACCGTAACGTACCCATCACAGTACACCGTACCGTACCCATCACACCGTAACGTACCCGTCTCGCCGTACCGTACTCGTCACAGCACACCGTATCCGTCACACCGTACCGTACCCATCGCAACACATCGTACCCGTCACACCGTAACGTACCCGTCACAGCACATTGTACCCGCCCCACAGCATCGTGCTCGTCACAGCACACCAGGGTCCTGAAATAACATTCACGCAAGGTGGAGAGTGAGGCCAAAATCCCAAAAAGAGGCCAAAATCCCCCTTTCTTAACCCGCGCCCCACCGGGGGTCCGGCGCCACCTTCGCCCCACCGGAAGGGGGCCATCGATGGCCCCCCTCTAACTCCGAAAATATGGGCGTTAGCGCAAATCTGCAAAGTGCAATAGAAAGCTCGCGTGAATTCAGTAAGAAATTACTTCGCATGTTTTAGTGCTCAGGTCAATGGTTTGACCTCCAGAGGTCAAATTAGGTCAAGATCGGCTATTTTCACTCAAATATGCAATGATTAAGCAAACTGGGCATAACTCTTATGTCATTAGAGCTATTGAGGCCTGGTAAAGTACATTTGATAGCAAATTGCCAGTACTTTTTCCGCTATGTGGAACGTAAAGACCTCCCGCCAGTGGTTTGACCGCCAGAGGTCACCTCGTGACCTAATATGACCTGAGGTCACGAAAGGTCAAAAAGTGACCTTGCCGTATATCAAATGAAAGCCAGTGACGAGACAAACACGATGGTGTTTGTTTCACCGCTCTAGCTCAATTAGGTCAAAAGTTATTGTCAAAATACTGTTTTTGACCTCTGGTGACCTTGGATGACCTTGGAAAAGTCAAAGGGCAAATATGACCCCTGGGATCCGTGAAAGGGTGTCCAAAAACGTTGTTCTGAGGAGTCTGAGTATTTGCAATCATTTTTGTGGCTTTTATATCATGAAATAGCTTTTCCCCATGCTTTGTCAATGGGAGAGGTCGCCTCGTGACCTGACCTCAGGGCACGAAATCGAAAAATCCCGGATATACACCTTGTAGACCCTGGAGGGGTCATGAAGTGTAGGAAGTTTCAAATTGATCGACTTTGAAATGTAGCTCTTACAGAGCTCTAAAGTTGAAGTGAGGTGACCTTGGTTGACCTCGTCTTGTGACCTGACCTTGGGTGACCCGGGGTAAAAAATTTCAGGGATGATGGGAAAATGATGCAGTGAGAGGTAGAGCCCTCAACTGCGGTGCTGCGCCTCGTCGTTTTTCTGCTATCCCGGAAAAACCTTAGGGGGGGGCCATCGATGGCCCCCCGGTGGGGCGAGGGTTAACATGCCCCATTTTTGTCGTTTAGTATTTTCAGGCTTACAGTCCCATCACGGCCTTTTTCCTGGCTCTGTTAATTGCTTCTTACCAAACCAATACTAAATTGATTTAGGACTATAGGTATGTGCCTTCATAATACATGTATCAATTACCACCATTTTTTGTTTAAAGACTATGTTCTTTATCCTGTAAAACATATTCCAGTATTGAGACACACTAAATAACATTGTAAAATTTATACTTTTAAAAAGCATAATCCTCTTCCTCCTCCTTTCCCAAATATCTGCTCTCCGTAGGTTTCCAGAGTTTCTTCACTGGGAGAGTCGCGGCCTGAGGTACCTTGCCAGCTCTGGGTCTGACATGGGGGTCCCGCGAGCACTCGGAAGGCAGCTCTGATACCGAGTCTCTCTCTCCTTCGAGACCATGTCCCTGAACATGGCGCGGTATCTAGCCAGGCGGTTTGCAGGGGCTGAAGGTACTGTGAGGTTTAGTTTGGAAGGCGGATCTGCACCTTTCTTTCCAGCTAGGGTTATGGAGGTGGAGTTGCCTAGTATGACAGCTACGGAGATTCGCTGCATCAGCCATCCCGACTCGCACTTGTCGCCCGTTTCACGAACCAGACGGCGCCCCAGCTCTCGAAGGAAGGCTGCTCCTGCCTTACCGATCGTACCACCCGTTTCAACGGCAAGGGGCACAAAGTGATATCGGTGGCTAATGCTCACGTACCGTCGAAGTTTGCGGCTCCCGGCAGCGGCTGCGGCAGCCCCAGCCGCAGAAGCTGAAGTGCTGTCTACGGAGGGGGCGTATGTATCTACACACGTCGCATCCCATATTAAACATTTCCCCTCCTCCGAAAGGGAAGTTGGTCACTTGGTCAGCACGTCTGGTCATCAGCCGTGACCACGGTCGTGCCCTGACGGTTCCAGCACAGATGGAGTCTCTGCACTCGTCAGCGATCGCTTGATGACGTCATTGATGGCTGCATGTCTCGGATAACGTCTGGCGCTCCGCATGCATGACAGGGCATGGTGTCCGCTTTCTTCTATGTGTGCACCACAGCAGCAGCGGTGAGGCGCACAGACTGGAGCACCAGCTCTCAGGGCGACGGCCGTCCGAAGTGTGTCTGGCTGGATGAGAGTGCCAACACTGGCCACTGGAAAGGCGTTCAGCCATGCCCCCGAGTGTGGTTGCGCAGCCGCTCGGAGTCGAGCCCTGTCTGCATCGGATGTGCTGTCTTGGAGCAACTTGTCTGCGATGGCCATGGCGCCTGCTCGGTCCCACTCTCGCTGAATGTCCCGGCGAGCTTCTAGTGATCGTGTTAGGCCTGTGAGCTGCTGTCATTCCGCGCATAGATTCCGTGCAATCTCGATGATACACGCAATTTTTTATTTGTTTTGACTGATGGTAGATGAAAATATCTGCTGTAGAATGGAAACGAAGAATCATCATTCTGCTACCTCCTTGTGGAATGAAAACATTCTGACACTCCACAAAATTGGGTACCTTATACGATACGATCTCATAACCCTGAATCTCTAACCCATTAACACAGAACTAGGAAGCCACATAATTTCTTATGTGTATGTATATATATATATATATATATATATAAACAGGGGCGCAGCCAGAGCTTTGGTATGGGGGGAGCACACCAACTTTGAGGGGCACCCCGGGGAAAAAGGGCACTTTTTAACGTAACCTAAAAACTTACTATATCTTTGTTTGAATAAAAATGCAAATAAATCATTGACGGCGAAGGAAAACGCGATTAAAACCAAAAAAGGAAAAAAATTCAACAAAATGTCATGAAAGTACCCAACACGACTGTTTTGGATAGATTTAAGGAGAAATCAGCCAACTCATGCAAGTACTTAACATCAGAGAAATCAGCGGAGCATGTGATATGTTACAATGTGCAGGTTAAGGCATATTGGCGTCGAAAATTCATTTGTTATGGCCACTGGTTTTGTCGTGACGAGTGAGCCCTGGCTGAACGCGGCTTAAGTTCCTTTCCTCCCACAATCGCCGTGGGACGAGGAGTGGCATAGTGTCTTTGGAAGAACACATTTTTGCTGCTGAAAAAAATTGGGAGATACCTTTTGAACGCGTTTATTAAGTTCAATATTCTCAAGGATCGGTCCCAGTTAAGAGTAAATAAAAGGTGAACAGGCCAGTGGTTTGGATGGGGATGGTGTGGCAGGGATGAAAATTGTGAAAACTAGTTCTTCATTTAAATTAATTAGTAGAAATCCTGGTTTAGGGGACTGTGCTCTGAACTCAGGGGCACATCCCTTTTATCATCCCTTCCCAGAATCCACCAGTATAATAAGCAATTTATATAACCAGGGGTGCCTAGGTCTCACAATCCGTTTTAGAGATTCCTCATTCCTCGTTAGCTCCGTTTTACAAGGGGAGTTTCTATTGTGTTCTAATTCCCCATCTATTCAAGACCAGCTCTGGAGCCCCCAAGTGTGGATCAGAGGCCTCCAGAGCAGCTTACCCCATCCCCCAGTTGTGCCTCCAGGGACTAGACTAGCTCAGTGACCCCGCCCCGAGATGATAGGAGTTGGCCTTGTGTTCTTATTATCTGTCTATTCAAGACCACCTCAGGGGCCCCTGATGTAGATCAGGCCACAGAGCAGCTCATGCTTCACCCAGGAACTAGACTAGCTCATTGGTCCCAGAGATGAGGTCATCAGACTAGCTCACTGGGCCACAGATGGGCTCATAGGGCCTTAAACCAGTTCAAGAAGCCCCAGAACAGTTTAAGGCGAAAGATCACTTCAGGGGGCCTCAAGCCAACATTAGGGGCTCTCACAAGCTCAGCGCCCAGACCAGCTCAGGGTACCCTCAGAACCTAGATCCACTCTTGGGCCCCAGATCACCTCTTGGGGCCCCAGATCAGTTCAGGGGCCTCAAGTCAGGTCAGGGAGCAAGATCAAGTCAGGGCCACTAAATCAGCTCAGGAATCCCTCACCAGCTCGGGGCCCAAACAGTTCAAAGGCCCCAGAGCTGCTCAGGGGACACCAGATCGGCCCATAAGGCACCAGATCAGCCTCGGGGACAAACAATCAGATCAGTGGTCCCCGACCAGCTCGGGGCCCAGATCAGCTCGGGAATACCAGACCAGATGATCGGGGGCCTGTGGAGCTGGGCTGTGATCCGGAGGCCGCTTATCCCTGCCTCGCCCACCAGCCGGGAGGCCACAGGATTTCGATCTGACTTGCAGTGTGATTCGGCTTCAGCCTTAGACCGCACAGCTCCTTCAGATGAAGTAGTAGCCGGGTCCCCTGTGGCTGACATGGACCAGCCGCAGACCACGTTGGGGCAGTTGGCGTCGGCTGCGGCTGCTGATTCTGTCTGCTCGGGCTCATCTAGCCCGGTAGATCCTCGGTCTCACTCACATAACCATACTAGAAGTAGGAGTGGGCGCACCCTAAAGGTCCCCCCACACAAATTCAGCGAACACTTGAGTAGATGTGGTTGGATCTTTTGTCTCCAGTTTTTGGTTCAAGTCTTACCTGCTTTTGTTTTTCGCTCATTTTGTTGTTTTGCCCGGTCGGTCCTGCGTATCCTTGTGGACTTCAGTCTTCATTTGTTCGCATTCAGTCTTCTTTCGTTTTTTGTTTAACTATTGTTTGCAGCTTAAAGTTTAGTGTATCATTCTTGTGCGTTTTGCTTTGCTTTTGAAGTTGCGGTGTGCTATTGCCTCAGTTTTCCTTTTGTACTTATTCTCAGATTTAGTTTATTTTTAAGATTACTCCCAGATTCTCACCAAATTTTTCATCAACAGATGATGACTGTGCTGCCTTAAACTCAGATTTTCAGGCCATTTTGGACCAGTGCAGTTACATAAATTCACTTGATGCGCTTCAGCCTAATGTATTGTCACTTTTGCACATCAATACACGTAGCCTATCTAAAAATTATGATGCCCTCATTTTACTATTGGATCAACTAAAAACCAAACCTCAAATTATAATGTTATCTGAAACATGGACTAATTCAACATTTGCAGATTCTTTTTATCTTAAAAACTACCATTTGGAATTATCCACTCAGGAGGAAACTAGGGGTCGAGGATCAGCCATGTACATTCTAAATTCTGTACCCCACAGCAGGCGATCTGATCTCGAATTTTGTTTACCTCAGTACCAGTCTGTATGTTTGGAAATAAAAAATAATAAATCTAGAAATATCATAATTGGCACGGTGTATCGTTCTCCATCCTTTGCACCCGCTCCCTTTTTAGATGAAATGGACCGTTTTGCTTGCGGCAATAGGAAACGAATTCAAATTATGTACAATTGGAGGGGACTTTAACATCGACCTTTTCAAGCTGGAGTCTTCCACTGTTGGCAGCCTTTTCTTTGAAAATCTCCTTTCAGCTGGCTTCTTCCCTTGTATCTCATTGCCATTTCGAGTAACTAGTACATCACAATCTCTTATTGATAATTTTCTTAGCAACGATCTTTCTCTAGTCTACAAAAACAATATTGTTATATCAGATATTAGCGACCATCTCCCAATAAATATCACTCTCAACATAAAACATAACTCGGAATCACATGAATTGCCGTATAAAGCAATTGACTACCGTAAAATTGAGTCCTTGAAACTGAACATTGCCCAAAAATTGAGACCATTGTATAATATACATGATGCTGAACAAGCAACTTCATTCTTGATCAATATCGTTACTGAAGAAATTCGTAAAATTATAATCTGTAAACCCCACAGGAAGAAAGTTCCCATTAACCCTTGGATATCTTACAGTATGCTAAAATGTATCAGCAACAAACCTCGGCCTGCGGCCTCGGCAAGTGCCGCTCCGGCGCAGGAGAAGCCGGTGACAATGTACAGTCTGTTGCGAAAGTATCGTTCCGTTCCAGGGGTGTCCAAACAGCCGGGAATACGAAGTTTGGGAACCACATGTCTGAGGGCGTGGCCTGTTCGGCTGGTCGACCTCCCCAGCGGTTAGCGGGTCGGACCGATGAGGCTGGGGTCAGCCAGGGAGGGTGGGCCGACCCAGTGCCTTTACTTTCAGAAGTGGAAGCTCCTGTCTTTGAGCCTTCCCGACAGAAAGGCGAAGCACCGTAATGATAATTACTCTGTTCCGCTGCAGTGGGCCAGCAAGTATTCCTCCCCACTATTGAGAGCTGAACGCCTAATGTCATTGGATGCAGAACCGTGTGCATAAGCATGGCAACACTGCCAGGAGGCAGATGGGGGGGGGGTCACATCATTGGCAGAAAGTTGGCAGAAGGCGTATAACATAGCTGTCGAGAGTGCAGCACAGGCAATTCCAGGATCTCTATGGGGGACTTTTTTTAACGTTTGTCTTTTGCGGAAACACCACAGTGCGCGGCTTGACACCGGGTGTTGAGCCACAGACAGGTTCAATGTCCGTCATACATCGACGTGTTTTGCATACATTTTGGATGATGATGAGGTGAGAGAGACTGAAAATGTGAGCATGAGGGAGTATATTCCCTCCGTTGCCCCGTCGGGCCAGCAAGCTAGGTGAAACCTGTTGTTCACCAGCCCCCAAGGGCAACGAAGAGAATAAATGATATTCTCGTCTAGTTGTCGAGCCAAATGTCATGTCAAAAAACAGAAAAGAAAAAAGTCGAGTCTTGACTCACCTGTTTTGCATTTTATCGGATGATGATGAGGTGCGAGCGACTGAAGATGAGAGCATGATTCGATTTTTTTCTTTTTTACATGTGTGTCACGTGTGGGAGCACCAGGGTGTGACTCGACACCAGGTGCTGAGCCACCGACATGTCTAATATACGTTATTAATAACGCGCTTCGCTACCACTGTTATAACACGCTTTCATCATTACTTTACCCAATGAAATGAGCACGTAACAGTTTTTTATAGTTATTTTATTTCTTGGGATTTCCGCAATTGTTTCAAATTTGTTGGAGAAAATCGTGTTCCACAACTTGGGCGCTAAGCAAGGCGTAGTAGAAAGACCGGTAGTTTCGATTTCAAAATGGTTGCTCTAACATGAGAACACGTCTCGTATCATATGGTCTTATTTCCCTAACGTGAAACAAATTTTGTATACCATCGGGGAGTAAACCAATAAGAAACTTGTGTACTACAATTAGCATTTGTGTTTTCACAAGATCAGTAATTTTGAGGATTGAATACTTTTTGAAGGCTGGTTCCGAACTTCTAGGCAGATAAATCCGATCAATTAACCTAACAGCCCTTTTTTGAAGAATGGTGATTCTGTAAGGTTGCGAGGAATAATTTACACCCCAGATGAGACAACAATAGTTAATATATGGTTGAATTAATGCATTATAAAGGAGAAATGCAACCCGATCGGTAATGAAATATCTAATTCTATAAATAATACCTATATTTCTGCTAATTATTTTTGAGATATGGTTTATATGAGCAGAAAACTTCAACTGTTGATCGAAAATTACCCCAAGGTATTTAATTTCTTCCTTTTCCTCTATAATATGCTGATCTAGGCTAACCTGAATACGGAAATTGTTGGGATAAGGAAAATAGTGCTGTGTGAAAGTTTTTTCCAGGTTCAGAGACAGATGATTAGCACAGAACCAGTCTGAAAGTAGTATCAATATTCTATTTACATTCGTTTGAAGCAATTCCGGGTTTTTACTCTTGAAAAGAAGGGCCGTATCATCAGCATACGATAGGTAAAGAACATTTTCGCCAATAAGAGGAAGATCATTAACATAAATGATGAATAACAAGGGCCCGAGTATGGACCCCTGCGGTACTCCCATGGTTACCTCTCTGTATTTTGATTTTGTATCTTCAATTTGGACACATTGTTTCCTATTGGATAAATAAGAGCCGAGAATGTCAAAGTAATTGCCGTGTATGCCATATTTCTGCGCTTTTCCTAGAAGTATGTTCAAATCTACCGTATCGAAAGCTTTTTTAAATCCAAGAAAATCCCTATAACATATTCACCTTTTTCGAAAGCTTTTTTAACAAAATCTTGAAGAAGAAGTATTGGCATATACGTTGAGGGATTTTTTGGAAGCCAAATTGGTTGCTGTGAATAATTCCATTTGTTTCTAAATGTTCCATAATTCTAGAATGAAGAAGCTTTTCAAGAATCTTAGATATTACAGGGAGAATACTTATAGGTCTGTAATTACTTATGATCTGACGATCTCCAGCTTTAAATATTGGTTTTATTACAGCAATTTTTAAGGCATCAGGGAATACGCCATTGAGAATACATACATTAAACAATTTTACAAGATATTTGATTATGCTTTTGTAAGTATTTTTAAGTAGCTTCACGTTAATTCCATCACACCCAGCACCAACATTTTTCATATCATTGATCAGTCTGGTGATTTCCTCCTCATTTGTCAGCTTTAGTGGGATTTCATTTTCACATCCACGAACTAGGTTCAGTGGATTTGTGGGAGACGGCTTAATCTTTTCTTTTAACTTTTGTCCAACTGTATTGAAAAAGTCATTAAAGACCTCGGCTTTACTTTCGCTATCGTGTAATTTGCTTCCATTTGCATCATTTATCATATCAGGGATTTCGTTTCCATGGCATTGAATATTTCTTAAATCATTGATCATTTTCCAAGTTTGCTTTGAATCGCTCTTGGATTTCTCGAATTCTGCCTCGAAATATTGTTTCTTTGCCTTTAGGATAATCCCTATCAATACATTCCTATATGTCTTGTACTTCTGTATGTCGTCTTCACAGTTTGATTTTAAAGTTTTAATGAAAAGCTGGTTTTTTACGTTAATTGACATCAGAATACCGGGTGTTATCCAAGGTTTTCTCGGTTGTGTTTTCTTATTCCTATCCATTGGGCGCGAGAACTTTTCAATCCCAGTATTGTAGCAATTTATTATTTTATTAGTGATGCAATTTGGGTCAGTTTCATTTTCGAAGCAGGTCAGTTCAGAGCTTAAAAAACGATTAAATTCTTCTATTCTGCGATAATCCAGACAGGTTAGCTTTGGTATTACTTTTTTTGTTTTTACTTTACTTTTTATCCTTATAATTATGAGAAAGTGATGCGCAATATCAGACAATAATACACCAGATTTTTCAATGATTTCTGAGCTATTTGAGAATATATTATCAATTTGGCTGTTCGAGTTCGCCTGGTGTCTTGTTGTTTTTTATATAGTTGGAAGAAATCCACAGGAGCACATTGTTAGAAAAAACTTCTTGTCCAAGAATCAGTCTCAATGGTAAATAGATCTAAGTTGAAATCACCCGTGATATAAATAGCTTTATTGAATCTATGTAACCATTCCAGACAGGTACTAAGTTCCTCAATAAACTTTAATTTATCTGTATTTGGTGATTTATAAACTTGACAAACAATGATTGACTTATTATCAAATGGTTTTGCAGAAACGCAAACGACTTCAGCTGTTGAAAATGTTGGAGGATGCAACTGGGTGGGGGACAAATAATCTCTTACATATAATCCTGCACCCCTCCCCTTTTGTCGACTCTATGGAAAAAATAGGCTTTGTAGGAGGGCATTTGAAATGCATTTTCTATCTCTTTGTTTATCCATGTCTCAGATATCGATATAAAATGAAGAGGGATACTTATTTCTCTAAGGAGATCACAAAATTGGTCAAACTTGTTTAGAAGAGATCTTATGTTTATATGGAGGATATCTAAATCAGGTTCCTTCGAATTAAAGTCGACTTTCAATCTTGAAGGCAAGTAGTATACACATTCAGTTCTTAATCTTTCAAATTCACGATGAGCATTTACATTGTCATCTACTGACAGAGAAGCAAAAGGGTTAATTGTTTTATCCTGGAAATCTAATCCAATGACAACATTATTCATTCAATATGGGAAAAGACCTGGGTTTAAGCCTGACAGAGAACGACCTAAAGCAGAAATGAAATAGCCAAAAGTTCAGAAAAAGGTATTGGCAACGATAATTATTTATGTGAACCGGAGTCTAGAGAATGGGCAATGTGATATCGAAAATGTTATCATCCCTATGGATTTGAATGCACGATACATGTCTAATTAGAGTCGGGGACACATGTCTAGGTCTCGAGTCGTTTGATAGTGTGAATGTTAGACACGTCATCCTATCTATTTCATATTTTAACGTAATTTTCAGTGCATAATTTACAAATTCGTTATTTACATGGCCAAAACTAAGTGGGAAACAGAAGAAATATCAGGGTTGCGCGGATCAAGCACAAAATAGTAATAGGTAACTAAATTTAGTTGGAGTGACAGGCAGATCAGTGCGGTTGAAATCAGTTTTAATTCGATAAACAAGTCAAAATCTGCATACTCTTATTGAAGAAAGAGAGAGAGAGGGCGCATCGCCAAGATCAGGTCTCCGGAATGAAAAGGTAAGCTGCAAAAAAAGGCATAAAAAACTTTAAATATCCAACAAATCGAAATTTATTAACTCTTGATGTGAACAGTATGACAGGGACAAACCAATCTCTGTTCCGCAGTCTAATGTCATGGTTCTAATTACCAAGATCATTTACTACAATTTATAGGTTTGATATTCAAGTTCATGGATTGAGTATGTTAGAACAATCATACCAGTCCTATCCCCCACACCGCTAAGTTGGTAGGTGGTAGGTGGTAGGTCTCGAAGTATGACAGCAGCTGCCACTTACCTATCACAGTGCAACAGGTTTGCGTATGCCTGAATAAAGCCTGGGTCACATGATCAGCAGAAGGATGAAGAGACTGATAACAGCATGGTACCTAGTTCCTCAATTGTTCACACATAATGGTTCCATGTCATACTGTCTCATAGGTCAGTTGGCATTCTGAAGAAGAGCATTTATGGCAATTTACATATGATTGAATTCTTGCTGGGTACACCAGTTATGTAGGCATATCAATAATAAATTACTTGTGTTTATAAATATTTTCATTTATATTCATCCCTCCTCTGGTGTCACAGGTTTAAGACAAATGTTTCTGCCACATTCAACCTACATACACATCCTTCACCATTCACTCGACAGTGATGCGTATCACTCCAATAGCATTATAGCAGAATGAACACATCACTGCCCAGAGGAGGTTTTCATACATCAAGAATATTCAAGTACTTAAATTTCCAAAACAGTGTGCCAAATATTTACAATTACTGGAAAAAAGGACTCTGCTCACTCCCCTGGTGTCACAGGTTTAAGACGAATGTTTCTGCCACATTCACAATCATTCACATCCTTCATCATTCACTCGACAGTGATGCATGTCAGTCTAATAGCATAATAGCAGACTGAACACATCACTGCCCAGGGGAGTTTTTTATTTTACAAAAAGTATTAGTAACAGCAAAGAATCAGTTCAATCAGTATCAGTGCCAAGCTCTCCATTTCTCCATTCCTACTGTAGCTGTGGTGAAGTGAAAATACTAGTTCCCTTTGAGCTCAGCATCAGTATCCTACTTTTTTGCTGGTTCGCTATCTCTGGCTGATCCTGACCTCAGCACCCTGGAGCTCATTCGATTATTGGGACCTTCAGCATCAGCAAAAGATTCTTTTACTTTCTCCAACACACATCGGGTTCCGGCACCTTCTGCGGAGACAAAGACTGGGTCATCATCGGCTTGAGTTGGCTTGGGGTTAGGCTGATTTACTGCCATCCTAGGTGGCGGTGCATCTGCCCCTGAGGGTCCAGATCCTGATCCAACAGATGGAGCCTTGGCTCTGTGATGGGATGCGCCATCTGGTCTCTTTGGTCCCTGACCCTTTGCACCCATACCCCACATTCTGTCCTTTCTTCCCACAGATCCCACAAGCTCAACGATTCTCTCTGATTTGGATCCTGGTGGAATCACAACATACTGATACTCAACTGATTTGCGAGCCCTGATCTGCCCATTCCTAGTGTGATAACTGCCAACTAAATTCTGAGATTTTAGCTCAGAAAGGGTCCTGAGAACATCAGCCCTTGGAGCTGTGATACTTTCATGTATAATGAGAGGGTCCCTACCAGCCTGTACCTGATCAAACCTGGCTTCAAAAATTGTGTTCCTAGTGTCCATGTTGTTGAATTTTACTATAATCCTATTCTTGTCATACAGGCGATGACAGGCCTTTATCTCCTCACTTTTCACTTCGATTTTAAGCTTAGACTGGATCACCTTTATCGCAACTTTCCTAGTTTGTTGTGGTGCCTCCCACTTCTCGGGTTTGGGCACACAGTCCCCACTGAGAACCAAACAGTCGAGCCTACCATGCTGCTCATTTTTTTCCACAAGATGGAAAAGTTCCCCAATATGATCTTTCATTTTGGCATTTTCTGCTTTCATTCCATCAAACTTTTCTTGAATTACCACCCTCTCCTCTTTGAGCTGAGCTATTTCCATTCTCAAGTTTGCAGTTTCCAACTCAATGAGTTTAAGTATGTCTGCTCTCTCCATTCTCTAGACTCCAGCAAATTTATACTACTTCAAAAAGAAAAAAATAGATCCTGTCCAAGCCCCCAGTCCCTAGCAACAAAATTTTAGCCCTACCAATTAATTGCGATAGAACAGTATCTCCAGTACGTCCAGTATGTAGGGGAGGCGTTCACGGCGCACTTGAAGCTTCACTAAAAATAATGCAAACTGACTGAAATGGCCAAGAATATTTTGTATAAGTATAAATTTGATACTTTTTCCGAAGTTTCAGACGGTAACGACACTGATTATTGCATTTAAATCAAGATAAAGTGATGGAACCTCACAGAGCACCGCGAGACACGTCCACCCACAACCGGCGAATCTGGCGATCTGAATTGAAAGCGGGTCGCTATCCGAGCCAGGGGAGAGTGAGGCATCGAAACCTATCGTGGGGGTGCTCATTTTCATCCTGAGGGGAAATGTAAGCGGGTGGCAAAAGTAAGTCTAGGATAGCGCCATAGAAATTTTAAGGGGAAGCCGTGACCATTTCAGGGGCGTTGAGGCTCGATCTTGGGAAAAGAGCAAGTGCCTTCTCTTGCCTTCCCTAGATTCGCCCATGAGGTGCAAGAGGATACAGGACAAACCAATGACTGATGAGCCAGCCTCTGAAAAATGATCTGCTTTTTGACACTTTGCAACACCATCTTACCTATGATAGGGACGTGACAGTGGGTATTGCAGATTATTGTATCTCAACTTTTACCAAAAAATCCATTTCACTAACATTTCAAGATGCCAGTATTTTTCTTGAAATTATTTTGTGGTCCACTCCAGCGTTCAGCGCCAGATTCAGTCTCCGCGAGGGACCTCAATTAGTCGGAAGTGCCGGCAGTAGAGTCACGTGACTTCCAAACGGGTCGCCTGTCCAGACTAGTGGGGTGGCGCCAGGGTGCGGAGCGGTGGTGTAGCAGGTAGAATGTTCAGTTGTTTTACGGAGAACCCGGGTTAGCTGTGCATAGTTTGTTAGTTTTTTTTTAATCCGAATACTGATGCCATCCTATCAAATGATGATTCTTGGAGTAAACATTTTCAGTTTTCCGCACATTATCATCATGTGATCCTATCTATATGTTCGGGCGCAGTATACTGCGCCCGAAAGTCATTAGCTAAGGCTGAAGTCCCTTGCTTTATTTTCGTTCGGAATTACATGTTTGATTATTTTCTTTTTACGTTTGAACGTGTTCTACTGAAAGTATATGTTTCAAACCACTGGGGAGTTAATAATGATTTCATTAGCTAAATACAGTGACTCATAAAGATTATTGTGATTTTTAGTAAGCCTAACTAATACTGAAACACAAGGGGCACAGTACTATGACGAGCCTCGATTGGTTTAGGATGGATATCTCGGAACCTATGGTGCTTTTAGCTTTACAAACGGGTGAATAAGTATCATAAGTATTTTTCAACAGTTTTTCAGTGGTTACAGCTATTTCTTAATTCGAAATCTGCGAGTCTGATTTTTCTGCATTCTGATGGGGTTGTCTTCAGCTGACTTGCCAACGCCTTTGATAATCCCCAACCCTTCGCTCGACTGGCACGCATACCTGGGTCACGTGATTACTACGTTTTTACAACGACAGGTGCAGGGTAACACTTAGTAAGTAATGTGTGGCGCGCAAGGGGCACAGAGTTTTAAACCGAGGGCATCAGTACTGTCTCGCAGGTGCCTTGCCCCAGGCGGTCCGTTCAGTAACCGAGGCGCCTGGGCACAAGGGTTCCGGGACTGGGTATGTCTGAGTTATGGCTTCAAGCAGTGGTTCCAGGCTCATAAAGCTCAAAGTTTTATTACTAAGACATTTATTGGGGTTGATTAGAGTTCATAGGGTTTGGAAAGCTACCCAGTGGTCAGGCTTTTCCTGTTTAACCCTCGCCCCACCGGGGCCATCGATGGCCCCCCTCTAAGGTTTTTCCGAGATAGCAGAAAAACGAAGAGGCGCGGCACCGTGATTGAGGGCTCTACCTCTCACTGCATCATTTTTCCACCATCCCTAAAATTTTTAACCCCGGGTAATACAAGGTCAGGTCACCAGGTGAGGTCAAACAAGGTCACCTTACTTCAACTTTAGAGCCATATAAGAGCTACATTTCGAAGTCGATCGACTTGAAATTTCCTTCACTTCATGACCCCTTTAGGGTCTACAAGGTGTATATCCGGGATTTTTCGATTTCGTGACCTGAGGTCAGGTCACAAGGTGACCTCTCCAATTGAAAAAAACATGGGAAAACCTGTCTTATGATTTAAAAGTCACAAAAACAATTGAAAATGCTCGGCTTGGTCAGGAAAGCATTCTTGGACACCCTTTCACAGATTCCAGGGGCCATATTTTCCCTTGGACCTCTCCGAGGCCATCCAAGATCACGAGAGGTCAAAAACAGTATTTTGACAATAACTTTTGATCTAATTAAACTAGAGCGCTGAATCAAACACCATCGTGTATGTATTGTCACTGACTTTTGTTTGATATACGGCAAGGTCACTTTCTGACCATTCGTGACCTCATGTCATATTAGATCACGAGGTGACCTCTGGAGGTCAAACCACTGGCGGGAGGTCATTACGTTGCACAGAGCGGAAAAAGGTCTGACATGTTTCTATCAAATGTAGTTTACTGGATCTCAAGAGCTCTAATGGTATAAGAGTTATGCCTAGTTTGCTTCAGCATTGCATATTTGAGTGAAAATAGCCGATATTGACCTAATTTGACCTCTGGAGGTCAAACCATTGATCTGAGCGCTAAGACACGTGAAGTAATTTCTTACTGAATTCACGCGAGCTTTCTAATGCAGTTTGCAGATTGACACTAACACTCATACTTTCGGAGTTAGAGGGGGCCATCGATGGCCCCCGGTGGGGCGAAGGTGGCGCCGGGCCCCCGGTGGTGCGCGGGTTAACACAAACCCTGGTAGGCCCCCGAGCCACCCTTGCCCTGGTTGGGGGTGATCAAACAGCCTGCTCGATTTTGGCTCCTATTCCGATGGCGAAAAACGGGAACACTGGTAAAAAGCTCTTCAGAATGGATGAAAAAACTTTATAGTCACTTTTGTCCCAGGCCAATATTGAGGTCATGACAGGCCAAAAAAGGTGAGAGGCTAGGAGTTTCTGGGATCTAGCGTCCGAGTTGAGCTAGAATAGATTTTAGGCACCATTCGCTTCCTCTTCTTATGAAAATATATGACTATACCAGATCACAACCTAAAAATGAGGTGACCTAAGGTCAGGTCAGTCACCATCCGACCTAGAATAGTCAATATGTATATCAATCGGCTTGCAATACTAATCTAAACGCAATGAAATTGAAACAAACGGTTTATTATAATTCCTTGCGAAATTAATGACCTAAGACGAACATTAACCTGCTTAAGTAGTCCTTGATGGCCTCTCAGAGGTCGCAGGTCCAAAGTTGCAGCATGAACCTGCAGAGGGGCTTAGGATAGGGGAAAGTGGGGGTCACGGACACCGTAACGATGGTGTAAGTTTTCGATGACTTTATGAACTTGTTTCGTTCCTATTTTGGCAGTAGAGATACTTCAGACATTTATCTACCTCTGTGCAAGCAGCTTTGTGTCTGTAATCATTATATTGTAATTTACGTTCAGTTTAGAAAAAAAGTAGCAAAAGTTCATTTAGCTCCACCTAATGGGGTAACATGGTCACCCCATGGGGAAAGATGGACAAGGTGAACAAAGTGATCGAACCAGGCCTTGAAGATTTCCATCTGCATCCACCCACTAGGCGACTGTCACCCGCCGCCGGGGAGAGGGCATTTTCTTACTTTTTCCGTCAACGGGTCAAAGGGGTCATGCCTTTTCTGATCTTTTTAAGGACTCAGGATTAAAGTATCAAAGGCTGTCGTGGAACTGTGCATAGGTTTATCCAGGATCGCCGATCAGGGAGCCGGGCACCTTGCCGGGGGCGCCATCCGGGTCAGGAGGCGGGTGCGCACCCAGGGGGGGGGCAGCGGCCCCCCAAAGACTTTGGCTCCAAAGTGCAGCCCCCATCCATGTGGAGCGCCGAAGGCGCCCATCGAGGGGAAGGATGAGACTTCACCTGACCTTTAGAGGCAGTGCTACACTGACTGCCGCCCCCTCCCTGCACCCAACATGCCGCCCCCTACATTGACTTTTCTACCCCTGCACCCAACACGCCGCCCCCTAAAAATTCATCAGGTCTGTGGAGCAAACAATTCACCGCTCTCACCCCTCCCCCAGAATGCGAAATTTGGCTGCCCTTTGGGTGAACAAATGCGACCCCGGAGGAAAAATTCCGCCCCCTCCACTGGCCTAGTGTCCCCTCTCGTCAGCCCCCCCTCCCCAAATAAAAATCCTGGGTGTCTGCCTGCCAGGGGGTGCCACATTTGGAACGCAAAACATATTAGGTGGGCGCCAGATCCTCTCGCACGGCTAAGAGCGCCCCTCCCCCGTTCCTGAGGGGAGGGGTTGGAAGTGACACTTTAGTGGGCCCATCAATTTCTCAGGGGGGCACCGTGACCATTTCAGGGGGTGCTGAGGGTCGAGGGGTACACCGCCCCCGTATGACCCCCAAATTTGATTATATGTTCTCCAGCGTTTCGCGCCCTGTGTCCCCCCAAAGCACCAGCCTTTATTTATTTAAGCTTATATTATATAAAATTAAATATACTCTTGTGCGAGGTAACATGGACACCATGTCCATCTTGCCCCACACGTGGTGTCCGTCTTACCCCACTTCGCTCTTCCTAAACAAACTTGGATATGAATTGGACGCCATTGCGATTACACAGTCAGCGACTGCGGTGAACAAAAGGTAACATCTTGAAGAGCCATATTACGTAATACCAATAAGGTATCAATAGAAACATCCATGCAATGACCTTACGAATTCGATTGTGAAAAAACATGGGGTGCAATTTTTACTATTATGAAAATTGTATAAAACCTAGACAGCTTACCGGACCCTAGCGCTCGTCTGCGACCGACGAGCGCTAAAAGGAAGCGTATTACACGCTTTTCCCGGTCGTGGCACTGTCAGTGCGTCCCAAACAGGGGGTGTCCGTCTTACCCACGGTGTCCGTGACTCCCCCCCACTTTCCCCTAGTACGATTTGGAGAATATGAAGGTATGCTATGCTTTATCTACAGAAACTAAGCCATGTTCGCCCAATCATCGTTTTCCCATGCATTTCCAATTGGAAGGTAATGATCCATACATGACTCTAGGTCATTCATATGAATAGCTTTGTAATATATTTTGCAGTTTTATCCTTTTTTGGTGCCGCGGGAAAAACCTGAGGAGTGTTCAAACACTTACCGGGGCACGGGTTAAGACGGTTCCAATTAAATTTGATTAGACTTAACCCGTGCCCCACCGGGGTCCGGTGCCACCTTCGCCTCACGGGGGCATCGATCCCACCCCATCTAACTCCGAAAATATGGTGGTTAGCGCAAAACTGTTAAGTGCATTAGAAAGCTCTCGTGAATTGCGTAAGAAATTGCTTTGCATGTTTAAGCGCTCAGCTCAATGTTTTGACCTCTAGAGATCAAGTTTGTTCAAGATAGGCTATTTTCACTCAAATGGACAATGCTTAAGTAAACTGGGCATAACCATTACGCCATTAGAGATATTGAAACCTGGCAAAGTACACTTTATAGGAAAATGTCAGACCTTTTACCGCTATGTGGAACGTAATGACCTCCCGCGTGTGGTTTAACCTCCAGAGGCCACCTCGTGACCTAACATGGTCTGAGGTCACGAAAGGTCAAATTAAAGACAATGATGAGACACACATGATGATGTTTGATTCAGCGCTCTAGCTTAATTAGGTCAAAATTTATTGTCAAAATACTGTTTTTGACCCCTGTTGACCTTGGATAAACTTGGAGAGGTCAAAGGGCAAATATGGCCCCTGGGATCCATGAAGGGTTCCTAGGACGCTTTTCTGAGCAAGCCGAGCATTTGCAATCATTTTTGTGACTTTTGATCATAAGACAGCTTTTCCCTATGCTTTTTCAATGGGAGAGGTCCCCTCGTGACCTGACCTCAAAAACCCGGACATAAATCTTATAGACCCTGGAGGGTTTATGAAGTGTAAGAAGTTTCAAATCGATGTACTTAGAAATGTGGCACTTATAGAGCCTAAAATATGAAGTGAGGTGACCTTGGTTGACCGCGCCTGGTGACCTGACATTGGATGACCCGGGTTAAAAAATTCAGGAATGATGGGAAAATGATGTGGTGAGAGGAAGAGCCCTCAACCGCGGCGCTGTGCGGTTGAGGGCTCTTGTCGTGTTTCTGTTATCCCAAAAAAAAAAACCTTAGGGGGCATCGATGCCCCCCCAGCGAGGCGAGGGTTAATCCAAAGCAAAGTGCAAGTGCAAAGAATAGTTATAGAAAATGACTAAGTATGTTAATCAGACACCACCTGGCCTCTTTTTGCACCCACTGCGGTGTGGGGGTCAATCCTACTCCCTTTCCCTGCAAACTCAGGAGTCAAAGGTGATACGAAAAATAGGAACGGCTCTAAAAGCTCCCTGCCGTATTGGTCTAAAATTACAGACACAAGCAGGTTCGTAAATATGACCTTTGGTTATTGCCCCACCCCCGCCCTTGGTTGCCACATTATTGACTTGATCTCAAAATAACTAGACGGTATCTCGGCAATTTTTCTTTCAAGAGCTCTTGAATGAGGAAGAAACTCGAACTGAGTCTGACAGCAGTCGCGTTACTACCTCGTTCTGTAGCCCTCTTCCAAGAAAAATAAAATTGCCTCACATGGGCGTGAAAATGATGTTACAACTCGTTCATTTAGCCTGAGCTGCTATTAGTATACAGCCAAAAGTTATCAAAGTGATAACCATCAAATAATATAAGTTGACGTGTCTCATTCTCATTGGCTCGGAATCATTCGCAAAAACGTTAAGAGCGCAAGGCGATTTAAGTTATAGATATATTGGCATACTATATATGATATATGGAAGAGGCTTAAGACTTTTTCATTAATTTACTTTATATTTATCTTTTCTATAGACGATTCGGTGGCAAAACACCTTCGTCAGTATGAATAGTAAAATCACATCAAAAACACACCAAAACGACACATACATCAAGCACCATAAAACGAATAAACAAGAATGAATGTCGCAAGAATGAATCGGGCAAACATTTCTATAGTATTTTAAATTTCTCTCACGTCTTTCATGAAAACACGTCATTGGGGAACTTCTGATATTGCTAAACATGCCGCAGATTTTGACCAATTTACAAATCCAGATTGCGTGTTTAAAGAGGGGTAAACCGAAATAAACGCTGATTCTAAATTTCTTCTTAGCGTTTTATCTTTTGGTTTGGCCAGACTTTTTAGTATCATCCCATCGTGGTAAATGGCTGCATTCATATATGTGTGCTACTAGGGAATTTGAGGTCCTATGATGTATTACATATTTCCTGTGCTCTTTTAATCTAACTTTTAGGCCCCTACCTGTCTCACCGATATATGATTTTCAACATCCTCCGCATGGTATACTGTAAATTACGCTTAAGTTGTAACCCTTTGGTTTTATTTTCTTTGAAATATCTCCTGTCTTCTTTCATGATACTCTAGCTATTTCTATGCCCGCATTTGTCAAATTATTAGAGATTATGCTCCCGGATTTTTAGTTTGGTACAGAGATGCATCTACTGAATTTTGTCCTGTGCGCTGTGGTTTTGTTTGTTTTTTTTTGTTATCTTGTTCCAAATGCGATATGATTTTTCTTTAAGGCCAAGAAGCCACCCCAGTGGATATTTTAGAGCCTGAAATCTTTCAATTACATGTTTCATATCATCTTCTAAATATTCTGCGCTACATATTCTTATAGCCCTAAAGAAGAAACCCAGCACACTTTTAGTTTTGTCACTATGGCCGGAATAGAAGTGAACGTAGTCTTCTTTGCTTTATATTTCCCGCTTAGCTTACCAATGAAATAGCAAGGGGCTGCTGGGTCAGTTCGAATTCAAGTCGCTTATCAGCTTTAGCATATTTCTGTGTTATATGTTAATTTGGGTTTATGGACAAGAACATGATGACTAGCATATTTTGCTGCATTTCATGCACGCCAGATCGCTAATGATCCATATGAATAACAAGATGGCATGATATTGCAGATTAATGTATGAGTGAAGGATTTGAAGCCTGCCACCAGATCTCAAAGGGCTAAAACTATGGATTTTTACAAGTACCGAATCGTCACAATTTCCTAGAATGTTTCTAAATTAGTATCAGATATACTGTTTGAATTGTATTACCATTTTTTCTGGTTACTGCGGTGTCTTTGATGGAATACGAACATTCAGGTATTGAACTTTTTCACAATCTTTAGGGAAAAGGGAAGAAAATGGACTCAAATCAGCTTTATGGTCTCACGATACACCGTCCTCTGATGTTATTTGACGTCACTATCTCTCACCCTCTTTGAAGATGGGCACAAGGAGAACATAACATTACTTGAAAAGAGCTCTTGTTTTCTTCATTAGATTCTCTGTTTTCCTACCTTGCCCTTGTTTGCCTAATTATGTGTTTATTATGGCTTTCATCAAAGGCCACATTAGCCCTTGCAAACGGGAAAATGCCTTCAGGTATTTCGAGCTAGAAGGGTACTGTTTGCCAAGGAGGGAACAATTCCAGGCCATCGGACCATTAGTAAGGTCTGCCAACCCTCAATTGTCACCAGCTTATATGCAAAAATACCCTGATTTACCTAAATCAATATTCTGATGCAGGGATGTCTTCAACTTCAATCCAATGGAAGCTCATTGGAGAGCCACATTTCCCTTTTCATTTGAATTTACCATGTCCGATCTTGATGTATTGGCGAAGCAGATAAATTTCCCTAAGAAAAAGGCCAATAGAGTTTCGTACGTCAAATTTTGTTTTAATCCCGTAAGGTTACGCTGCTTCATGTAGCATACAGTGCCTGCACTGGAGTGAAATTTCCATGTTTTAGGTTGGTATTACCGAACTCAATGATTATAAAAAAACTTATGACACCTCAGGGATGAGGCGAAGGAAAAACTGACACAAATTTTCCGAATTCGAATGATTACAAACGGTTGGTATGACCATGATGGAATAGATGGTGGTATCTTCTCGATCCAGGGAACCCTAAATAGACTTTGATTTACATTACACTACAAACTCAACGAGATACCCAAAATCTAAGGGATCCTATTGGAACTCAAGGGACACCCCTGGAACTCCCAAGGAGCTCCATCCATCCATAACGGGCAGGGAAAATTTGGAAGGATCATTTATCTAGACGGCTCTTCGTTACTAGCATTATTATTATGGTTCCAAGCAGACTGAATGTTCCAATTTCAAAAGTAATTGTTGAGGTATACCATCATTCGTGGACAAGCTATGGAATAACTTGTTTACTTGAGAAAGTGTAAAGACGGAAAGATCCAATCAGTTCCATGTCAGAGGTTTTCCCACTTAACTGGGCTTATCAATTTTCAGATGATAATTACCTTTCAATTACAAAGACAAGCTGAGAAAAACAAATAAACATTAGCCCAAAGCTATATGAAGATCTTATTTGTATGGTTAACCAAATCCCATTCACGAACGATGCCGGGATGCCTTTCAGGTATTCAAATAACAGTGACAAACTCTAATTTATATGCACGAGAAAAACGTCCATGGCAATTCACACGATTCATACGCAAAGGGCTGAAAGCTCGCTGCTTCTGCTGCTTCCCGGGATGACAAACAACGTTTCTAACTACTTGCATTATCTGCGTTTGCAGAAAATCAGCCTACAAATATAAGCTCAGCAAGCTGTGGTATCTAGAACTCGGCTCTGATCTTCACTTTCGGAACCATTCACTAAATACGTAGAAATTATAGGTTCAAAGATGATGTCTGACCCTGACACGGTGTTCTATTGATGTTTCACAGCACAAGTGTACTCCGTCTATGATTGCTGTATTCTTGAAGAGAAACACTTAACTTCTGCAAGCAATCCCTTGACAGTTTATTCCTCTGCTCATGGGCGCCGAAAGCGGGGAATGTGACGGGGAGGCGTGTCCCCCATGTTGGCCAACCAGGGGAAAATCCCCAAAATTTGTGGGTCCCTCGTCATTAATGCTGTCAGGTCCCGAATATGCTCAAAATTCGTCTCTCCCTGGTCATCACCAGCCCGGGTCCGTCCCCCCTGTAAAAATTCCGTGGTGGTGCCTCTGCCCCTGCTCCTCAATCTCCAAAATATTTCGGTTGATCTTCTCGTTAGCATATTGCTAAGATGGTAAGGAACCCTACTTTACTATCTCATGCTCCTGGCTCAACTAGTTTGTCCACCAGAATGTGAGTTTCGAAAAGTGTGTGAACCATACTCACCCTGTCCTAATCGTCGCCACCTACAAAACAGTGGTAGAGCCAGTGAATCTTAAACTTTCTGCTGGAAAGAAAATATTCCTTCCAGAATAAAAATCTCGTCAGGTATAGGCTCATTGTGGCCTTTACAAAATACTGGTTACAAAATTTCTTATTTTTCCGGGATCGACGATTGACTGCTGCAGCTCTGATCACATAAATATGTTGAGGTCTCGCGCCACCGGTCTCGGCCTTTCCTGGGGTCTCGCGCCACCGGTCTTAGCCTTTCCTCTTATCTTCCTATGTCCCTATTTCAAATGTTGGTTTCAAATGTTGCCTGTTGTTTTTTGTTGTTGTTGTTTGCTGTTGTTTTTTGTACGCATCCTAGGAAAAAAATAATGATGATAATGATCATGTCAATTGACAATATCACAACATACTAAATAATGATAGCCATCAGCAAATTGTGGTGCAATTGATGATGTTCCAAGCCTTTCATCCTAGTAATTGAACCATCCTAGTAATTAAGCCTAATTTATTGTTCTAAACTTTCAATTAAAGCAGTATGTTGAAGTGTTTAGGTGTCTAAGTGCTGAACTCAAAGCCTGCAATCATGACTTTGTGTGTGGTGCTGGATATCTCATACGGAGATACACGGGCGCCACCTATATAAGTTAGATGGCGCTGGCGCTGAAACCTCAACTGCGGTACCATACTTCTATGGCTGAGACAACTATGAATATATGGTCTCTAAAATTTACAAATTAATCCGTTTTGATCCACATTATATCAAGTAGGTTATACTCTAGCTTTTGGTGGATGGTCTTGTGAACCCTTGGATCCTGGATTCCCTGGTGATGAAACATTCAAATCTACTTTTGTACATAGCTTATGTGTTTCATGTGTCTCTCTTTTTATTCCGTGTTTTGTCTTTGGCAGGCATTAGGGATGAGTATGAACCTCTTAGGATTATTATTTGGTCTTCAGACCTTGGTTGTCTTTTTCATGTGCAGCACCGCCCCGCATCTTTCTTCCCTTGTGGAATGTGTTTCTTGTCACGCATTGGTCATTTTTGAAGTCAGAAAAAGGAAAAACTTTAACAACTTGAAATTTAGTTGCTATATTATAAATAAAATTGCTTATATGAATAGTTTTGAACTAAGACTGGAAATGATCTTATTGTACATTCTTGAAAAATAACGATATCATGGTAAAAGGTCTCTTTAGTCATTTGATTTCACATCCCACAACTGAATTTGACCATCGCTTTGACAAAATAACATCAGACTGTCAATACCATATGCTTCCGATTAACACTGATGTTAAAGAAACATTTTCTGTCATCCATATTAACGCCCAATCAATTAAAAACAAATTTGATGACTTCCGTAACATACTTAGCAAGTCTGATGTTAAATGGTCAGTTATTTGCATTGCGGAAACATGGCTTAGAAAGGATATTGAGAATTATTTTGAAATTGACGAATATAACCTTTACGCCACCAGTAGAATTAACGTCCAGGGGGGAGGAACAGCTATCTATGTACATAAACAGTATGACAGCAAGAGAAGGGTGGATCTTGAACTTTCCCAAACTGAATCGACATTCGTTGACTACAACATATTCATGGAAAAAATTGAGAGTATTCTAGGACTATTAGATAATTGTCAAATGAAATGTATATTGGCAGGAGACTTTAACTTAGATCTCTTAAAAATGCAAGAAGACAGAAAAGTTCTGATGTTTATGAATTTGATGCAATCATACAATTTATTACCCTTAATTTCAAAACCAACCAGAATATCAACACATGGGGGCTCCCTTATCGATAATATATTCATAAATGATTTAAATCAAGTGCGTTCATCGGGTATAATAATTGATGACCTATCTGATCACCTTCCTATCTATATGTGTATCGAAGTAAAATCAATAGAATTTAACTTAAGGAAACCAGTAAAAATTTTTGATAAGAGAAAGGAAGCTGAATTAAATGACTTCCTGGTATCCAAATTGCAAAACTTTCAGAACATAACCGATCCAAATGAAGCTTGTAAAGTAATCATAAATGCCTATAAAATGGGAGTTGAAGAGTTTTCTAAGTCCTTTGTGCCTAGTAGAAGAAAAACCCCAATAAAGCCAGGGATCTCACCAGGTATTTTGGCTTGCATTAATCAGAAGAATAAACTCTATCGGAAATATATTCTATCTAAAGACAAAGATAATTCAAATAATAGGAATGTTGGCGAACCAAACCATGAGGAAAAATATAAGCAATATCGAAACATACTGACTAAAATAATTAAAGATACTAAGCGAGATTATTATAAACACATGTTTGAGTTGCATAAGGGTGATGGAAAACAAACATGGAATTTACTAAATGAAGTAATTAATAGAAAAACCTCTAAAACTAGCTCATACCCCAAAGTTTTCACTGACGAGAAAAACAAACGTTATGGAAATGAGGATATCTCAGATGGTTTCAACGATTTTTTCTCTTCCGTAGGTTCGAAACTTGAAAAGGAAATCCCAGTGTCTGATGTAGATCCAACAAGTTATATTGAAAATTATACACATCCCCCACATCTTTCGGAACTCTCAACTAACCAGCAACAGATTGAGGATGTTATCAAATCGCTAAATTCTGTGGGTGGTGGCGTTGACGGCATAAATACTCATCTCCTCCTTTGCACTTACAAAAGATGCCTTAACAACTTGACATACTTTTTCAACATTTGCTTGCAAAATGCTGTGTTCCCAGATATTTTGAAAGTTGCATCGATTGTGCCTGTTTATAAATCTGGCGAAAACGATAAATTCACAAACTACCGTCCCATTTCCTTGTTGCCCATTTTTTCCAAGATTCTTGAACGACTGATTTATAATTACTTTTCGGATTATCTGACTCAACATGATATTTTGTAACCATTGCAATTCGGCTTTAGGAAGAAGCATAGTACCTATATGCCATTGGCGCACCTCTATGACAATGTGACAAAATCTCTGGAAAACGGTCATGTTTCGTGTGGAATATATCTTGATTTGAAAAAAGCGTTCGATACGGTTAGTTTAAGTATACTCTTACGTAAAATAAATAAAATTGGCATACATGGAAAATTATATAAAATCATTTGCTCCTATGTATCAAACAGATATCAAAAGACAAGGATAAATGAAACTCTATCAAAACCTAGAAAAATAGACACTGGTGTTCCACAGGGATCAATTTTAGGGCCTTTGTTATTTATAGTATATATAAATGACCTTTATAAAGTATCAAATGACTGTACATTTTACTTGTTTGCGGACGACACTGCTATTATCATAACAGAAGAAAATTCAGCAAAGCTTCAGCTTAAGGTAAAAAATATCCTGCCTAAAGTATCAGAATGGTTCAAAGCAAATCGTCTATCATTAAACGCGTCTAAATCACATTATCAACTTTACTCTGGGTGTGCATTGGAAAATCTTGATGTGACTTTGAACAGTGTACAAATCTCAAGGGCGAAAAATATACGTTATCTAGGAATAAATATTGACGAAAAATTAAAATGGGACTCTCATATTTCAAATTTATCCACAGTTATAAGTAGGAATCTCGGCATAATGAGCAGAGCTAAATTCTTTATGTCAACACGTGAATTACTTTGTCTTTACAATGCCTTAATCTTGCCCCATTTAAATTATTGCGCGCTTGTCTGGGGTAGTAATTATGAATCCAGACTAGATAAAATCATTTAACTTCAAAAACGAGCAGTTAGAATTATAACGAAGAAACCCTTTTACTATCCAACGAATGAACTATTTCTTGAGCTAAAAATTCTGAAGTTTCCAGAACTAGTATCGCGACAAAAAATAGTTATTCTATCAAATGTATTGAATGGTACGATGCCAACTGTGATGTCTTCAATGTTTCAACTCCACCGAGCAAATAACACTAGACTAGTACAACATTTTGAAGTACCTTTAGCCACCACAAATTACAGAAAATTTTCTATTACATGTTCTGCACCAGAAATTTGGAATAAAACTTTATGTGCCAAATTTAGGACTACGGAAGATGTACCCCTAAACAAAAACACACTAAAAAAACATGTAAGGGATATCTTCCTTGCCAAATATAGAACAAATAATTAGTAACCAACGTGACCATGGCCGTGAAATTTATAGTGGGGGAAGACATGTGAACCTTGGAAATGGGGCTGCACATTGAAGACTGTAATTGTGTCCCAATAAATGCTTCCTAGTGTATATGTGTAGGTTTGTGCGTGTTGCATGGACGTTGTGCATGTTGCATGGACGTTGTGCATGTTGCATGGACGTTGTGCGTGTGTAAGTGTACGTGTACGTGTGCGTGTACGTGTGCGTGTGTGTGTGTGTGTGTGTGTGTGTGTGTGTGCGTGTGTGTGTGTGTGTGTGTGTGTGTGTGTGTGTGTGTGTGTGTGTGTGTGCGCGTGCGTGCGTGCGTGCGTGCGTGCGTCTGACTCCCTGCTGCGCTTGCTTGCTAGTTTGCCTGCTTGCTTGCTTGCTTGCCTATGCCTGCATGTCTGCCCTAATTTGCTTACTGTCTTCCGAGTTCTCTGGCGAATGTTACTAGGCCTCTATCTTTTCGCCAGAATCTCGGAGGGGCTAACACGAATCTCCAGTTTTGGGTAGTCCCGTTTGGAAAAAGACTAACAATCTAACCGGTAATGAGCTAAATTATTGTGCATTTAACCTAAATAGACCTGTATTCCTGCTCCCTGTATATTTACAGGGAGCTACTACTGGCAGTTTTTACTAATAGTATTGATATTTATTATGCTTTCTCTAAGTTACTTTCTTTTTCCTAGCAGGGCGTGCCGCGACTTGTAATATTTTATGTTCTGGTGGTGTTAACGTAAGGGTACTGTTGTCGTTGGGATCGCGGAGGGGGCACGCCTGGCTACCCGATTAAATGGGTGGCGGACCTTTTCTAGCAATAGAATTGCATGTAAAAAAATGGGGATATTAAATGTCATTGGGGAGCATCCCCACTGCCCCCTTTTCCAATCGGTATCTAAAAATATGTTCCATACTGCACGCTGTAAACTAAGTTGTATCACAGTTTCAGGTCTTTTACCAGAATCCTCCCTAAATAGACGGACGAGGAGAGCCCCGGCAGCCAGTAAGTCAACATGTTTCGCAACCCAAGCACAAGGACGGATCCAGGAGGAAAAAAATGTGTTTGCTTCCCTGCAACAAAAAAAGGTTCCGATAATGCTGTGATGGCGATGATGATCTGTGATTGTTTTGCGGGATATCGCTCCCTCCTCAAAAAGTGGTGCGTGGTTCTGCCACTGCATTGCCCCAGGTCAGTGACACCAGATGTCCAGCACACAGTAACACTGTGGTAGCAATTGCAATACGAGTGCCCCTCAGACACGACGAGATTTGTGAAGTGATGAATGAGCTGGCGCAATGCCAGCCACCCATTCATGTGTGAGGTCACGTGGTCCAGGTATGGAGGAGACGGTCATGGATTATCATAGGCGGTGGTAAGTTGACCAAAGGCTGTCCCGTCTGAAAGCAGCCAAATTTGTTTTTGCAGTAAAACTAAGTAACACAAAATTGGCAGCCACAGAAGGCTTTGGAAATTAATGTCTATATTTTGATAACAACAAATATTTTCATAATTACATAAAATTGACATAAAAAGATATCACGCTCGATGGATGTTAACTGAAATACGTATTATGGTTTCGGCACAACAACTTTATACCCTCCTCCCTCTCTCTCTCTCTCTCTCTCTCTCTCTCTCTCTCTCTCGTCTCTCCGCCACGCTCTGCAATACCCAGTAGCGCACCCAAGGAGGGGGTCAGCGGGCCCGGACCTCCCCCAAACGCTTCGATTTCAAAATGCCCTCCCCATCCATGTCGGCCGCCTTCGACGCTCGACATGGGTTCTGGTATTAATTGACCGCCGCAGATGCCCATCGAGGGCCAAAATGAGCCTTCAGTCGGCTTTTAGTACTACACCATTTTACCTTCAATTTAAAAGAAGTCAAGTTCAAATTAAAACAACTCAAGTTCAAATTAAAATAAGTCAAGTTCAAATTAAAATAGATAAATTTCGATTTAAAATAAGTCAAGTTTGATTTAGAATAAATCAACTTGAAATTAAAATGGAGCAAGCTTAATTCGATTCCAATGAAGCCCAACGCAGATAATTTTAGAAAAATATGTATCCAGTTATTCGTTGTCTGTATATCCGTCACTTAAATTGATTAGCGTTGAGCGGGATCTATTTTGCAGGACTGGGGGTGCAAAAGTATAACATATGATGAATGTTTATTTGCATGCGTTAAAAACTCCCCGTGCGCTTTCAGCGTCACTGAATTTAGTAAAAAAGAAATATTTCTGACCACGTTCGCGCTATCGTACCGACACATGGGAGGGGGTTCATTGTTTTTAAGTATAGTAAAAGATACTGTAATATAGATAACTAAGATGCATACGTGGAACTGCAACTCAATTGCAAGCTGTGGGATAGCCATTCAATACATTTGACTTGTGTCTTAAACATATAGTTCAATATGTGCAAACATTTTATTGGTTGCCTTGCACCGTGTGTGCACTGTTTGCCTTAATCAAAATGTTTTGATTGGGATTTAACTTGTTTTAAATCTAACTTGACCTATTTTAAATTGTAGTTGATCTATTTTAATTTGAAGTTCACTAGTTTTAATTTGAATTTGACTTGTTTTAATTTGAACTTGACTTATTTTAAATTGAAGTTAAAATCGTGTAGTTCTGCTCTCACCTTCCTGCCCCTGCCTATAGCGTGCTGTCCCTGCGGTGAAGCATTCACCAAATATGTGATTCAACCACAGACCAGATTTAGAATAATTGCACCCACTTCACTTGCGTTTTACGCTCTACAAGTATTGCTTTTTACGTGATAATTACCCTCTCCGGAAAATGTTTCCGCTCCAGTAACCTGCAGCCCCCTGTCAAACATGCCAACCCCCCATCAACATGGTGCCCCCCTCACCTCTTCGTTAGCCGGCCCCGCCCCAAACGAAAATCCTGAGTGCGCGCCCTGCAATGCTACTATTTCATATTCATCCAGAGAGGCATACATATATCCGTCAGGTGGCACGTCATTGCAGGCATTTCGTCCATTTTAGCTCGAATCTGCAGTTGTAGCACCCATGTATAACCTCAACTTGACCAAACAACATGTGTGAGGCGTGCTTTCCATCCCTGCTCAACTGTCCCCGCCGAATTCCCGCCCACTCGCCCGACTCAGCGCTACAGCGTACAGTGACTTCCAAACTAGTGGGTCGGCAGCGGAACGATACTTTCGCAACTGACTGTACGTTAGTCATGCAGTTCGATTGCCAGGCGAGTGTTTTCAGCAGTATGATACATATACTAACGCGATGGTGGGACTTGAGGTCATGTGTTCTCATTATGACTCCATTCAATCCCATGTGTAAGCCCATGTTTTCCTAAACTAACATGTCTCTGCACACTGCGCCACGTTTGCCCTCTGTTCATGTCATCACATAAATAAACACACGTATAAAGTTTGGTTTGTTAAGTAAAGACTGGGTATGCCCAGAAGAAAGGAGATACAGTATAAAATATTATTGGTTTACCGACCATATTTCACCTATACCTGGAGATCTTCACACAATTCAGCCTATTTGTTACCGAGTTAGCTTCGGTTACCCTAAGTCCCAGTCCGCATGCGCAGTAAAGTCTGCAGTGAATGAGAGCGAAGATACCGTTATAATTGACTGAAGCATGTTGGTATGTCGTGTGTTTGTCTCCTGGTCTAAACTTTCCCTTATAGCCTAATATTCCTTAGAATTCCTACTGCGCATGCGCAGCACAATGCAGTGCCATAATGCCGTCAATTGGGATTAGCAGATAGTATTCTGCTATTACTCGCAAAGTTTGAGCCCAATCGGTCTATTGGATCCCGATATGGCCTCCATGACCATAAGTTCTAATGCGCATGCGCACTAACCTTTGTAGTAACCAAGGGTGTCAAAACTTTCATACTAAATTTAAGCATGTTGGCTCTCCTCTCTTCATGTCTTCTTCTGAAATATCCTCACCTTTAAGGCTTATCTTTATTATTTCTACTGCACACTAACCTGGTCCGGATTTAGGTTTTTTTCTTCAGAAAGTAACGGATCGTTGTTCATTAGATGCATTTTTTTAGGCTGATTACGATGCGCTCATCAGAAATGCAATTTTCAAAAAACTTTTGGTGGCCCACTCCAGTTGAAGGTTTTTCATTTTGCCCAATTTTCCACTTTTTGGCTCACCATCAACCCATATTACCAACGAGGTGCAAAAAATCGCACTGGGTTGGTAGTTTGGTTCGTTGGTGTTCCATTCGCTTTGTTTTTGTTGTTATAGCTTGCACACATAACGGTTATTTTTTGCTTATAATCTCCGCTTTTAGTTGAGTTTGCACTGGCTCTCCATAGATGGCGCTAGCGGCGTGACATGGTAAATGAATACTGATTTCCTCGGGGACCGGGAATGTGAACAGCAACGTGAAAGGTGAGAAAAAATTGCGAATTGGATTGTATAAACGCACTTAAAGAGCTATTTTCAAGCAGCACTGAAGTTGTTAACACTGTTTCGCAGGTATTTTAAGCATGACATGTCCAAATCTGCTGCTGCTGCTGAAGTCCCGACCATAACCCTTTACCAATACACGTGGGGGCTGTGGTGGTGGCTGTTGCACCTAACTTTCAGAGTGTGGCAGCAGCTCTAACCCCGCCCCCAAGTTTGAGCCGATTCTGGAACTTCTCTATTAACATTTAAGTGATATGCCTAATCACCCCCGGCCATACCAACGCGGAAGCCCCTTCCTCCAACTTACACCTTTCCGCCGACTAAAATAGTCTCTCCACCTATGCCTTCACCGCCTGAATTCTTCCGTATTTGCGCCAAAAAGACTCTGCAGCAACCCTACTTTGACTGAAGTGCGAGGGTATCAGTTTTGAGGCTAGTGACCTGTAGCCCAGTCTCCTCTGACATATTTAGAGGTCGTTGTGGCCCAGAGGAGAATTATATGTTTTACCTATACGGATAGGATTGATAATTTTTAACGTTGTGGTCCAGCAGGAAAAAATCGACCGATTTGGCATTATGCAAACATTTTATTACAAACATGACATTGGTCACCAGGTTTTAAGGACCGAAGAAAATATGTTGTATGAAGCCCTAAAATTTCCAACGACTTCCAACGACTAGACATCTTAAACTAGTTGCATTGAATAATTCATATACCGGCATAATCCAAATTCTACGTTATGTTCTCCTTGCAGTTTTATGTTTCCTCTGAACAAAATTCAACATGGACGGACGGTAATATTTGCAAAAAACAAAAGAGCCTGACCGTGAGTTTGGTATGTCATAGGGCACCTTGTTATGACAAGAATTGGACTCATGGAGGAGCGGAGCAAAGATGAGTGCCATATTCTTATGAAATTATCAATAACAGGGTAACGGCTGAGATTATGGATGTATGTGCAAGCGTATCATTGCCTACACGTGCAAAACAGGCCGTGCTAAAGGAACTAAGAGGGCTTTAGAAAGAAAGAGAGACAAAAAGAAGTATGTAAACAGGTTTGGCAAGCGAGCTGCTACATCAACTGCTGCGATGGATTCGCTGATTGATATCAGCAGCCGAGAACGTGAGCCTGAACTAGTAGAAGACAGTGTATCTGGCCCACCAGCCAAGTGCCTGACGTATTCAGACAGGCAGCCTCGATCAGGAAACCACCGCGCGATGGCAGAGGAGAGCTCAGCGAGCAGGTCGAGCAGTCATGAGAGGAGCAGCCGTCACCTCCCCGAGTCAACAGGCGACGGCTGAGACAGCAAACACGCCTGTGGAAATTGGTGTTTCAGGTAGCGCTATCATCTGCTAAGCTATAATGACTTGGTAATCCCGATCAAAGGGATATTATCTGTGTATGAACAATATTATTTTCAGCAAGTAGTCTGCTCATAAATCCTATCAGAACACCCACAAGCTATATATTTACATATTTTTTTAAACACTGTCCAAGTTGTTCACAGTCCATAACTCACAAACCATAAGGAAGGATAGGCCGTAGAAGAACGACAAGTAATGCCTACCATTTTTATGTTTTATGAGTTATGGAACCGTAAGGAAGGATAGGAGAACGACAAGCAATACGTACCATGTCTTATGGTTTATGAGCTATTGACTGTAAACGACTTGGACAGTGTTTTGAAAAATATATATACATATAGCTTGTGGGTGTTTTGTTAGAATTGATGAGCAGACTGGTTTTTGAAAATAGCACTGCTCATACACAGATAATATCCCTTTGATCGGGATTACCGAGTCATTATAGCTTAGCAGATGATAGCGTTACGTGAAACACCAGTTTCCATAGGCGTGCTTGTTGTCCTGGCCGTCGCCTGTTGACTCGGGGAGGTGACGGCTCCTCCTCTCATGACTGCTGGACCCGCTCGCTGAGCTCTCCTCTGCCATCGCGCTGTGGTTTCCTGATCGAGGCTGTCTGTCTGAAGACGTCTAACACTTGGCTGGTCGGCCAGAAACACTGCCTTCTGCTTGTCCAGGCTCAAGTTCTCGGCTGCTGGTATCAAACAGCGAATCCATCGCAGCAGTTGGTATAGTAGCTCGCTTGCCAAACTTATTTGCATACTTCTTTTGTGTACTCTTTCTTTCCAAAGCCCTCTTAGTTCCTTCAGTATGGCCTGATTTGCACGTGTATGGAGTGTTGCGCTGGCACACAAATCCATAACCCCAGCCGTTACCCTGTTCTTGCATTCTTCCATAGGAATATGACACTCATCTTTGCTCCGCTCCTCCATGAGTTCAATTCTTGTCATAAGAAGGCACCCTATGATATACCAAACTCACGGCAAGACTCCTTTATTTCTTGCAGATATAACCGTCCCTCCATTTTCAATTTCGATCAGAGAACTGAAAGGAAAAGATAACGTAAGCACTTAGATTATGCCGATGATTATCGATTATCATATGCTTATAGATTATTATCCAATGCAGCTAGTGCAAGGTCCGTAAACGTTTGAAAGCTTATTTTGTGATTTCATAAAACATATTTCCTTCAGTCTTAAAACCTGGTGACCAATGCTATGTTTGTAAAAAAAATGTTCGCACAATGCCAAGCCGGTCGATTTTTTCTGCTGGACCACAACGTTAAAAATCATCAATCCTATCGTTACACGTAAAACAAATAATTCTCCTCTGGGCCACAACGACCTCCAAATATGTCAGAGGAGACTGGGCCACAGGTCACTAGCCTCAAAACTGATAGCCTCGCACTTCAGCCAAAGTAGGTTTGCTGCAGTGTCTTTTTGGCGCAAATACGGAAGAATTCAGTCGGTGAAGGCATAGGTGGAGAGACTATTTTAGTCGGCGGAAAGGTGTAAGTTGGAGGAAGGGGCTTCCGCGTTGGTATGGCCGGGGGTGATTAGGCATATCACTTAAATTTTAATAGAGAAGTTCCAGAATCGGCTCAAACTGGGGGGCGGGGTTAGAGCTGCTGCCACACTCTGAAAGTTAGGTGCAACAGCCACCTCCACAGCCCCCACGGTTCCTGCGTGTATTGGTAAAGGGTTATGGTCGGGACTTCAGCAGCAGCAGCATATTTGGACATGGCATGCTTAAAGTACCTGAGAAACAGTGTTAACAACTTCAGTGCTGCTTGACAACAGCTCTTTAAGTGCGTTTATACAATCCAATTCGCAATTGTTTCTCACCTTTCACGTTGCTGTTCACATTCCCGGTCCCCGAGGAGATCAGTATTCACTTACCATGTCACGCCTCTAGCGCCATCTATGGAGAGCCAGTGCAAACTCAACTAAAAGCGGAGATAATAAGCAAAAAATAACCGCTATGTGTGCAAGGTATAACCAAAAAAAAAACAAAGCGAATGGAACACCAATGGACGAAACAACCAACCCAGTGCAATTTTTTGCACCTCGTTGGTAACATGGGTTGATGGTGAGCCAAAACGTGGAAAATTGGGCAAAATGAAAAACCTTCAACTGGAGTGGGCCACCAAAAGTTTTTCGAAAATTGCATTTCTGATGAGCGCATCGTAATCAGCACCAAAAAATGCATATAATGAACAACGATCCGTTCGTTACTTTCTGAAGAAAAAAACCTAAATCCTGACCAGGCTACTGCACACGCGCAGAGCAATGAAGCTTCAAAATGACATTATTTTTTGTTTGCATTCGTTGCCATTTTTTTGTTCACAAAATTTCAAGAAACTCGACCCGTAGGTTGCCGGGATAGCCTCTGTTACCATTAGTTCCACTGCGCATGCGCAGTGACCTTTCATTGACCTGAAACCAGATTCAAAATTTGCATGACCGATTGCTTCTTATTGATATTGTTTGATAATATGGAATAGAGTGCAACGAGATTTATCTATTATTTATATGTATAAATACGATAGCGGATACAAGGGGCGAGGCTAGTGGGCTTAAATCCCCCCATTTGAAAATACCTACAGCTATAGCACAGGCAGAGAATATTTCGAGGCAATGGTGGGGAGGTTGGAGCTACTAGGTGAATTCAGGGCGGCGGGGGGGATAGGGGCACGCGCCCCCCCCTTTGGTCGATCCTCGGCGCCCCCTCAAGCATTTCTTGGCACCCCCTGAAATGTCACTTCCCATCACCTCCCCTAAGATGCAAAAATCGGCGCCCATCGGAAGGATTTTGCATGTTTAAAGTGGCTCCCTATGCTCTGGATTACACCCCCGGATTCGAACCGGACCTACCTGATCAAGAGACAGCGCCTCTAACCACAAGACCACCGTGCCACACTACTCACCCTCCCACTAGCTGAACAGCTGTGACCCGTCAGGAGGTCACTGGCTGGTACAAGTCCGCCGAATATGCCGGGCCGCTGGCGCCGGGTGCTGTGCTTGTCCCGAAAAGGCACGATAGAAAGGTGCTTCTAGAAGACGAACCAAGCATTCTTTTGGGCTGAAATTACTTGTATCGTCGAGCTAGGATCCTAAGCTAGCTTCATGCCAAATTTCTTCCACTTCCATCCATTTCAAGGACTTGAAACCATGGTGAGAAGCAAAGGTGGTCCGAAAAATTTAGCATCTTGTAATACATTTTGGACTAATTACTCGAAAGCCATTAGAGATAGGTGGGTAGTATAAGTGAGCGAAATTACCGCAAGTAACTTTCCTATTCAGCCATGTCAGTTCGGAGTTTGTGAGTGACATGAGCTTGGAACCAGGAAGATGCAAGTAAAAAGTTTTTTGACTCAATTTCTATTTATGCCTATACAACAAAGAATTTCACATTCACAATTTCTATCTCCAAATATTATCAGGTGCAAGCAATGTTCTTTCATTATTTGAAATGAAATCCCAAATCGGTCAATTAGATTGTGAGATATTAAAGTTGAAATGAAATGAACCAAAATTTAGTCTTCCGGAAGAACTGTAAAAAGTAGGTCAAAATTTTACGTTTTGCACTCAAAACTATGCCTAAGCACAAGAAAATTAACCTAGCTACCCCTAGGTAACTGTCTTTCAGCTAACTGAAGCTTGCCTTCTGATATTGCGAGCGTCCAAGCCGGCCATCAACTTTACGGGCGAGTGATCAACTAGACGGCACGTCTCGCGCTGCGAGATTGACCCTCTGGGCGCGTCATAAGTGGTAAGGGGAGAGCGCGTGAGATAATTGATGAGCACGTCGATTGGTGAAGAAATTTTGGAAATCGGCCCATAACTTTTCGGGTTATGGGCCTTCAAACAGACCTAAATTTTGAGGCTGACACAATCGCGTGGGCGCACCAGGGTGCCTCCACTATCCTTACCTAACCATGTCTCGATTCAGCGGGCCGGCTCTCGGCGCCCATACCCTGCGGGGCAAGTATCGCCTTCGTCGACCGCGGCTTCGCCGCGCCCTCCGCACGACTCAGGTCTGCCCGCCTTGCTCGCAGACTCCTAACGCCTCGCGGTGGCCTGTCTCCGGATCACTTAGACCCATTATTTTCTCAGCAAATTTAGAGTTCTGTGGTTTTTCTCAATGCGGAATCCCCGAATATTGCCAAAATTCTAAATAACCACCCACCAACTGTTTAATGTTTCTGTCTTCACGCCAGGAAATGCATTTGGCCCAAAAGTCACCAGTACATCTCTAAGACCAAATAACGGGTACAGATTAATGTTTTTCCTTCAAGGACTAACCCGCAAGGGTTCACATGCCCAACCAGCGAGCCATCATCTGTGTACCCTATGTTCATTGGAACACGCCAGCACCAAATCACACACAGCTAAAAGAAACCCGACGGCTGTGCCGCACAGATAAAAGATACCCGATAATTTCCCTGCAGCGGAGGATCCCCTGACCGTGGCACGGGTTGCAACCCACACCCCAAAACCTAACAACACCCTCAATGAACAACACTTTGGTCAGTACATGTTTAATAAAACTGCCGTAAATTGATTAAAATATCCAATTGCACTTCCAAGCAAAAATAGAGGTTTGCTGGTTTTTCTTAATTTAGGACCCCCGCCATTTCCCATTCTAAATAACCACTCACAGGGAAGGATCTCCGACCTAGCTGGCGCCCCTACCCTGTGGGGCAAGTATCGTTTTCGTCGGCGGAGGCTTCGCCGCGCCCTCCTCAGGACTCATGTCTGCTCGCCTTGCTCGCAAACTTTTACCGCTTCGCGTTGGCTTGTCTCTGGGTCGCCGAAGCCCATTCAGGGAAACTTATAATTTTTAAAGGGGGGGCAAACTTTAACTTCTGGGAATAGCCTTTAAGTTCACTGGGTCGCGTAAACCAATAAGTCGCTGGGTCAACTTTTCTTTTTAATTCATTTGCTCTGTCTTCAAACATAGGCATGCTGCTCTGAAATGCGCTTCCTGCAGCGAAACTGTACCGCAATGCGTTTCCTGTGGTGAAACTGTGCCGCAATTCATATCCTGTACCCATACTGTGAAGGTCAGTGCACTTTAGCTTTGGTAGGAAGAGTTGTTTTAGCTCCCAGAGGGTAGCTTAGATAAGGTGTCCGGGCAGGCGCTGGACAGTTCAACCGCTTCGCGGTGGTTTGTCTGAATCCATTATCCACCATTATCATCATAACATTTCCATTATCGCCTGAATCCATTATTTTTTTGGGCAAAATTAGAGTTTTGTGGTTTTTATCAATAAAGGATCCCCAAACCATAGGCGGATCCAGGGGGAGGGGCAAGGGGGCACGTGCCCCCCCGATCGACCCTCGGCGCCCCCTGAAAGGTCGATGGCGCCCCCTGAAATGTCACTTCCCACCCCCCCCAGGATGCGAAAGTCGGCGCCCACCGATAGGATTTGGCGCCCACCTGATAGCTTTTGCCGGTCATAAGTGGCGCCCCTGGTCCGGATGGCGCCCCCGTCCGGATGGTGCCCCCCCGATCGGCAATCCTGGATCCGCCTATGCCCCAAACATTGCGAAAATAATAAATAACACATATCAATTGTTCAATGTTTCTGTCAACACTCCCGCAAACGCATTTGGCCCAAAAAGTTACCAGTGCACCTCTAAAACCCAACAGCGGGTACATATTAATGCTTTTCCATCAAGGTGTAACATGCAAGGGGTGACCTAACCCCACCAGGGGGCCATCATCTGTGTACACTATGCTCAGGGGATCACGCCAGCACCAAACCGCACACAGCTAAAAAAGCCGACGGCTGTGCCAAATATGTGAAAGATGCCCGACAATTTCCTTCTAGCGGATGATCAACCCTGCACATGTGACGGATGGACCACCCACACCCCCAAAAACTAAAGAGAAAATTATCAACTGTTCCCGTGTCCCATCAACGTGTTCCCGTCAGCAAACGGTACACAGATGATGGCCTCTGGCGGGGCACGTGACCCATTGTGGATTACCTCTTGATCGAAAAAGCTGTATTATGAACCCGTTATTGGGTCTCAGATGTGTACTGGTGATTTTTTTGGCCAAATGCGTTTGCAGGCGTGTTGGTAGAAACGTTAAACATTTGATGGGTGGTATTTAAGATGCTGGCATCATTTAGGGGGGGGCGGGGTCTCCCATTAAGAAGAACAAAAAACTTCTACTTTTGCGTGTAAATCCTCCGATATATTTAAGTCAATTCGTGGCAATTTTTTTAATATATTAAACAAAGTGTTGTTTATTAAGAGTGTTTTTTGTTTTAGGGGTGCGTTACTCGTCTGGTGCTGTCGTGTTCCCAGGAGCATAGGGTACACAGACGATGGCTGTCGTGCCACCCATCAAATGTTTAACGTTTCTACCAACACGCCTGCAAACGCATTTGGCCAAAAAAATCACCAGTACACCTCTGAGACCCAATAACGGGTTCATAATACAGCTTTTTCGATCAAGAGGTAATCCACAATGGGTCACGTGCCCCACCAGAGGCCATCATCTGTGTACCGTTTGCTGACGGGAACACGGAAGCACTAAATTACACAAAGCTAAAAGAAACCCGGCGGCTGTGCCACACAGCTACAACATACCCGATAATTTCCTTATAGCGGAGGATCCCCTGCATGCGCCACGGGCGGATGACCCACGCCCCCAAAAACTCCAAAACACCATCAAGAAACAATGGTTGGCTCGATACATGCTTAATAAAGCTGCCCAAAATAATATGAAATACGTCTCTCCATTTGTTAGCACCCTAACATTGGAGACCCGATACAGTGCAAAAAAACCGCGCCCCTACTCTGCGGGGCAAGTATCGAATTGGTTGGCCGCGGCTTCGCCGCGCCCTTCTCATGGCCCAAGTCTGCTCGCCTTGCTGGCAGACTTCCACCGCTTCGCGGTGGATTGTCTCCGGTTTGTAAATTCCTTGACGACCGGCCTGGCGTTAAAATACTCAATGATTATCTTCCAGCGAAGGATTCCCCTGCTCGCGCCGCGGGCGGACGACCCACACCAACAAAAACTAAAAAATATCCTCTATAAATAGCACTGTCGTCGATACATGTGTGATAAAAACTACCGTAAATTCAATAATATTTGCCAGCACCTTGAAATCAGGGATCCAGTACAGCCGAGCCGAGCATTGCTGTGCCACACCGCTAAAAGACACCGGATATTTTCCTTAGAGGGGAGTACCACCCTGCACGCACCACGGGTGGACAATCCACACCCCCAAAACTCAAAATCACCCTGGATGAACAACGGTTTGCTCGATACATGTTTGCTGAATCTGAGGTAAATTAATTTAAATACTTAATAATTTCCTTCAAGCGGAGGATCACCTTGCAGGCGCCAAGGGTGCACAATCAAAACCAAAAAACTAAAAAATACCCTCGATAACTGTCCAAAGTTTCTGTCAACACGCCTGCATACGCTTTTTGTCCCGAAGGGTTACCGGAACACTTCTGGGACCTAATAACGGGTACAGATTAAGGTTTTTCCATCAAGGGGTAGCCCGAGAGGGATCACGTGCCCAGCCAGGGGGCCAACACCTGTTTACACCATGTTCATCGGAGCACGCCAGCACAAAGTCACAAACAGACAAAAGAAACCTGGCGGCTGTGCCACACAGCTAAAAGATACCCCATAATTTCCTTCCAGCGGAGCATCCCACTGCACGCGCCGCAAGCGGACGACCCACACCCCTAAAACTCAAAACACCTTCAATGAACAATGGTTGGCTCGATACATGCTTAATAACATTCCGAAAATAATTTAAAATGTCTCTCCATTTGCCAGCACCTTAACATTGGAGACCCGATACAGTGCAAAAAAAAAAAACGGCGCCCCTACCCTGCGGGGAAATGTCACTTTCGTCAACCGCGGCTTCGCCGCGCCCTTCTCACGTCTCAGGTCTGCTCGCCTTGCTCGACGACTTCCACCGCTTCGCGGTGGACTGTCTCCGGATCGCCTAAACACATTTTTTTCAGGAAAAAATAGAATAATTTCCTTGAAGCGGAGGACCCCCTGCACGCACCGCGGGCGGACTACTCACACCCCAAAAAACTAAATAAAACACTCAATAAACAACGGTTTGCTTGAAGCGGATCAACTTTACGTGCCGTCTCTTACGGGCCAGGAGCACAGCCGCCGATCCAGACGCCATACACATTGACATGGTCGAGCATCTTAATGGAAGGCCGCTCGTGGCACTATTGATTTTTTTCAACTGGCTATGGGTCTCGCACACTTTCCTTGTTCATGGAGATAGGCAACTATCCGCCAAGTTTTAAAACCAGACAAGGACGGCAACGACCCCCTGCATTTCAGACCCATTGTCCGGACTTCAAGTGAATGTCAACTTATGGAACGGATGGCAAACGCACGTCTGGTGTGGTATTTGGAAAGCTCCGACTTTTTTCAAATGATCAGTGTGGGTTCCGTGCATGTCGGTGCACAACGGATCAGCTTGTCTCGTCAGATACCTCAGTCCGTCGTTCGTTTTCTTCCAAACTACAGGTGTTCGCTGTCCTCTTTACATTGACATGGCCTTCGACACGGCCTGGCAACATGCAAGTCTAGAAAAAACGGGCAAGCCGGTGTCAAAGGTCGCGGGTTAGGTTAAGGACGGGTAAGAGTACGCAGGAGATAAGAGTACGCAGCAGCTGTTTTGGTTGCTTAGCAACCACTGAGATGGTGGATACTCTGGTATAAAAAAGCAAGGTCAGTGCCTAGGCTGCACACCAAAATTCAACGTGCTCCTGTTCTTTCCGCGGGTGTTCAGAGCAAAATAAGTTTCTGGGCACCCTTGAAGTAATATTTCTTAACTGGGTAAATTTGTAGACTATGCTTCAATTATCAAAAGTATTGTATTACTGTCTGTCTTCAGTAAGAAAGATGAGCTGGGAGTGTGCTACAGGACCGGAGCTCACGCTAAAATGCCTGCCAGCATGTTTATGAAGACTTTCTTCCCAAGGGAGCATGTCCGGCAAGAGTACGCAGTAGACCATTGGGCAAGAGTGCGCATGCTTAAGAGATAGGAAAATTTTATTTTCGCTCGGAACAGAGTCAGTCATTCATATTGGGAGAACCAAACGTTGCAACATACTTCTTGTACAGGGAGTTTCAGAAAGAATGATATTTTTTAAATCTTCAGTAAAGTACTAAAAATCCTTCAAATCTGTCCACAAAACACTCATTTTAATGGCAAATTGTAGGAAATTTGTCTGTAAACATGTTTCATTTGCATCAAATATTTTCCCGTGTCTTAAAAATATTCGGAAAATGATGCAAGTAACATAATAGGTATATCCGCTTATATTTGAGAAAACGGAACTGGCAGCACTCTGAAAAGGCTTTAGCACACAGAAATGGCACGTGACCATGCACATCAAAGGCACAAGTTTCAGTAATATTGCAAGTTTAAAACTTTTGGCTCAAGTTCCATATGGCTCATTGGCTCACCTTCCATATGAATGACTGCATGCGGCGGAGACAGCGCAAAAGACCTCAGCGTTCACCTCAGAACAAGGGTCATGAACCAATTGGGGATTGCTTGCTTGGAGTCGGGCTTTCCTAAGTTTAAGAGGTGTTTTTATCATTAATTTCCAGAGGCAATGTGCGTGTGAACTGTGATGTACCACAGTGACGATGCAATGTTTGCAGTGTCATTGGCGTGATACTTGCCATGTGATATGCGCGTGATTTCTACAAACATTTTTGATGAAGGCAAAAAAGACAGTATTTTTCAGCTCATTTTTAAGACTTTTGAAGTAGTAAAAACATCAAAACAGCTATCAAAATAAGAATAATCGTAAATGTCCCAAAATTTACGTTCGATTGATATGTAAATCAAACCACAACAACCTATTTATAACCGCATTATAATCAATTCAAAAATATCATTCTTTATGAAACACCCTGTAGAAGACGAACCAAGCATTCTTTTGGGCTGAAATTACTTGTATCGTCGAGCTAGGATTCTAAGCTATCTTCATGCCAAATTTCTTCCACTTCCATCAATTTTAAGGACTTGAAACCATGGTGAGAAGCAAAGGTGATCCGAGAAATTTAGCATCTTGTAATACATTTTGGACTAATTACTCGAAAGCCATTAAAGAAAGGTGGGTAGTATAAGTGAGCGAAATGACCGCAAGTAACTTTCCTTTTCAGCCATGTCAGTTTTAAGTTTGTGAGTGACATGAGCTTGGAACCAGGAATATGCAAATAAAAAGTTTTTTTACTCAACTTCTATTTATGCCTATAAAACAAAGAATTTCACATTCACAATTTCCATCTCCAAATATTATCAGGCGGAAGCAATGTTCTTTCATTATTTGAAATGAAAACTCAAATCGGTCAATTAGATTGAGATATTAACGTTGAAATGAAATGAACCAAAATTCAGTCTTTCGGAAAAACTGTAAAAAATAGGTCAAAATTTTACGTTTTGCACCCAAAACTATGCCTAAGCAGTACAAAATTTGTTTAGCTACCCCTAGGTAACTGCCTTTCAGCTAACTGAGGCCTGTCTTCTGACATTTCGAGCGCACAAGTCGGCCATCAACTTTTAGCAGGTTTTTTGCTAGCGTGAGAAATGCCGCGTTTTCGCGCAAAAAATATTGTCGGATCAGCGCAATTTTTTCCTTAGCTGGCCCTTGTTATCTATTGAAAAGGACATAAATTTCAAGTTCGTAGCTTAAGAAGTAAAAATTAGAAAAAATATAAAAAATTGAGCCAAAATTTTTCAAAAAACTATTTTGGATTTCGACTCGGGACTTCAGTTTGGGTGTCTGGAGCAGAAGGGCTATCACCCTACAAAATTCCAGAGCTCTGACATCAATTCTCAGGCGGGACAGACAACAACAGACAGACCCCGGTCTGCGACCTGGGCTAACGTCCCACCGGCGCAGGAGAGCCGCATGACAATGTGCTGAAAGCAAACCATATTTCGTTCTTGATGTATCTCTTCATAAGCCTGCAAGTCAGTTTTATCATTCTTTTCTTTGAAATAACCAACAAAGAGTACGTGGCCACCCCCGGATTCGAACCGGGCTTACCTGATCAAGAGACAGGTCCTCTAGCCACTAAACCACCGTCCCACACTACTTAACCTCCCACTAGCTGAACACGTGTGACCCGTCAGGAGGTCACTGGCTGGTACAACTCCGCCGAATATGCCGGGCCGCTGGCGCCGTGTGCTGTGCTTGTCCCGAAAAGGCATGATATAAAGGTGCTTCTAGAAGACGAACCAAGCATTCTTTTCGGCTGAAATTACTTGTATCGTCGAGCTAGGATCCTAAGCTAGCTTCATGTCAAATTGTATCCACTTCCATCCATTTTAAGGACTTGAAACCATGGTGAGAAGCAAAGGTGGTCCGAGAAATTTAGCGTCTTGTAATACATTTTTGACTAATTACTCGAAAGCCATTAGAGATAGGTGGGTAATAATAATAATTTTTTTTGGGCTTATCGACGCACCAACTGCCAGGGTCATATGGCGTCGCCAACTCTTTCCCTGTTGGAAGGGTTTCTCGGGAGCCAGCTTGCTCCTTGTTCAGGGAAGCCGCCGGGCCTTGAACCCGGGTCGGCTGCGTGGCAGACAGCTACGCTGACCACTCCACTACCGCGCCCCCCAGATAGGTGGGTAGTATAAGTGAGCGAAATGAACGCAAGTAACTTTCCTATTCAGTCATGTCAATTCTGAGTTTGTGAGTGACAGGAGCTTGGAACCAGGAAGATGCAAGTAAAAAGTTTTTTGACTCAATTTCTATTTATGCCTATAAAACAAAGAATTTCACCTTGACAATTTCCATCTCCAAATATTATGAAATGCAAGCAATGTTCTTCATTATTTGAAATGAAAACTCAAATCGGTCAATTAGATTGTGAGATATTAACGTTGAAATAAAATGAACCAAATTTAGTCTTCCGGAAGAACTGTAAAAAGTAGGTCAAAATTTTACGTTTTGCACTCAAACCTATGCCTAAGCACAAGAAAATTGACCTAGCTACCCCTAGGTCTTTTTCGGTAACTGTCTTTCAGCTAACTGAAGCTTGCCTTCTGATATTTCGAGCGTCCAAGACGGCCATCAACTTTAAGTAGGTTTTTTTGCTCGCGTGAGAAATAAAGCGTTTTCTCGCAATAAATATTATTGGATCAGCTCAATTTTTGTTCCCTAGCTGGCCCTTGTTACCTATTGAAAAGGGCATAAATTTCAAGCTCGTAGCTTAAGGAGTAAAAATTAGCAAAATATAAAACAGAAAAAGTTTGGGCCAAAATTTCTCAAAAACTATTTTCGATTTCGAATCGGGGCTTCAATTTGAATGTCTGGAGCAGGAGAGCTATCACCCTACAAAATTTCAGAGCTCTGACATCAATTCTCAGGCGGGACAGACAACAACAGACAAGACAGACAGACAGACCACGACGAGACCGGTAAAGCGGCCACAATAGAGCCTCTTGAGAAATCTCAATGCGCTTCGCTCCATGGATTTCGTCATGCGGCTCTGACGACGACGAGACCGGAAACTGTCAGAATAGAAGCCGTTTCTTACTTCGTTCGTCACCGGCTTCTGAAATAATCTTTATAGGAAATACACTCGGTCGCCTACGTCTCAAAATCACCTCTTGTACAAAACGCATAGAAATAACTTAGTCTCAGTCATAAGAACTGCTAACAAACTTTACGTTCAAAGAAAACTTGCAGCAAACAAGACAAACCCCAAAAAACTTTGGGAAATCTTGCTTGGAGTCACAAGAAAACACCAGCCTAAAACATCCCCACCACCAATGTTTGAATACAATGCCACAACAATCACAGACCCACAAAAAATTGCAAATAAATTTAACAATTACTTTGCCACCACTGGAATGACACTTGACAGCAAGCTCCCTAGTTCATCCACTGATCCCATGTCATATTTGGATTACAACATGCCAATTGACAATAATTTCGAATTCACCCAGATTCCGCCTTGCTTGGTTGCTAATGTCATAAGAAGTATTGCGAACAGCGGAGCTAATCTGGATGGAATAAGCTCAAAAGTACTCAAACTTATTGTAGACATCATTGCACCATTTCTTAGTTATACTTTCAATAAATGTATCTCTCAAGGGATTTTTCCGTCTGCTCTAAAACAAGCTCTCATAACTCCAATCTTTAAATCAGGATGTCGTTGCCAATTCACATGTTATAGACCCATTTCAATATTGCCTGTGATTTCCAAAGTTCTTGAAAAAATAATATGCTTACAATTATCTCAATTCATCACTGATGAAAACATTCTATTTTCACAACAATTTGGCTTTCAAAAGAACAAAAGCACATGCATGCCCATTGCCCTTCTTTATGATATATTAACCTCAGCCATCAAAGACAAAAAAGTACGTGCTACCATTTATCTCGACTTGGCGAAAGCGTTCGATACCGTCAACCACAAAATTTTGCTGAAAAAAAACTTGAAAAATATGGTGTTAGAGATGTCTTACTTAGATTCTTTGATTCCTATCTCAGTAACAGAATTCAAAAAGTCGAATTTAACAATATCTTGTCTGAAAATCCTGAAAGCGTGTCGCTTGGTGTACCGCAAGGTTCTGTGCTTGGCCCATTACTATTTTTACTGTATATTAATGATTTATTTGAAAGCTCTCAATCACCATCATTTCTATTATTTGCCGACGATACAGCCCTTGTCTATACTGCTAACAATTTTTCTAATCTCCAGTCATCTACCAATTCGAGTCTCCCAGATATCAATGCATGGCTTGTCGCTAACCGACTTACTCTTAACGTTTCAAAATCAACGTATCAGCTATTCTGTCCCACCCACACTTCTTCTGGCCTTAATATTACTCTTAATAACCACAAATTAACCAGGACCAGAACCACCAAATACCTAGGGGTTCAAATTGACGAAAACTTGAAATGGGAGTCCCACAGTAAGAGCATTGAAAATACTATATCGAGGAATATTGGAATAATGTATAGGGCAAAAGCTGTGTTGGACTCCGAGCATCTGCTCTTACTCTATAATTCTCTTGTGCTTCCCCACTTGAAATACAACTCTGAAATTTGGGCCTTAACTTTCCCATCAAAACTCATTAGACTGATAACACTCCAAAAACGTGCAGTGATAGCTGTGGACCATGCCCAATGTCTTGAGCACACAGGACCAATATTTAAAAAATACAAAATTCTGAAAATCCCTGATTTAGTCAAAGTTTCTCAAATATTGGTACTCCACAGTTATCTAAATAATACTCTTCCTCGACCCCTGGCGGACAAATTTCAAACTCAAGCAGAACATATTAACAGTAGAAGCTCGAGGGCAGTAAAACACTTTTCAGAACCATTCGCTCCCACGTTGTATCGACAATTCGCGCTTTTCTTATCAGCTCCCAGAATCTGGAACTTAACTATCGCGTCAAAAATCCAACAAATCGAGGATGTGCCGCGGTCAGACGCCGTTATGAAATTAGTTTCCAAAATGATCTTCACCGACCAGTACTGATTATGACAGCAATATTTGGTGTAAATGGCAGCATAGTAGGTGCATATAGTAATAATTTCGGTAACCTTTTTGTGTAAGTGCATTACAAATTTGTAGTTACATTGTGTAACGACCTCGCAACATTTGTCTTTCCATTTTTGTTTGGTCATTTTTCCACCCAACCCAAACTGGTGGAAATTCATCGACCACTAGTGGGCCGCGGGCGAGTCTGGGGTTTTTTGGGGGTACCGGGCGAGCTCAACCTAAGTGTTAAAAAAATATTGGTACGCAACTTGAGCACGGAGGGCAGTTGAGGCCGCCGCCGAGCCCCGCTCCTGGTCAGTCTGGCCTCCCCACCATGAAACGATTTAGCTTAGTTCCTAATAACTCGTCTGCTCTTCCAGGTTACCTTCTCCCCTGCTCCCTCCCTGTTCTCTTTAATTCGTTCCTACCGCGCTTTCAGAGTGCATCGTTGCGTCTGGCGGCGTCTGGGGTGCTGTGAAGGGGCGCCGGCCCGACCGCCTCTGTACCAACGTTCCGGAGGGCCGAGGCGGCGGCGGTAAGGCGCACGGGCGGACTCCCGGGCGCCGTGTGCCGCGGCGCCCGCTGGTCGGCGACCTTCCTTCGAGTCGCGGACCGGGCGGCGCGGCCTCACCGGCGACCTCAGCCAGCTCGCCGGCTGCTCGAGGAGCGACCGATGGGTCCCGCACCTTCATCTACTACCGGTGATCTACAAATGGCGTGTGCTCGGGACAGCCGGCGCCTACATCGGCTGGAGGACTACCAGCACCATCACAGCCAGCTGTTATCTCGTCTCCGTGGCGTGACTGCCTGCTGCCGACGGTTGCTCCGATGGTGGGCGCCCCGTGTGACCGGCACCTGTCTCGATTGGGAGAGTCGAGTTTGGATATCTGCGCGCGCCGTCGGCGCGGGATCATCCCTATGCCCTCTGCGGATGACATGAGTGGCCGTTCCCATGGTACCGCCCTCTGAACGCCTACTGGCGGAGCATCTCTTTCTGCCGAGCCGGGGCGGGGCTCGCCCGGCGCCATGCAATTTGGCGGCGTCCGATGAGGAGGCCCGTGCGGGTGCGTTGGAGCCCTACTGCTGCGGGTCTGCCGGTGTGTCGCCGAGGAACAAAGGCGGCGATCCTTCAGGGGCCCCGCTACCGCCAGGGTCCCACTTCCGGGGATGGACCAGGCGGCGCCGCCGGGGTGTCGGCCTGGACGGGGCTGGCGTCATCGTCACCATCCTCCATGCCTCCGACCGCGTCTCCGTGGCGCTGACTGCCCGCTGCGGGCCGTTGCGCCGATGGCGGGGGCCCTGCGTGGCCGGCGCTTACCTCAACTGCGAGAGTTGAATTTGAGTACGCCGGTGCCGTCGGCGTGGGATCATCCCTATGCTTCCTGCCGGGTGTCGGGGCGGCCGTTCTCGTGGTGCCGCTCTCTGGACGCCAACTGGCGAAACATCTATTTCTGCTGGGCCGGAGGCTCGCCCAACGCCATGCAAGTTGGCGGCGTCCGGTGAATGGGGCGGTCACGGGTGCCGTGGAGCCTCGCTGCTGCGGGTCTGCGAGTGTGTCGCCGGGGGACCAGGGCGGTGATTTCTCCTAAGAGCCCCGCCGCCTCCGCGGGCGGACCGAGCGGCGTCGCCGGGGCATCGGCCTGAGCGGTCCTGTCGGCGGTGTGGTGGGGAGCGCCGGCGTGTGAGCCGATTGGGACGAGAGCGAACTGAGTTGTGGCTGTGGAGGAGTGCCGTGCTCATTTTATCTTCGTGCCTGCAATCTGTACGGTTTTGCTTGCCGTGATATTTTGGAATGTCCTATCATTTTTACGTTTTAATGTGTTGCTCCCGCGTCCGTGCCCGCCTTGGCGTTATTTCAGGGATCCCGAGCTATAGGGCGGGCACGGATGCGGGACCTAGTGTTGTAGGAAAGTCAATCAATATACGTGTATGGATCCAAGTCAGGAGGCACTTAATCAGCTCATGAGCCCCACACCACCTCAGGGGCCCTCACCAGCCCCTGTGGGCCCAGCTCAGCTCAGGACCTGGGAGCTGCTCAGGAAATCACGTAATCAACCCAGGAGGCCCGGGTCAGCTTAAAGGGCACCATATTAACCATGGGGCACCAGACTAGCTCAGAGGGAATAAGAAGGGCTCAGGAAACAAACCGATGACTCAGCAGGCACCAGATCGACTCAGCGGGCATTAGTTAAGTTCAGGAGGCAGTATATCTGTTCAGGGTGCACCAGATCGATCAGCGCAGGGGGCAAGTTCAAGTCAGGGGCACTAAGTCAGCTCAGGGATCCCTCACCAGCTCGGGACCCAATCAGTTCAAAAGCCCCAGAGCTGCTCAGGGGACACCAGATGCCCATAGGTCACCAGATCAGCTTCGGGGACAAACAATCAGATCAGTGGTCCCCGACCAGCTCGGGAATACCAGATCAAGTCAGGAGGCACTTGATCAGCTCAGGAGCCCCATACCATCTCAGGAGCCCTCATCAGCCTCTGTGGGCCCCAGCTCAGGGCTTTAGAGCTTCTCATGAAATCACGTAAGGAGGCCCAGATCAGCTTAAAGGGCACCAGATTAGCTCAGGGGGCACCAGGCTAGCTCAGAGGGCATCAGATGGGCTCAGGAGGCACCAGATCGACTCAGGGGCATTAGTGCAGCTCAGGTGGCACCAGATCGATCTGCTCGGGGGCCAGATCAGCTTTCAGCCCCCCCCAGACTATGGCAGGAGCCTAAATCAGCTCAGGGAGCAACATAACAGCTCAGGGGACACAAGGTGGGCTCAGGGCCCACCAAACCATATCAGGGGGGCACCAAACCATCTAAGGAGACATCAATAATCAGCTGAGGGGGCACCTAATCAGCTTAAGAGGCACCATGTTGACTTAGGAGACAGAATCAACTTGGGGAGGCATGAGATCAGCTCGGGGGGCCCGAATCAGCTCAAGGGGCACTAAATCAGCTATTAGGGCACCAAACAAGCTCGGAGGCATTATACTAACTCAGAGGGCATTATATAGGTTCAGGAGGCACAATTATTTGCTCAGTGGGGCACTCGATTGACTCAGGGGTACCAGATCAGCTTAGAGGGCAAGTAATCAGCTCAAGGGGCCAAGACCAGCTGAGAGGCCACGAGATGAGCTCAAGGAGCAGCAGATTAGCTTCACCCGTACGATTATTGGCGACGATGAGGCATTAGGTGGACACATACTAGGTGCCCATACTCTTCCCGGGTGCTTGGAAAGGCGACAGAATACCCTAGCTGACCGAAAAAAGTATTAAGTTGTCCAACAATAGTTTCAATCGCTAAATGCAGTCTAGTTCCATCTAGGTTCAACGACGTAGGGCACTAAATTTCGAGCGGCACGGCCCAAAGGGGGTAAACCACCTGGAAATCAAAAGGGCACCCGGCACCGATGGGGGCACGTGCCCCCTGTGCCCCACTGGACCGTAAATAAACTACGGGAGGCATTAAATAAGTTCAGGGGGCCCGGATCAGCTCAAGGATCACTAAAACAGCTAATAGGGCACCAGGCAAGCTCGGAGGCATCAGATTAACTTAGAGAGCATTATATAGGTTCAGAGGGCACAATTATTTTTTCAGGGGAGGGGGCACCAGATTGACTACGAGGGCATCAGATCAGCTCAGAAGGCACATGATCAGCTCCAGGGGGCACCAAATGAGCTCCCCCATACGCTTATTAGCGACGATGAGGCATTATCTGGAAACTGATTACGTGCCTATACTCTTCCCGGGTGCTTGGAAAGGCGACAGAATGCTTTAGCTGACCAAAACGCACTTAATTGTCATACAATAGTTTAAATCGCTAAATGCGGTCTAGTTCCATCTGTGTTCAACGGCGTAGGGCACTAAATTTCGAGCGGCACGGCCCAAAGGGGGTACACCACCTGGCAATCAAAAGGGCACCCGGCACCGATGGGGGCACGTACCCCCTGTGCCCCCTGACTGCGGCCCTGGACAGTAGATAAACTACGGGAGGCATTAAATAAGTTCAGAAGGCCCGGATCAGCTCAAGGGGCACTAAAACAGCTAATAGGTCACCAGGCAAGCTCGGAGGCATCAGACTAACCTAGAGAGCATTATAATTAGAGAGAGCATTATAAATTAGAGAGCATTGTATAGGTTCAGAAGGCACAATTATTTTCTCAGGGGGGCACCAGATTGACTACGAGGGCATCAGATCAGCTCAGAGGGCACATGATCAGCTCAAAGGGCCAAGACCAGCGCTCAGGGGGCACCAGATTAGCTCAAGGGGCACCAGATTAGCTCCGCTCGTGCGATTATTGGCGATGATGAGGCATTATCTGGACCGGATTACGTGCCTATACTCTTCCCGGGTGCTTGGAAAGGCGACAGAATGCCCTAACTGACCAAAAAGGCGCTTAATTGTCAAACAATAGCTTACATCGCTAAATTCAGTCTAGTTCCATCTCGGCTCAACGGCGTAGGGCACTAAATTTCGAGCGGCACGGCCCAAACAGGGTACACCACCTGGCAATCAAAAGGGCACCCCGTCACCGATGGGGGGGCACGTGCCCCCTGTGCCCCCCTGGCTGCGCCCCTGTATATGAACTTGGTAGAAGTGACATTTACTGAACCGGTTTCGTATCTTAACATAAACATCATCAGCAATAAATAAATAGTAGATAGCATCAAGTTCAAGGAGGCATAATTGCCGAAGGCATACATACCTAAATATAAAACAGTGCATAAAACACAAGATTCCTTTACTTTATAATGTTAGTCAATTAGAGAATTTTAGGTGCCCCAATCGACGTCATCACGTGGTAGCAAATATGGCATCATTTTTATCGCGACATATTAAACGCAAACAATACTTTTAAAAATGTATCAAATCAATCACTTCAGGCAAGACAAGAAGGATGGTGATCAGTAACGGAGTTATGAATTGTGCATTTGTTTATATTTATTAAATCCCCTTAAATCGCGAAATCCCTGAAAATTATTCAGGTAGTTCGCGAAATCCCTAGGAATTTCGCGAAATCCCAGATTTCGCACTTTCCCTGTAACATATACACCTGCCGACTCGTAAATCCCTCTATATTTATGATTAATTACCGCGGCGGAGGCTGGTAGGGTATGTATTATTAGTCTTTTAACCCACAAAGGTCACATCAAGGCTTCGGACCATCGTCCTGTTGAACTGAATGTAAGATAATAAATGAGCTTAAGTAAATAATAATGTTCGGACTATACAATACCACTATTAAGGATATGTGAAAGAGCGAATGGCTGATCAATGGATTGGGTTGCTCTCGCTGATGTCGATTTTTTTAAAGAAAATAGCAAAGAACATCAGTATAGAAAACTGGAAGCTGGAATCTTACAATGGGTGATAGCCATTAGATTAAATAGAGTTGATGTTAGGAAAGTTAAAATATTAGGATGCAGGTATGCTTCCTCGTATACAGAAGTGACGACTATCATGAGGATATTAATTAAGAGAAGAGTTAAGCAGAAGATGTGCTCGTGAGATGAAGATGAGCGAGCCCGCGTGGCGACTGATAAGATTAGGAGATTGAAATTGGGGTAGAAATTGTGGACCAATCCTGGCGGCCTGCTAAGAACTCGATAACTAATCATAGTATTTCTGTAAACTAATGGTTCCCTTCCCCACACTAACGGGGCACTTAACGTATTCTAAGGATTGTTACCTGGGACTTCCTTAGAGATGATAATTTGGACGTCGTATATCGGAGGGTGGAGGAAATTTCTCTAGAATAGGAATTCCAGTCATTTAGAGGTGGGGGGCTAGTAAGGATGTGCGAGTGAATGGGGTCATTATTCATACATCATCGGCTGTAAGGGGTATGAGTGATTCCTAGTTTAAGGACCGATAGACACCATGGCTGGAGGTGGAGACGTACAAGTTATCATTTTACTCCCAAGATACCACAGTGTCGTATTTCTATTGCGGAATAACCAGGGCTCCGCATCATCGAGTTCCGGCGAATTGTTCAATGATTGGTCCCGTTAAAAATCTGGGCCCTCAAGTGTAGATGACCCTTCCATCCTTCCATCTAGCTTGGGACGGGGAATAAAAAGGGGGATAGGTGACGACATCCCTGGCATGTCAATCCCTGGTATGTTAGGGAGGGCGCAAGGTACAGAGCAAAAGATAACAGAGGATGCCCCCTTCCCAGGGATTCGGCTCAACCGGAGGGAGTTATTGGAGAAGATGATACGATGATGGTGATGATGAATGATAAGCAGGTGATGAAGAATGATGACATTGTACCACACTTCCATTTTGGCTCGCGGGATGTAACTGGTGCGTACAACTCTCCCAGGATTTACCATGGGCGCAAATTGTATTGTTGTTGTCACGGGCAGATTTTTTGAAGAAGATGAGGAAGAAGATGATACCGGGGGATGACGATCTCGGTCCGTAGATCTAGGAGCGGTGACGACCCCCTAGGGAAGGGGTTAGCGTCAGAAAGGGGACATATAGTTCATCTTAGAATGAACTATATGTTGGCGCTAATACCCAGGTTGATGTAGTTATTTTGTAGCCGTAGTTATGTCGTAGCCGTAGTTATGACGTAGCCGTAGTTATGACGTAACCGTGGTTATGCCGAAGCAGAAGTCCGAAGGAACGAGAGAGCGATAGAGGAGGTTGGCTGGATGTAGACCTAGCCAACCCTATCAGGATAGGCCCTGATAGTGTCGGGATTAGCCCGATTTCCTCACAGAATCATGTAGGGGAGACAATTGGGTAGCGGCGCGACTACCCAGTTCCATCAGGGTGGCGACCCTGTCGGCTGCCAGGATTAGCCTGACGAATCCCTTGGGAGCAGATGCGGCCTGGGACGCCCCCGCACTGTATGTTAACGCCTGAAAATTGGGAGCGGTCGGCACACCATGGTGCCGATCTGGGGAATGGCTGGCCCAGCCATCACCATCACTGTTGGCTCAATGTTTTTCGGACTTTTATTATTTTTATTTATTAAGCTTGTGCCACGCACGATAGGGTAGAACTGATAGTCAAAGACGAGCAAGTATACCGAGCAGACATGTGTTCAGTGCGATAATGGGCATGTATTGAGGATCGAGAGGTGGAAGCTTAAATATTGTATTGCCAGGTTCAACAGAACACTTGAGTTTAGAGGGCTTTTGTGAATTAATTGCTGGAACTGGGCTTTGAGGGTTTCAATAGATCAACGATATATAACCTTGGTGGAGGTATTGAATAGAGGTATTGATACGAACTTAACGCCGAATATAAATGGAGGTTAGTTGCAAGCCAGCCAGTAACAAGAAAGGGGAAATGTAGAGAGCCGCAATAATAAAAAGGGAGATGTAGACGATCAGAGGTACCACTCCTATGTGGATTAGTTGGGAGGGAGCACCACAGATTCTAACATTGAAAATTATGATGCTTTGAAACTAATTGAATCAAATGAATTAAACTGGAAACGACAACGACAATGCAACTATTTACAATACAAGATCACGGAAAAATAGAATATAGGTTAGCAACAACCCAATTAGGCCGCCACCCGGATTTATATTTTTGGCACTTAATTTATCCCCTTTTCATGCATGTTCGGCTCGTTATTTCGTGTGCTGTCATGCTCATTGCAATGTTTTGTTGGTTCTCTTTGTGTGCAATTCAGTGCCTGTCCATGCTACCCATCTCCCGAAATATTTGCGACAAAGGGGGGAGGTGTTCTTTCAGAACTTTATTAACTTCAAACATACGTTATATTAGAATGAAAATTTAGTAAAAAATACTTCCATCGGCTCTTCCACCGACCCCTACGTCACAATATCAAGAAATTTATCCGCGTCTCCACTTATACTACTGGATTCAGAAATAGTACAGGTAATGTATGCAGCAAGAAAAATAATAATTAGCGATAAAAATCATCAGTGAATAAGGACCTGCAGGACTGTTCAAGGACCGACACCTATATTCTAACAAGCCGTCTGTCCCCGAACTGCCTTGAGGCTTTCTTCAGCGTACTTCCTAATCGCGGCGGTGCTGACGCCAATCCCACTCCTACCGAAGCCAAGAATCGCTTCCGACTCCTGATTCTCCTAGAAATGACCCGCCGTAGCAGCGATCTGCTCAGATCAGAGGGGGCTAAAAACGACGAGGAAGGAGGCGAAGTCGAGCAGGGTCTCCAGGACCTAGAAATCCTGGAGGCCGACCTGCGCAACAGCCAGTCAGACGTGAGCAGTGCAGATACTGGCATCTCCGATGTTACTGCTATCCTGTCAGAAGTGCAGGCAGGACAGCCAGCGCGCTGCAGATAGAGAACCAGCGTATCCAGCAAAGGAGAGGGCCTTGGGCTACCTGGCCGTGTACGCAGCCCGGAGGGTGACTCTAGCAGGGCGGGGCACGCTGAGGACGTTCCACTGGCGGCGCTGTGGAAACAGCTGAAAAGCCTCGGCGGCCTCACCCTTTCAACTTCGACCTTCCTCACAAAGTTTAAGCAGCTCGACCAGAAATTCTACACCTACCATGCCATTCACCTGGATACTCCGAGATTTATTTATTTATTTATTAGACATCGTGAGATATATCCATACATTGTACGGCTATTCCACATCTCGAGTAAAGCGATAAAACATCGGAAATTGGGGGGGACACAACCACGACATGCAGCTCAGTGCTCACAAAAATATATCACACTGTAAAAAGAAGACATTAAAAATAAAAACAGCTAAAAATGTAAAGCATTCAACACTTTCAAAATTCCCAACCCAGGCTCGGTCACGCGGCGTCCCGGTCTTCTCGCTGCCGCTCGATACCAACCGAGGGTTTTCCCTGGACTTAATACAAGTGCTGATGAGCAAGCAACCCGAGCTGACCGCACTCGCACTTCAGTACTTCGTTGGTACATGAACATTTACCAACCTTAGGTATGTGAACACCTCTAGACGGCTGGAAACGATTCAGTGCAGAGAACCGCAAAAGCGGAAGTCATTCGCACAGTGAGTGTTCTTTGTTGGCAGAATGTCATTCACGCAGCAGCACACCTATAGGGGATTGTGTGCCGTACGCAAGCGGTCAAAATTGTTTTCCAAGGCCGCATCTTTCTCCATCAGGTTCAGGGTATTGCTTTTTAGGGTCTGCGAGGTGTATTTTTGGGTCGTTATTATGCTATTTTATTGTTGTATCAAAACCCAAAGTGAAATATGAAAATATTACCTACTTTCATGTTTCTCTTAACTCTAAACTTGACAAAGAACTGTGTTCGAAATACTGTTCATTGTTGTGAACTCTTGGCCCGTTTTTCTTCAATATACAGAATGAATGTAAGTCTGCCATTTTTAGAATTATTGACAATGATAACATTCAGCCTTTTTATCTCCAATCTCATAATAATTTTGTACAATCAGATGCTATATACATCATACGCTGACCAGAGCCTTTGGTGTTGCGTATCCCTGCATGCAGACCACAATCAAAATGTATTGTTTAATACATGCTTGATAGCTACGATATAAGGGCAACCCATTTCTTCGCCCTTGGCTCGATATCTTCCATACCAATCTTAAATTAGTGTTTTTTATGTATCTCACCCTCGCCTGACCTTACCTTACACGTACGTAAGTACAAGCTGAGTCGGGGTCATCGAGGTGAAAAAGAATGCTCGTCAGAAATCTGAATAATGAATTGAGAGCGGTGATTCATAACGCATTGATCCATTCATTAATTCATTTACCTATCAATTCGTTCATTAACTTTGCATTCATTTATTTGGCTTATATTTGAGTCATTTCATTTAAGAGGTTGGTCGGACACATGAAAGCTTTTTTATTATATTTTAGCATTATATCAAAATGAGAAAATTTATACGCACATCGTTGTCATGATGAATTTGCCATAAGCGACCGACGAGCCGAACAATACAATATTTGAAGAAGTAGTGGAAGCTGGAACTTATGTTAGGTGAGGTCACAAAATCTGAATCAACATTTATGTTTTTAATAAATCGATTGCTACGTAGGTATGTAGGTAGGCTAGGTAAATAGGTAGGCTATTAAATGCTATGTAGATATAAAGGAATATCGAACTACCCACTCTATTCGAAAGCATCCATTCTGGAATTGAATTAATTTCGATATTTCTTCAGAATTAATTCGAATGGATGTTTAAAATATTTGCAAAAAACCGAAACTTCCTTCAAATACCAATCCTAAGGAGCGCCGGCAAAGCGTACGGAGTAACCATGACGACGCTTGTTTGCCCCAGGAGACGTCATCGACAGACAGACTCAGCAGTCGTTGACCCCTCCTGCACAAAACACACGGATTACAGTTCAAATCAAGCAAAAGAATGGTGTAGAGATGGGACTACCCCTAGGTACGTCCTTCGCAAATGTATTCTTGTGTCATCATGAAACACATTGGCTTGAAAACTGTCCCTCGGAATTCCGTCCAAAATATTTTCGAAGATATGTGGATGATACGTTTGTTATATTTGAGAAAGAAACCCATACTAATAAATTCCTAGACTATTTAAATAGTCAACATCCGAAAATAAAGTTCATTAAAGAAGTTGACAACGACGGGTGCATCCCCTTTCTTGAAAGAAAAATTACGAATCTCGAGACCTCTGTCTTAAGAAAGCCGAGTTTTACTGGGTTGGGAACCAGTTTCTTTAGTTTTACTCCCTCGGTGATAAAAAGTTCATCATTAAGTCTGCCATCTTCCGTGCCTTCATGCTCAGCTTTAGCTTCAAGAGCTTTGATTGTGAACTTAGTTTGCTGAAAAAGTTTTTCTCCAGTAATGGCTTCCCTCTTCACATGGTAAATACGGCCATAAAGATTTTCCTTGACAAACGTTACTCCAGCCTCCTCAAAAGTTCAGTGTTACAAAACTCGTGAAATATTTTGTCCTCCCCTATTTCGGTAAACAGTCATTGAACATGCAAAAGGAATTGACTTCAATTTTAACAAAGTTTTACCCCTTTCAGGAAACAGATAGTGTTAAAAACAGCTTCACTATTGGTTCATTTTTTCGGTTTAAAGATTTTATTCCGAAAGATTGCCTCTCTGGGTTAGTGTACAAATACAGTTGCACTTCTTGCCAAGCGTCGTACATTGGGTCTACTCAGCGTACTTTGATCTCCAGAGTTGGGCAACACCAGGGAATTTCAGAAAGAACTGAGAAATACTAACAAATCCGGATTCTTCGGTAATCAGAGACCACTCTTTTGAGTGTAATACACCCATAACCTTAGATCAATTCACGATAATAAATAGAAGCTCATCTAACATTGACCTCACAATTTTATAATTACTTTATATACATGAAAATAAACAAGTTCTAAACAATACTAGCTCGGCCTTTACCTTAACCGTTGTAGAATAGTTGAAATAGGAAGAACTTTTTTAAAAAAAAGTGCACCCGCTTCTGTGTGGTGATTTTGTATTTGAACTGTAATCAGTGTGTTTTATGTACTGTTGCATATTTAGGTATGCCTTCGGCAATTATGTCTCCTTGAATTTGATCCTATCTACTATTTACTTATTGCTGATGATGTTTCTGTTAAGATACGAAACCGGTCCAATAAATGTCACTTCTAACAAGCTTATTCCTTCTACGATTTCTGAGCATTGTACATAGTAATAAAAACAGACTCTTCGATATTATACATACATACACACACACACACATATATATATATATATATATATATATATATATATTTTATATATATATATATATATATATATATATATAATACATTCTTTGGCCCTGATGCCATGGTAAATAACCAACCAGATACAATCACTCTTCCCCTTATTTTGATATTCTGCAACTTACCCCTATCCGAGCACCACACAGGCTATCATTATTGAATGCAAGACATGGGGTTTAAAGACTCAACCGCTGCCAGGATTATTTTGCTTCAATGTGTAAAAACCACTGTTTGGTTTAAAGGTTCAATGCAAACGTCCCTCACAAGTAACACACACAGGTCTTCTCTGTAGCGGTCTATTGACGCACACACACTCAGACACCTCCGCTCCCAATCAGGCTCACAACACAACAACCAACGGCCAACACCTGACCATCAGCTGGCCGTGACCTCCGTCAGCTGAGTCTGGAAGACGAGACTCAGCAGCTAAATTAGAACCCAACACCTCCCCCAGTCGGTCACAGCTGGGTCAGTAGTATGACTTTCTGCTGAGATCGACGACTAGCCGGTCCGGATGCCGACGTTGACGATCGTGGCGCCGAATCTCAGCTTGAGGGGCGGAGAAGCGTACTCGTGGTGCTGGTTCAGGCGCCTGTCTCGGCACGTCGGCAGCTCACGGTCTCGGAGGTGTAGAGGTGGCAGAAGCAGCTGGTGCCACCATTGGCCCCTCAGGACGGCGGTGGGTTTCACGCTCCTGCGTGGGTGTCAACAGTCGTAGAGGGCGCAGAAAACGACGGTTTCGCCACAGCGTGCGTCCACTTGGCAGCTTGACGAAGTAAGTACGTCGACGGCCCATTGCTACGACGGTGCCGGTCCTATCCCATAGACCAGTGTCAGAGTTCTGGATCCTGACAGGTGACCCGATGCGTAGCGTTGAGAGGGGCTTGGCTGTAATGTTGTACCGTGCAGTTGTTGCCCGTTGTTGTGCTTGCGCACGCTGGTCGCACTCGTCAGCCTTGCTTCGCCAGTCCTGGTGGAGCGCACGGTGATGCAATGGCACCACTGAACGAATTGGGTGGCCATACAGGACTTTTGCAGGGGATCGGCCATCTGCACGCGGTGTGTTCCGGAGCTCCAGTAGCCCTTTGTTGTACGCGTCGCTGTCCAGATCTCCTGATGTGGTGCACTTCTGTATCCGTCTCTTGACTGACTTCACGGCCGCTTCGGCATGGCCGTTGCTTTGTGGGTAGTTTGGTGAAGAGATTTCGTGGATGACTCCGAATCGCTTCAAAAAGTCTCGTGTGTGCCGCGCTGTAAACTGGGGCCCACCATCGGTTTTGAGGATATTTGGCACACCTGTCGCGGCGAAAACCTCACGCAGTGATTGGACGAGCGTCCTAGATGTCACCTCTCTGCCGCAAGATGCCACCACTGACCACCCTGAAAGCCTATCAGCGTAGACCAGGAATATTTTCCCAGTGCAGTGGAAGAAGTCGGCGGATGCCACCTCAAACACTCTGGTCGGTTCCAGATCACACTTTAGAGGCTCCTTGGGCTGACTTGGTAGATATCTTTTGCAGGACTCACAGCGTGTGACGATGTTGCTGATGTCCTGTGTCAGGTCAAGCAAGTACACGGGCTGTCGTGCTTTTCGTTTGGTGCGCTCTATTCCTTGATGCCCCGCGTGAAGGCTATGGAGGGTTTTTCGCCGGCGGGCATGCGGGATCACAACTCTTGTGCCGCAAAGCACGAGTTCTTCGTTCAAGGACATGCTGTCACGCACAGTCCAGTAAGGCCGCAATAAACTGCTGAGATCAGCTTTGTGTTCAGGGAATCCCTGCAGAACGGTATTTGCCAGAAGCTGGTACTCCTCATCTTCACGCGCTGCTGCGTGCACGCGCTCTATCGCGGCATCCGGCACGCCGGAGGGCTCGTTTCCCTGTTGGATTTCTTTGATGCTTGCTGTTGCAGTTTGATGCATCTGGTTGCAGACGTAGTTTTCTGCTTCTTCATCCTCAGGTGCAGGGTCCTCAATAGGTGCCCTTGACAGGGCATCCGGGATACAGTGGGCTTTGCCCGCCTTCCACATCGCCGTGAAGCTGTATGGTAACAGCTTCTCCCTAAACCTCTGCAGGCGAGGGTTGTCGATGATAGATAGACTCTTCTTGTTCAGTACCGGCACCAAAGGACGGTGATCTGTGATGATATCGAACTCTGGCAGCCCTGCTAAAAATACGTGGCATTTCTTGACAGCCCAAGTAACTGCCAGCATCTCTAGCTCACAGACTGCGTACCGGAATTCCACATCGGATACGAATCTGGATCCGCACTGGACCAGTCTCCAGCGAGCGTCGTGACACTGCAGAAGAGCGTATCCTAGGCCGTGTAGGCACGTTGCATCTGTGTGCAGTGCAGTTGGGAGGGCTGGGTCGAAGAAGGCCAGGACTGGCGGTTTCGTCAGTACCTTCTTAACGTTTTCGAAGGACTGCTGGTGCACGGGTGTCCAGGCCCAGTGATTCTGGGGCTTCAGTAAGTCCCGCAGTGGGTTTGCAGCGTCAGCCATCTCAGCTGAGAACGCACCGAGCTGGTTTGCCAGACCCATGAACTGCGTAAATCCTTGATGTTGGCAGGAACAGGGAAGTCCGCGATGGCTGTGACTTTCCGCTCATCCGCTGTGTAGCCTTCAGAGCTGACCTTGAAGCCACAGTACTCCACTGTGTCGTGTGCGAACGCCATCTTTGCTGGGCTGAGGGTGATGCCGTGGCTCTCGCACCGCTTCAGCACCGTGATGACGTGCTCTAGATGAGACGCGTAGTCCTCGTCGTGCAGGAGGATGTCGTCAACAACCTTTGCAGTCTTTGGTATCCCTGCCAGGGCCAGACCTCCGCGTCTGTTGAATTCGTCCCCTGATGAGCAGAGGCCCATCACAGCGCGTCGGAATCTGTACCTGCCCCATGGCGTATGAAGCATGTCTTGTCGGCATCGTCTTCAGCGATCCTTAACTGAAAATAGCCGCTCTTGGCGTCGAGCTTGGTGAAGAGTTTGCTACCCGTCATGTTGGCTACGACGTCTTGTGGTGATAGTGCTGGATGGGCACCTCGGCGGACATGCTTGTTCAGCATGGTGAGGTCGACACAGAGTCGGACCACATCGCTGTAGCTACCGTCGTTGGTTCGCTTTGGGGCGGGGACTACTGGGTAGCACCACTCGGTGGGATACGTCACCTCCTTGATGATGCCAGAGCTGAGAAGGTTATCGAGCTCTGATTTGATGCTGTCCCCCCCACGCGAAGGGGATCGGTCGGGCAGCTGTAACAGCGGACGGTTTGGCATCTTCTTTCAGCTCGATCTTCATGTCACCGCCAACTATCTCCCGAAGCGGACGATTGACGTCAAAAACGTCGTGAAGTGCTTCCTGTAGCATGCTCATGTGCTGCTTCCTCTCGTTCTCAGTTGGTTCGCCTTTGTTGGGGCTCCATGATGGAAGTAGCTTGCCGTTGTGGCAGCGTTCCGTGTGCGACGTTTCATGTCGCTTCCGAGGTTTCGGTTGAGGTGGCTTCTGACGCTGCTGCCCCTGGGCACTGATGCTATGCAACGCGTCTTTCTCTTCTTGGCGTGGTGTTTCTTTGTGAAAGTGGTCTTGAGCTTCACTATTCGCTTGGGCTTCAGCAGGGTTTTCGGCACTCTCTTCGGCGTCACCTCCCGCAGGTTTGTATGCTTCAGCGCAGATGCACCCGATCTGCTGCGGGAAACCTCGAGGAAGGAGCTTCAGGGCCACGCTGTCGAACCATGACAGCAGAGCGCTGTCCATGCCGTCAATGACAGCTACCGTTACCGGAGATGTGACGTCACCGAGCCGAAGAGAGCACTCAAATGTGCCTGCGCAGCGAAGCTCGTGGCCACCGGCTCCACATAGGTGCTGTGTTGCAGATATGAGGAAGCTCCTGTCGACTCCCATACATCTTGCTTGCCTAGTGCCGATGGCTGTTATCTCAGCACCGCTGTCAGGCGTCCAGTCCATGACACCAGAGCCGGATGCATGCTCATATGGCAGCTTCACTTGGGGAGTCCTTCGTGCGGTTACGCCCATTACGTGGATGCTGCACATGTCGACTCTTGGCTTTGTGGATGGTTTTGAAGTCCTTTTTCGACACATCTTGGCCGTGTGGTTTTTCTTACCACAAAAATCGCACGTCTTGTTTCGTGCGGGACACGATGATAAGCTCTCATGCCACTTGCCTCCGCAGAAGCTGCATTTCCGGGTACCTTCTGCATTCTGACTACTATTGCTACGAGCTCTGCTTTTGCTCCGGTTTCTGTCTCAGTTGCCACTGTGACCTCGCTTGTACGCTGAGAGGGCGTTTATCCCATCTCCCATTGCTGCTGCATTCAGCCGGGCCGTTTCTCTGGCGCGGCAGATGCCGATGGCTTTTTGCAGCGACAGATCCTTCTCTGCGAGAAGAACTTGGACAGTGTCGGGATCGTTGAGACCGGTCACAATCCTATCCCGGAATCGATCCTCTGTGCAGTTTGTGCAGAAATTGCAGAACTGTGCAATTTCTTTTAACGCAATGAGGAACTCGTTGAATGTTTCACCATCTTGTCTCTGACGCATGTAAAACTCCTTTCTGTCTAGAACGACGTTCCGCTGTGCACGGAGGTGTTGCTCCATGGCCCCGAGCAGGCCACTGATGCTGCTTGTTTCTGAGGAGTCAAGTCCAAACTTAACGATCCGCGTCCACTCATCGTCTAGTAATGAGCAGATGGCGGCACGCTGTTCTGCTGGTTGGAGTCTGTCAATACCCGTGAGCAAGACGTAGTCCTTAACTTTCTTCTGCCATGCAGCAAACTCGCGGAGGCTCACGTCTATAACGAGACGCGGGGCAGGGGTCGCTGATGCAGGTGCTCTAAAACGTTCAGCAATTGGAGCATTCTCATTGGTTGTTGGGAAGGCAGGGACTTGACAAGCGGCGGCTTGCGTCTCTAAGACACGTGAAATAAGCGCCGTCAGTCGCTCCTCTCGCTGATCGCCAAGCGCGATGCTTTGATGCATCATATCTGCCAGTCCTGCCAGTGCCTGAGTGAACTCCTTGGTCTCCATTGTTCCGCGTCTGACGAAAAGAGTCGGCCGAGGTCAGATTCAAACCAACGATCTCTTGACTGCTACGCAGACGTCTTAACCACTCGACCAACGGGTAAGCAGCGTCAGGCAGTGTGCAGCTGCAGGTAACTTTAGGCTACGAGAGTGCGTCGTGCAGCACTCATCCGTATCTTGTTACATAATACATGCATGTGAATACTTGAGAACGACCGATCGCGCCATGTTTGGTTTAAAGGTTCATTGCAAACGTCCCTCACAAGTAACACACACAGGTCTTCTCTGTAGCCATCGATTGACGCACACACACTCAGACACCTCCGCTCCCAATCAGGCTCACAACACAACAACCAACGGCCAACACCTGACCATCAGCTGGCCGTGACCTCCGTCAGCTGAGTCTGGAAGACGAGACTCAGCTGCTAAATTAGAACCCAACAACCACCACCCTATATTTTTATGTACAGCCACTTCAGATGGAGAGAATTGCAACCATACGCAGCCTTAAAAATCATGAGCTGCTTAGAAACTCACCGCTTACACTTGCCTGCATCCATTCATGACACCCGAGATCATTTCGAATCCCCAAATACGACAAAGTGACGTGATTGTTTTGAATGGACGAAATTCAGCCGAAGCCCTTCCACCGAGGCTAATGCGGTACTTGGATGTCTTTGGAATCCATTTCTCATCAATAAACGCACAGTTGAGGATAATCGAACGCTAGAAATGTTGCAAAAGCATGTGTTAAGTCTACCGTCCTCAGGGAAGGGGGCGTAAAGGGGAAGGGGCTTGCCCGGACGCCCCAGAGCCATGGATCGTGATTGCGGGTGTCGAGTGATTTGCCATGTGGCAACTTCAGTTGGGAGTTTATGTAATTGGCGACTCTAATTTGAGATGAATGGATAATGTTATGGTGGATTTTCGGTTTCCAGCGTGCCAGCTGATATTTGATGTAAAGTGAAATATTTAGGATATAATGCAACTGTAATTCAGGTTGATGGTTGATTTCATGTCGATGAATTTTTGATTGATAAGTGACGGCGGTGTAGAGATGGGCGGTCACGTGACTTTTGTTTACGTCGGCCGGTCCGGCCCCGGGAACGTTCTTTCCGCTTCTGAAACCGTGGCGAGCGGTTCTGTGCGTCAGTGTGCGGCGTTTACCAACCCTCTGATGTAAGTAATCGCGAAGCGAGGGGCGCTAAGGTGTGAAATATGTTCCGTATTTGTTAAGTTTCATGCAAAATGTTATCTAAATCGCTCTGCGGGGATTTAAACTAGGTATTTGTTACAGGTGACGTGTGTGGCGCTTTTTCCGGGATTTAATATTTGCATATAACTTGATCTGCCAAGCATATTGTGGCACTTTATCAGCTCGTGGGTAGTCCTGATGACTTATCATTGTGTAGGAGTGGCCCTTGGGGTCTTCGCGCCGGCTAGGCGGCGCCCGCCGCGGGTGATCGAGTGGAGCAGCGGAGTCTGGGTGTGGGATGGCCTCTCTGGTGCGGCGGCAGCGTGGGAGTTTGATCGTCGCCACCGTCGTGTGGGCAGGACGCCACTGGCCGGTAGGATTTCGGAGTTGCGGATGCTGTTGGTCGGCTGATGTGATAGTTTCTTTTTGCGGCTTATATATTGAACATCGAGACATTTAATAGTGGTGCATTACGCTGGTTAAAGGGGGGTTTTCTGAGGGATTTGTTCGATGACTGATGGATTTCGAGGTGGTGTTACGTAAGGGCAAATCTGGGGAGATGTGATTTATGGTGGAGTACGGAATGTTGATTTTGTTGTTTGCTCGGCAGCAACCTTCGTCTTTGTCACTGTTCTCCAACGGACAATAAAGGTCTACGGCTGGCATATGCGCGTGTTGGTGGGCGGCGGCGGTCACAGCATGTTTTAACATGAAACAATTATAAAAAGAAAAATAAATGTGCATTTTACTAAATATATTGAAAAGTGGAATCGGCCTCACTTTAAGTGGAATTTTTTACCGAAATAACGATGTAGTTCTAAGCTGTCGAATATTTCAAAGAAGTTCTTAAATCGGCTAGTAATTATACCTAGGAATTGATAATTTCTCCTTCTTTAAGAAAAAACGTAGCTTTCTCCAACCTTTGTTCAGTAAAATAATATACAGCCTACTTTATTCATCAATGTCACCAACAATAAAAAATCAGGGTTGACTTTGGCGGCTTCTCTTGAAATTATAAGATTACTTTCACATTATTGGTGGTCTTGATAGGAATCTACGTTACATTTCGACTCTTTCAAAAGCCACTTGTATCCTTTTCTAATGCGAATAATTGCCGAAAATTAAAAGTGGACGAAAACGAATAGGCCTCGATCCAATCAACCTCACTGAAGAAAATCCACGTGAAGTCTTTCCTTTGCCTGAAAATCTGGTAGCAGCCAATCCCAAGCCAGCATGGGCAAAAAGGATGCGGCATCATTTGTATTTGAAAGGGCCAAAAACTTCTCGGACATGACACAAATTGTTTTATCTCCATAAAACCTTAGTTAACTCACTTTTCCTATCTCACCGTTAGTGTTTTTTTCTATGGGTTTTATGTTATAGTTTGTAGCTGGCTGGGATTTTGTTTTGTGCGGTGTTATCATGCTGCTATCGTTGTTGGTGTATGTAGGAGTAGTATTGGCGTTTGAGATTGGCGAGAGGACGTAATCAGGCAAGATATTACATCTATGGTGGTTGGGGATTACACTAATATGGCTTCGGCATTCACTGTCAAAATTTAGATGCGTATTATACCCGTACAGTGTCCTGAAATTCTCAATTTTAAGTGGAAAACGTATCTTTTTCAAATTTATTTAGGCCTCACCAGGGACTTGTTTTGGCCTCACTTGGCAGAGGAATCCCGGGCATGAAAACCGGTAAAATACGCATCTAAATTATGACAGTGAATATCCAAACCATATAAGTATAATCCCCAACCCCCATTGATATAATATCTTGCCTGATTACGTTCTCTCCAATCTCAAACGCCGATACTACTACTCCCACATACACAGCCAAAAACGATGGCAACGTATAACGCAGCACGAAACAAAACAATGCCGGCCTGCCATAAACTAAAATATAAAACCCGCAGAAAATAGACCAACGGTGACATGGGAAAAGCAAGGAAAAGTGAGGAAACAAAGGTTTTTGGAGGTATAACAAACTTTTTCATGTCCCAGAAGTTTCTGGCCCGTTCAAATACAAAAGATGGCGCATACTTTTGCCTAAGCTTGCTTGGGATTGGCTGCTACCAGATTTTCAGGCGAAGGAAAGACTTCACGCGGGTAGTTGCTCAGTGAGGCCGATTGGATCGAGGCGCATTCGTTTTCGTCCACTTTTAATTTTCGGCAATTAGTTTCATTAGAATGGGATACAAATCGCATTTGAAAGGATCCAAATGAAACGTAGATTCCAATCAAGACCACCAATAATGTGAAAGTAATCTTATAATTTCCTGAGAGGCTGCCAAAGTCAACCCTGACTTTTGGGCTATTTTTTAATGTTGGTAACATTGATGAAGAAATTGGGATATATATTATTTCACTGAGAAAGAGTTGAAACAAAATATATTTTTTCCTTAAGAAAAATATATAGGCAAGTTCTAGGTATTTTTATTTTGCGATTTTAGAGCTTCTTTGAAATTTTCAGACGCTCGGAACTACGTCGTGATTTTGGTCAAAATCTCCACTTTAAGTGAGGCCGATTCCACCTTTCAATATATTTCGTAAAATACAGATTTATTTTTCTTTTGGTTAGTTTTTTGAAGTTGAAACATGCTTTGGCAACATTTCTAACGTTCGATTGCTCTCAACCGTGCGTTCATTAATGAGAAATAGGATTCCAAAGACATCCAAGTACCGAATTGGCCTCGGTGAAAAGGCCTCAGCTAGTTTTCGTCTATTCAGAACAATGACGTCACTTCGTCGTATTTGGGGTGCCGAAATGATCTCGGGTGATGAATGGGTGCGGAAGTGCAGGCGGTGAGATTTTTTTAGTTACTTCGGTAACCTTGGCGAGCCCAGGGTAATAGAGGGCGAGCCCATGTACTATTACTTTACTCTATTGCCTTGGCCAAGGTAATAGAGAGGCCTTGGCGAGCCTTGTGTTTTGAGGCGGGAATATCAACAATCCGGAGAAGACAGAATATTGAGGTAGTATGGTTATTGGAAAGAAGACTGGAAATTGAGTGAGTGCGTGGAAGGAATTTGAGTTTGCTGTTGGAAGGGATATTGTGGATGATGGTTCAATTTTTATCCGTGATACTGCAGCTTACCTTTCAGGAAATTCATGATTAATCGAACCATTTCTCCCATCTTAAATATCTACAGAAGATATGTGGGTACCTACCTACTCAGTACAGTACTGGGTGAGGTCATAATACCTTGCAAAAGTTTTCCACAGCTCGGAGAAAGGCTCAGACTGTACCTTTTGCAGCTCATGATTTTTAAGGCTGGGTATGCTTGCTATTTTCTTAATATGAACTGATTGTGCAAACAAATATAGGCTGGTGGTTTTCACACATTGAAGCTAAATAATCCTGGCAGTGGTTGAGTGTTTAAACCCCACGTCCTGCATTAAATAATGATAGCCTGTGTGCTGCTTGGATGGGTGAAAGTTGGAGAATATCAAAATAAGGGGAAGAGGTATTTTATCTCGTTGGTTACCTATTTACCATGGCACCAGGGCCAAATAATGTATTGTATATATAAATATTAGAAAAGTGGAGCTTCCTAGTTCTATAATGGGTTAGAGATTCAGGGTTATGAGATCCTATCTATGTATGAGGTACTTACAATTGCGAGCATCAACATGTTTTCACTCTACTAGGAGGTAGCAGAATGATGATTCTTCACTTCCATTCTACAACAGATATTTTCATCTACTTTCAGTAAAAAAACTGGTGGTGCTGCTGCATATATTTCATACCACACACATATATTGACATTAAAGATCATACATAAAGCATACACTCCTGAATAATAAAAACATGAGCTCATTCCTCCAAACAAAACCATGGCACAGCTCGTGCTGAAGTGTCCCAGGCGTGGGGCCCCTAAATTGAATCGGAAGGCATATAGATACAGTCCTAAATCAAATTATTATCCTGAAAAAGTATTGGTTAGGTAAGAAGCAATGAACATGTCTAGGAAAAAGGCTGTGGTGGGACTTGTAAGCCTGGAAATGCCAAATGACAAGAAAATGAGGCATGTAAAGAAAGTAGGGAATTTTGGCCTCTTTTTGGGATTTTGGCCTCACTCTCCACCTTGCGTGAAAGCAATTTCAGGACCCTGTACCCATAACAGGCTTCAAGGGCTTCGATTGGCTGATACTCGCCGTGACGTCAGCATATGTCGTCACACCAACTTGGCTGTCAACTGTGGCCAGCTGCTAAGGGCAGGGGCGTCGCCACCGGGGGGGCCCAGGGGCCGGGCCCCCACTCTGAAAAAGTGGGGGGGGCCGGCCCCCCACTTTTTCACACAATCACTTGCACTGAGAGAAAAATTGACTCTCGCCCCCCAGAACTCTTAAACATTTTGCGGGCGTCCTAGGAGGAATAAATGGGGGACGGAGAATAATAGTTTCCCTTATGGATCAGCTGCCGTCCGATCCATGAGGTAGTAAAGGCGGCAGAGAAGTCAGCCCAGGGCCGTGCACGAGTCAGTCTGAAGCTCATCCTCTCGGTGCAGTTTCTCGCTCGGCAAGGTTTGGCGTTTCGCGACCACGATGGTGAGGGAGGAAACTTCAAGGAACTCCTGCATCTACGCGCCCAGGTCTCACCCGAGTTGCACGAGTGGCTTCAGAGGAAAGAAAACTTCACGCACCACGACATCCAAAACGAACTTGTGAGGCTTATCAGCCATGAGGTATTGCGCTCCGTTATCAGCTCAGCGCTCAGCTCCAGTCGCCTACATGCTGAAGACCCGAGTTGCTTCTTTTCAGTCATTGTCGATATGACACAAGGCATCAGTGGTGTTGAACAGGAGTCGGTTTCCATCATATATGTTGATGAAGATTTCCAAGCTCAGGAAAAGTTCCTCGCATTCTACGAGTGTGCTTCGACAACTGGCGCTAACCTGTCACGAATGGTCGAGGACGCACTTTGCAGGCTAAATCTGCCACTCGCTGGACTGCAGGGAATGGCCGTTTGTCGGAGCCTCGTCGCTAAGGACAGCTGCGACGCAGCCGAGCCCGTGAGGAAAGCGCTGGGCTGCGTAAATGAGCTGGGTGCAGTGTTCAGCGAATCGGGGAAGCTGCGTGTGAAATTCAAAGATGTGTGCAACGGGGCTGAAGTACAGGGGCGCCGCCACGGAATTTTCGCACGGGGGGACGGACCCGGGCTGGTGCTAACCACCGGGGAGGCGAATTTTGAGCATATTCGGTACCTGACAGCATTAATGACGATTGACCCCGACAATTTTGAGGGGACGTCCCCCTTGGCTGGCCAACAGAGGGGGACACGTCCCCCCGTCCCCCCCGCTTTCGGCGCCCAGGCAGAAGTATCAAGCTGCTGTCTTTGACCTCTCTGTCCGACTCGCTGGACGGCCCGTCTTGCCGCTGCTGACGCCGCTCTCAGCCGCTACCCAGAGACGCTCACTACGTTGGAAAGCCTGGCTGAGGGAAGCGTTCAGCTCTCTACCCGAGCTGCTGACCTCCACGCCCAGATGCTCAAGGGGCAAACGATGGTGACCATCTAGATGGCACGGGACGTCCTTGCTCCCATGGACCGGCTAAGTCGCGCTGTGCAGATTGCAACGTGCACTGTATCGGTCATGTTGCAATGCATCCATGCCACGGTGGAGCAGCTGCGGGTGCAGCGCGAGTCGGCCGACGAAACGATCCGAGTTTTTTTAAGCAGGCTCAAGAGGTAGGCTGTGAGGAGATCCAGCGAGAACGGTGCCACCCAGAGCGCTCGAATGGTGATGCACCAGCTCAACATCGAGCGTCGATAGAATACTTCCTGAGGGCCGAGTAGGTACTTTGTGATGCTGGACGCGGCTTCTGTTCAGCTAGAGGCCTGTTTCTGCCAGAAGGGTGTTCAGGAGCATGCAAAAATGGAAGAGCTTCTCTTGTCAGCTCCCGATGCTGGGATGGTTCGAGAGCTTCTCCAGGGAAGCCGCTGGAGTGACGATCTCTCAGCGGCGGACCTGTCACCACAGCTGCAGGTCCTGTTCAGGACAACGAAACCGGATAGCCTGGCCGCTGCTATCAAGCTTGTGACTGCGATGGAGAGATCAGCACAAATTATGGTGCCCGAAGCAGTCAAGCTTCTCCGACTGCTGTTGACGCTACCAGCCAGCTCTGCAACAGCTAAGCGAAACTTCACTGCACTGAGGTGTCTGAAGACCTGGTTGCGCTCCACTATGAGCAGAGGTTGAAGGCTCCAGCAATATGTGCTGTGCACAGAGAGCGTGTCGTTCAGGTGGATGCCCACCGTATCATTACGCCATTCCGTCCAACTGAACACCAGCAGGCAGGGGGTGTTCGGCCCGGTCTAGAAAGCCTCAAGAAAGTAACAGTTTACTTGAGAATCAGGATGCTTGGCTGGGCAGGAAATCTCCCCAATTACAACAGCAGTACAGCTGAAACCATGGTCATTTCCGCCTCTTCCACAGTTCAAGTAATCACGATGACCGTAGCCAGTTCTCGGAGTGTGTGGAAATATCGACCTTAGAGTAATTTGTGCAGCCCTGTTCCAAATGTCAATATATTTCGGAGACATTAGTGTTCGACTTTTTATGTCGATGTTTAGAAAATAATTTGAAGCATAGGTGATATGCTGAGTCGCGAGCTTTTGGTGGTACACATATTGCAAGCTTTTGTTGGTACACATATTGCAAGCTTTTGGTGCTACTTGTAAAACACATTGCCAGTTTTCTCCTTCAGATAATATTTAGGACTCCAAATCACGATGAAAACATACTACTCTGAAATATGTTTAAAACATCAATAAGGTGCTAAAAAAGCGGAGAAGAACAAACAAGGCTTAATTTGAAGGTCCAACTACGATAATTTCTCAGGTATTTAAGTCCCAGTGACCCTTCGCTGCCCGGGCCGGCCCCCCCCACTTAAAAATCCGTGGCGACGCCAATGGCTAAGGGTACATGAAGGGTACATTTCAGAAGAATGTGGCACCTTGGTCGAATCCCGGAATTTAGTGTAATCTGCGACATTTTTAGCCGAATATCATGGAAACATCCATGATTTCTCTGAAAAATGTACAATAAGCTCAACATTTTGATTTTTAAAATGCTCCTCTAGGGTAAGAAATAAACCTCTTCCTGTGGATGACGTCATGATCTGGTGACTACTACCATATTCAATATGCAACAAGGGCTTCAATTGGCTGATTACTGACCGTGACCTCAGCATGTCGTGACGCCAACAGCTGACAACTGTGGCCGGCTGCTTGGGAACATTTTAGGTATATTTCAGGTAGTTTTTAGCTTTTCTCAACATACATTTTAAGTTTCAAGACAAATGATATATTGAGTACCGGGTTTTCTGGCATGCTTTACAACTTGACTATCTCAGCTAAAATCATGTTATAAAGGTGCCACATTCCCTTAACACGCGCCCCGCTGGGGTCCCTTGCATGACGCGCCCCGCTGGGGGGGCGTTTTTCGCCCCCCCCATATCTCGTTCCTCACGAAAGCTAAGGGAAAATTACGGGCGGCGTTCGAAAGCTCTTGTTAAGATGAAGATAATTTATAAGAATATTTTTGTCAGGTCAATATTGAGGTCAGCATAGGTCAAACAATGCTCCCTAGGCTTACAACAGAGCAGTGTACGTTTCCCTCTCTAGATCTGCCCTCAGGGGAGCTAGAGCAAATCTTTATGCATGCATCATTGGATTCCTCTCATCGCAGCGAATCCAATGATGTATAATATGACCTTGATAAGTCAAATAGTCAAAATTACCTGACCTCGACCTAGGTCAGGGTCACAGAGTGACCTGATATGGTCATGTTGCATATCAATCGACTCCTCGTGACAATATAAACACAATGCAAGCAAAATGGGAGCTTTATCTCAATTCAGTGAGAAGTTATTGGCAAAACAATCACTCTATGCTCCTGTGACCTGATATAACCTTTGAGAGGTCAGATGCTCAAAAACTCAACTGTATGGTCAAGATCGTGGTAAGAATAGACAGTTTGAGGATTTTCAGCCTTATCAATCCAGTATTTCCTGAAAACGAATCCATTATATTTTCACCATAGACTTATAATGGGGTGACCAAAAATTGACCCCACCTTAGGTCACCAATATCAAAATTCCGAGATTCCGACATATCAGACTTGTAGACCCTAATGACCTTATCATATTGTTGAAGTTTCAAACTGATCGGTTTGCTAATGTTCCCTGGGCGCTGCTTCAAACTCGTAATTTTAGGTTTTGAGGGTCGGGTCACTTGACCCTGAATAGCTCCTTGACCTGACATGACCTTAACTCAAAAACTTTGTCAGATGTGTAAAATTGATCAGGGATAAGGTACCGTAAGTTTCGTTGTTCTGCGTCTCTTCGTTTTTAAGCTATCTGGGAAAAACCAGGAGGGGGCGAATTTCGCCCCCCAGCGGGGCGCGTGTTAAATAAATCTCAAAAAGATACGTTTTCCACTTACAATTGTGAATTTCAGGACACTGCAGCACACTGCACCCCTCACACCGCACTGTACCGCACCCCTCCACCGCACTGTCCGCACCCCTCACCGCACTGTACCGTACCCGTCACCGCACTGTATCGTACCCGTCACCGCACTGTACCGTACCCGTCACACCGCACTGTACCGTACCCGTCACACCGCACTGTACCGTACCCGTCACACCACGCTGTACGGCACTGTACCGCACCCTTACACCGCACTGTACCGTACCCGTCACACCGCACTGTACCGTACCCGTCACACCGCACTGTACGACACTGTAACGCACCCCTCACACTGCACTGTACCGCACCCCTCACACCGCACTGTACCGTAACCGTCACACCACGCTGTACGGCACTGTACCGCACCCTTCACACCGCACTGTACCGTACCCGTCACACCGCACTGTACCGTACCCGTCACACCGCACTGTACGACACTGTAACGCACCCCTCACACTGCACTGTACCGCACCCCTCACACTGCACTGTACCGCACCCCTCACACCGCACTGTACCGTACCCGTCACACCGCACTGTACCGTACCCGTCACACCACGCTGTACGGCACTGTAACGCACCCCTCACACCACACTGTACCGTACCTGTCACACTGCACCGTACCGTACCCGTCACACTGCACCGTACCGTACCCGTCACACCGCACTGTACCGCACCCCTCACACCGCACTGTAACGCACCCCTGACACCGCACTGTACCGCACCCGTCACACCGCACCCCTCACACCGCACTGTACCGTACCCGTCACAGCGCACCACACCGCACGCCTCACACCGCACCACACCGTATCCGTCACAGCACACTGTACCCCTTACACCGCACTGTACCGCACCTCTCACACCGCACTGTACCGCACCCCTCACAGCGCACCACACCGCACCCCTCACGCCGCACCACACCGGACCCGTCACACCGCAATGTACTCCTCACACCGCACCACACCGTACCCGTCACAGCACACTGTACCCGTCACACCGCCCTGTACCGTACCCGTCACAGCACACTGTACCAGGACATATTTTAAGCTCCAAAGTGGTGGGCATTTTGCCCACCAGTCCCCCATGCTATGTTCACCAGTAAATGGCCCTGAACGGCCCAGTGCCCACCAGTCACTAGTCATTTGATGCTTTAGGTGTGCGCTTACGGTAGGAATTTGTGCCCTTTTCAGCTGAATGCCCACCAGTCCCAATTTCTTAAAATATGCCCTGCACCGTACCGTACACCGCACCGTACCCGACTCCCAGCTCCAGCCGTCAAACATTTCTGAGACGCACCAACAAGCGTTCCACTCCGGCGATGGTCTATCCATTCGCTCCGGGTATCCAAGACCCTTTAGAGAGAAGCGGCGCAAGAATGCTGTGTCTATCCATGTAGGACACCGTACCCGTCACATCACACCGCACCGTACCAGTCACAGCACACCGTACAGTACCCGTCACAGTGCAACGTACCCGTCACATCACACCGTACTATACCCATCACAGTGCAACGTACTCGTCACAGCGCAACGTACCCGTCACAGTGCAATGTACCCGTCGCACCACACCGTACTGTAATCATCATAATTGGGTCTTAAGGGCGCGCCGACAACGAAGGTCATGTGGCGCCCATAACACTCAATAAAATACATACAGAATGGCTTCAACAATCAACGTGGCTAGAAGTCTGTCCACAGTAAAAGGACGGATAAAACGAAAAAAATAAAACACACACACACACACACACACACTTAGGTCGGCGAGTAAATAACCTTAAAGTCGATGCTCTTCAGAAACGATAAAATACTAGACAATCCCACGGTTGGAAACTCTCCAAGAAGGGACTCCAAGGAGGGTAACCCTCCCAGGTGTCTAAACCGTTCAATTTCATAATCGCGGCAGTCAACAAGGACATGCTTGACACTCAGCGAGTCGCCACAGCGCGGACAGAGCGGAGGATCCTCTCCACTCAAGCGGAAAGAGTGGGTTGCGTGGGTGTGGCCGATTCGCAACCGCGACAAAACCACCTCCTCTCTCCTGGATCCAGCGCTGCTAGAAAGCCATTTCCCTAGTTTGGGTTTGACACTTCTCAACTTAGCCCCCCTGGGGTCCACGTCCCATCGCCGCTGCCAGCTTCTCATTAAAAACTTCTTAACAGGCGCATACAGGTCAAAGAATGGAATATGAAGACCAGGGGGGACATCACGTTCTACTGCAGCCTTTGCAGCTGAATCGGCCCGCTCATTGCCGCTGATGCCACAGTGGCTTGGAATCCATACAAAATCGACATGTTTCCCCTTTTCCTTTAGAACGTGCAGCTTCTGTCTAATGAGAACCTAAGAGAAAGGATGATGATGCGTTATAAAAATAAAAAGACCTCAATGCCTGTAGAGGGACAGTGAATTGGTAAAAATAACGAATTGTCTCGCCCTCGACCTGGATACCTGGTCTAAACAACGAAAAAGCGCATACAACTCAGAGGTAAAAACAGATGCCTCACGCGGCAAGCTAAAACACCACTCGACACCCTCACCAACAAACGCACAACCCGTGCCACTGCCACTCTTGAGCCATCTATGTAAAAGCGGACGTGGTTTTCAAAAGACTCAGAGCAGAGATCCATAAACAACTGACGAATCAATTCAGGTGGCAAATCTTTGCATTGTTCGAGTAAGTTCGTGTTTGTATTGACTGCCGACATGGTTCAACAGAAGCTACGTCATAATGTTCAACAAGGTCAGTATCAATGCCAGCCTCCGTCAACCAAGCCCGAACCCGTACCCCGGAGTGGCGGGCTGAAGTACGCGAGCCATTATCGATTTGACGAAGCTGGGCGTCACCAAAAAGGTTTGATAAGTGGGGTGTTGTGCTGACTGTTTAATTTTTATTGCATAACGCATAGCGAGCATTCTTCGGCGGGTTTCAAGCGGCATTTCATCGGTGTCAACCAGCATACTAATTACTGGAGATGTACGAAACGCCCCAGTAATTATTCTAATGGCTTGGTGGTGAACAACATCGAGCATCCTTTTAGCGGACTTAGAGGGAGCCTCATAGACAACACAACCATACTCGATCTTGGAGCGGACGAGCGCCCTATATAACATGATTAACATTTTTTCTGTCAGCGCCATATCTCATCTTCGTCAATACCTTGAACATATTGAGCGAATCGAAACACTTTTTACGCAGATCTTTCAGATGCGGCACATATGTGAGTTTTTTGTCGAGCGTTGAGCCGAGGAATCTTGTTTCTGCTACAACTTCAATCTGATTACCGTAGATGAACAATGTTGGATCTTCACAATCACCCCGTCTGTTACAAAGATGCATATACTTGGTTTTAGTACTTGAGAAATTCAGACCGTTGCGTGTGCTCCACTGTTGCAGGCGGTCGAGGCCGAATTGGAGCCGCCTCTGCGCAGCAGCAGTAGTGGATGCCGTCACCCACATCGTAAAATCATCAACAAAAAGCGCGTGCTTTATACCGGTCGGGAGATCGTCTGCAATATCATTAATCATGACTGCGAAGAGGGCTATGGAGCTCACCGAACCTTGAGCTATGCCGCTCTGTTGTTCGTACCGATTCGATAGAGTTCACGCGGAACCGAAAATATCTATTTTTCAAAAAGTTCGAAATAAACCAACCCATGTGTCCTCGCACGCCCAGTTCAAAAAGCTTCCGCAGAATACCATGCCTCCATGTGCAATCGTAGGCACGCTCCACGTCAAAGAATACTGCGATAGTGTGGGCTTTCCATAAAAACCCCTCCCGCACAGAAGCGTCGAGCCGAACAAGGTGGTCGATTGTGGAGCGCCCCTGGCGAAAACCACACTGGCTGCTACAAAGCAGCTGGTTGGATTCCAGGAACCAAACGAGACGCAGGTTAACCATTTTTTCGAACAGCTTGCCAACACATGAAGTCAGTGAAATGGGACGAAAGTCGGTGGGTGATAAACCAGTTTTTCCGGGCTTCAAAATAGGTACAATATGTGCCTCGCGCCACTGATCTGGGAAGTCATTATTATTCCAGATGTGGTTAAATATATTAAGCAGAGACGATAAAGATGAATCAGGTAACTGACGAAGTATACTGTTAGTGATTTTGTCAGGGCCAGGTGACACCGGCCTAACAGTAGAGAGTGCGGCTCTGAGCTCAGCCACTGAGAAAGGCGCATTGTAATGAGCGGGGTTATCCTGCCCAAAATCGACCGGTTTTCTCTCTGCAATTTCACGAATTCGGGTAAAATGAGGATTTTGAGAAGAAACACAGCAACGGTCATAAAAAGCCTTCGTCATGTGCTCTGCCACGTCCTGGGGATTGGTTATCTTAATCCCGTTGGCCTCCAAAACTGGTGCAGACGGGGGACGATTCTTTCCTTGCATTCTTCGGATTTGGAACCAGACCTGAGTTGAAGGAGTGAAACGATTCACCCTGGACACATTCTACGAACCACCTTCTCTTAGAGTTTAGAACAACACGACGCGCAAATGCCCCAGCACGCTTAAAATTCACGTGGTTTGTTCCTGTCGAGTGCCTGTTAAAAACTCTAAAAGCCCGTTTTCTGCTTAAAATCGCTGACTTGCACTCCTGGTTCCACCATGGAACAGGCGTGCGTTTTTGATTCCCAAGTGTCATGGGAATAAAATGTTTCGCAGCTGTAAGGACCATGCAATTAAAATTCTCAACAGCCTGAGTGGCTGAGGCCTCCGAGGTGGGGTCCAACGCACTGTACGCAGCCCCGAAACCTGCCCAGTCTGCCCGCCTTTCGTTCCAGCGCGGGAGGTTTGGTCCTGGAGTGCGAGGACGGTTCGGAGAGATAAGAATAGGGAAATGGTCACTTCCGTGAGGATCATCCAGGGTGCTCCAGTTTAGCTGGAAAAGAAGAGACGGAGAGCAGATGGAAAGGTCAATAGAAGAGAGGGAACCAGAGGGTAGAGTGATGTGAGTTGGACAACCGGAGTTGAGGACGCATAGGGAATTAAGATGAAGAAAACTCTCGACTGTGCGGCCCCGGGGACACGTGCAGCCGGCAGCTCCACCCCACACTGAGTTGTGGGCGTTAAAATCACCAAGCAAGAGAAATGGGGTGGGTAGCTGGTCGACTAAATTATGCAGATCATTTAAATTTAGATTGGTGCCCGGTGGTAGATAAACGGAACAAACTGTCAAATTAATAAAACCAAGATCTACCCGGGCAGCTACCGCCTGCAGCGCTGTATTTAAAGGGATACTGTAGCAGGGAGTGGCATGATGCACAGCAACCATCACCCCTCCGTATGCTATTGTTGAACTAAAAATATCCTTTCTAAAACTCTGGTAATTCTGAATACTCAAAGCAGCTCCAGGGGACAATTTTGTCTCCTGAAGACAAAAAAACAGATAGGTTATATTCGGATAAGATATGCTGCAGGTCACTAAAATTTGAACGGAGTCCTCGGCAGTTCCACTGTAAAAATGTCATTTAAGCTAAAAGAAAACGGGCTTACTAAAAGGAAACGGTTCGACCTAACCTTTCCAAGGGGGCCCAGTGACCCCGCATGAGCCCTTGGCTGGCCCCACGCTGGGGCCACCGATACGGTAGCGGACCGGACCGCGGCCTCGTGCGCCTTCTACAGAATGAGCACGGGCTCGTGTGGTTTGTGGTTGGCTGGGAGGGCTCACAGCGGGGCGCTTCGTCGGAGACCTGCTCCGCGGCACCTCAAAATTTCTCCGCATTGCTGTTACGGTAGAAGAGCGGATCTGGGCTGGGGGCTGTGCCGGTGGCGTCTCAGTCTCTGGTAGGGTCGGCGGCGGCGGTGGCGCAGAATCATCGCCGCCGGTGGGTGGTTGGACGGGGGCGGCCGGAAGCGCCTCCCCGAGGGGGAATGCTTACCACCCCGTCCCACAACTGTCCATCCCTCCGTCTCAGTCGGTACCTGGCTCGGAGTGGCACCGGGTGCCGACTCCCGGGACTCAACAGCAGGCGCTGCCTGCTGGTGCTGTGGCACGGGGGAGGACCCCGTCTCTCATTTCCGAAAGTGGCCGGGGGATGGGAGCTAGGAGCGGGAACAGCGTCCCGCCCTCTGCCCCCCGCAGAGGGGGGGCCGAGGAGGAGGTGCCGCCGTCGGCTCAGGAGCCGGGGCGGCGGGCGGGCGTGAAAACACCAGCCCCATCCTCCCTGCCAGGCGGACGAAGTCCGCCACGGTTAGGGAGCGGATGACCTCCTCCGCGGTCATCATTGGGGGGCCCGCTACACTTGAGGCAACTGCCAGGCCGCAAGACTTTTTGGGATGGGAGGCCTCATAGGCCTCCCGAGCCTCACGGAAGCTGATCTGCTTTGATGTCTTAATGGAGATGATTTCCTTTTCAACGTAGTGCAACGTACCCAAGTGCAGTGCAACGTACCCGTCACAACGCAACGTACCCATCACAGTGCAACGTACCAGTCATCACACTGTACTGTATCCATCACAGCACAACGTACCCGTCACAGTGCAACGTACCCATCAAAGTCCAACGTACCCATCACACTGTAACGTACTCGTCACAGCGCAACGTACCCATCACAGCGCAACGTACCCGTCACATCACACCGTACTGTACCCATCACAGTGCAACGTACCCGTCACAGTGTAACGTACCCATCACAGTCCAACGTACCCATCACACTGCAACGTACCCGTCACAGTGCAACGTACCCATCACACTGCAACGTACCCATCACAGTGAAACGTACCCGTCACATCACACCGTACTGTACCCATCACACCGCGACGTACCCGTCACAGTGCAACGTACCCGTCACATCACACCGTACTGTACCCATCACAGTGCCACGTACCCGTCTTAGTGCCACGTACCCGTCACAGTGCAACGTACCCGTCACATCACACCGTACTGTACCCATCACAGTGCCACGTACCCGTCACAGTGCCACGTACCCGTCACAGTGCCACGTACCCGTCACAGTGCAACGTACCCGCCGTCGTTGACGTGTGCGGCGCTACATTACACACAGCACGGGATAGAGCCATCACAGCACACGGAATACTGGGAAGGTGCGGCACTCTGAACATAGCTTAGTGTAGGGGCCTGAGAGGCGCAGTCACTTGGCTCGACCCATGGCAATCGATACGCGTAGTGTCGCGGGGTGGAGCCCACCATTTGGCGCTCTGCCCTAGCTCAAGTCTGGCTTACTTCGCTTCCCCCTCCGAGACCACATGTCCGCAGTGCAGCAGTTTAGAGCGTCATTTGACTCCTCCCCCTCATCCCCATAAAAAAACGAGCTTGCAGTATATACACGACACAATGTAACATACACTCAAATTAGCTTCATCACGTAGTTAAATGGCATTTCAGATAATCTTGAATGTAAGATGAATATCGAGATTCAAGTAATAAGTCGGGGAAAACTGTTAGTAAGTATTCTGCAACTGGGCAATTCCAGCACCAATCGACCAGGGAAATGGTAAATCTACACGGTGCCTCCTCGATTTTCTTCAAAATGACTTTATAGGGTTCTCATGGGCCCCGAAGCTGAATCTGAAAGTTTTAGCTCGGTCGGAGTAAAACTTTAGAAGTTATTGCCTCAGTTATTTTTTGAAAATCTGATTACCGCGCATTTTTTTTTAGGTGACGATAAAACCCACAGAGAGTGATGAACTATGCATTAAAGATACATTTTCCTGTCCGAAATGCATAGGCGTAGGAACCGGGGGGGGCAGGGGGGCCACTGCCCCCCCCCCACTTTTCTGTGATGGGCCCCCGCAACGGAGATAAGAATAACAACTGTAATATCAAGCAAGAAACTCAAACTGGCCCGATAGCTTGCCCCGGAACCCCGTTAAACTTACCTGTGCCCCTAAACTAAGCTGAGGTCCTATGAGTCGATTTTAAGGTCCATTGAGCTTCTCGGGGCCCCTGAACTGGCCTCTGATGCCATACGAGCTAATCTGGGCCCCTTGAGCTTAACTGAGCGCTCCTGAGATGGTTTTGGCAGCATGAACTGTTCTAGGATGCATAAACTGAGCTAGGAGCCGTGACCTTGAACAGGGCCCCGTGAGTTGGCCAGACCCTATATCCACCGACCTGGGGTTCCCCTGAGCTGAGCTGGGACCGTAAAGTTAATATTGTCCCTTGAGCTAATCTGATCCCCTGTGGTGCACAGAAGACCCTAAACTTATCTGAGGCCCCTGCACAGTAATAGGGCCCCTGCCCTGAAATTGGGTTATAAGTTTTAATTGAAACCCTGAACTGTTCTCAAACCCCATATATGCCGACAAGGGGCCCTGGATGATCCGGGCCCTTAAGCTTATCTGGTCATCAGAGCTAATATGGGCGTCTGTGTTGAACTGAGGAGCCCCTGAGATGGTCAGGGACCCCTATAAGGCTTTACAGCCACTGACCTGGCGGCCGTGAGCTTGAATGGGCTCATTGAGATGTTCTGAGAGTTGCGTAGCCCGGGGAGGGGATCCCTGGGATCCGCGGACCCCCTTGGACTGACATTATGCACTAAAAACACAAAAATTGATCTCGGGGGCCCCTGAGCTTGGTCTCGGGGTCCTTCCGAGCTTGGTCTCAGGAGGCCCCCGATAATCGGTATCGAGGGCTCCAGAGTACCAAATACATTGATTGTATTGATGTATTGATTTTGGGGGACCCCTGTGCTCACTCTCAGGGGGTCCCAAGCTTGGCCTCAGGGCCCCTGATCTTGGTCTCAGGGCCCCCGAGCTTGGTCTCAGGGCCCCCTGAGCTTGGTCCCAGGGGCCCTGAGCTTGGTGTCTGGGGGCCCTCCGAGCTTGGTCTCAGGGAGCTCCCGAGCTTGGTCTCAGGGGACCCCCGATCTTGGTCTTAGGGGTGGCCCCAAGCTTGGTCTCAGGCCCCCTCCTCTCCCCGAGCTTAGTGTCAGGGGACCCTCGAGCTTGGTCTCAGGGGGCATCCGAGGGAATCTGATGCATAGGGCTGACCGTATGTACTGAAAAACACGAGCATTGGTCTAGGGGGCCCCTGATCTTGGTCTCAGGGGGCCCCCGAGCTTGGTCTCAGCGCCCCCCGAGCTTGGTGTCAGGGGCCCTCCGAGCTTGGTCTCAGAGAACGCCCGAGCTTGGTCTCAAGGGACCCCAGAGCTTGGTCTCAGGGGCCCTGATCATCGGTATCGAGGGCTCCAGAGTACTGAACATTGATATCGGGGCCCCTGAGCTCGGACTCACGGACCTTCCGATTTTGGTCTCAGGGCACCCCAGAGCTTGGTCTCAGGGCCCCCCGAGCGCGGTCTCAGGGGACCCCTGAACTTGGACTCAGGGGCCTTGAGCTTGGTCTCGGGGTTCCCTCGAGCTTGGTCTCTCAGGGTCCCCGAGCTTGGTCTCAGGGGTTCAGGGTCCCCTTGGGGTGCCCCCGACTATTGAAATCGAATGACTGATGAGTGAGGCACGAGCATTGGCCTCAAGAGACCCAGAGTTTGGTCTCAGGGGCCCCCAGGCCTGGGTTCAGGGCCCCCGAGCATCGGCATTGAGGGGCTCCAGAGTACCGATCATTACTCTCGGGGGGGGCTCGAAATATTGATCTTGAGGGCCCCGGAACATCGGCGTCGGGTTACTCCTGAGAAAAGCGCGAGCATGGGCCTAAGGGTGCCCTTGAGCCTGATCTAAGTGGGACCCGAGCCCCCGGGCATCAGTATCAAGGGGCTCCGGAGTATTGGTCTGGGGGGAACAATTATTTCAGGGGCCCGCGAAAGTGTGGATGCAGTGATGTAGTCAAGGGGGCCCTAGGCGTCCGCAGACCCCCTTGGGCAAATCTGAACCACTGCAAAGGATTCTCTGATCACGGGGCCCCCGGAGTCAGTCTCAGGGGCACCTGAAGATTCGTTCTCAGGGCGTCCCGAGTCGGCCTCAATGCCCCCGCCCTGAGAGTCGGTCTCAAGGCCCCCGAAAGTAGATTTGGGGGCCCCAGAGGGCTGGTCTCAGGGAGCCCCAAAAGTCGGTATCAGGGGCCCTGGGAGTCTGTCTCAGGGGGAGGGGGCCAAGCTAGTCATACCATGTAAGATATGGGCTATCCTTAACACGCGCATTGACGGGGGGGCGGGTACCCGCCCCCCTCGGGTTTTTCGGAGATAGTAGAAAAACGGCGGCGCGTAGCGCCGCCGTACTTGGTATACCTTTTCCCTCATCATTTTTACAACTTCTGTGAAAATCTTAAGGTTAGGTCATCTCAGGTCAGGTCACCAGTACAGGTCAAGTGACCCGACCTCAAGTTTAAGATAGCATAAGTCGGAGCAGGGTGAACTTATCCGATTGAAACTCATATCACATAATGGCCCCACCGAGTTCTCTAAAATATGTTCCGGTATTTTTTATATCGATGACCTAAGGTCAGGTACGAGGCATGACCTCTCCATTGGAAATACATGGGAAAAATGGTTTTTACGGAATAACTCAGTAACGGATGGTGATAGAGCATTTATTTTAGCTGCATTAGACTCGCCTGGGCTTTGCGGTTCTAATGATAAGCATTTTATATTATTTGACCCTGACCTGACCTCAGGTCAGGTCAAATCCTCGATTTGACCTAGCAAGGTCAAATTATATATCATTCGATTCGGCTTGCTGAGAGGATTCATATTGTTTAAGTCGTTTTGCTCTATCTTTACTTGTTCAGATGTAATGGCCGAAAAACTGAATTTACATGTTATCCCTATGACGGGGATGTTTTGACCTCTCGTGACCTTAAATGTGACCTGACAAAAAATGGTTCAAATGTTTTCGATGGAGAAGTGGATGGGCAGCTCAACGCCGTTTGCCGTTTTTCGCTACCTACCGTGGTTCTCGAGATCTTAGGGGGCGGGTACCCGCCCCCGTCAATGCGAAGGTGGCTCAGACCCCCGTCAATGCGCGTGTTAATATTGGGTGACCTTAGTTTACCAACACTTGGTCGGATCGAAAAAATCAAGCTATAAACAAAATAAGAATAAATGCTTAAAAAGGCACAAAAATGTTTCCTTCGTGTGAATGTTATAATGTTTAAATACCATACAAAATACATAGGAGATGGGCCCCGGTTACTAAGGGGACCCCGGCCTGGGGCCCCCCGACGGTAGTCGGACCCCTCTTGAGCCGAATCCTGGCTACGCCGCTGTGTTCTGAGACTCTATATCAGCCACCCTGGGACCACTAAGCCCAGCTGGGCCCTGAGTTAGTCTGGATACCCCTGTGCTTAACTGGGCCCCTGATCTTGTATGGGGGCTTTGAACTCTTCTAGGGTCGCTGGGATAAGCTGGGGGCCGTGAGCTTGAATGAAGCCCCCTGAGCTGGTATGAGAGGGGACCCTATATCAGCCGATCTGGGCCCCTGAGCTGAGCTGGCCTGTGCTGAACAAGAGCCCATGAGCTGGTCTGGGGTACCTGAACTGTCTAGTCATTGAGCTAAGCTGGGATCCGTGAGCTTCAAAAAGCCCCTTGAACTGTTTTGTGACCCTACATAAGTTGAACTGGGGACCTCCGAGCTGAACCGGGCCCCTAAGCTAATCTGGCACCCTGTGCGAATCTGGGGCTCCCCTGTGATGAGCTTCTAGGGTCCTGTGCTTATGTAGGGTCCCTGGATAAGCTGGTCCCGAGGCTAATGCACTGGTCTGGGCCCTTGAGCTGACTGATCTGGGTTCCTGAGCCATGGTCTGGACCTTGGGGCCCTCCGAGATAATTTGGCGTCCCCTGGGCGGCATAGGCATAGGAACCGGGGGTTAGGGGGATACTGACCTCCCCCTTTTGAGGTGAGCCCCCGCAACGAATATACAAATATCAGCAATTGTAATATAGATCAGAAAACCCCAAACGGGCCCGATCGCTTGTCTGGGAACGTTCAAGTTCGGTAGTACGTTGCCTGCAAGCCCCTGGAGGAGAAGCGCTTCGTAAAAAAGCCAAGGCACCTACTACCCGAGTGTTTCCAAATGAGTCCCGAGAACTAGGCCCAATCAAACTCCATCCCATATCAATCCCAACACAAAGTATGAATCGGACACGGACTCCGCACCAAATGCCGAGCAACAGTCGTCCCTGAGCCATCGAAAGGCGCAACGTCTTTCGATGCCAGGGATATATGGCGTCGCCAACTCTTTCCCTGTTGGAGGGGTTTCTTGGGAGTCAAATTGCTCCTTGCACAAGGAATCTGCCGTGCCTGAAACCCGGGTTGGTTGGGTGGAAAGCAAGGTTACTAACCACTGTAACACCATGCTGGCCATCAAGTACCTACATTGCACTTGCAGTCATGCTGGAACTCTGCATTTTAGGCATCGAAATATAGCTAGGTGTATTTATTGTGATCAACATTTACCTATATCAATCTCTAATGATGGAAAGAAGGGATCTGTAATAGCCTAAATAAATTTTCCTATTTTTGTCATTAAATAAGCAAATAGGGGAGAGTGTCCTGATTGCGCACCCCTGCCTAATTGCGCCACTCGCTATATCTTCCATCCAGCTGATGTCATCCTCACAATAATATTCTTATCACAATGGGCAGTGCTAGACTTAGCTGTCATGGTTTTTTCTTGCCGGAGAGCTGAATGATGTAATTGTGTGAGTTGTTTGAAAAATTATATTAGTTTCCTTAACATATTTGGTATGAATAAATTGTGTGTTCCTGCTCCTCATTACTCAGGGACCCTGACTTCGGGAATTTTATCGTATTCATGGAACATTTCGCTTTCTTTTGTGCCATTCGCACTGTTTTTATAGCTTTAAATATTTGTAGAGCCATTTTTGGATCCAATGAGCACAAGTCCTATTTGCGCCCCCGGCGGCAGCCCTAAATGCGCCAGGCTGGCGCATTGCGGAGCAATTATTGATGCATTACGATCATTTGCGCTCACACTTGAGTTTATGTATGTGAGCGCACAGTTGAATTACAAAGACCCGGATAAACAATACTTTGAAAATTCCTAGAACGAGGTAAAATGTTTGGCAAAAGACAGTAGGATGATAATAGTATAGCTCCAATAAGATCAAATCCGTGGGAGGCCAATCAGCCGAGGTACCATTAGGAACATCTATACCATAGGATATCTACAAAAACAGTTGAGACATAAATTAAAGCCCATGCGACGAAAGGCACACATAAATTCCAACAATACGCTTTTACCTGCATAACATCGTAGCGAAACAACAACGACGCAATAAGGACCATATGCTGGCGACTTTAGGGCAGGGGTGTCCTTGTTGCGCCTTTTGTAGCCTTCCGGGGAAAAATTATTATAAATTGTACAAGTCGCGCAACGACCTACAAAGGACAAAAACTTCCGGAGAAATGATCATTTATGACGTCTACAAAATACCAACATTGTAGGTCGCACACTCTCTTAGCAATTTAGTGTTTTCCTTAAGGTGGCGCAATATGGGCACTCTCCCCTACAAGTTGATTAGGCATAGCGAAGTGAGGCTATTTGGTATCAAAGCAGTGTCTGTAGTTTTCTCAACAGTTTTTAATTTTGTAAAAGTAATGAAAAGGGCCTAAACATCTGTAAATATAAAAAACGCACTCGTGGTAAAAAATTATTGAAATCCTCCAAAAGGGCTTGACAATGTATTTCGGATTTGAAAAGGGTCTTGGTAAAAAAACCAAAAATTCCTTTTTGCGTTTCACTATGATTTATTAGATCACAATAGGTACAACTCGAAATCATAGGGCACAATTTAATTTCTTAATCTTCCATATATTTACATCCTAGCGTGCATGCGTGTCTTCTTGACACCAAACGAGCTAACTAATTTTTTTATAATTATAGGCCCTCGTGGACTGGGGCCCTCCTTGAGGTGGGCCCCCTCTAAGGTTGTCCCCCCCACTTTTCAAACCGTTCCTACGCCCCTGCCGAAATGAGCCAAAGAACCCAAATCTGAAGTCCGTTTAATTCTAGGTCACTTGTGAAAAACTTATGTTTTCACCTCGACCTAAGGTCATATTCAAAATTTGCTGGTACACCTTTTGTTCAAAATGGAATGTTCCAAATTAAAGATTGAACCTTTCTCCTTCCATTAAAATAAGTGAAAGCATCCGTTTTTCATTTCTTGCGTTTTTAACACGCACAGTGGAAGGTGGTCTGGCGTCAACACGCAATGAAGGGTGTCCCGACATGCTTCCCCTGATATCTCGCCAATTAACATGCGCATTGACGGGGGTCTGGGCCACCTTCGCATTGACGGGGGGCGGGTACCCCCTAAGATCTCGAGAACCACGGTAGGTAGCGAAAAACGGTAAACGGTGTTGGGCTGCCCATCCACTGCTCCATCGAAAACATTTGAACCATTTTTTGTCAGGTCACATTTAAGGTGACGAGAGGCCAAAACATGCTGTCATAGGGATAACATGTAAATTAAGTTTTTCGGCCATTACATCTGAACAAGTAAAGATAGAGCAAAACGACTTGAACCATATGAATCCTCTCAGCAAGCCGAATCGAATGATATATAATTTGACCTTGCTAGGTCAAATCAAGGATTTGACCTGATCTGAGGTCAGGTCAGGGTCAAATTATATACAAAGCATATCATTAGAACCGCAAAGCCAAGGCGAGTCTAATGCAGCTAAAATAAGTGCTCAATCACCATCCGTTACTGAGTTATTCCGTAAAAACCATTTTTCCCATGTATTTCCAATGGAGAGCTCATGCCTCGTACCTGACCTTAGGTCATCGATATCCAAAAATACCGGATCATATTTTAGAGAACTCGGTGGGGCCATTATGTGATATGAGTTTCAATCGGATAAGTTCACCCTGCTCCGACTTATGCTATCTCAAACTTTTTTTTACGTCGCGTCACTTGACCTGTACTGGTGACCTGACCTGACATGGCCTCACCTTAAAATTTTCACAGAAGTTGTAAAAATGATGAGGGAAAAGGAATACCAAGTACGGCGGCGCTACGCGCCGCCGTTTTTCTGCTATATCCGAAAAACCCAAGGGGGGCGGGTACCCACCCCCGTCAATGCGCGTGTTAAGAGGGTTAGGAAAACGCGCGTTTCGGGTTTTGTGAGGGCTGTAGAATGTTTTATTTGAGCTGAATTTTAAGGACCTAGACCACTATCCTCAAGGTCATATGAGGTCATAGAGGTCAAATGTAGGCCGTACCGGACACTTAGCAAAATGCTGTGATTGAGCGAAACAAAGTCGCGAATACACTTCGAGCGGGAAAATTCCATAGATGGAAAATACAGAATGTTCTCTGGAATATTTAGGTAGAGGTCGATGAAGGTGATTGAACAATGACGCCACAACGTGAGATATTTCTTATAATGGATGCGCGTTGAAGCTTGCAAAGAAGCAACCCCGGTCTGCGACCTGGGCTAACGCCCCTCCGGCGCAGGAGAGCCGCATGACAATGTGCTGAACGCAAACCATATTTCCTTCTCAATATATCTCTTCATAAGCCTGAAGGTCAGTGTTATCATTATTTTCCTTGAAATCTAATAGAGATTGCACGGCCAACCTCGGATTCGAACCGCGAACCCCTGATCACGAGTCAGGACCTCTAACCACTATACCAGTGCGCCACACTGTACCGACTCCCACGAGCCCTACACCTGTGATCCGTAAGGAGGTCACTGGCCGGTATCACTCAACCAATGAAGTCGTGACCCGGGCGGCGGGTGCCGTGTTCGTACAGAAAATGCATGGTATAAAGTTACTTCTAGAAGACGAACCGATCATTATTTTGGCCTGGAATTACTTATATCGGCGACTCAGGACCCTATGTTAGCTTCATGCCAAATTTCATCCATTCCATTCATTTTAAGGACTTAAAACCACGGTGAGAAACAAAGATGGTCCGAAAAATTTCGCACCTTATCATACATTTTCGGACTAATTACTCCAAAGCCATCCGAGTTAGGTGGGCAGTGTAAATGAGTGAAATGACCGCAATTAATCTTCCTATTCAGCCATGGTAATTCTGATTTTTTGAGTAACTTGTGCTCGGAACCGAGAAGCTACAAATAAAAGGTTTTCCACTAAAATTATATTTATACATATAAAACAATGAATCTCAATATCACAATATTCATCTCCAAATGTAATCAAGCGTAAGCAATGCTCTTTCATTATCTGAAATGAAAAGTCAAATCGGCGCATTAGATCGCGAGATATTAAGATTTGTATGAAATGAGAACAAATGCAGTCGTCCGGCAGAATGGGAGCAAATAGGTCAGAATTTTACGCTTTTCACTAAAAACTATGCCTAAGCACAATTAAATTGACCTAGCTGCCTCCAGGTGGCTGTCTTAAAACTAACTGAAGCGTGCCTACTGACATTTCGAGCTTATAAGTCGGCCGTCAAATTTCAATACTTTTTTGCTTGTATCAGAAGTAATGCGTTTTTCCGTAATAAATATTGTCGGACCAATTCCAAATTTTTTTGTTGGGTAGCCCGTGTTACTTATTCAAAAGGAAGAAAATTTCTAGCTCGTAGCTTAAGAAACAAAAATAAGAAAAATACAAAATGGAAAACATTTACTCCAAAATTTCTCAAAAACTGTTTTGAATCTAGATTTGGGGGCCTTAGTTTGGGCGTCTGGCGTAAGAGGGCTATCACCCTACACGATTGCAGAGCCCTGGCATCAACTGTCAGAACCGCCGAGCGGCCAGAATAGAGCCTCTTGAGAAATCTCAATCCGCTTCGCTCCATGGATTTCGTCATGCGGCTCTGACCGTTAGGCGAGCAATGGGTTTGACCTTGACCCACGGTCTTTGACCTGTGACCTGGAACTTAGCGTTCAGTAACCTCAGCTGTAACGTCAAAACATCAGACACGTATTGCCAGGAAACGTCATGTGACCGCAAGCTCTGGGATCAAAAATTGCGATCATGTTTATTTGACCTTGGTCTTTGACCTATGATCTTGTGAAGTGACCTTACCATACAACCCTGATAATATTACGCTTTTATTGCACAGCTACGTCTGCAATGCATTTGAAGTGGTGTGACCACAGATTATGGCTATTTAGAAATATATGTCTATATATACGAGCTGCACCGCTGTTGCAGTCGTTTTGACATTGCAAAGACCTCCCTACGGACCAACTCTAAATGGATTGCGGTGTCGAAGTCTTGCGTCAGAAAAGAGAATATCAATAGAGGATCCAAGATCTGATCCTTTTCTTCTCTCCTTAAGCTTACCTGGGCTGTTCTTCTTCTCTGTAACCTCACCTCCTGGTTGCAGGATAAAGACCCGCGGCACCATGTCATGGTGCTTGCGGGTGTTTCTAATAACCCAAAATTATTATTTTTCAATGGAGGAACTTGAGTAACGTAAGCAAAACGGTCATTCGATAACAAGGGACAAAATTAAAAAAAACTAATCTTCACGCTGGCAAGCCTCTTCACGTACCCTTTTAAATCCTACCTGTGCCCCAAGCTCGGCATCTCTGCCGTAGCAATCCCCTTCCCTCGCTAGTGTTGCTACACTTCGCGACCCATTCCTTGAAATAAGATTCGTCCCTTTGTTCTGCGACATTAAAGTAAACGCCCCTCCCGAAAAATTCTCCCCCACACTTTAGAGGCGGGCAAAGGTGCATTGCACAGAACGCCTTATAAAAAGCCCTTAACTAACTGTTCTTCTTCTCGCTGTGCCGCCAACACCGTCACAGGCGGTTTTACCGTGACTGGTAGCAAAGAAGTGCCATTCACATCGTATTTGAAAGTCTATCTCGTGATAAAAAAGATTACTAAAGTTAAACTTATTTTTGTATTGGCCACCCCACCCGTCTGATGCGTAATTTATTTTCTTCAAACCTGGCATGTGGGTGCGTAGCCAAAGTACGAGTTTGTGCTGCATGGTATGAACCATGACGTGAGAGTTCTTTAAGTCGTCACTTAAAAAGAACGCTTCTACTGCACCGGACTCCAGCCTCGGTCCAGTATGCAACAAAAGGGTATACGGTCACCTGCTTTGCAGATCAGTGATACGACTAAGCAGTATTTTGCGCAATGCATGTATGGGAATTTTTTGAGAAGTCACCGATGACTACGGCTTTCCCCCCCCTTTGGTGCCTTTTCCTTCAAGTTTGCTATATAATGCCCTTGAGCATTGGAGATGTAGTGGTGACGGGTGAGGTTACATACTCTCGCTCAGGGAATCAACATATTGCTCTATATTTTCTACACAATCCTGAAGCGTCGATTCTCTGATTTTGACCATTGTTTGAACGTAAAATCTTCAGAAGCCATTTACACGGAGTCAAAAGAGAATAAATACTCCCTAATCCCCTCCTCTCCAGGGCTCCGTTGACGTGAGGGTGTCCACAATCACCGGACCTGTCATATGTTTCAAACGTTTCGCGACTTCTTCGGCATAATCACGGACGGTGCTTTGCTAAAGGTGTCGGGTATGACGTACATTTGACCTTTATGACCTGATTTGACCTTAAAGCTATTTATTTAAGTATATGAAATTAAGCTCAAATAAAACATTCTACAGCCATCACAAATCCCGAAACACGCGTTGTCCTATAACCCTCTTAATTGGCGAGATCTCAGGGGAGGTATTTCAGGACCCTCTTCATTGCGTGTTGACGCCAGACCACCCTCCACTGTGCGGGTTAAAAACACAAGAAGACATAAAAAACGGATGTTCTAACCTATTTTATCGGACGGAGAAAAGTTCAATCTTTAATTTGAGACAGTTCATTTTGAAAAACAGGTGTACCAGAAAATTTTGGATATGACCTTAGGTCCAGGTCAAAACATAACTTTTTTCACAAGTGACCTAGGGTCAAACGGACTTCAGATTTGGGTTCGTCGGCTCATTTTGAATAGGCAAATGTATCTGTAAAGCATAATTCATCAGTTTCCGAGGGTTTTGTGGTCACCTAAATAATGCACTGTAAGCAGATTTTCCAAAAAAAATGTCTGAGGCAATAACTTTTAAAGTTTTACTCCGATCGAGCTAAAACTCTCAGATTCGGCTTTGGGGCTCATAAGAACTCTTTATACCCATTTTAAAGAAAATCGAAGAGGTACCGTGTAGGCCTTGGCCGATTGGTGCTGGAATCGCCCAACTACAGTTTTAACTCGGCACTGCCTCGGTTCTTTTCGTACCTACCAACGCCTGCGGGGTCGGATTGGACCCGTTATCTTGACCCGTATTGAGCGTTAGAACTTAAATTAATAACATTATGAACGCATCGACCAGGATGAAATGAATTTATACTTTTTTAGTTGTATTACAAAACCCGACAAGTTTCGGCCTCCGCCATCTTCTTGGAGTGATACAATTACTCAAAGATATCAGCACAAAAAATCCAACATCGTGACACAGTATGCATGGTTTATAGTCCGGACAACTTCACTCTTAGACGACAGAAAACAAACGCAAGGAACATGGTAATACATTGTTTTTTTGGGTTTAATCTTCGCCCCGTTGGGGATGTTTGAACATCCCAATTCAGTTTTTCCGGATTGACGAAAAAACGGCGGCGCAAAGCGCCGCCGTACTTGGCACACCTTTGTCTGGATTAATTCTGCAACTTTCCCCAAAATTTTAAGGTTGGGTTATCTCAGGTCAGGTCAGTACCTACAGGTCGAGTGAACTCACCTCAAAAACAAAGTTTAAGGTGGCATAAGTTAGAAATGGGTGAATCTGTCGGATTGAAACTTATACCACATCCTGGGCCCACCGATTGCTACAACATATGCTTCGGAATTTTTCATATCGATGACCTAAGGTCAAGTACGGACCATGACCTCTGCATTGGAAATACATGGGAAAAACAAAATTTGAGCTGTATTTGTGTATATACAGCTGAGAATGCCTTCATATTCTCCAAATCGTAGTATCCTGGGTTCCTTTCCAGATAATTGTTGCAATGTTTGACCTGCGACCTCTGAGAGGTCCTCTGGGGCTATTTAAGCAGTTTTCAGACTTGGTAAATAACTTTGCATGAAATGATGATACCGCTTTTATTTTGATGATAATGTTATAAAAATTAACCGGCAATCGCTCATGGTATAATGAAATTGAAAATGCCAAATAGTATATTGATATTTCGACGGCGTGTCTTCTTCAGGAGCAAGTTTTGAATTTGAAAGTCATTGATAGCAATGATTTTTAAATTCAATTTGAATTTAGGGCGAACAACAAGCAGGTACAGGTGAAAACAATGTTTAACATCTCGCAAAGGATACAGTGTGATGAGGTACCTAAAAAAGAGACATTTAAAAACTACAGGATACAGAAACTAAACACACATAAAAGCACAGTATGCAACAAAACTATGGATATAACAGTTAGTAAAAACAATTTTCAGCGATGGATGTGTGGTGGTGTGGCGGGTGTTTATGCGTGGTGGTTTGGTCTTAAGTGGTATAAGTGAATGTGTATGGTACTGGTTGTAGGAGGCGCCACGAAGAGAATTGCTTATTTATTTGAAACTCATAAGCCTAACTTAAAACTCATAAGCCTAACAACCCACTTCGACCCATCGTATCGGCCTGTGGGGATCCATTGGACAAGTTGTGATGGGTCCTCGAGCGTATTATCACACAGCTATTAGTATTTGTCCCGGCTCATCTTACAAACACCTACGACTCTTTGGACAGAATCAAGGTAAAATTTCCATACAACTTCCCAGCCGGTACAATAGCCTTCACTATGGATGTCAATAATCTCTATGGTAACATACCCACAGCAGAGGCCATCAGCTCGACGATTGAAATGATTCGTACTTACACCAATAAAATCAACTTATTTGGCCTTACTATTCCTGACTTAGAATCTCTTTTAAAACATTGTCTTCACAGCAATTACGTCAGATTTGAGGGGAAATATTCAAACAAACTAAGGGCATAGCAATGGGCAGCTGTATAGCACCCCCATTGGCAATCCTTTTATGACCACCATTGAATCCCTGATCCTATCAGCCAGTGAATTGCAACCTATCATTTACTTAAGATATATAGATGACATCTTTGGAATATGGACACATGGCTCAGAGACCCTAACAAAATATTTCACTTTCATCAATGATTTTCACCCGGCTCTCAAGTTCAGCATAGATAGGTCAGACCACTCTCAACTTCAACAGATTCCATTTCTAGACACCCCCCTGACCGTACATCCTTCTGGAAAGTACACCACAGAACTCTATATAAAACCCGTGGCCGCACCGTTAATTCTACATTTCACTTCCGCTCATCCTATACAAACTAAAAGATCAGTTATACACTCACAGTCACTTAGAGCCATCCGGCTGGAATCAGACCTACCTGCAAAAAACCGTGGCCTAGAAAAAATCATGGAACTATTTATGTCGAACGGATACCCGGCCAAACTCATCAAAAACATACAAAACCCTGCCAAATATAAACCATGCCAACCACGTCCCAAATACAAGAACAGGAACACAACTTACATCTCTCTCCCATACATTGATGAGCAGTTGACGCACAAGATCACCACCGCAGCCAGATCCACAGACCTAGACATTACGATAGCCTGGATGAGTGGTGAAACACTCTCAAACATCCTCATAAGATCAGCACTAAACCCACCACCATGCCCTAAAGGACACAGGAAATCATGCAGCACATGCGACGCCGGGTTACGAGGGAGGTGCCACATCAAAAACACAGTATACCTTATCACTTGCCTACTTTGCAACATGTTTTATACAGGGGAAACAACTCGCCAAATTCGTCCTCGCTTCATGGAACATTTAGGACACGCTAGGAGAAAAGAAAAGGGTAAGTATCTAGGAGACCACGCCATATTACATCATCCCACTACACGCATCACAGACAAGGACTTCGCAATAAAAATTATTAATGTTTGTAAAGACTCGGCAGAATGCAAAATTAAAGAATCAATAGAAATCCGAAACCGCAGACCACAAATAAGTAAGCAATTCTCCTCGTGGCGCCTCCTACAACCAGTACCATACACACACACTTATACCACTTAAGACCTAACCACCACGCATAGACACCCGCCACACCACCACACATCCATCACTGAAAATTGTTTTTACTCGCTGTTACATCCATAGGTTTGTTGCATACTGTGCTTTTATGTGTGTTTAGTTTCTGTATCCTGTAGTTTTTAAATGTCTCTTTTTTAGGTAACTCATCACACTGTATCCTTCGCGAGATGTTAAACATTGTTTTCACGTGTACCTGCTTGTGTGACAAAGATTTTGTCAGTCTTTAATTAATTCATAAATTTTAGTATCAATTATTCGACAGAATCGTCTCATCTGAATTCATTACCCACCAACATGCTCTCGTCAGGCTGTGTGCTCAGTCCTGTTCCCATCCACGAGCGTGTGAACGCCGGCGTGCCATTCTGTGAACGCCCGGGTTATCTAAGACGGCTTTTAGTGGTATCAAGCGGCTCCCTCTGATGTCTAATGGACACCTGCGCTGTACTGTACGGCATTGCCTTTGATGTCTCAGTCCATCTGAGTTCCCAGCGACAGTGATAGGCGGCCCCTTTGTCATATGCCGCATGCATTAGTAGCGTCCGTCGGCTGTGACTGAACCTCCGTGTGAAGCCAGGCTTGTTTCATTAATGTTATCGAGATGTATCCTTAGTGTAAGTGCTGCCGCCTTTGATATTAGCCGCCGCCGACGTATATAAACTCCCTGTGTTTTGTCAATAGCAGGTCAGTATCAAGCCAGTGCCAGTGTTGGCACGAGCCTCAGTGCAACGCTCAGTAGACGCTGTTGTGACAGCGAGTAGATAAATGTAACAGTGTGAAGAACTGTTTTGGTAGTGTTTGGTCTAAAAGCTAAGTCATAAAATATATATATTAAAATCCGAAGAAGCTGCCTGTCTATCGCAAACACAACAAACTAGAGGTCCGCCATTACGCCACGCACTCACAGCCAGGCCCAAGAACAAGTCTTGGCTACATATTAGCCTGGTGCCGTGACCTTCGGATTGAATTACATCGGATCAAGTTACATTCCGAATTTTGCAAGTTTGGATGCTCGTGACCAACTTCAAGTTTCTCTAAGCCACGAGACTTAGAAAGATTTTTTTGACTTAGCAAGCGGCCATCGACCATTCACAACTCTACCAAAACGTCACTTTGAGTCTAAAACATTAGAGAATCAGTTTGTCAACAGAGACCCAACTACCGTCTAATTCGCAAGATTCGCCTCTATAAACACCATTGGCAAGAAAACATTTCGTGTCTAAGTTCAAAAACGGCTGTAAAAGCCATAAACCTTTTTCTCAGTAGCCGTCCATACGACGCCGCCGCCGCTGTTAAGCAACCAACCCGCGCTGCAGCCGGCCACCGACGAGACCTGACGTCGCACAGCGCTGCCCGCTCCTACGTCACCGGTTGCATCACTCAGCCGTAGCTGGACCGCCTGCCCGACACTGGTGATTCATCAGCCGCTACACTAGTCGCCGAGCGCCTAGCACGCTCCACTGCCAGAGGCGTACACAGGAAAAGAAGTGTGTCAACATCCAACTTTAGTATATACAACCCATATATTTTTGGAATCCGCATGGCCTCAGGAATACTTCTATCTGGTTTTTAGAGCTCTACGCGGGTTCTGAAAAATCTTCATCCAGCTTTAGTCTACCACAACTCATCTAGAACTTCAAGTTTTCTTCAAGTTTCATCAACATCTCTACTAGTACGCCAATTCTTTTCTTTTTACGCCAATTCGAGTTATTAGCCGACTTCTCCACTTCAAAAATAGTCTACCACCACTTCAGAAAACAGTTTTTCAACGCTTCCAAAAGTTTTTCAACGCTTCCAACAGTTTTTCAACGCTTCCAACAGTTTTTCAACGTTTTCAAAAGTTTTTCAACGCTTTCAGCAGTTTTTCAACGCTGCCGATAATTTTCCAACGCCACTAGAAATTGTTCGACACATCTCTTCACCACCATCTGTGCTTCATACAGCAGCCATCACTTCACCATCTGGGCTTCATACAGTGGCCATCGCTTCAAAGTTCACAAGTAAGGTGATTCCTTAACCTTTCCTTAAAAAAACTGTTGAATTTTCACTGGCTTATTGCATTTGTTTGAAAATATGACTACTGCAGTTGAACATACTTTGATTGATACTATGCGAGACATCTCGATGGAGATCCGAGATCAAGGTCTTACGCAGCATGTAAGATCATTCTCTGGAGAAAGCTCCAACAAATTTCATGAATGGGCTAGGGATACGGATTCAATCGCCTGTACCGCCGGTGACAAGCGGATGATAATTTTGGCAACCCGAACATTAAGTGGACCCGCAGGGAAATTCGTCTGCAGGTTACTAACTGAAAATCCAATCTCAAATGGCTGGAACTAAGCAAAGAGATGAGGGACAAATATAGCCATCTGAAGGATCCATACTGCGCGCGCGAAAAGCTACAAAAGGTTAGGCAAAAGAAAGGCGAACTCATGCAAAATTTTTCTGAATGTCTCCAGGACGTTGCTAGTGAAGTTTTCAACAACCCAAACAGTGCCGATTGCCAAAGAACTTTGGTAGAAATCTTTCAGAAGGGTGTAAATGATGACCGACTTGCTCGAGCATTGATCCGGAAAAAATTTGCAACACTTCAGGAGGCTGTCAAATTTGCAAGTGACGAGCAGCAAACGGATCGAACCTTTGAGCTCTGTAGAGGTAAATCAGATGTAGAGAAACCGATGGAAATAGACGTAGTTCGAAATGATGCTCAAACGGAGAGGATCGATAAGTTAGAAAAGTGTTAACACTTAAACCAACACAGCAGGCAGATGAACGCGTTTCGACAAAAATTGTCTTCTTCAGCATCTATGGTAGGAGGGATAAGGAACCCGTCATCAAAACATTCAGCAGTTTCATCGTTTGGATTTTTGTGCAAAATTATCGTGCGATAGAAATATAAAGGCATCGTTTTTGAGGATATTCCAATAATGCTTCTTGAATTATTCTAAAATGTATACAAGCAAGCTTCGATATGAGACAATCTAGCCTTATCACTTGTTTTAAATAATGTTCTATTTTTATTTTATCATCATTATTGTTTTGTTATTATTATATAAAACTTTCTTCTCTCTCTTTGCTTAACCAACTCCTAATACAGCCGCAGATTTTGCCCATTTCATGAAGCCTGGCCTAAGATTAAAAGTATCATTTTTAGCTATATGTGCTGCTTCTGTAGCTTTCCTATTATCTTTGTTTTTACAAACTGCTATAATTTTAGCTCTATCCCAGTTTGGTAGATGATTTGTTTTCATGGAATGTATGACAAATGCACTGAATTCTGAGTTGTTTCGAAGGTCTCTTCTATGTTCTTTTAATCTTGTTTTTAGACCCCGTCCTGTTTCACCTATGTACGCTTTCGTGCACGACCCGCACGGCACCTGGTACACTACACTTTTTGGATCTGAGTCATCTGATCTTTCTTTTTCGCTAAGATGCTACTAAGTTTTTTTAAAAATCCAAACGATGAAACTGCTGAATGTCTTGATGACGGGTTCCTTATCCCTCCTACCATAGATGCTGAAGAAGACAATTTTGTCGAAACGCGTTCATCTGCCTGCTGTGTTGGTTTAAGTGTTAATATCTGTCAACCACTGTTATTAGAAAAGTGTTCTTTCGGATGTTGGCTCAAAAATAGACAAGTTAGCTAAAACGGTAGGCAAAAATAAAAGAGCTGGACCTCCCAGTTAACCCCAAAATCACAGTCAACCCCCACCTCGACGTCCATACCAGGGACCACCTCAAAAAATCAACGCCATTTTCAGGCGCCTCCACAAAACGATCGCCAGTTTCAACGGCAATCTCAACCAAATCATTGGCAAAAGCAGCTTCAGAATCAGCATCAAAGCACTCACTTTCAGAGTCAACCGACTGCCCGACCCGGTTGCAGGACCAAATGAGCCGCCCCGAAGGTATCAATGGACCCATGATGGTCGCCCAATTTGTGCCTTTTGTGAGAAGATTGGACATACCCAACGTGTATGTAGAGCAAAACAAGCCGCATTCTCTGGCCCTCAACAGCCAGAAAACTGAACAGTCCATCTGTTGTCGGGACCGGACAGACGGAAAACCTAGTAACCCCAGGTCCCAGGGACAATATCGCCAGAATTTTTATTAAACGTGACACCCCCATGTGTTGGATTCACCTAGGAAACCGTAAAGCGTACACTCTTGTAGACACAGGTGCTGATATTTCGATCGTGTCGCAGGAATTTTTTGATAAAATCTCGTCCAAGCACGTTTCGGACTTCTCCAAAAATTGTGCCCCTCTTGAATCTGTTACACGACACAAGCTCAAAAACTTTGGCACAGCGACACTACCAGTTGAAGTTTCAAAATTTTGTAGGAAGTTCAAATTCCAAATTGTGAAAGGTCTAAAGCATGCTTGCACCTTAGGTAATGATTTCCTTAGTGAATTTGGTGTCAAGTTAGATTTCGGCAAGAAGACGATGAACATTCATAACAGCGTGATCCCTTTGAGGCCCCAACATCTAAACTGCCAATCAGTCACCTCATTGGTAAGGTTACCGGAAAAGACAACAATTCCAGCACAATCATATGTAGAAGTTCCAGCGTACGTAAATCGCGTCCAACTGATTGATCAGGACTGCGTGATCCAACCATTGAGTAATGCGCCATACTTCTGTGACGAACCTGGACTCATACTACTCAACTCAGTGAGTAAACCCAATGAGAAAGGTCACCTGCCAGCTGTGATTGTGAATACCACAACACGTGATCACACGCTGCCTTCCGGACAAGTCATACGACTTGCAGAGATGCTTGATGCGTCGGAAATCAACGCTGTTGAGCAGAGTGAACCGAGTCAGCCAGATAAACCAAATAAGCAGGTTAACGTAACTTCAAAAGTAGAATTAGACCCCGCCATGAAGATTCAAAAAAGCTGACCTCACTCACGTCCCGGAACATCAGAAAAATCAAATTGAACAACTCATTGAACGCAATTCAGACCTTTTTGCTAAAAACGAGACTGATTTAGGCCGTACCGATTTGGTTACCATGAAAATTGACACTGGAAACAATGCTCCGATCAAACAGCGACCTTATCGTCTGCCGTTTAGCCAAAGGCAAATGGTAGAAGACCAAACTGATGAACTTCTAAAAGCAGGAGTCATTCAACCAAGCCAGAGCCCCTGGGCCAGTCCAATAGTCATTGTAGACAAAAAGGACGGTGGAAAGCGTTACTGCGTGGATTATCGGAAACTTAACCAGGTCACTGTTAAAAATAGTTACCCACTGCCGCGTAATGATGATATCTTAGCATCGCTTGAAGGATCACAGTACTTCACCTCTCTAGACCTGAAAAGCGTTATTGGCAAATTGCCATGGCCGATCAAGACTCAATTGATAAAACTGCGTTTACATGTTTTTTGGGACTTTATTCCTGGAATGTGCTTCCTTTTGGATTGACCAATGCTCCTGCGCTATTTTCGGAACTCATGAACAAAGTTTTGCAAGGCATACAATACAAATATGTAATCGCTTATATCGATGATGTCATCATATTCCCAAAAGCGTTCGAAGAGCATCTAGAACACATCGAGGACGTGTTCAACAGGCTGCGTAAGGCAGGCCTGAAGCTCAAAATGTCAAAATGCGATTTCCTCAAATAGAAAGTGAAATACCTTGGACATGTAGTCTCCGCAAGTGGCATTCAGCCGGACAAGTCTAAAGTAGAAGTCATCAGAGACCTCAAAGCACCTACAACAGTCAAAGGTGTGCGGTCATTCATTGGAATGTGTTCATACTACCGTAGGTTTATCCAAAATTTTGCGAAAATTGCGAAACCCCTGACGGAATTGACAAAGAAAAATGCACGTTTCCACTGGACCGACGAATGTCAGGAATCGTTTGACACTTTGAGATTAGCTTTGACTGATGCCCCCATTTTGGCCTACCCAGATACTGGAAAACCGTACAAATTGTACACCGACGCGTCGAAGCATTCGATTGGAGCTGCCCTTGTTCAAGAAACTGACCAGGGTGAACGTGTGATACAATACGTATCGCATCAGCTCAACAAATCCCAACTCAATTGGCCTGTCATAGAAAAGGAAGGATACGCTATCGTATATGCCGTACAAAAGCTCCGTCCATACCTTCTTGGTTCAAAATTTACAATTATGACAGACCACAAACCGTTGAAACATTTGTTCACTGCAGAGATGAGAAATCCACGAATTTAACGTTGGGCAATTATTATCGACGAATACGGATGCGACATCCAATATGTCACAGGTAGACAGAATACTGTGGCCGATAGCCTCTCCAGATTGGAACCTCAGAGAGATGAACCCATGGATATAAACATCATCGACTCCGATCATGCACCCCGTGTTGAGTTGGATTCCACGGTAGAACCGTGCCCCTCTGATGAAAATGCAGACCCAAAGGAGAAATTCCAGGAATTTCTTGCGAAACATCCAGATCTAGAAACCCTCCAGAACGAGGATGAAGAGATTCAGAAGATTATCAAAATCTTGAAAGATCCAGCCGATCTCACAATGATGTTGCTAAACATTATGTAGTGCTAGATAGTATACTGTATCGTATTACAGATACTTCGAAATGTACCCCTCATCCCGGTATTCAACTGTGTATCCCAAAATTTCTGCAAAAACCGTTAGTTGAAGAAATTCATTCAGGTTATTTTGGTGGTCATTTAGGAATTGACAAAACGTACGATAAACTTCGATCTCGTTATTATTGGTCAGGCATGTATCGTGACGTGGTGAATCATCTGAAAATTTGTGTAGCGTGTAACATGCGGAAACTCAGAAAACAACGACCGTCCCTTCAGGACATGCAAATCCCGAAATATCCATTCGAAATGATAGCGATCGATACTTGTGGTCCGTTCCCTCAGAGTTACAATGGAAATCGGTTTATTATTAACATAGTTGATCTATTTTCTGGTTGGCCCGAGTCGTTCGCCACTGATTCCAAAAGCGCAGAAACAGTCGCTCAAATACTCATCGAACACATCATCCCTTGACACGCATGCCCCCGTGTCATTGTTTCCGACAATGGAACAGAATTTTGTAACGTAGTCATTGACCAGATTTTGGCATTCTTTAATATCAGACACATTAGGACATCTGTTTATCATCCCCAGTCCAACGGACGTTGTGAAAGGTACCATCGTGTTCAAAATGATATGTTGGCAAAGTTAGTGAGTAAAAACCAACGCGACTGGGATACAAAGCTTCCTTCAATTCTTTCGGCCTATCGTACTGCCAAAAACGAAACTACAAAACACAGCCTGTTCTATGTTTTGCATGGACGTGACCCTGTGTTGCCAATGGACAAACTATTGTCACCCAAGTATAGGTACCAAGGCGAAGATTATGTCCCCACCATGCTAGAAAATCTTAGTCGTGCATATCATGAAGTTCGGCATAATTTATCCCTCGGACACAAAAAGAATAAATTGTACTATGATCGAAAAACACAACCTGTAAAATTCAAAGTTGGTGATATGGTGTACTTTCGTGATCCCACCACAGTCCCTGGCTCTACAACAAAATTAACCTCTCATTGGAAGCCATACTATCGTGTAGTAAAAGCGCTCAGTGATGTTACTTTAGTTGTCAAACACCAACTAGAAGGTGGAACAAAAACGGTAAACGCCCAAAATCTCAGACGTGCTGACCCCAACACACCGTGGTGTTACCTTTCGAACGAACCAACCCATATTAATCAGAAACACGAAGAAAAATCGAAGTCTCAGATCCCAATCAGAATTCAGCCCCCACGTAGTTCAAAATTTTCTTATGATGATGAAATGGATGTAACGCCTTTGCCAGTCAGATTCTCGGAACCCGCGCCATCTGATACTCAATTCAATACTAGTTCTGGCAATTCAAAACCCGATGTACCCTCTGAAGATGAGGATGATATTCCGCTGTCAAGGTTGGCGAAACGGATGCATAACCCTACCTCAGACGAGGAGGATGACATTCCTTTGGCGAAATTAGCCAAACAGATTCAAGAAAAGAGAGAAAGGGAGTCAAAACGTAGCTTAGAATCTCCAATACCGGACGCAAAAAGAGTTTGTGAACCATTGGATTCGGATCTCAATCCAGATGCAACCGCATACGTGCCGGTCAAGCGCGACCGCGACATAGAATCAGAAGATTCTGAAGATGATTGTCCCCCAAATAAAGTCATCACTGCAGATGACTCGTCTGATTCAAAAATATCAGACATTGAGAGTACAAACGTAGATACCTTAGATATAGATATTGTACAGTGTAGAAATCTCGCTAAGAATAGTGTCAATACACGCAGCAAATGTAATGTATCTGAGGAAACGTCAAGTTCCTCTCTGAATACTGAACAGAAGATGGAACTTTTCAAAATGTTTAGCATGAACATGGCAAATATCAGCCAAAAGATGGAAAATATGGCTGCCATGTTGTTGAAGTAATATGTGATAACGTAATTAGTCGGATTCTTCACCTGAGAGTGAAATGAGTACTTTGACATAACCGGATCATCAGATACTGGATGAAATGGACTCATTAATTGGATATTGGTGATTTGACAAGATGTCAGATATGATCAGATGACGTGCTAAATGGTTAGTAAAGCCGTAATTAGACGATTAAGGTGTTTAAGAAATGTCTTAGGTTAAGTCACATTACCATTCAAATGTTTGAATGTTCGATTTGTATATGTTGCGGATGAGAATTATGTTTTGGATCGTGTGTTTAGTATTGTTAACCCTGAATGCATGTTTTGAGATCATGTATTTGGTGTTGCTCACTTGAAATGAGCATGTATTTGTATTCATAGCTTATTTGAAATATTTTATATATCATAGCTTATTGTATTCATGAGCTTATTTGTATTCTTAAGTTGATGGGAAATGAACCAGAGGAAACGAAAATTTTGGATGACTATCCAAAACGTCATTTGAAAAGGACCTCGCGCTGTGATGTGACAAAGATTTTGTCAGTCTTTAATTAATTCGTAAGTTTTAGTATCAATTATTCGACAGAATTGTCTCATCTGAATTCATTACCCACCAACATGCTCTCGTCAGGCTGTGTGCTCAGTCCTGTTCCCATGCACGAGCGTGTGAACGCCGGCGTACCATTCTGTGAACGCCCGGGTTATCTAAGACGGCTTTTAGTGGTATCAAGCGGCTCCCTCTGATGTCTAATGGACACCTGCGCTGTACTTTACGGCATTGCCTTTGATGTCTCAGAGTCCATCTGAGTTCCCAGCGACAGTGATAGGCGGTCCCTTTGTCATATGCCGCATGCATTAGTAGCGTCCGTCGGCTGTGACTGAAACTCCGTGTGAAGCCAGGCTTGTTTCATTAATGTTATCGAGATGTATCCTTAGTGTAAGTGCTGCCGCCTTTGATATTAGCCGCCGCCGACGTATATAAACTCCCCGTGTTTTGTCAATATCAGGTCAGTATCAAGCCAGTGCCAGTGTTAGCACGAGCCTCAGTGCAACGCTCAGTAGACGCTGTTGTGACAGCGAGTAGATAAATGTGACAGTGTGAAGAACTGTCTTGGTAGAGTGTTTGGTCTAAAAGCTAAGTCATAAAATATATATATTAAAATCCGAAGAAGCTGCCTGTCTATCGCAAACACAGCAAACAAGAGGTCCGCCATTACGCCACGCACTCACAGCCAGGCCCAAGAACAAGTCTTGGCTACAGCTTGCTGTTTGCCCTAAATTCAAATTTAATTTAAAAATCATTGCTATCAATGACTTTCAAATTCAAAACCTGCTCCTGAAGAAGACACGCCGTCGAAATATCAATATACTATTTGGCATTTTCAATTTCATTATACTATGAGCGATTGCCGGTTAATTTTTTACAACATTATCATCATGACTTTCACGCTCATTACAACACTTCAAACTCTTAAAGCTTTTATTTTGATGTAATTGCGCTCGGATTGCTATGGCGAGTCGATTGATATGCATATTGACTATGTTAGGTTAAAAAGTGACCCTGACCTGACCCGACGTCAGGTCATTTTTGTGTTTTAGTATGGTCATATTATACATCATTCGATTTGCCGTGACGAGAGGCAGTGAATGGTGCCTACAAAATGATTCTAACTCAACTCTCAGACGCTAGAGCCAAAAACTCGACTCAAAATCCAACTTTCTTTGACTGACCTGTCATGACATCAATATTGACCTGAGCCAAAGTTACTGAAATAGTTTCGTCATGAATATGTACAATATATCCACCAGCGTTCGCATTTTTTCGCTACTCTGCATAGGGGCAGAGTTCGAGGGGGTGTTCAAACACCCCCCCCCAGGGCGAAGGTGGCCCGGAGGCATGAAACAACTGCGCTACCACTGAATTAAATTAATTTCTACGGGTAAATTACGCTGTTCATAGTGGGTTTTAGTTCTCGAATGTGGATTGCCTCAGCAATTTTGAGGTCTGCGTTGTCCTTGGTAGTAGCAATAATTTATATGGAAAAGTGTCGTTAGTATCTTTCTGTTCCATGACCGGGTGAAAATTTAGCATGGTGGGCGTTCCAGCACAGACCGACCAGGCCCCTTCATAGCATAGTCTCGGATTTCGTTCCAATTTCGTCCACTGGGTTGTCAGAAGCGTGGAATCCAGATCTGAGGTTATTTCTTTCCTCAGACGTGCGGTTTCGAAGTTATAGCTAGTAGAAAATCGTGAAAACCGCCCTTTCGTCCAAACATGGTGATATACACCGATTATTTTCAGCCTTAACTTTCATTTCTTAGCTTCAAATGACACGGGATTAGATTGAGCATGTAAAAAAGTTGGAGAATCTCGTTTTTTATTCAAAATTTTCAAAATTTTTAGAGATGTTTGACCATTTTTTACAGCCATTTTTTCAAAGTGTGGCCAATAATTCACGTTAAAGCTATCCATAAAAAATACGCACCCATATCTTCTCTATTTAGTGAGGTCAATAACTTTTTGCGTTCTAGACTCGATCAATGTGTAATTAGCCATAGAATGACGCCATGCGCGCAAAATCGGCCGCCCGGCGCGCCCGGCCGTCGTCGGCGCGGCCGCCGGTGCGTGGGCACGGGTAGTAGATTGACTCGGGAACGTATGACCTCTTGCAATCGTGATAAAAACAGAAAAACAAGTGTTCAACAAAAGGGTGAAATGAATGCAATTTCAATTCGGTTAAGGGTGTACGACTCGCCATATCTTAACGTTTCCCATAACATCGATTACGGATTTGAGTCATACTTTTGGATTTTGAAAATGAAGACTTGTGAATTTATGCAACCTTGGTCTGTTTTGCATGTTGAATCGAAATCGCATCCAACACGGATGAACCTTGGCCGCAGTTGTGCGGTGTCCAACCCGGATTTGTGCATCAGTGCCTTTATGACACGCGCGAGGTGTCAGATGTCCCGCGCGCAGCTCATAAAGCTGAGAGCACATCTTCCACAGTTAGTATGACATTGTTACGGGGCAGTTCAGTGTGAAGTGGAGATAAGGCATGGCTTCAAGGTGGCTACTTCGTTTCGGACGCCAGTTTTCTGCTGTCGGTGTTGATGTTCACACTTTTATGCGACATAGGAGTGGTAGAATGCCAAGGGATAAGAGGACTTATTGTGCTGACTAGAAGATTTACTTATTGGTTAAAAATTGACTAATCAGCTGATTTTTTATCAATTAAGATTAAGAAAATATTCATATCAATCTGATATGGGTGCCAAGGAACACAGGCCCTAGTTAAGACCACCACGCCCTCCAATCCTCAGAGGTCTCGGCACGGTCCCGGTACAGACCCAGTCGATCCCGGCAAAGTCTTGGCCGGGCCCAGCATCCGGTCCCGGCTCCGGGACGCCGGGACCAAAAATTGAACCTCTGGTGCTGACCCCGTCGTGTGTTCTCCGCAAAAGACGCCTACTTACAAGACAGAGCAAATTTAAATTCGGAAAATGTCTCAATTGCTCAAAAAGAACCAGACAGCAGCCGGAGGAAGTTACCGAAGAGCTGCTCGCTGCGGAGACACAATCATCATCGACTGACTCTCTGAGGGCCCCAACAGTTTCAGCCGAAGTCGATGTTTCCCATGCACTGCCGCTGCTGGACGGGACTACCGTCAGAACAAATAGGCTTTTGGCTGAAATGATCCTTTGAAGTTTGTTTATTCTTCGCTGTGTGCTTTCAATTTCTAATTACCGTTTTCGAAACATAATAGGATGTGCTTGGGGTTTGCCATTTTATTTCAGAACCAAAGTGACGTCAAGGGGGAACGTCCATCCAAACTGTGAGCCAAAGTAGGCCACTTTCATGTCTCGATAGAAATTAAAGCTTGTATTTTGGTACATGGATTCAGCATCCCCTGCCTCCTCTGCTGGTGAACCGAACCAAATGCCACTAAATCTAATACACTACTGTCATAACACAGCCCTTTAGCTATCAATTCGCTTCCACTCAGGACCTGAATAATATTGATTCACCTTGCTTCAAAACACATACTTTATACCGTATGTTGTTTTCTTTCCTTACTCTTAATGAAACCTTACTGAAGCCGTAAAGCAAAAGATGAAAGAAAAAGAAAGACGAGAAAATATTTTTTGTCAACAGCACACCCTTACCTTACGAAAATTTCCACAATACCATGTGTTTATGTAGATGCATGTTTCCCTAGCAACAAACTTCTAACTCATAGTCTCCGCTGAGCACCACACGCGTGCGTGTCGTCGGTTGGCTGAAGTGCCAGTCGGCTATCGGCGGGGCGCGCCGGGCGGCCGATTTTCGCACGCATGGCGTCACTCTTTGGCTGATTAGACATCGATAAAATCAAGAACACAAAATATAAGAGGTGTCATGAGAAAGCATAGACACAGAAAACATTTTTACTGTAGCTTAATTTAAGGAGAATCACTGGCCACATTTGGAAAAAATTGTTTGGAAAATTCAATGGAGTCTTTCAAAAACTTATAAATATATTTTTTAAACTAAACGCTCAAAACTGGATAATAGAATGCTCCATACTACCGTATTCTAAATTAAGCTCAATAACGAAGGGCTACATAGAAAATACTGATTGTATGCCACCATGATTAGCAAAAACACAGATTACCACGATTTTCTGTAAGCTGTAACCCTAAAACCCGTATTTTGAGGAAAGAAATATTCTCAAATCTGAGTTCTACGCCACTGATAAACCTGTGTACGAAGTTGGAACGAAATCTGCTATGTATAATCCAGGTGGTGCCTGGTCGATTTGTCCTGGAACGCCCATGTGTTCTCCTAAGGGTGTATTTAGACGTCGAAGACGGGCGTCGCTCAGGTGTTCATTAAATCTTTCCCTTACAAGACGTGAACTTTCGCCAATGTAAATTTCGGAGGAACAGGAACGACACGAGATTTTGTGAATTCCGTTCATGATGCCGCATTTTGCCCTCAAGCCGTTTTCACATGTGTGGCAGCGCTTTATACCAGAGGGACAGTGGGGAGGCTAAGGGCTGACCAAACGAGTTTAGATTTTAGGGCCCATCACTAAAATCTAAACTCATTGGTCAGGCACTCCTCGCCTGGCGATGGTCTAAGACCGAAACGTTGCATTTACCTCATCCCATGTTTTTTTCTTCTTTATATTTACCTTGACTCAGCTTTTTTTTACTTTTTAGGGTTCAGACGTCTTAGTTTCTGGACTTTGGCTTTTTAGGCTGCAAGTGTTTTAGCGCTTTTACTGTCATCTGTTTATCATCTGTTTAGGGTCCTAGGTCATTCCCACAACGCTGTGCGGTTTACGGCACCCTATCTATAGCAGGCCTTCCGAGAACTTATCTCATTTGTCTTGGAACTAGAACTTTCCGTAGAGAAAAACTAAAAACCTACCTGAAATTTACCCAAGCAGCCGGCCACAGTTGTCAGCTGTTGGCGTGACGACATGCTGCCGTCACGGTGAGTAATGAGCCTATTTAAGCCTATTAAATATGGTAGTAGGTGCCAGATCATGACGTCATGCACAGGCGGAGGTTTATTTCTTACCATAAAGGAGCATTTTAAATATAACAATATTGAGCTTATCGTACATTTTTCAGAATAATCATGGACATTTTCATGATTTTCGGCTGAAAATATCCCCTATTACACTAAATTCCGGGATTCGACCAAGGTGCCACATTCCCTTTAACCTGAGCCAAAAAGTGACCGATACCGTGTCATATATCACATGGGCCATTTACCACCGTCAACGTTCTTCGCTATGTCGTAAAGGATCCAACACCGAGGGGGAGACTGAGTCAGTGCGAGTGTGGAGACTGAGTCAGCGCGAGTGTGGAGACTGAGTCAGTGCGAGTGTTGAGACTGAGCCAGTGCGAGTGTGGAGACTGAGCCAGTGCGAGTGTTGAGACTGAGCCAGTGGAGACTGAGTCGGTGCGAGTGTTGAGACAGAGTCAGTGCGAGTGTGGAGACTGAGTCAGTGCGAGTGTGGAGACTGAGCCAGTGCGAGTGCGGAGACTGAGTCAGTGCGAGTGTTGAGACTGAGCCAGCCCGAGTGTTGAGACTGAGCTAGTGCGAGTGTTGAGACTGAGTCAGTGCCAGTGTTGAAACTGAGTCAGTGCGAGTGTGGAGCCTAGGCGTTAGTGGGCCGGTACCCGGCGGGCTCCTTGTTACTGCAGCGGAGAGTCGCGTCACCAAATACGGGTGGCAGGATCCCGCTCAACGAGTTGAAATCTCTGTCTCTGCCGTTTGGTGGTAGATTCCAGAACATTTTTGTATCTTATTTTTTGGAAACGTGTTTTTTCGTAAGCAGCTTTGTTTGCACGCAAATTTATGTATTATTTTACGCATTTTCCGCATGCAGGCGTAAAGGGTATGTGACATATTGGTGTAATCCTGACTGGAGTGGTTTCGATAACCTTTTTTCGAAATTAAGAATTTCGCCTTATTTCTGCTGAAAATAGCTGATAGGGCCAATGTGTATAATTTGATTTTCCTTCGTCAGAAGGAATGTGTCTCCACAAAGCCGTGACGTCATCATCTGGTAATGCTTATGTCACTTAAAGGGAATGTGGCACCTTGGTCGAATCCTGGAATTTAGTGAAATTAGGCGTACTTTAAGCCAAAAATAATGGAACCACTCATGATTTCTCTGCAAAATGTACAATAATCTCAATACTTTGTTTTTAAAAAATACTCCTCTAGAAAAAGAAATAAATATCAGCCTGTGGATGATGTCACGATCTGGCAACCACTACCATACTTGAAACGCTTCAAGGGCTTCGATTGGCTGATGCTCATCGTGACGTCAGCATATGTCGTCACACCGGCAGCTCACAACAATGGCCGCCCGGCGACGGGCTGTTGGGGGGTCTGGTGTCAGGTAGGTTTTAGCTTTTTTCTACGGAAATATCGAGTTCCAAGACAAATGAAATATGGAGTACCGGGTTTCCCGACTTGCTTTACAACTTGGCTATCTCAGTTAAAATTACGTTGTGAAGGTGCCACATTCCCTTTAAAAGTCTGGGCATTTTTGCTACACATGAATAAGAAGGAAGTGTTTTGGACTATAACAGGCTATTATTAGGACCCAAAGTAGCACTTATAAATTGTGATATTTTGCTTGATATGTTATATCACGTAACGATGAAACTAGTCATTAAAGCAAGTTATACATACGCATGTATAAGCGCTTGTACCAGGTTTACGGAATGTTTTAAGGAGGTTGAATTTCGCTTGTCTTGCCCGCTCCGCCGGGCGTGAACATGTCATGTTGCCATGGTAACCAATTCCCACCTCATCTCGTGTTACCAGGCGGGGAGGACTGGCTTGACAGGGGTTGGGGGTGAATGTTGTTTCCTCTCTCCGAACGACAAGTTCTGTGATTGAAGAATACCGATCAAGCGGTTATCGGCATGTTCTATCAGATAGCTAAGCTGGTTCAAATCCCATTATGAAAGTGTCACATTCCCTTTAAGCGTCTCGTGTTTTTGTTCTCAACTTCGTACACGCAAATATTTATATTGCATGTTTTCGTGGGAACACAATCTTAAAGCGCATTTTTCGTATTGATAAATCTCTTGAAGGATGTTCTCCACCTGATGTCATAGCATCTGACTTATCCCGACCGATCGCAATCATACATAAACTATGTTGCACCCAACGTCAGGGGCGGACGCAGTAGCGCCGTTTGGAGGAGGGGGCAACTCGGGAGAAATCCTAAAACTTTTTTAGAAAATGGGACAAAATTTCGCAATTTGGGGGACATAACCCCGGCCACCCCCTCTGCGTCCGCCAGTGCCCAATGCAACCTATCTTAGGTCAACACAGCTCAATCTAGTCGAACCTAATCCATCCCAGCCAAGTATAGCCCAACTTAGTCCACCCTAACCCAGCCTAAACAAAAATCCTTATGAACAGATGTTTTACTAAAATGCGTGCAGGGCAATTCTCTGGAAACCTGTGGGGGAAATTTAGATCACTCAATGTTTGTTTATTCCCGTACCTGCGTTAGCAAGGCGCTCACCAGTATCCAGTGATGAAATCGTTGGAGACCTAATTGGGTCCGATTAGGCCTCTGAAACATGAACAGCTCGATGCCAGAGGGTATTTTTAAGTCTTGTTTAATTCATTGTTTAGGTGGCTACCAGTTGGGGAGCTCATACAGAGAGCCCGGATATCTGGTATCAGTTCGGGGATTGCTCGGTGGCTCAGGCTGGGAGGCGATCAGTGTCAGGTGGAATGGCACAGTCGTCTCATCACTTGTATGTCAGTGGTATATGCGCCCGTCGTTTCTAGCAGCGACGTTCGCATATTGGATTCGGGTTGAATCGTTTTGCCGCCAAGCCGTGACGTCCAAATGTGTGTTACCTGCCTTCCGGGTCTCACGTTGGGTTGGGTAGCAGGTTTCCGTTACTGAAAATATGTGCATTGTAGGGGCAATGTCCACTGCCCGACGCTGAACGCGCAGGAACAATATTCACATGATCATGATATTCTCTCGTTAGTTTAAGTATGTTTTGCCAGAAAACTCGTCTTGAAATACTGCAAAAGTCGCTTGGATCTTATTTGTTTCTAAAAAGAGAAAACCATGGTAACCTCCAGGACTCTGGACTAATCTTCCTTTCCGTGTATTGAGGCGAGCTTGCTGTGTGTGTGTTTTAACTTGAAGTTGTTAATTTTGGCCAGCAAGTAAATCAAGAGGATAGTTGGAAGGACGTTATTCAGTCTAAATCCGGAAATGTGCGTCAAAGCGCTTTATGTGCATGACGAGTAGTGCGTACGTAACGGCCAATGTATTTTCTACCGCCGTGAGCCGTAATGATAATACAAAAATGTGGTAAGAAAAGAGGAAACAAACTATTCTAGTCGACTGACAGTCATACACCATGGTGCTGACCGGTGAACATTTAAGCCAGGGTTGGCAGGTTTTTGCCACTGGGTGGTTTTTACCGCTATTTACCATGGTTAAAACCGGCTGGCATAAACTAGTTTTTGCCAGTTTTTGCCTTTTTTCCACATTTTAAAGAATAAAAGAAGATGGGAATTGTTATTGATAATACAAAAATAAATGTATTTTACAAGCCCTCATGCCTAAAAAACGTCTTTAAATCGACGTTACCCTTCTACTCCCTTTTGAACGGTGAAGCGGCGCTGTTCAGCATCACAGGAGTTCCTCATCGCTTAGCTGTCTTTCTGGACTTTTCGCTGGTAAGACCCAGCAAGAACTAATAAATATTATTTAAATATATTTTGAAATTTTGAATATCTTTTATATATTTTAATATATAATTTTATATTGATTATTTTATTATTATTAATTATGTAATATTTTATATCTATAAATACATTTTGAAATATCATGCTCTCATCTTCAGTCACTCTCACCTCATCATCATAAAAAGTGTTTCCGCACCCGGTGTCAGTCCTCACCCTGGTGTTCCCACGTGGGACACACAAAAATCATGCTCACATCTTTAGTCACTCTCACCTCATCATCATCTAAAAAAGACTTAGAACACGTCATAATGTTACGGATATTAAACCTGTCTGTGGTCCAGCACCCGGTGTGAATACGCTCCGTGGTGTTTCCACGTGGGACAAACATGATAATAAAAAAATCCATGGCTTAGGTCAAAGAATGGTTAAAGACTTATTTAGAGTTACTTTTCAGTCCCATCACGATACAGCAATTGACTTTAAACTAATTGCATAATATGTATAATGTATTGATAATGTATTCGTGCTCACGCTGTTTGAACGCTCCTTGCCACGATTTACGGACCAAAGTTCGTATGGCTAAAGTACGTATAGATAAACTTCGTACGCAAAAGTTCGTAAGCAAATGTACGTAGGGTATAAAACTCGTATACCAAAAGTACGTACGCAAAAGTACGTACGCAAAAGTTCGTAAGCAAATGTACGTAGGGTAACTCGTATGCCAAAAGTACGTACGCAAAGATACGTACGCAAAAGTTCGTAAGCGAATGTACGTAGGGTATAAAAATCGTATGCCAAAAGAACGTACGCAAAAGTACATACGCAAAAGTTCGTAAGAAAATTTACGTAGGGTATAAAACTCGTATGCCAAAAACACGTATGCAAAAGTACGTATGTAAAAATACGTAAGCAAATGTACATACATAATAAATGCATAAAAGGGGAGGCTCAAGCCCCTAGGCCACCTGAAATGCGATCATAGACAGGGGCGTCGCCACAGATTTTCGGGTGGGAGGGCCGGCGCCAGGGGGAGGGGGCTGGGGCTCGTGATGAACCCCTATGTTCACTCTAACGTGGCATTTTCAATAGTATTTCCAACCAAAAGCGGGGGACTGGCCCCACCGCCACTTTCCAAGAGCGGAGGGTCCGGTCCCCGAGGCCTCCGGTGGCGACGCCCCTGGCCAGTGGTCATAGATATCCGCCACTGCGCTCAAGCTATTTGAAAGCCCGGCGAGATGTGGGTAGGTGATGATTACCTCTGTACTTCGTGCCATGTAATTTTCCATGCGATTTTTTTCATGGCGAATATTTTACCTCCATGAAATTTACTCATACGAATTTGTGTCATTACGAAACATGTTATCCTTACGAACATTTTGATCCTACGTACTTTATCCCGTACGAACTTTTCCATACGAACTTTTTACATTACGAACATTTTACCCCTACGTACTTTAACCCGTACGAACTTTTTCCATACGAACTTTTTCCATTACGATTATTATCCACGTACGTACTTCATCTATACGTACTTTAGCCATACGTACCTTTGCGTACGTACTTTAGGCATACGAACTTCTTCCTTACGTACTTTGGTCCGCAACCCCCTTGCCACACAAAGCAAAATAATCAGCACCCACCATTGAAACATACGAAACCAAGTATGATACAACACCAATTAGCATGTTAATGCTTGAATGGGCCCAGCATACGTATAGATAATCGCCTCAATGAAACCCAGCAGTAATGGAAGAGAATATTTAAGTCCTACGCTTTAACGATCTTAGATTACCACGATACCTTTACTTTAAGGTAAGTTCAAGAGGGATTCCTTCACGCCAGAGTGACTCACACGGGGATGGAGGAATTCCTTCACCTTTGGGCCGTGTGTCAAACTGCTGCTAATGGCGCTGCCCGCTTAAAAATTTGTGAGGACACACGATAATCAAGTTTATCCCAAGTGCAATAAATAATCATTTCATCTTAAATTCTTTGCCTCTTTTAGCAAACATTTGGATATTCAATCATTTAATTTTCCATGTTATATGCTACGAGGTGTGACATCACATCCGGTGATCTGCGCTCAGCACTTACTGTTGGAGGGGCTGTTAAACTATAGCCCCAGCAGCAAGCACGACGAGCCGAGGGATCAGGCACATCATGTTGCTCGTATCAAGTTAAGCATATGTTAAATAACGTGCGGATCTAGGGATACTGAGCTTTGACTAGGAAACTAGGTTGGAACTACATTTCCTCTTATTCCACCAGGCATCGGACCTTTTTTGGTAAAATAATTCTGTCTCAGTCAAAATGGGAGAATATCGGATGTTTTTATAACCAGCCGGTGAGGAAGGCAGCGAGGAGCCCAGATTCGAAGAGCTTTTTCTCCTAACATTGGAAATTTCTTGTCCGCACGAGGTTGAAATTTGGCAGGTGGCGCCGCTCATGATATCAAACCTCATTTTCAAATTGCATAGACAAATTTTTTCCTGAGAAGAATCTACTACAAAAAGCTTCGTTTTACTTTTACAGCTACTTGCTCCCGATCACACTCAGCTCGAACGGAAGTTTTTTTAGATATGTAGGGAGTGGAAAAATACTAGCCACGCATGGTGCCACCTGAATGGGGTCCTTTTAATTAGGTGTCTCCCGTTCGCGCGAATACAATTTCCGATCACCTGGCGCTCGTATGAAGGAAGTAAAATAATAGCTGCAACACGACACTTTGGAGGAAGACGGTAAAGAAGGTACAGCTCCCTACAATTGAATCTGTACACACTAGGATCAGAAGTTTTTGTTATAGTGGGAGCGAACTACTGCTTGCAAAGTCGTGATTCAACACACAGCTTGTGTGTTTTGCCCTCAGCTATCGATTACGTGCCCACTAATACTGGGCCGTGACAGATTTAAGAAATTAATAGCAAGAAACTAAATTGCCACGAGACAGCCATCAAAACCGTTTTCTGCAAATTATTTTCAAAACTACGAATCTGGAACCCAGATTTTGGGACAACACCGAAAGCCACGGGCAAGACACGCTTGCTGTGTATTCCATCGTGGCCGAGGGAGCAATAGTTGTCCAGAATTTAGCCAAAAACTGCCGAGCCTAGTGTGTACAGATACAATTGCAGGGGGCTGTACGTATTTCCATCGAACCTTGTGATTTGATTTCTGAGCGTTCCCTTCGCAATTAGGAGTTTCATTGCCCACAAGAATTATACCCGCCCCATTGTGCCTCAGATCCACCTTCATTCAGTTCCAAATCCCAGGGCGCTAGGTGGGGAGCCGAAACTGAACAAGTTGGATTTTCCACTAAATTACGTGTTATTTTTTACTTATGTATTTTCCCAATCACTTTTCAAGTAGTGCCTTTCCAGCCAAATTCAATGGCCCTGGTGTTTATGAACTCATCAAAAGTATGGAATTAAGAAAAATTCGTGGAAAATTCATTCATATACTGTAAATATGTAAATAGGTAAGGGATGTAATAGGGTTTTAATTGACTCTCAAAATATTACTTAAATATTCCACTCGCCGGCTATCTTTTCCAATAAGAATTTTGCACTTGGCATCGTGGCGCAAAACCAGTTTCTGGCACACTGGATGTTCAACACGCGCATTGACGGAAGTCTGAGCCACTTTCGCATTAACATCGGATACCCGCCGCCCCCTAATATCTCGAGAACCACGCTATATAGCGGAAAAGTAAACGGCGTTGCATAGTACATCCAAGTCTCTACAGAAAAAATTCAACCTTTTTCAGGTCACAGTCTAGGTCACTAGAGGTAAAAACATACCACCATAGCGATAACATTTAAATAAAGATTTTCAGTCATTACATCTGACCTGGTAAAGTCAGAGCAAAAAAATGTAGGCCAGTAGAGTCCTCGCAGCAAGCCGAATCGAATGATTTCTAATATCACCTTGCTAGATGAAATCAGGTCAAACCTAGAATTTGACCTGACCTGAGGTCAGGTCAAGGTCAAATTATCTTTAATGCATATCATTATAACTGCAAGGATGAGGCAAACCTAACGCCGTGATAATAAAAGCTCTGTCACCATTTATTGCTAAGTTACTTTGTTTAAACCATTTCCCCGTGCATTTCCAATGGAGAGGTCATGGCTCGTACCTGACCTTAGGACATCGATATCAAAAATACCGGAATATATTTTAAAGAATATGGTGGGGGCTATTATGTGATACTAGTTTCAAGCGGATAAGTTTACATTGTTCTGAGTTCTGACTTATGCTATCTTAAACTTTTTTAGGTGAATCCTACCGGCAAGTGATATTCTAGCGCAGCTTTCACGGCGTGATGGTTTTTTCTTTTCTTTTTTTTACTTTTCGACTTTTTACTTTGGTTTGCCCCTCCCAAATCGACCGGCTAGATCCGCCACTAGTACCTGCCCCCGTCAATGCGCGGGTTGAACTCCCCCCTGAATTCGGCTCCTCGAAGAAGCAAAAAAAAAACGCGAAAGCGCTGAATAGCCCACGAAAAATATGAGGATCCTAAGTCAATAACTTTGTTTGCTCAGGTTAATACTGAGGTCATGATGAGTCAAAGGAGTAAAAGTTTTGAGAGTACTTTTTTAATCAAGCGCCTGACTGGGTTAACTTGGAGCCAATATTCAAGCGTCATTCAATTCCTCTCATTACAGCAAAGCGGGTGATGCTACCATTTCAATACAATAAGTCCTTTTAAGCCGTAGGTATGTTCAGAAATAGAGCCATTTTTTTACCAACTTGCTGTTTCTACATGCATTTCCAATGGACATACGTGACACGTATTTCACCTTAGATCTGCGATATAAAAAAATCCGGGAATAAGTTTTCTAGCCCCGGTGGGTCTATTGTGTGATAAGTCAGATCGATAGATCCTGACCTATGCAATTTTTAAACATTTTATGAGGTAAGGTCATTTGACCTGGCCTGGTGACCTGGCCTGAAATGACCCCAAATAATCATTGTCAGGAAAGTTGCGTATTCGGTCAAAGATAAGTGATGCCAGGTACGGCGGCGCCTTGCGCCGCTGTTTTCCGGCACCGTCGGAAAAACCCGAGAGGTTTTCAAACACCCTCTCCCCACTAGGGCGACAAAAGGGAAGTGAAATTACTCACATTGCCGTAACTTAACCCAGCGAATAGTTCGGAAATGATTTCATGGGCCCATATGGCGTCTGTTGCCTGTATTTTGATTTTGGATCCCCATGTCAGGATATAAAATATGATAGGTACATAAAAAATTGGTTGGTGGTAGAGGGTCAACCAAATTTTCTCAGTCCAGTACAGTTAGCGAGGAATCCTAACCAGAGAATTGTCAATGATATTGAAACATTCCTAATTATCTAACCAGATTCACATAATCAACAGCATAAGATCTCGAAAGCAATCGACATGCCGCGTTAAGCAAGCAATTAAAGAACCTTGACTTCTTTATAATTGAATTTTACAGCAGAGAAAGTCCACCGCTTTGCTTGAATATCAAATGTCATTAAATTAATTCGGTTTCTGAGCACATACTACCTGAGAAGGGTTCAGTGTACCATTAAAAAATGCCACCGTTCTGTTTGCTCAGTCAGCAAAATCGAAGAACTGTTTACTTAAAGGGAATGTGGCACCTTCATAACGTGATTTTAACTGAGATAGCCAAGTTTTAAAGGAAGTCGGAAAACCCGGTACTCCATATATCATTTGTCTTGGAGCTCGATACTTCCGTAGAAAAAAGCTAAAACCTACCTGACACCAGCCCCCTCATCAGCCCCCCGCCGGGCGGCCATTGTTGTGAGCTGCTGGTGTGACATATGCTGACGTCACGATGAGCATCAGCCAATCGAAGCCGTTGAAGCTTTTCAAGTATGGTAGTGGTTGCCAAGATCGTGACATCATCCACAGGCTGATATTTATTTCTTTTTCTAGAGGAGTATTTTAAAAATCAAAATATTGAGCTTATTGTACATTTTTCAGAGAAATCATGAGTGGTTTCATTATTTTCGGCTAAAAGTACGCCTAATTGCACTAAATTCCACGATTCGACCAAGGTGCCACATTCCCTTTAAAGGGAATGTGGCACCTTGGTCGAATCCTGAAATTTAGTGAAATTAGGGGAACTTTTGCTGAAAATCAAGGAGGCGTCCATGATTTCCCTAAAAATGTACAATAACCTCAATATTTTGATTTTTAAAATGCTCCTTGGGGAAAGAAATAAATATCTGCCTGTCGATGATGTCATGATCTGACAACCAATATCATATTAAGTACGCTTCAAGGGTTTCGATTGGCTGATACTCACCGTGACGCCAGCATATGCCATCACACCAACAGCTATGACAACTGTCACCTCTGCTGTTAAGGGTACATGAGGGGTACATTTCAGGTAGGCTTCAGCTTTTTTCTACAGAAATATTGAGTTCCATGACAAATGATACATCGAGTACCGGGTTTTCCAACTTGCTTTACAACTTGGCCATCTCAGCTAAAATCACGTTATGGAAGTGCCACATTCCCCTTTAAAAATGAGAGGAATAATCAGCTTCCATTCATAATACTGGACAAAAATATATCAAAGGCCCAAAGCAGACGCATATTCAGACATTGGAACCCAAGTGCCCCTCAGTGAAGAAGAAAGGTGGTATTTGGCAATGTTTGAAACCAGGCCGATTTTCTAATCTTACCTTACCAAGTTTTCAATGACGTACAGTTTGTTGCGAAAGTATCGTTCCGATCCAGGGGTGTCCGACCAGGCGGAAATATGAAGTTTGGGAACTACATGTCTGAGGGCGTGGCCTGTTCGGCTGGTCGACCTCCCCAGCGCTTAGCGGGTCGGACCGATGAGGCTGGGGTCAGCCGGGGAGGGTGGGGCGACCCAGTGATTTCACTTTCAGTCGTGGGAACTCCTGTATTTGAGCCTCCCCAACAGAGAGGCGAAGCACCATAATGGTAATTTCTCGGTTCCGCTGCGGTGGACCACCAAGTATCCCTCCCCACTATTGAAAGCTGAACCCCAAATACCACTGGAGGCTGGGCCGTGTGTTTTAGGGTAGTATTACTGCCAGGAGGCGGAGGGGAAAGCAGAGGTCACATTGAGGTCACATTATTGCCAGAAAGTTGGCAGGAGGGGGGGATAACATGGTTGTCGGGGGTGCAGAATGGGCAAATACAGGATTTCTTATGGGAGGACGCATGATTGAAAGCGGGTCGCCATCCGAGCCAGAAGAGGGGGAGTGGTGATAAACCAAAACCCATCGTGGGGTGCTCATTTGCATCCTGAGGGAAAGAGTAAACGGTGGCAAACGAAAGTTTATCATGGCGCCACTGACATTTTAGGAGAAGCCGCACCAGTTAAGGCTCAATCTAGGGAAGGGAGCAAGTGTCCTCACTTGCCTTCCCTGAATTCACCCATGAGGTGCAATGGATGCAGAACTCAAACTAATTAATGACTGATGAGCCAGCCCCTCAATATGATCGGTCTCTTGACACTTTGCAGCACCATCTTACCTATGATAGGGACGTCACAGTGGTTACAGCGGATTGTTGTATCGTAACTGTTCCGAAATATCGATTTCAATAACATTTTGGGATGCCAGCGCTTCTCTTGAAATTAATTTCTGGCCCACTCCAGCGTTCAGCGCCAGATTCCGTCACCGCCAGTGTCCTCGATCAATCGGAGGTACCGGCGGCAGAGTCACGTGACCTCCAAACGGGTCGCCTGTCCGGACTAGTGGGGTGGCGGCAGCGTGCGGAGCCGTGATCTAGCAGGTAGGATGTTCCGCTCTCTTACAGAGCATGCTGGTTCGAACCCGGGTTGGTTGTGCATAGTTTGGCAGTTTTTTTTCCAAAACTGAAAACTGATGCCAACCTACCAAATGATGATTCTAGGAGCAAGCATGCTCAGTTTTCCACACATTGTCATGTCAGAGACGACCCTCGCCGTTACGTGACCTGAGGGGGTGGAGCTGGGCTGACATCGGAATGCGGGCAATGTAACCTTGTGACCCAGCGAAGGGGTAGCAGATGTCACGCAGCGCATCGTTCAGGGGCGATAGTTGAGACCCGGTTGCATTGTGATAGAGCCTTTGTATACGTTTAGGGATGCGCGACTTTAAAAATATTTGAATCCATACACGTGTATTTCCGGACATTTCGGACATTCAGACATTTACAAGGGCATGCACACAGGTGTGGACGAGTTGCATAATATAGGAAAGAATAGAGTGAGCACCGGGTAGGTCTGTAGTGTAGCCAGCAGGGGACGGGAAGACAATCTATGTGTCCGTCTTCGCCCTCGGTTGACAGGTGAAAGTTTTGAATTTGGTGCTGGTGCTGATGTAAATAATGATTACAGCTTTCTTTGGCGGCGAATATACCTTTACTCTTATATGTACTGGGATGAGACATTAGAAGACTGATGCACTTATTTGGATGAGGGACAACATAACCGGAGAGGGAAACAAGTCTACGAACAACTATTGATTTTTAGGGCTTATCTACGAATAACTACGATGGGATACGAGACACACACACGCACACACGCACGCACGCACGCACGCACGCACGGCCGCACGCACGCACGCGCACGCACGCGCACGCGCACGCACGCACGCACGCACGCACGCACGCACGCACGCACACACGCACACACACACACACACACACACACACACACACACACACACACACACACACACACACACACACACACACACACACACACACACACACACACACACACACACACACACACACACACACACACACACACACACACACACACACACACACACACACACACACACACACACACACACACACACACACACACACACACACACACACACACACACACACACACACACACACACACACACACACACACACACACACACACACACACACACACACACACACACACACACACACACACACACACACACACACACACACACACACACACACACACACACACACACACACACACACACACACACACACACACACACACACACACACACACACACACACACACACACACACACACACACACACACACACACACACACACACACACACACACACACACACACACACACACACACACACACACACACACACACACACACACACACACACACACACACACACACACACACACACACACACACACACACACACACACACAACCTGAGAGGAAAACAGGTCTGCGAACTATTGATTTTTGGGGCTCATCATTTGATGCCAAATTTAGCACGTTTGTGAAACAATGGTGCTAAATTATCCGAGCTCCATTTTGCACATTCAAGGGCCATATTTCGGGCGAGCATTAAGTCACCCCGGCGCCACTTGCAGCATCCCGTCCAGGCTAAGATCAGCGGAAGGCCTGGCCTTTCCGCCATCGTCATCATTAGTGTATGTGCCGCGTTATATCTAACTGGGGGACCTGTCTTTCATACTTTTATATTGTTTGTTTGCCTACCGTTGTCTCTGTATGCTGCCGCCCCTGCTGCCACGGAGTTGAGTGGTCTGCAGAGACGACCCTCGCTGTCACGTGACCTGAGCGGGTGGTACCGGCGCGAGCTGAGCTGGCATGGGATTGCGGAGAATGTGACCTTGTGACCCCGCGAAGAGGTAGCAGGTGCTAGGAAGCGCGCCGTTTAGGGGTGATAGAAGAACCAATTGCACAGTAACTGTACCATTGTATAGCTGGGGACGCGCAAATGTAAGGCACGTTAATTCCTTAACACGGGGCGTGCTGTATTGTTTTTCAAACTGCTGCCCCTTTAAAATGTGGTTTGCCTGCGCGAGGAGCCGTACTGAGCGTGCCCTGAATAACTCGGACAGGTGCATGCTACTGGGTTTGTTGCGTCCATACAGAAGAGGTCGGGATTAATAGAGACGGATCGAGATCGATAAGCGTGGTTATCAGTGGTGATAGATGAAAAGGCAATTAAAAATTATTAATCGCGGGAGAAACCCATGGGTGACATCGGAGGTTTTAGGAAGCATTCACAAATGTAATCGCAATTCAAATTGGCTAAGAAGCGTGACAGGGGAAGACTGGGAAAGATGGATGGTGCAAAAAAATTTAGCGAGGTATGTCCAGTTTAAGCAAAATCCATCTCAATATCACAATAGGTAGGTGTCGGCTGGCCTGTCTCCTCGAATCCGGATGTAAAAAACTCTTAGATTATTCGAGGATTAGGATTCAAGGAGACAGGCCAGCCAACACCATATCTACTTATGATCATGCTCCTCACCGCAGCACTCCAAAACCTATCAATATCACAATAGATTGAAAACCATTATAGGACGGCAGAAACTTTCTAGCACAACCCATTTGGTCTATGATTCCGGCGATTTAGTCTCCGAGGACACAGAGAAAGCAAGCTTGCTAAACAAATATTGCGCTTCGTTATTCAGGCCACACATCGATGATCAATCCCAGCCTCACATGGACACCAACAGAGAAATCAGCCCTCCTTTAAACAACATCGTTATCACCAAGCGAGAAGTGTTGAACCAACTAAACTCACTCAATTTCAATAAATCCCTAGGTCCCGACGGAATTCCCCTCGTATTTTGAAGCTAACGGCGATACTGATATACAAACCACTAACCGCTCTTTTCAACAAATCCCTAAATGAGGAGAAATGTCCATAACTGTGGAAACAGGCCACGGTCCAACCCATTAAAAAAATGGTTCTCCCTCTGGCTGAAAAATTACAGACCCATTCCGCTTGGTACCATTAGTCTGCTAGTACCATATCATATGTGAACCCACAGGGACCGAAAGGCGTTAGTTTCGGCTGCGGAGCGAAGTCCTTTACTTTATTTTCGTTCAGAATTACACGTTAGAACGTGTTCTTCTGAATGGTCTTTGAAACCACTGGAAAGTCAATCATGATGTCATTAGCTGCATACAGTTAGTTGTGATTACAAGCGTTCTTTTTTAGTACACGTAACTAACACTGAAACACAAATAATACCTTTTGACATAAATATGTCATATTGTTATTAACCCTCGCCCCGGTAGGTGGGGTGTTTGAACAACCCCTTCGAACTTGGCCCCCATGCGGGATAGCGAAAAAAACGCGAATACTGGTGGATAGCTCATTCAAATTCATGAAGAAACTATATTAGTCACTTTTTGGCTCAGTTCAATATTGAGGTCATGACAGGTAAAAAATTGGTATTTTGAGTATATTTTCGGCTCTAGAGTCTGACAGAGTTGAGTTTTAGAACCATTTTCTAGGCACTATTAGCTTCCTCTCATCACGGAAAATCGAATGATGTTGATGATCATGCTAGGTCAAAAAACAAAAATGGCCCTCAGGTCAGGTCAAAGTCACTTTTTTACCTAGCCTAGTCAATATGCATGTCAATTGACTTGCAATAGCAATCCAAGCACAATGGTATCAAAATAAAAGTTGTACCATCATTTCATGCAAAGTTATTGACCGAAGTCTGAAAACTACTTCCGTAACCCAGATGACCTCTCAGAGGTCACAGGCCAAAAATTGCAAAATGAACCTGGAAAGGAGCACAGGATACTACGATTTTGAGAATATGAAGGTATTCTCAGTTGTATCTACACAAATACGACCCAATATCTTTCCTTCCATGCATTTCCAATGGAGAGGTCATGGTCTTTACTTGACCTTAAGTCATCGATATGAAAATCCCGAAATATATGTTTTAGCGCTTGGTGGGCCCATTATGTGGTATAAGTTTCAATTCGATGGATTCCCTATTTCTTACTTATGCCACCTTCAAGATTTTTGAGATAGGGTCACTTGACCTGCACTGGTGACCTGACCTGAGATGACTTAACCTTAAAATTTGGCGGGAAGCTGCGGAATTGATCAAGGATAAGCTGTGCCAAGTACGGCGGCGCTTGGTGCCGCCGTTTTTCTTGCCGCCGGAAAAAAACCGACGGGGTGTTCAAACACCCCACCGGCCGAGGGTTAAGATCTGACCCACGGATCGGAAGAACGACTCCATCCCGTGGCGCAATTGAAGTTCACATATTAAATGTGAAACTTGAACCTTCTGTCCCTCGTCGTTCGAGAGCTCATGCACGATAATGGTCTTCGAATTAACCAGCACGAACTTGTGAATCTTCAATGTTCCTTTTCCGTGATTGCCTTATCGAAGCATTTTCTGAGCTCAGTAGCTAATTTAAGTACTTTTTGTTTCTGCACATACATTTCAGCGATGGCAATAACTTTACTCTTGTTATAGTTTGTTAGCCATTACGATACAAGACTTAAGTTTCCGTTGTATTCTTATGGAAACATACCTTGGCCTCCGAGACCACAAAAATGACCTGACCGAAAAGTTGTATAAGCATTTTTTGGTAGAGATCGAGGCAAGCAATGGAACACTGCTTTCCTTTTCCCTTCCAAGCATGGTTGCTGAGATAGTAGGGGGATGAGTACCCCCCCCATGCTAGTACAGGTGGCCTGGGACCTCATACCACCGCGTGATAACAAGCACACTGGAGGGGAGCCTCGGAAGCCCTCACCTACTTTTTCAAGGTGGCCGGAGAACCCTTCGTGGCCAAACACGCTATATACCTACTTTTGAGAATATCCAATGGCACGCCCATTGGTCAAATTATATTGAAAATCGGCCCCAATTTTTTAATTATAGACTTTCAAGGGTAAACTCTTTATTTTGAGATCGCTGCAATCGCGATGTTGTACCAGTTCGCGTGCACAGGGGCCAAAAAAGTGATCAGGTTGTCACCATTAAAAACTCCAAACCATAAATGTGTCACCAGCCCAGGCTGCAAAATGTGCCGCGTTTCGAGTTATTAGCATACCAAGGGATGCTCCTGGACCATCTTAGTTGTCGAAAAAACATTGCGAGTTTAAATTGCATGTGCACATTTTGGCTATTTGTTCCGTTATTCGTCTGGAGCAAACATATCAGGTAATTGTTGTCACCTTGTCCACTTTGGGCTGTCACCATTTAGAATGCCAAAATGGTCAGTTTCGTGCATCAAAGACCGACTGGCAAAGTTATAGCGGTATATAAAATGAGGTTATATGTCAAGTTCACCCAACATAAAGATCAAGTACACAGTTCAACGCCATACCAGCATTCTCAAAGTCATTGGTCCGGTGCTTCCGATCGCATGGCGTTACCCAGTATGACGTATACCATGCTACGACGTCAAAGTTAAGATAACTCAATGCAAAGGTCAAGGCACAGGTCAAAGTAAAATGTCATGGGTAAAGGCCAATCCTCACTTCCCGTCCAACGGTTGCTATAGTGCTAGTCATGGTGTAATTATACGGAATATGTCATATTGTGACGTTATAGGTCAATGAACTTAACACGCGCATTGACGGGGGTCTGAGCCACCTTCGCATTGACGGGGGGGGCGGGGACCCGCCCCCTAAGATCTCGAGAACCACGGTAGGTAGCGAAAAACGGTAAACGGCGTTGGGCTGCCCATCCACTTCTCCATCAAAAACATTTGAACCATTTTTTTGGCAGGTCACATTTAAGGTCACGAGAGGTCAAAACATGCCCGTCTTAGGGATAACATGTAAATTCAGTTTTTCGGCCATTACATCTGAACAAGTAAAGATAGAGCAAAACTACTTAAACTATATGAATCCTCTTAGCAAGCCGAATCGAATGATATAAAATTTGACCTTGCTAGGTCAAATTAAGGATTTGACCTGACCTGAGGTCAGGTCAGGGTCAAATTATATAAAATGCATATCATTAGAACTGCAAAGCCCAGGCGAGTCTAATGCAGCTAAAATAAATGCTCTATCACCATCCGTTACTGAGTTATTCCGTAAAAACAATTTTTCCTATGTATTTCCAATGGAGAGGTCATGCCTCGTACCTGACCTTAGGTCAACGATATCAAAAATACCGGAACATATTTTAGAGAACTCGGTGGGGCCATTATGTAATATGAGTTTCAATCGGATAAGTTCACCCTGCTCCGACTTGTGCTATCTTAAACTTTTTTTGAGGTCGGGTCACTTGACCTGTACTGGTGACCTGACCTGAGATGACCTAACCTTAAAATTTTCACAGAAGTTGTAAAAATGATGAGGGAAAAGGTATACCAAGTACGGCGGCGGTACGCGCTGCCGTTTTTCTACTATCTCCAAAAAACCCGAGGGGGGGCGGGTGCCCGCCCCCGACAATGCCCGTGTTAAATGACTTAACCCCAAAAATTAAGTTTCCATTTTTGGGACGTTCTCATTACGACCTTGGTCCGTTTTTAGTGCATTCTTAACTTTCTTGCGCTTAATCACAGCATTTCCAGAAAAATCCCCAGCACGGCTCATACATGACCCTTATGACCTCGTTCAAACTTGACGGTTCTTACCTAGGTCAATCGACTTCGGTCATAGTATAGATTTCAATAGCTCCCACCCAGCCTCCAACCGGAGTTTTTCTACGTCTCTTAACACGCGCATTGACGGGGGTCTGAGCCACCTTCGCATTGACGGGGGGGGCCGGTACCCGCCCCCCAAGATCTCGAGAACCACGGTAGGTAACGAAAAACGGTAAACGACGTTGGGCTGCCCATCCACTTCTCCATCGAAAACATTTGAACCATTTTTTGTCAGGTCACATTTAAGGTCACGAGAGGTCAAAACATGCCGTCATAGGGATAACATGTAAATTAAGTTTTTCGGCCATTTCATCTGAACAAGCAAAGATAGAGCAAAACTACTTAAACTATATGAATCCTCTCAGCAAGCCGAATCTAATGATATATAATATGACCTTGCTAGGTCAAATTAAGGATTTGACCTGACCTGAGGTCAGGTCAGGGTCAAATTATATAAAATGCATATCATTAGAACTGCAAAGCCCAGGCGAGTCTAATGCCGCTAAAATAAATGCTCTATCACCATCCGTTACTGAGTTATTCCGTAAAAACCATTTTTCCTATGTATTTCCAATGGAGAGGTCATGCCTCGTACCTGACCTTAGGTCAACGATATCAAAAGTACCGGAACATATTTTAGAGAACTCGGTGGGGCCATTATGTAATATGAGTTTCAATCGGATAAGTTCACCCTGCTCTGACTTGTGCTATCTTAAACTTTTTTTCAGGTCGGGTCACTTGACCTGTACTGGTGACCTGACCTGAGATGACCTAACCTTAAAAATTTCACAGAAGTTGTAAAAATGATGAGGAAAAAGGTATACCAAGTACGGCGGCGGTACGCGCTGCCGTTTTTCTACTATCTCCGAAAAACCCGAGGGGAGGCGGGTGCCCGCCCCCCCGACAATGCGCGTGTTAAATGACTTAACCCCAAAAATTAAGTTTACATTTTTGGAACGTTCTCATTACGACCTTGGTCCGTTTTTAGTGCATTCTTAACTTTTTTGCGCTTAATCACAGCATTTCCAGAAAAATCCCCAGCACGGCTCATACATGACCCTTATGACCTCGTTCGAACTTGACGGTACTTACCTAGGTCAATCGACTTCGGTCATAGTATAGATTTCAATAGCTCCCACCCAGCCTCCAACCGGAGTTTTTCTACGTCTCTTAACACGCGCATTGACGGGGGTCTGAGCCACCTTCGCATTGACGGGGGGGGCGGGTACCCGCCCCCCCAAGATCTCGAGAACCACGGTAGGTAACGAAAAACGGTAAACGACGTTGGGCTGCCCATCCACTTCTCCATCGAAAACATTTGAACCATTTTTTGTCAGGTCACATTTAAGGTCACGAGAGGTCAAAACATGCCGTCATAGGGATAACATGTAAATTAAGTTTTTCGGCCATTACATCTGAACAAGCAAAGATAGAGCAAAACTACTTAAACTATATGAATGCTCTCAGCAAGCCGAATCTAATGATATATAATTTGACCTTGCTAGGTCAAATCAAGTATTTGACCTGACCTGAGGTCAGGTCAGGGTCAAATTATATAAAATGCATATCATTAGAACCGCAAAGCCCAGGCAAAACTAATGCAGCTAAAATAAATGCTCTATCACCATCCGTTACTGAGTTATTCCGTAAAAACCATTTTTCCCATATATTTCCAATGGAGAGTTCATGCCTCGTGCCTGACTAGGTCATCAATATCAAAAATACCGGAACATATTTTAGAGAACTCGGTGGGGCCATTATGTGATATGAGTTTCAATCGGATAAGTTCACCCTGCTCCGACTTATGCTATCTTAAACTTTTTTTAGGTCGGGTCACTTGACCTGTACTGGTGACCTGACCTGAGATGACCTAACCTTAAAATTTTCACAGAAGTTGTAAAAATGATGAGGAAAATGGTATGCCAAGTACGGCGGCGCTACGCGCCGCCGTTTTTCTGCTGTCAACGAAAAACCCGAGGGGGCGGGCACCCCGCCCCCGTCAATGCGCGTGTTAATTTCCGAGAGTTCAGGGGCCCACCAGTGCGCGTAACTGTCAGACCCCTCCCAGTGCGGGTGTTAAGGAATGGGACATTGATTACAATTTATTGTTTTAAATGCATCCTTACCCTCATGCCCCACGAATCCCACCATTGATACAAGTGTCAATGGTGGGATTCATGGAAAAGAAGGTATTTTTCGTGACCAGAGACGTTTGATAGTCGCAGCGACGGCGGGCCACGCTGGCGCACGAACCTCACAAAAGTGGGGATTGGGACATTTGGGAACTCAGAACTCGCGATTTGTTAAAGACTCCATTCTTTTCATTGCTGAATCTTATAGAGAAAAGTATAAAGAGTGGTATGAGCCTCAAAAAGTTTAAAATAAGGCATAGGAAGACGATTTTTCATATATTTTGAAAACAATCAAGAATGTATAATACATTCAAAATTTTACTTTTCGAATTATATTTCTTATGAGCCCAAATTCGTAATTCGTCCTTAAGAGACCTAGAGCCAGTCTTCATGGTATTTTTAGAATCATACAGGTAAAATTTCGTCTTTAAAAAGACATGTAAGTGAATATGATCAAAATGCTTGACGCTAAAATTTTCAAACCGTAAGTCAGGGAGCAAAATGAATAGAAAAATGGCCATCAGCTTCATCAATAGCTCCCCTCACAAAAATATACCCCGAAATCTGGGATATGAGGGTTTTATCGACTTGTCGATCTGTCATGGAATACCCCCTATACGCCATGGACAAACTTTGACAGTGATGTCCACTTAAACTAGGCATCTTCAATGATGCTTTTGATGATGATGCCTTTCTCTCGGTAATTACGCATACACATATTTTGGTCTGAATTCGTATAGACTTTATTTAATATGCAAAGGTAGCATAAATTTTCCCTAAATATCTGTTTCTAGGTTGATCCCGGAACTGGAAAAAATTAAAGAATGTTGGGAGATTTTGATCCAAAGAAATTTACAATTACCTGCGAGTTTGAACTGGTGGTCTGGGGGACAACAGACCTAACAATCGTAAAAAGTCTGCAAAGAAAATAAGAGAAACCGTGGAAATGGGATAGGTCAATGTCACCCTTGATTAACCCCCCAATCCGCCACGCTCTGCAATACCCAGTAGCGCACCCAAGGAGAGGGCCAGCGGGCCCGGGCCCCATTCCCCCAAACGCTTCGACTCCAAAGTGCCGGCCCTCGGCCATGTCTGGCGTGGCACTCGGCGTTGGTTCTGGTAATAACTGACCGCTGCAGTCACCCATCAAGAGCAGAAATGAGGCTTGATCTGGCTTTTAGTGCCAGTTCTCCTTTCACCTTACCGCCGCTGCTCACAGTGTGTAGGCCCTGCGGTGAATTATTCACCCAATATATGACTCAACCACTGGCCAGGTTTATAATAATTGTATCCCCTTAAATAAGCGTTGGAAAAGGGGGCCAGGGGGCCTGGTCCCCCATTTTTGGCCAAAATTTCCTGATCTCAGTCAAAATGGGAAACAACAGCACATGCTTATAACCAGCCGCTGCGGAAGGTAACGAGGAGCCCAAATTCAGACAGTTTTTTTGTCCTGACGTGGAAAGTTTTTTGTCAGCCTCAGGTTGGAATTTATCTGCCCCCCCACTTTTTTTGCGCGGTGGCGACGCTTATGACCCCTTCACTTGCGTTTGACACCATACGATAAATATGTATTAATTTTTACCTGATAAGTACCCTCTCTGTCCAATTTTTACCCTGCAGTAGCCTGTCACGCCCTGTCAAACATGCCACCTCCCATCAGCCCTCCCCCTTCGTCCACCGGGCCCCCAAATGAAAATCCTTGGTGCACGCCTGGCAATATCCCAATTCTATAGATCTCAATAGAGGCATAAAGAAACCCCGTCAGGTGGCATGTGATGCGGACATTTAGTTCATTTTAGTTCAAATCTGCAGTTGTAGCACCCATGTATAACTGACCTCAACTTGACCAAACAACATGTGTGAGGCGTGCGTTCCACCTCTCCTCAGCTGTTCCCGACTAATGCCCGCCCACTCGCCCGGCTCAGCGCTACAGCGTACAGTGACTTCCAAACTAGTGGGTCGGCAGCGGAACGATACTTTCGCAACGGACTGTACGTCTGGTACATACGAATTAGAATTTATCACTTTTGACATTTTCCAGAGTTTTGGGTGTAAGCTGGTGATTCATAGCATTCTTAACCATGATGCCTATAAGATAAAATACCTGCTTACACACCAGTCTTGACCAGAGACCATGCCAATGCCATCATTTGCTTCGCATTTACAACTGCTCTATGGTCTTTAAACGTCTTTCTGGTCTATCATTGTAAGTTTAAAGGTTTTTGCCACTTTTTGCCAGCTTTTCGTGGTAAATACCGGTATTTACCAGTTTATGCCACTGGCTGGTATAAACCTAGTTTTTACCGGTATTTTGCCAACCCTGATTTAAGCTAGAGGGCTGGCCCAAAATGATTTGCAGCCTTGTTGAAGAGGGCACATTCACCCAGTAGGATTGTATAACATCTGGCTGATCGTGGATCTAGTTGCGTTTTTTTCTATCGGTCTAGTCGTATATTTTGTTTATTCTGGATGGTTACTCGTTTTTCGCTTAGCTTTAGTCGGTTATTTCGGGACCAGATTTTCCAATCGTATGCTACTTCGCTTTGAACCCAGCGTCTGCAAGGTTTTGGTTTATATCGATCGAATCATTGGTGTTTAACTAAAAAACGCCATCTGGTTACGTTTTTTATCGGTCTGCTCGTATATTTTGTTGGTTCTGGATGGTCTTTTTTGTTTCGTCTAGGTTTGGTCGGTTGTTTCGGGACCGGATTTTCCAATTATATACTGCTTTGCCTTGAATCCAGCGTCTGCTAGGTTTTGGTTTTATATGGATTAAATCATTATTGGTGTTCAAATGCCATTTGTTGCGTGTTGTGCATTGTTTACTGACTTCTGTGCCAAGATCAAGCTCTGAAAGTCCATTCGTTCGGTCTCGATTGTACGCCCCGCTGTCACATGGTGGTACAAAATGAACTGAAAAGGCGGGGCAGTCAGAATCGGTTTGGCCGCTGTCTGCCCCTGATCACCTCTGCTTTGTGACTACGTCATTCCAGATAACAACAGCTGAACACTCAGATTATCACTGAATACAAGTTTGTATCGCGGCTAACCGACTACCTGGAAGTGTCTGGTTGTTACTCTCGTATCAGTTTTGAAGCGTGTAATGGGCCTGGACTATAGCCCAGAACACTGTGGCCGCGTTCTCGTAAGTTTAGGTACGACCACCAGACTCTGCAATGTTTGTTCCAATTTCACTGCAATGATAAATCTAAACAGCTCAGATAAGTAATTTCAGGATACTGGGGTGACCTGACCTCAAACTGGTTGGAAACACTGCGACAAATCAGACTAAATGATAAATCAGAATCAGAAATCAGAATCAGAAGAAATACTAAATGACAAATCAGACCTGGCTAGACACATCTGCACCGTAAAGTATGTGCTTGTGTTTGCTCGTTGATGTGTTGTCGAGCCGGGGCGGCCGCTGGTGACTTGAAGAAGAGTTGGAGCGCCTCCATTTCTGGCCGCCGGCTCTGGTTTGGCACCAATGCTGCAAGTTAGCTCCGTCTGCAGCCAGTTTGCATTAGTTGAGACCTGTTTTTGGCGGCGTCCCGTGGCCCGATGATATTTGCTGAAGGCTGCCGCTGATATTTTTTCCTCGTTGGTGCATTGTAAGGTTATCTCGGGCTTCTTAACTCGGCATCGCTCGGAGGTTTCAATCGAACCCCTTTGATTTTTCGCAAATTATTCGTAGCCGATTTGAATGAGAGACGCGTCGCGTTGCATGCATGTTAGGATGACATGTAATGATGTTACATGACATGTCAGGTATTCAATTCAAAAACCTTCGGACGAAAATTTATATCATGTCAGGTCAGAAGTCCTGACGCCATCTCTAAACCCATGTAAGGCTGTTTTATTCATCTAAAAAGAGGCAGACCAAAGCAGGGTGTGAATCATCTAGAAAAGCTAGATCAAGTTTGTAAGCACGATTCAAGATCTCTTGGTAACACAAATCGCAGTTTTTCCAACCAGTCTGAGATCAGGTCACCCCAATGTCCTGAAATTACTTTTCTGCAGAGCGTGGGATGTCAAAATTCAAGGAAAAAGAGGTCAAAATTAATCAACAAAAAGGGAGAGAAAAGCAAATATAGGATCAGAACATCTCCCGAAACAATTACACGTACTAAAACATAATATGCACATGAAATACAAAAACAAATAAGGCATGACATATATTAAAATTAACTATATTACCACGCACCCCGCTGGGGCGGGGCGAAATTCGCCCCTCCTGATTTTTCCCAGATAGCTCAAAAACGAATAGACGCAGAACAAAGAAACTTACGGTACCTTATCCCTGATCAATTTTACACATCTGACCAAATTTTTGAGCTAAGGTCATATCAGGTCAAGGAGCTATTCAGGGTCAAGTGACCCGACCTCAAAACCTAAAATTACAAGTTTAAAGGAGCGCCCAGGGGACATCAGCAGCCCGATCAGTTTGAAACTTCCACAATATTATAAGGTCATTAGGGTCTACAAATCTGCTATCTCGGAATTTTGATATTGGTGACCTAAGGTGGGGTCAATTTTTTGGTCACCTCATTATAAGTCTATGGTGAAAATTAGAATGGACTCGTTTTCAGGAAATACTGGATAGATAAGGCTGAAAATCCTCAAACTGTCCATTCATACCACGATCTTGACCATAAAGTTGAGCTTTTGAGCATCTGACGTCTCAAAGGTCATATCAGGTCACGGGAGCAGAGAGTGATTGTTTTGCCAATAACTTCTCACTGAATTGAGACAAAGCTCCCATTTTGCTTGCATTGTGTTTATATTGTCACGGGGAGTCGATTGATATGCAACATGACCATACCAGGTCACTCTGTGACCCTGACCTAGGTCGAGGTCAGGTCATTTTGACTATTTGACCTAGCCAGGTCATATTATACATCATTCGATTCGCCCCGATGAGAGGAATCTAATGATGCATAAAGATTTGCTCTAGCTCCCCTGGGGGCAGATCTAGAGAGGGAAAAGTGCACTGCTCTGTTGTATGGAACCTTTTTGACCTATGATGACCTCAATATTGACCCGATATAAAAATTTTTCTTATAAATTCTCTTCGTCTTGTCAAGAGCTTTCGAACGCCGCCCGTAATTTTTCTTTAGCTTTCGTGGGGAACGAGAGAGGGAGGGGGCGAAAAACGCCCCCTCAGCGGGGTGCGTCATGCAAGGGACCCCAGCGGGGCGCGTGTTAACAGAAGTTAAACCAACTTGAGAAACCCACAAATCCAACTCCCGCCGAGTTCAGCTTTTTTCAAGATAAAAGTCGAGCCTTCACCAGAATGGACCGACGTCGCCGGGGAGTGCACGCACCGGGGAGTACGTGATGCCTGACACTGGTTCGTCTGAGTCCCTATCGAGTGGCTGCCATTCGAGAGGATGTGCTGCTCCTTGCTGTGCTCATCTCGTGTTATCATTGTTGACCCCGCGGCGGAGACTGTGTGAGTGTATGTATGTGTGTATGTATGTATGTATGTATGTATGTATGTATGTATGTACGTATGTATGTATATGTATGTCCCTCGCACTTGCTTAAGTTGCACGGCTTTTAAAAGCATCAAACGTACTTGGCAATACATTAATAAGCCGCAAACCTACAGTATTAACACCCGCACTGGAGGGGGGTCTGGCACTAACGCGCACTGGAGGGGGGCCTGGTAGGCCCCCCTAAGATCTCGGAAACTAAGAGGGTTAGAAAAACGCCACTTGGTAGGTGGGTGGGGGCTATGGTGATCTACATGATGACCAATTTTCATTGACCTAGGTCAATATCTTCAAGGTCAAACGAGGTCGTAAAGGTCAAATATTGGCCATGCTGGTATCGATTGATAAATGCTGTGATTATGCAGGAAAATGGCGGGAATAAGCTAAAGGCGGACAAGGTTCATAGAGAAGAGGTCTCAAAGAGGCTTCCCCACAACTTTTGGGTCAAGGTCATTCAAGGTCATTGACCTTTAAGGTCACCATATGGTATACTACTTGTTATTTACACTTTGACTAACACTGTAGCCACTGTTTGGCGGGAAATGAGAATTGACCTTTCCCAATGACCTTTGACCTTGACCTTTGACCTTGACCTTTGTATTGGGGTACCCTACCTAAGACGTCATAGCATAATATATGTCAGACGGGGTAACCTCATTTGGCCGGACGCGCAGTGGTCAGTGACCTTGAAAGTGCAGATATGACCTTGACCTGTGACCTTTGACCTTGACCTTGACTTTCATGTGAAGTGACCTTGACATATAGTCCCGCTTATATGACGTTATGACGTCACCACTCGGTCTTCAATGCAAGCTAACTGGTCCGACCGCGCGTTTACGGCGATCTCAAAATGCAGGTCTGACTTTGAAAGCCTATAAGTCAAAAAATTTTCGGCCGATTTTCAAAAAGTGTTCACCAATCGACGCGCTATTAAATTCTGTTAAATGTGGCCAAGTTTCGTTTTTCCGCTGCAAGCGGTTCTCCGGCCACCTCGGAAAAACAGGTGGGGGGGGCCTCCGAGGCCCCCCTCCAGTGCGCGTGTTAAGGTATAAGTAAAGCAAAGTCTGGAATACCTACCAAAACAAGGCTTCGGGTGAGGTAGCTTATGCTTTAGAACCTTTAAAAAGCTGAAATGTCTAAAAGGCAGGGCAATTTCCAAAACTTGTCCATTTGAACGAAATATTTTCAAACAAACTTATTTATGAAATTATGCCTACATCAGCGGGATTCCCTCCCTCTGTTTTCACTTGAATTCATGGAAAAATTGCAGCACACAATCACACAATAAAAACGAAAATACCTAGTCAAATGGCCACCATGAAAATATTAATTTACTTAAAACCCTTTACCCACGTGCCTGGCTTTCTGAAACTTGAATTCTATTACCCTGATTGAAATAAAGAATGAGCAACAGGTTGAGGTTCATAATTAGCTGCTTACGCCATGACACATACCAATACTGGCTACTTAAAATTTACCAACTCTCAAACGTACGCATGAGCTTCGACATCCTGGGTTATAACAACTGACGATGTCCAAAATCCAGCATGCAATCCAGAAACGTACACAAACACTAATCTCAACTGCAGCAAATTCATTTTCACAATGCTGAGAAAGGCATCTCGCGTCAAATTCAGGCAAGAGTGTCAACAGCGGTTGCCAAGTACGGTTTTTCTAATGCGGGTAAAATGACCAGGCTGAGTAAACTGACCCCTGAGCGTAAAAAGGATGTCGAAATTCTCCACCTTTAAATCACGAAGAGATTCGGCATTTGTAAAGAAAAATAACTAGTTTTACCTTCATCTTTCGTTATTTTTCTAAAAGTACCTATCTTGAAATTCATCTAAATATTCTGGCTGCCTTCGGAGATATTCCGAGAAATACAGAGAATTGCAATTTTCATGACCCGTGAAGATTCCCTCTTTAGGTATTGTTCCTTTAAGTACTGTTGAACAAATATACAATAATGGGATCGTTTTATCTAATTCAGACAGCATAAATTTTCATTCGTATATGTTAAACCACAAAAACATCGTGAAACCACAGTATTTCTTTCTAAATTCAAGTATGTCGAAATTATTTAGCAATGCTCGCATTGTTCCACTCAAAATTCCGAGTGACATAACCGAAAATATGGCTAAACAATATTTTTTCCAAAAAGAACAGATCCTGATCTGCCGCCCTGGTAGCTCAGTTGGTGGAGCGTTGGACTCCGGCCCGCTGCTCAGAAGCATGCAGTGGCAGTGCCTGTCCAGGCTTGGGATCGGTTCTCCTGAGACGCTCCGGCGCTCAATAGTTTACCCGACGTACAGGTCGGCTGGCAACTGACTGATGAGAGGGTGACCTGAGCGGGACGGCCGTCCTTGTGCTTTGCGGGACGTTAAACTTTGGCTTCTAAATCAACCCTTCATTGTGGGAGTTGCTCATTCGGGTGGTGGGGTCGGGGTCTCCGTGACAAGTCCATTGATGACTTTAGTGAGACTCCGACTCCAACAGCCGAACTGGGAACAACTTGGACAAAATTTATAAAAAAAATATTCCAGGTACTTTCAAAATTTCTTTTACACAGAAACTTCATAATTAAATGTTATAATTCACACTGACCCACGCGATTTCTAAGGATGTCGAAAATCAGTCGTTAGGAGCCAGTGACGGATCTAGGATTTCGTTAAGGGGGCAGGCTCGGGGGCGCCGAACCTGGGGGGCGCCGATCCTGAGGGGCACCGATTTACCACCCAAAAGGCGGCCAGTGTCAAAGAAAAAAACGCGTTTAAAAAACGTATTTGTAAATGCTTATTTTCATGAAAGTTACCTTTCAGTGAAGAAATGTTCGCGTTTACCATCAAACATATTTCGGGCCAGCTAACGACTGGTACCTAGGTAGAAAATGCTGAAAGCACCCACTGACTCTAACTGAAGCACGATGAGCAACGAATACAGTTATCTTCGGTCATGGCGAAAACTGAGGTGTCGTATCCACCACCTCCACCTATCACAGTTGTCTTGGCTAACGGCTCCATACTGAAATACCCGATTTACGCTAACCTGAGCCTCAGAGGCCGCAGAGCCTCTGCGGGCCTGGGCCCCTGAGTTTTTGGTGGCTTCCCTGATTTGATAGCGAGTCCCCTCAGCTGATCTGGGACCGCTTTAGATAACCAGACCCTCACACTGAACTTGAAGCCTATGTATATGTCGCCACTGAAGCCTACTGAGCTTTTCGGGGCCCCTTTACTAGTATAGGGCCCCTCAACAGGTCCTGGGCCCTCTGAGCTAATTTTGAGCTTTCTGAAATGGAAATTTTCAGGTTGCCCCTGGGCTGTTCTGGGACCGTGAGAAGGTATTGTACAGGAGCTTACTGACTTGGCCTTAGATCCTTCGCTGCTTTGGGCCCCCTAAGCTAGAAAGAACCATGTAGGTGAAATTATTGTGGCAGTCATGGACTGGTCCAGGGCTCGTGAGAGGATTTACTTAAGAGGTCTCTGGTTTGGTCATAGGGCCCTTAGCTGGATTAGTGTCCCTTGAGCTGGTCAGGGTCCCCTGGGTTGGCATCGTTTTCGTCTAATTGATATAGGTCCCTTCGGTTTGTTTGGGGCCCGTTGTGCGTATCTGGGCACTAGCAGTTCGTCGAGGCACCCAGCTAGTCTGGCCCTATTAGTTTGTATGGCCTCCCGAGCTGCTGTAGGGCCCCATGAGTTGAAAATTGGACCCCTGGGCTAGTTTTAGGTCCCTGAGCTTATTTAGGAACCGTTTAAATTGGTAGGCACCCCACGCTGGTCTTGAGAACCCGGTGTTGGCACTAAGGTCAAAAGAGCTCGTCGGGGGCCCTTATCTGGCCCCCCTTAAAGCGAATGTGGCACATTGGTCGAATCCTGGAATTTAGTGTAATTAGGCGTACTTCTAGCCGAAAATAGTGAAAACACTCGTGATTTCTCTGAAAATTTACAATAAGCTCAATATTTTGATTTTTAAATGCTCCTCTGGAAAAAGAAATAAATATCTTCCTGTGGATGATGTCATGATCTGGCAACCACTACCATACTCGAAACGCTTCAAGGGCTTCGATTGGCTGATGCTCATCGTGACGTTAACATATGTCGTCACACCAACAGCCATGACAACTGTGGCCTGTCGCTAAGGGTACATGAGGGAAACATTGCAGGTAGGTTTTAGCTTTTTTCAACGGAAATCTCGAGTTCCAAGACAAATGATATATTGAGTACCGGGTTTTCCGACTTGCTCCACAACTTGGCTATCTCAGTTAAAATCACGTTATGAAGGTGCCACATTCCCTTTAACTGGCACGGGCCCCTCAGCTGATTTTGGAGACCCAAAATCCCTCCTACCGGATTCCACTCACGCCAGATTTCCTGCCTCCCTGAGACGAGACATTGGGGACGTTTCTCGCGACCACCTCTGGGGTCCCTCCCCGAGACAAAGCTTTCACCATGCGTCTTCACAAACCCAATAGCAGCACAACTTTAATCATTTTCCCAAAAAAACACAGGGATACATGCAGATTAAAACTATTCAATATGCATATTTATCGACTTGTAATGACGGTCAAAACGTATCAGTATCAAAATGAAGGCTCTATCACCATTTACTGCGAAATCATTAGCACTCGCCCCGGTGGGCTTCTGAGCCACCTTCGACTTCAACTGGGGGAAATGTTCAAACACCCAAACTCACATTCAGAAAATTCAGACTCCTTGAACTCGGCTCCTATGCGGGATAGTGAAAACACACTAAGACTGGTGGATAGCTCATAAACAATTCATGAAGAAACTACATCGGTCAATTTTTGGCTCAGGTCAATATTGAGAACATGACAGGTCAAAGAAGGTGGTATGTAAGAGAACATTTTCTGGGCTCTAGCGTCTGACAGAGTTAAGTTAGAATCATTTTTGGGCACAATTCGCTTCCTCTCGTTACGGTGAATCATCAAATACTGTATGATATGACTATACTAGATCAAAACATAAAAATGACCTGACTTAAGGCTAGGTCAAGGTCACCATCTAGCCTAGCATAGTCAATATGCATCTCAATCAGCTCACAATAGCAATCCAAACAAAATGGTACCAAAATAAGAGTTTTTGATACATCAACATATTCGCAAAGCAATTGACCCAAGTCCGAAAACCTGCTTAGGAAGCCCCAGATGAACTCTCAGAGGTAGCATGTCTAAACTTGCAATATGAACCGATAAATAGGCATAGTATACTGTTGCGGGCAGCACTAGCGCTGTCCGCTGGCCGACTGCCCCTGGCGGGTCACGTAACCTGCCCCGCCTGGGTCGGGTCGGCTCGCGCCGGGAGCCGGAGTCGAGTGGGAGTCGAGTCGGTGCGTGGGTGTGCTGCTCAAATACACCAATCGTTATCTGCCGGAGGAGTTTCCTGGACTGAGGAAGACGTGTACGGAGGAGGAGTGCTCCCGTAATATTGGCGCGGTCGGTAGGACTCCGTTAAGGTAAGGTAATTGAGTTATTTACTGCTTGTTTGCGTGTGTTGTGTGAGCGGTACGCTCAGTGATAGTTTGTTTTCTTTAGGGCCTTTTTTTCTGAGCGGAACGCTCATTATAATTTGAGTTCGGAGTGGAATACTTGGAGGATAAAACTTTTGCAGTATTATAGATAGTTTTTTATCGAGAAACAGATCAGCTTCTCACGCAGATAATTTCTATATAAGCATTTATAGCATAAACGCAGCAGACGGGTTTAAATACTCGGTAGAATCCCCCATGTTGCACCTCTAGTAAAAGGGATTGTGTTCCTCCTCGGGAGGTATACTTGTCCGTAGTGTTATTCCTTTAATAATTTTCGGTAACACTTTAATCCGCTATGCTTTTGTCGTTTACGGCTGCAGCAGCTTATCTATTACTGTGTACTGTGAGTATTACTGTGTATTCCCGGATCACCTCGTGAATTCGGTGGTGCAATATTTGTTTGAGGGGGTGCTCGTGCAGGGCTAGATACCGTAAGAGTATCGTGGCAGATATTTTTCAAGCAGGATTTTTTTTGTTGCAAAATAACCGAGTGAATAGTTTCCAATAGCAGGCCCCAGAAATGAATTGGGGTTAATTTATTCAGGGTTTTGGCCGAAGATAGAATATACCGGCAGATATATTAATTTTGAGCAACAACTGAGGAACCAAGCGGGTGAATAACTTTTGGGAAATGGACACAAATAGTTCAATCCTGGTGTCGAGGACACCAAAGTCTGCGGGAACTGAGCAGGAAGACTGGGATACATGGTTTGCCAGATTCGAGGGATTGACATTTTCATATAAAGATGAAAGCCGTCTTCGATGTTTAGTTTCCCTACTTGAAGGGGGAGCTTTAGACGTGGTTCTGCCCGCACTAAAACAAAATAAGAAGTATGATGCAGTGAAGGCCGATCTTATTTTACGGTTTGGGCGGCTGCCAAACAGCCTTCAGGCACAGACAGAATTTGGACGGGCGGTGCAGGCACCTTGGGAGTCAGCAGAAAATTTTGCAGACAGATTAAAGAGGCTGGCGCAACTGGCACATCCCACAGTCAATGATGACAATGCTCTGATGGAGAGTAACCTCTCTAGTAGTTTCATCTGTGGCATAAGCGATCAGTGGTTGCAAACTAAGCTGTGTAATAGAGGTCCAACGGCATTAGCAGAAGCGGTGCAGATGGTCCGGGACCTACGCAATCGCCAAGAGGCGGTCCAGGCGGTGCGCAGTTCTGGTTCTGACAACGAGAACCGAGCAGCTTCAGTCACGGCATCTGAACCTCAAATGAATGCAACCGATAATAGCACCCTCCAAATGAACAGGCTCGAACAGCAGATGACTGAGTTGCGCTCCGCCGTGGAAGCCCTGGTCGTAACCGGGACAGATCGTGGCTCACGTGGCTCTTCTGATCCATTTAAGACTGTTTGTTACGACTGTGGTTCTGTCGGACATATGCGCAGGGACTGTCGGAGACGACAGCGGGGTCCGACACCACGTGATGGCATCTGCCATGCATGTGGGCTGGTTGGTCATTTCCATCGGGACTGCCCCCAGTTCAGGGGCTCCTCAAGGTCGCCTCAGCCATTTTGCCTTTGTTGCGGGCGCCCTGGGCATTGGCTGGCGGCGTGCCGGTCGCTTCCCACACAAATGGCGAGAGACACGCATGCAAACACGCCGGCGTCCTATATGGCCCCGGTCTTCAAGCAAGGGCAACCGGAAAACTGAGCTCAGCTGTCTCTGTGGGACAAGAGGCGGCTGGCAGAAAACCGTCCCCAATCACGGCATCCGCCGTAAAAGTAGTGTTGGGAAATAGCGAGGTTTGGGCACTGATAGATTCTGGTACAGATTTTTCCATGATCAGTGAGGGGCTGCAGGACAAAGCCCAACAGGAGCTCAGGTGCGAGTTGGTACCACCTTCCAGACCCGCGAGAGGTGCTGATGGAGAACCACTTAATATTATTGGAGTCTTGAAAGACGTCACCCTTCGGGTGAAGGGGGAGTCTGTTGTTTGTTCACACCTGGCTATAGTGTCCGGTTTGGTGTGCGACATAATCCTTGGGCGTGACTTTTGCTGCCGGCACGGCGTGGCAATAGATGACCGTTGTGGAGTGATTAGACTCCGAGGTTTGGTGATTCCGATGCCATCATACAAAGACATTCAACCTACACGCGCACGGATTCTGCTGGGGCCACTGTCTCTGTTCCTGCTCGGTCTGTGGTTACTGTGAGAGCGAACGCATAAGCCATAGATGGTGTGGGTGTGAGGAACTTGGGTGGGCCCCTTACTAGTGTTATCGAGCCAAGTCAGACTGCTGATCGGGAGGAGCTCCTGATTCCGAGAGCAGTTGTGACTGTTGCTGATGATGGAACAATCCCTGTTCGTTTGACAAATACTGCACCTAGCGAGGCCCGTCTGTTGAAAGGATCCGACATTGGAACACTTACACCATATCAGGTAGAACTGACAGCGTATATGAGCTCTGTTTGGAGACTAGTTGTTCCGCTAATGCGGCCAGAGGCTGACTGTCAATGGCGGCTGGCTTTTCGTGCCACTGGAAAAACCCGAGGGGGGTTCAAGCACCCCCAACGGTCCGAGGGTTAATATAAGTCTCAAAACCTGCTGAACATGCTCGGTGGAGAGGGTTCAGGCGTCAACGCACGGTGGAGGGGGCCCCAAAGTGCCCCGGGGAAATAAAAGTTGATTTGCGCCGAGAAACCACGGCGTAAAATTTGGGAGCTCCGGCCATATGTGTAAGTTTTCCATCCCAGAACACATAATGTAAAGATACCTACAGAGCAAATTGGTGGTATGGCCTTAAAGCATGCAGAGCGAACCACTCGAAGTCCTGTACGTTTCCCAAAGACTTTTGGGTATAAAGTAAGCAAAAATCCGTAGCGTAAGATGCGACTACTTTGAAATCGTGGGTTCCTTCCAACAGTGTTAGGGTTGACAAAAAATGTTATTTGATTCAGGAATGGTTGCGTGGAAAGTGTTACAGAATTGTCAATGAAAAGTAAAATCTATAAGCAAAGTGTATTTACTTGATCTTTACGAAAATGCGTAAAATTCCACATGTTTCTTATGATGCGTAAATTTTCTAGTATGGCGCACGGCGGAAAATCGATAATTGTCTGAAAGCCCACTGCGTATAAATTCGTGCCTTACCCAAGTATTATTTTCCCCTGGTGCCCCCTCCCCCTGAGATCGCGGAAACAAAGATGGGTAGAAAACGCGCGCTTGGGGTTTGTGTAGGCGTTAGCGACCTACATGATATCAAAGTTCATTGACCTACCTCAATATCTTCGGCGTCAAACGGGGTCATAAAGGTCAAAATCATTGAAAGTATTGAAGGTATTGAAGACATATCGGGAAATGCTGTGATTATGCAGTAACTGGGCGCGAATACTCTAGGACAGGGCTGAGGCCAAAAGGGAAGGCCCTAAACAATGTCTCTGAAATTTTGGGGTCAAGGTTTTTCAAGGTCATTGACCTATTACGTCACAACCTAACATATTATGCTTAATGAGCGCTATAACTAGCGCTATGCCCAACCTTGACCAGTGACCTTTGATCAAGCCTTGATCATCAAGGCCAGTAACCTTTGAAATTGACCTGTGACCTTGACCTAAACACTGAATAACTTGAACTATGATGTAATAACATACATCATAGTAAGTGTCGCAACTTCACGCAACGTCATTTAGGGGCTGTCCAGGAGCACCTGTGCTCTGCAGGGACACCTATGCTCTCTGGAGAGGCCTTTGCTTCGATGAGGCACCTGTGCCACCCAGGGGCGCCTTTGCTTCCCCATGGACGCAACCTAGCTATCCAGGGGCATCTTTGCTGTTCCGGAGGCGCCTTTGATACCCAGTGCCCAAGGGGCGCTCATTCTTATCCAGGTGCACCTTAGTATTGAGGGGCGTATTTTTATTCAAGGTAAGGGGATGAGGTGCTTAGTGGATAGCACCCTTGTCTTCTAAGCCACCGGTCCCGGGTTCAAGTCCCGGCGGAGCCTCTGAATAAGTCGATCTGATCCCCGAAATTCCTCCCAACAGGGTGAGAGTTGGCGACGCCGTATAACCCTGGCAGTTGGTGCGTCGTTCAACCCCAACAATTATTATTTATTCAAGGTAACCTATACTACCCAGTGGCGCCTACCGTATAAAAGGAGCGCTTAGGCTATCCAAGGGGCGGCAATTTGCTATCCATAGGGCGCCCTTTTGCTCTCCAGGGGCACCTTATTCAGAGGGTGCCTTTGATATTTAGGGGTGCTTTTTGTATCAGCAGGGTCCCTGTGCCATCTTGGGGCTCTTCTTGTCAAGGGACGCTGCTGTTATTCAGGAACACCTGCACTACTATCGAGGGTCGCCTTTGCTACCCAGAAGCGCCTTTACTTCTTACGAAGTTTGGCGCCCGTGCTTTAAGGAGTGCTTTGGCATCGATTGATTGCTCTATTTTTCGGCTTAAGGGAGCGTGAACCTCGAGCTCATGTAGCGCCCACATTGTTGCTAAGGAACGCTTATGCTATCAAAGGGCGCCTTTACTATCCAGGGCCTCTGTTTTATTCAAGGCAGTCTGTTCTATCCACGGACATCTGATATTTCGGGAGCGGTGCCTAGGTTATTCAGGAGGCGGCTTTTTTCTCCACAGGGACACTCTATTGCTAGCCAGGGGCGCCTTATTCGGGGGGCGCTTTTACTGCCCAGGGGTGTCTTTCTATCCAGGGGCGCATATGCTGTCTAGGTGTATTTTGCAATCACAACATGATTGAAAAGCATGCCCCTATGTTATCCAGGGTGGCTTTTTGTCTCTGATGAGGAACTATTTTTATTTTCCGGGCGCCAGTTTATCTAAGGGCACCTATGCTGTCCAAAGCACCTATGTTATCTAGGGTTTCCTTCGCTGTTCAAGGGCGCCTTTGCTACCCAAAGGGCGCCGTTTAATTTCCTGGAGTGCCTATTTCCATTTAAGGAGCGCATATGCTATCTTGGAACGCCTTTGCAACCCTGGGGCGCACTTTTCTATCCAGGGGCACCTTTGCTCTTGAGAGGGGTGCCTCTGGAATCCAGGAGGAGCCTAAAATAGTTGGAGAATAAAAATGCTGAAATAAGGCGCTCAAACACTGAAATAAGGTGCCCAGTTATCAGGAAGCGGCTGAGCAGGGAGGACTGCTGGCTGGTGAGGGCAGTGTTCTCGGAAGTGGGGCGCACATACTGGAAAAGGCACCCGGTTGCAGCGATGGAGCACTAAGCCTTCAGGTAGAGGTTAATGAAATGTGGTTAAAGGCGATCCATGCTCAAATTGAGCGCTCGAGCACTGTAACACAACGCCCGACTGTCGGACAAGGGTGCCAAACCATAGACAGTAGCGCAGCTGAAGATGAAAAGGGACACCTTTGATATCCTGGGGGCGCCTGTACTCTAAGGTAAGGCGCTTGTTTTCTTTCTCAAGCGCCTAGTTTATCCATGGGCGCCTATGCTGTCCAGATCATGTATTTCAAGAACGGTTACCTTTGCTGTCCAGGGGCGCCTTTGCTATCCAAGGGCGCATATGATATCGGTAGGGCGTTTTATCCTGGGGGCGGCTGGGCTGTCCAAGGGCGCCGTCCTAACCAAGGGCCACCTTTTACTTTCCTGAAGCGCCTATTTCTATCTAAGGGTTGCATATATTATCTAGGAGTGCCTTTGATATACGGAGACGCCTTTTTATCCAGGGGCACCTTTGCTCTTGAGGGGCGCTGCTCCAATCCAGGGCAGCTGAAGATAGGTAAGGGACATCTATGCTATACAGGGGGAGCCTGTTCTTCCCAATAGGGCGCTCATTTTCCTTCTCAGGCACCTAGTTTTGGCGCCTAGGCTATCCAAAGGCACCTTTACTGTCGAAGGGCTGCCTTTCTAGGGACGCCTTTGCTATCCAGGGAAGCCTTTGCTGTCCAAAGCACTTGTGTTATCCAGGGTTGTCTTTGCTGTCCAGCGGCGCCTTTGCTATCGAAAAGTGCATATGATATCCGTAGGGCGCTTTGTCCAGTGGTCGCCTATGCTATCAAAGGGCGCCTTTTCTATCCAAGGGCTGCATTTATTTTCCTGAAGTGTCTATTTCTATCTAAGGGGCGCCTATGCTGTCCAGGGCACCTATGTTACCCAGATTTGCCTTTGCTGTCCAGGGGCGCCTTTGCTATCCAAGGGCACCTTTCCAACCAACGGGGGCATTTTACTTTCCTGGAGCGCGTATTTCTATCTGAGAGGCGCATATGTTATCTAGGAGCGCCTTTGATACCCGGAGGCGCCTTTTTGTCCAGGGGCGCCTTTGCTCTTGAGGGGCGCTGCTCCAATTCAGGGCAGCTGAAGATGGATAAGGTACATCTATGCTATACAGGGGGAGCCTGTACTTCCCAGTGCGGCGCTCGTTTTCCTTCTCGGGCACCTAGCTTATCCAGGAATCGCCTAGGCTATCCAAAGGCGCCTTTTCTATCGAAGGGATGCCTTTCTAGGGGCGCCTTTGCTATCCAGGGGCGCTTTTTCTGTCCAAAGCACTTGTGTAATCCAGGGTTGTCTTTGCTGTCCATGGGCGCCTTTGCTATCCAAGGGTGCATATGATATCCGTAGGGCGTTTTTTTCAGTGGGCGCCTAGGCTATCAAAAGGCTCCTTTTTACACAAGAGGTGCATTTTATTTTCCTAAAGCGCCTATTTATATCTAAGGGGCGCTTATGCTGTCCAGGGCACCTGTTACCAAGATTTGCCTTTGCTGCCCAGGGGCGCCTTTCCTAACCAAGGGTTCATATGATATCCGTAGGACGCTTCATCTAGGGGGCGCCTAGGCTACCCAGGGGTGCATTAGTTCCCCCATGGCGCAATCTTGCTATCCAGTGGCGCCTTTTCTTTGCCAGGGCGCTTTTGTTAGCTTTCTAAATTTAATCTTCAACATTTTTAATGGGGCGCAATAGACCAGTAAAGGCGTTTAGTGTTAGGGCAGGGGCGCTTTGCCATGGTTTTGAGGAATATGTGTTAACCTTCGCCCGGGTGGGGGGTCTTTTCAGACCCCCTCAGATTTTTCCAAAGTGACCAAAAAGCGGCAGCGCGAAGCGCCGCCAAACTTACTCTAGCTGTTCCTTCATCATTTTTACATCTTTCCTGAACATTTTAGCTCAAGGTAATATCAGGTCAGGTCACCAGGCCAGATGCAGTGACCTCACCTAAAAATCCTTAGGACTGCTTAACTAAAAGGAGGGTTAATCGATCAAGTTGAAACTCATACCACATATTGGGCCCACCAGGAGCTATAACATATGTTCCGGGATTTTTTATATTGGTGACCTAAGGCCATGTGCATAGCATGAGCTCCCCATTGTAAATACATAGGGAAACTCACGAAATGAGCTTTTCTCAGAAAGTATGGATAGAATCAACTTCAAACATAGGTTACGACTTGCTCTTAGCCCATTTCTGAAGTTGATGCCAAACATGTTGACTTGTAACCTTTGAAAAGTCACCTTAGGTCAAATAAGCATTTTTGGTGTTTTTACTCTATAAATTTTTAATAAATAAAGATATAACTTTTGTCACCAAAGTGTTTGTATAGTCACTGCAAATCAAATTATATACACCATGACTATGCCAGGTCAAGTTGGGTCAGACCGTGAACCTGGGTCAGGTCAAATTTTTAAATTTGACCTGGCATAGCAACGTTATATATCATGCGATTCGTATTGACGAGAGGATTACAGCTGAGCGGATGACAGTGGTCAGGACTTTAAAGGACCTTCACTACCCCAGGGAAAGCTCCCCTCTCCTAACCCATTACACGAACCGGGGACGGATATTTGTAAAACCCAAGGGTTGCACGAAGGCATTTGAGGTAGAGGTGGGTGCAACCAGGGAGGACATTTTGGCTTTATGTAGGGCAGCTGGTGCTGGTATTCAAACCAACCCTAGCGCCATGGGAATGACCCAGTCATCCCCAGCGTCTCAGACTGCCTCTGGACCCACGGGTGAGACTGAGCGGGCCCCAGCGGCCACACCTTCTGCAGATGCAGCTGATGCCCCTCGTGTATCTTTGCCCTCGGTGCAGCAGAATTGCTGCTCCTCTCCTACGCGTTCAGACTTGGAGTCAACCTTTCGGCCCCCCTGGGAGCCATGTATCTAGTGGGATAACTCTGGGACCAGGTACCAATCATCTGGAGACCAATCCTGTTACCTCTATCTCAGTGCGGACCTCTGCCTCCGGGGGCCCCCTGCCCAACTGTCCACTACTATAGATGCTCAGACTGCTGGGTCATCAGGGCAAGGCGACACAAACCTCGGTAAATCCCGGGGGTTCCAAGAAGGTGTGGGGGATGGCACTAGGCCTACAATCCTGGCTGCCTCAAAGAGGAGCAAAAGACTGGGTAACCGAAGCTCAGGCACAGAGCTTCGGTGCCTAACGCCTTGTCTTCTCAAACTGACAAGCGTTAAAAAATGTAATCATATGTTGGTCAGTTCAACATCTTTTCATGATTCCTCTTTCAATTCTTTTTGTGCGGATCTCTGTTAGCCAGTTCAGGTAACAGTCATTTCAAGTGTTTACGAGAGAATATTTCATTTATTCGTGATTGCCTTTTTCTATTCATAGTGCCTTCTGCTAAGTTCTCACCAAACTTTTCATGCCTTGGTAATGATCAGAATACCTCAGTGACTCAACTTCAAACCCTACTAGATAGTTGTGAATACTCTACTTTGAAAAACTTTACCAATCTTCATGACATTCATACAGATTCCAACATATCCTTGCTGCACGTAAACATTCGCTCTCTACCTAAGAACTTTGACAAGCTTGAACTCCTTATTCATCAGCTACCGGTGGCACCTAAAATTATCTTATTGAGCGAAACCTGGCTTGATCCTTCTCTTGTGGGTATAACCCAGTAAGAGGCAAAGGATCAGCAATATTCGTCAGTGATTCCATATCATATCTAAGGAGACAGGATCTTGAAACTTCCAGACTTGAATTCCAATCTGTCCTCATTGAACTTAAGCTACAGCAAAAGAAAAACTTAATCATTGGTTCCACTTACAGATCACCCTCATTTCCACTATTTGTTTATCTGGAATATATCGAACCAGTAGTTAACGCACTGAACCTAGAAGCCAAGGGCTGTATAGTTGGTGGTGACTTCAATGTAGATATTCTGAGACACAATTCCGTTGATCAGTCAGCACTTTTCTCAATGTATTCGCTGCTCTTGGTCTTTTCCCGCGTATCTCACTACCAACCAGAATCACTCAAGAATCAAGCACACTAATAGACAATTTATTGCATAATGACCCAACCATAATAAAAAATCCGACCATCCACGTCTCGGACATAAGTGATCACCTGCCGATTTCCATCAACATTAACAATGTCTTTAAAAATAATGTGAAAATAAAAAGTTATTTTAAACCTGAACTCACTTTTGACTCTCGAAACATTGAAGCCCTCAACTTGTCCCTTTCCCACAAATTGAATCATGTCTATGATATAACCGACTAAGAAGAAGCAGCACTTTTCCTGACAAACACCATCAATAACGATACAACGAGACTAAGCAAAAACAAAAAAAGATATGAAGGAATGTACCTGTCCATTCAACCCTGGATTTCTCATGGTCTTCTCCAAAGCATAAATACAAAAAATAAATTGTACAAAAAGTCAATCCAAGAACCTTCTTACGTCAACAAAAATAGCTTTATTACTTACAGAAACCGACTTTCAAGCTTAATTCGGTCAGCAAAAAAGCGATACCATTCCAGGAAATTGGAAGAATTCAAATTCAATCCGGTCAAACTTTGGCAGCTCCTGTCCTCGATGATCTACAAAAATAAGTCCAAAAACAAGCTCCCCGATAGCTTCATGTACAACAACTCAAATATCACCTCATAGACAGACATCGCCAACAAGTTCAACCTATTTTTTGCTTCAGTGGCTACTAATTTGAACAATAATCTACAGACCACGGATACTGATCCTCTGACATATCTTCCCAACCCCAACAACCCTCGCACATTATTTTATTTCCATCCCACAGATGCCCAATCAATCATATCAATCACACACAGCCTTGGATCCTCTGCGGCTTCACCAGACAGTCTCACCTCAAAAATTATCCAAGCCATCTCAGTACCCATTGCCCCTTTTCTCGAGTATATATTTAATATATGTATTACGAGTGGGTCTTTCCCATCAGCCTTTAAAAAAGCAGTTGTTGTGCCAATTTCTAAATCTGGTGACCCCTCCTCCTTTAATAATTACCGACCAATTAGCCTGCTCAGTCTCATCTCTAATTTTATGGAAAGAATTGAGTACGCAAAAATCTCGGAGTTCATTTCTTCAGAAAATATACTAAACAAGGACCAATTTGGATTTAGGAAAAATCACAGCACCTATATGCCAATTTCTCTTCTTCATGACGACATTACGCCTGCCCTCTCCCAGAAAAAAAAATTTGTGCTACCATATACCTAGATTTTTCGACGGCCTTTGACACCGTTAATCACACCATTCTCCTGAGGAAATTACACTATTACGGGATTACTGATATTTCCTTAACATTTCTCAAATCATACTTAGAAAACCGATCCCAAATAGTTTGATACAACTCTGTTCTTTCCCCTATGCCACAGGATATGAAGCACGGGGTGCCGCAAGGACCTATCCTTGGCCCCATACTTTTCCTTATTTATATAAATAACATAACTCTTAACTCCTCAATATGCTGTTTCTTGCAATTCGCTGATGACACCGTTGTAACATACTCGGCTGAAAGTGCTCTTGAACTTCAAACAATCGTACAAGATGACCTACCAAAGATAAGTAAATGGTTGATTAGCAACCGACTAACAGTAAATGCAAAAAACTACTTATCAGACTTTTACTAAAAACACGCACCATTTTGACAAACATATTCTTGATGGGTAAAAAACTTAGTCGCAAACCTGAGACAAGGTATCTGGGCATAATAATTGACGAAAACCTGAAGTGGGATCCACATATTAGAAACATTGAAGTCACCATCTCTCGGAACATTGACCTTATAGCAAGAATACGAAGATTCCTAAAGCCCAACCATATCGTCCTTCTCTACAACTCTCTAGTGCTCTCCCATCTATCCTATGGAATACAAGTCTGGGGAGTTAAATATCCTTCAAAACTGACTCGATTGAAGATTCTCCAAAAGAAAATTGTCCGTATCATTGACTCTGCAGGCCGGATAGCTCCATCCAGCCCCATCTTCAAAAAGTATTGCATTCTGAAAATTCACGACCTATTCATACTGTTCCAACTAATGGTTCTCCATAGCTTTCTGGTCCACTCACTTCCAAGGCCACTTGCAGAAAGATTCGCCCTTTCTGATCATGAAAGAAACAGGGTCGTCAGACAGCAAAAGACAAAGACAAATGCTTTATTCAGAGTCTTCCACGGTCATCCATGGCTACTACGACCCCACGTCAGTTGGAATGGTAAGAAGGAGACACACACACATTAAAATCATGTAAACAGGGTTATATAAAAACAGAGTTAAAAAGACAAAGCATACCACACAAACACCACTCGCTCAGCGCACCTGACCCCGCTCTGCTATTATATAGTTTTTAAGGGCACGACAAAAAAGCGGAACCGGTAAAACACTCAGCTCCTCAGGCAGCTCATTATAAAGGAAGGCCCCCCTGGAGCTCAACCTACGTTGGCCCATTCCAGTACGAGGGCGTGGCACAACGATATTCGCGTCCTGTCTGGTGGTACGCTCCCGTATAGAGCCGACACGCACGAATCCCCGGGCCAGCTCCTCTGGCTCCCCGAAACACACTGTCTTGTGTACAAGTGCAAGCGTGTGGTACCACCTCACCAGCTCTCCCGCCGACAGCCAGTCACGTTCCTCTAATAAACCAGAGACATGGGCCCCGTTTCATAAAAGTTGTAGAAATGCGGCGTGTTTTACACCACATTCACCTGCAAAGTTACGCCGTATTCAGAATCACGTTTCACAAAGAGCGGTGACATTCACGCGAAAGCGGCGTAGATATCAAATGCAGCGTGAATTACGCCCAATTCCAGAATGGAATTACCCCTTTCAAATATGACGTGTAACTGCTTTATTAACATAAGAATCGCATAAATATTTTTCAATAAATTATTTGAATGAAAATTATTGTACTTATTTGCTCTTATTCGATTTTTAAGTTTCACTGTACTTTTACAAACACTGCGGCGGAAGACGCACTATCAGCTGGCGCAATGAAAATACGACGTATTTGTTTTTGGCAGTACCCCATTTTTTAGGTAGTTGCTGTCAAGAAGGTCTTAAAAAAGTTATTGTATTGTTGTGCGAGTGTAGTTCAGTGGAATTTGAGATGAATGGTGTTTACTAATCATGAGTGAACTGTGAAGGTCTGTGAACCTTATAATTTCGTGAAACTGGGAAAGGAATAGTGAGTAAACATCTTTGAAGAAGGACAAGATCAAGATGCTGGTACTTAGGAGGTACCTAGGTATATCATCATTTTCACCAGAGGCCTCTGTAGAGATACTTGGATTTTATTGGTGACAGATACCTTAAATTGAATTTTTACCCTCCGTAGACTCCATATAACACTTTGTCAGTGTCAGTCTATCTAGGGTTCTGTCCTCGCTAGACTGTAAAATAACTGTAACGGCGGAAAGTCAAAGTAAAAATCAATGTCAGCTTTCCTGTGTATTTGCATCAATAGCTATCATCATTTTTGGCATATCAAATGGCCATAGAACTCTACATATCAGCTCAATTTGGCATGTGCAACTTGCACTTTATACCTGTGCAAGGAAAAACTTGCACACACTTCCATTTAAGTTTATTTTACATTCATGACTCTTTTTGTCCTTCACTACACTAGCTAATTTTGCTTCAGGTTCAGAATTCCATAAGAAATTATATATTTTTCATGTTTTGCTTCAATGTCTGATAAATGTTACGCTGCTATATCTTGCGTAGCTTTTCAGGTGTGTTTTACATATTCAACGTACATGTTGTCTGCTATATGAAACAATATTGGCAATATTCTACGCTGAATTCCAGTACAGCGTAGTTTAGAGCAGCGTAACTTTGCAAGAAGTTGTATTTTACGCTGCATTTTTGTGAAACAAGATTGTGGTGTATTATTCACTTTCTACGCTGCATTATGCTACTTCTACGCTATAAGCATAAGTTACGCCTTTTATGAAACGGGGCCCAGGTCAAATTTTCTGCGGCCGAAAATTACCTTTGCTGCATAATTAATTATCTTTTGGAGTCGAATATTGTTTATATGAGTTCCGTTGCCAAAAACACTGATGCAATATCGGACACGGGAAATAACGAGTGAACTGACTATCGGCAAGATGACTCTGGGAGACAAGCAGTGCCCCAGATGTGACAAACCACTCAGAATTCCAAAGCATTGACGAGTGAGAAGAGAAATGTGAGAATCCCAGCTGAGGGCGCGGTCGAAGGTCAGTCCGAGATTCTTGACAGTCATAGATGGAACCAGATTAAAGGGAATGTGGCACCTTGGTCGAATCCTGGAATTTAGTGTTATTAGGCGTACTTTTAGTCAAAAATAATGAAACCACTCACGATTTCTCTGAAAAATGTACAATAAGCTTAATATTTGGTTTTTAAAAATACTCCTCTGGAAAAAGAAATAAATATCAGCCTGAGGATGATGTCACGATCTGGCAGCCACTACCATACTTGAAACGCTTCAAGGGCTTCGATTGGCTGATGCTCATCGTGACGTCAGCGTATGTCGTCACACCAGTAGCTCACAACAATGGCCGCCGGCGACGGGGGGCTGAGGGGGGCTGGTGTCAGGTAGGTTTTAGCTTTTTTCTACGGAAGTATCAAGTTCCAAGACAACTGAAATATGGAGTACCGGGTTTTCCGACCTGCTTTACACCTTGGCTATCTCAGTTAAAATCACGTTGTGAAGGTGCCACATTCCCTTTAACGTCACGAAATTTGACAGTAAAATCACCAAGTTGCCGAACGTTTGGAGCACTTCCTAGCAGTATGAGTTGGGTTTTATCAGCGTTAACTTTGAGTCCGTTGCCCCTAAACCAAATTTCTAACGAAGCCAATGTCTTTTCCATTCGCTGAATGAGTGACTGAAAGTGAGAATTTTTCCGCTGACAAGGATCTGGGTATCATCTGCGTACTGGACGACGACCGCGTCCCCAGCATACAGGCTGAGGTCGTTTGCAAATATGCTGTAGAGCAGAGGGCCGAGACAAGAACCTTGGAAAATGCCCATTTTGTTTGGGAGACAAGTAGAGACTTTAGAGACACCCAGATTGTCAGCTGGGAGGCTGACGCTCTGGTTGTGGCGCCGAAAGTATGCTGAAAAGCATGAAGTATCAATTCCATGAGCTTGCAATTTTTTAATCAAACGAGAGTGGTCAATCACATCGAAGCACTTGCTCAAGTCGAGGAGACAGAGGAGCGACACCTCTCCACAATCATTGGCGGACAAGATACTATCAGTGACGGATACCAGCGCGCTTTCGCACGAGTGTCGTGGGCGAAATCCGTGCTGGGTGGAGGATAGGAGGTGGTTGTCGGATAGGTAAGCATAGAGCTGCTGATGAACAGCACGATCAAGGATTTTAGTGATGGATGGGATAATACTGATAGGGCGGAAACTGGAGGGATCGGAGGAATCACCGGACTTAAATATGGGATGAACTAGGGAATGCTTCCAGGCATCTGGGATTTCATTGGTGAGGATGGAGCTGTTGATCAAGTGGAGAAGTGCCAGACTCTGGGATTCGAAAATGAGGCGGACGATGTGCATACTTATGCCATCGCTGGCACATGAGGTGGAGGAGCCTTTGCTCAACACAATGGCATGCAAGTCATCTAGGGTGATAACACGCAAAGTGAGAGCGCAAGCACCCACGCGCGGTAACCGACATGCCACTGACGGGACTGCTCCCATAGCAGCTACCTCAGCCGCCACCCGTGGGCCGACACCGACAAAAAACTGGTTTAAATCATCAGCTGTTGCGTCTGGCGTCACCCTATCCCCACATCTCTTGCTACCAATCACCCTATGAGTACCCCTCCATATACCTCTACGACCCTCCTCCTGTAACCGCCTTTGCACATCGTCGCGCGTGTCGCATCGTATCGCCGCCTTCACCTGCCGATTAATTCCACCATATACCTGAGAGCGGTGACCGCCGACTGCTAGCGCCGCTCTGCGGCGAGCCATCAAATCGAGGGTTGGCCCCGATACAACAGGTGCACTCGGGTTGCGTATTCGGACACTCCTAATCGGGGCGTGGCAATCAAGTACAGTTACTAAATTATGTAGAAATACATTCCACTTTCCGCTAAACTGTTTAGAGCAAAAACTTCCGACCAATCAACACACATCAAATCCTGGTTGAAGGCAGTGGAATCAATCCTACGCAGACAGCGTCTTTATTACGGCAGGTTTCGGACGGCACCTAGACACTGTAAGCTGGGCACGAATAAATTTATGCGGACTGTAGTGACAAAACTTTGTACCAGAACGAGTGATTAATCCTGAGTCGCGTACTATAATTACATCCAGACAGGATTCGGATGGGCGGTAAGTAGGTGTGTCAATACATTGATGCAGTGAGTTATCCTCCAGAAAACGAGTAAGCTGCCGCTTTGCAATATCACTCGGTGGTTTCATGACATCAAAATTTATGTCACCGAATAACAACTTTTGCAGAAGGGTAAGTCATGATTACATCCTGATACTCTAGTCCTAAATGTTCGAAATCGAGGCGCAAATCACCATCCCCATGACGCGGAGGTCGGTAGAGGATGCAAAAGACAACATGGCGATTAATGTCCAGTTTGGCAAAAATCCAGAGTGTTTCAAGCCGACTGTTCGCGGGCTTCCTGGCGCGTGTCATCTTCACATGTTTTGCTGACAGTCCATCCCTGACGGCAAGAGCAACGCCTCCGTAACCGCTGTCATCCGGTCGTGGTGTCGAGTACACAGTGTAGCCGGGCAGCAGGAACATACTGCCGGGCGTGTGAAGGCGGAGCCAGGTCTCGCATATTCCAAATACATCATAGGCGAAGTCATGCAGGTCGTGCGAAAGAAGCAGCAGAGAAGGTTTGAGAGATTGAACGTTCAGAGCACCGATGCGAAGGGAAGTTCCAGTGCCCGTCCGAGGTCCCCATCTGACGCCGCCCCTGCACCCCCGCTTGCGTGTACCTCGGCCGCCGCGAGTACCGCGCCCGGTATGCCGCTGCCTCCTCTCGTCACCTGACGGCGGGTCGCCGGGAACAGCTGACTGGACTGCCGCTACGTGGGCGCGGCCATGTCTCACCCGGCCCGGCTCAAGGGGGCGGCCGGTGCTGCGCGGTGCCGAGGATTCCAGGTCTCGCAGGACAGCGCATTGTAGGTCAGAGTGGAGCACTGGTGTGACGACAGTGAAGAAGAATTTATAGCAACCAAGAGGAGAAAAAGCCCAAGAGCTTCACGATTCACGGTTGGGTGAAAAGATCTTATCCTCCGGAACGCGTGCACCGTAGGCCAGCTGGGTTGAGAAAGGTGAGTCCGAGATACTGGGTGCGCTAAATCACATTCACTCCATCATCCACTCAGTCACTCGATATCAGATTACTTCAGATCACTAGATCACTTCAGACGTCATATCATTCACACGTTCACATGTACGACTGGAACCGGGTACAGGTTAAAAACGGGGTAAAAACGGAGAGGCCGGAGCGCCGCAGCAACGCAGCCGACCGCGGGCGCGTGGCACTGGCAACTCAGCGCTGGCAGCCCAAGCATTTTGAAGTTCCCTTCACTTCATTGGTGTACAGAACATTTTCCTTATTCATCTCTGCTCCCAGGATTTGGAATGAAAATATCGCCAGTAGAGGCAGAAATCTCTCAGATGTCCCTAGTAGTTCATCTTTAAGAAAGTAGTCAAAAATATTTATAGATCTTTACTGAGGCTCCTACGCTAATTTGTTCGTGTTCTATTCCTCATTGATATTGCTTGTATTTAGTGCTCCTTTACGCCTTATTTACCGTTACATGTTTTACATGTCCCTTTCTCTTTCGTTTCACACGGAGCTGACGGTCACCCGTTGCCGTTGGCTCACCCTCCAATGCACGAGTACTGCAGGCCCTTAAGGTCTGGTGAGGTGGATCGAACGTTGTGTGCGGGTTGTTCTCCCCATGTGACTGTGCGTCCGTGCGTGCGTGTGTGACGGTGTATTTCGCATCCCATCGTAGTTGTTCGTAGATGAGCCCCCAAAATCAATAGTGTTCGTAGACCTATTTTCCTCTCAGGTTATGTATATATATATATATATATATATATATATATATATATATATATATATATATTCTAGTACTTCGGCAACATTTCTTCTTTTAGACAATGATGATTAAAATTGATCGATGAGTCACATTTTGAGAGCTTCTTTTGATGTTTTTCTATTTTTCGTATCAGGAGTCTTATACCATGTGGTGTTTCGTAAATCAATGATCCAAAATTCATGCAATTCCGACTCAATTCATCTGTATTCAAACAATTATTTTCAAGGACTACGTCGCTGCTCACAGTTCAAATATTCATATTTGAAAATTAGATTGATTAGAATGAGCTAAAAAACTAGCACACTTCCATGAGGCAATGGCAAACGTTAACAAGTCATAATGGAATCATACAAAAAGAATGCTTTAAACAAACATTTACTAAATAGGTACAAGTCATTTTAAATCGGACATTTGATACAAGAGACTGTTTTACTCAGCTATACATCAAGTATTTTAAGCAGATTAACAACACAATTAACACTGACGATGCATAAATACAATACAAATCACAGTATACATTTCTTGCAAAATCAAAAACATTGCGGACTATCAATTTACCACCCCCCCCACAATGTGAGTGATTGGTGCGTGTTAATCTGCATGTTTAGTGATGGCTTATGTTCGTGTATGTGGAGTGCCTCGAGAACTGCTAGTTTGCGTGTGTCGTCTGTGGATGTGATAATGCATGTGTTCTGGACTAGTATTTTGCGTGTTAGGTCAGTGTTGTGTTCATCATGCATGTGTTGTTTGATTGCTCCGTGTTGTAGATGCATAGTGAGCCGTCGAGACAGAGTCGTTGTTGTGACGCCAATGTAGTAATCTGCTTGAGGTCTGCAACCCTCAAGTGGGCATGTGAATCCATATACTACATTGGTGCACTTCAACGGCTCCGCCTCGACTGGCTTATTGGACATGAGTAGGTTGCGTGTCTTTTTTGTCGTGTAGTAGATGTGGAGTTCTAGACGTTCGCCTTCTAAACATTTTATGTTTCGGCGTACCATGTTTGGTACAGTGCCTGGCTCTCTACGGTCTCTCAGCCAGCCCAACTGCACGCATGTGCTGAGCTACTGGAACGTGCCGGCGCTGCGGCCCCAGCGGGTTCCGCTCGAGCGACCGGTGCGCTCTGCCCCCATTGCTGTCCTCACTCAGCAGTGTGCTGGGTGCAGATATCGGCGACGAGCGGAGCCTTCGGCGACGACTGGAGGCACCTGACTGCCCCCGCCTGGCTCTCTTCGGACTCTCAGCCAGCCCACCTTTCTGCTTACTTGTTTTGTTCTTTTCGTCTTTGGTTCGTTTCCGTTAGTACCTTAATTTGATCTCACCGAGCGCATCTTTTTTGTTTGCCTGCTTAGATGTGACTTTGCTTTGCTTGTGTTTTTAGCCTGTTTTTCATTCTGTTTTGTTTCCTTTTTGTTCGCACTGATCACATGCTTTTTGTTCGCACTGATCACATGCTTTTTGTTCGCACTGATCACATGCTTTGATTTAATGTTTGATAGGTCCCTGCTCTGATTGGGTGCTTGTACTTACTTACTGTTTTTGTTACTTTTACTAATGGTTTTTTAAAGATTTAATATGTTCAACATATGTGGGCCCTATACTTATAACTACTTATTACTTAACATTGCTTATTTTGTTGCGTCCCCTGTTTTTGTTTGCTTGTTGTTTTGCTGCTTTGTTTTATTTTGCTTCTTCAAGTATGTTTTTGGCGTTATTTTTCTGTCCAGTTCGTTCTTTAATGCTCTTCTCGTTTTGTTATGACACGTCAGTCTCTGTTTTGTGTTACTTTTTCTGTTCGTTCCCGCTCCATGATTACTGCTTCATGCCAGGAACTTATGTCTTGTTCCTTCTATGTTAAACATTTGCTCTAATCTGATTCTGTTCGCTTACTCCCTTTTGTTTTATACTGTGTGCCTGTACAGTTCTATTCTGTTGCTCCTTATTGCTTTGCTTTGCCTTGTTCATGCCTTCTTTTGCTGGTCTCTATTTACTTCTATCCCCTGTCTGTATATAAGAAATGAAATAAAAAAAGTTGATGATGATGATGATGATGATGATGATGATGATGATGATGATGATGATGATGATGATGATGTCCTGTAGAACTCTCTCGTCAGTTTTGTATGCGTCGCTCATGTGGTTCCTATAAAAGATGTGGTGTGTTGTCTTACTAGTGGGTTTTGCTGTTTCTGTGCGGTCTAGTTGGCGTTTGATTTCCTGGTCTACCTCGTGATTTGTGTATCCGTTGTTGATTAGTATCTGTTTTGATCGGTTGAACTCGGCGTGCATTTTGTCGGTGTGTTGAGCAGTGGCGGATAGCCCTACGTATGAATGCCCTGACCACTCCATGTTTGTAGCGGTCAGGGCATTCACTGATGGCGTTCATAGTTGTGTCATAATTTGTGGGTTTCCGGTACACTGTTGTCTCAAACTTTGACCCTGGGGCCTCTACAACAATGTCCAAAAATGGCAGCGAGTTGTTATGACTAAGTTCATACGTGAACTTCAGAACGGAGTTGGTTTCAAACTTTTAATGAGACGTTTTAATTGGTTAATGTCCCTGATTTCCAGGCATATGTCATCTACATATCGTGTGATCCAGAATGGTGAGGTGTCTGTATCTTTGAGTACCTTGTTTTCCAAGTGAGCCATATAAAAATTGGCAAATAACGGCCCGAGGGGTGAGCCCATCGCAACCCCATCCTTTTGAAGATAGAGTTTTCCATCGGGTGCGCGAAAAGGAGATTCAGACGTGCAAGCTTTTAACAGATCACAGAGTAATTAATTAACACAGTAGTTTGTGATATTTTAAGGGGTGGAAGTCCATTAGTATGTGTGTTGAAAACCTCGTCTATTATGATATCTATGGTCTTCTCTGTGGGAACATTTGTGAAAAGGCTATATACATCGATGGATGCAAGTGTGCCCTGGGGTTGTTTGGTTCGCAACAAATCTAGAAATTCATCTGATGATTGTACTGAGTATCCAGCTGGCACATATGGTTTCAAGAGGCTGTTTAATCTTTTAGCTAACTTATAAATAGGGGTTCCTATCTTGGAAATGATGGGTCGCAGGGGGTTGTTATCTTCTTTTTTCTTTTTTCTTTTCTTTTTTGACCTAACACGCAAAATACTAGTCCAGAACACATGCATTATCACATCCACAGACGACACACGCAAACTAGCAGTTCTCGAGGCACTCCACAAACACGAACATAAGTCATCATTTAACATGCAGATTAACCCGCGCGGCGCTGGGGAGGGATAAATTTTACCCCCCCCCCCTCGCGAATTTTTGCGATATCTAAAAAACGGCGGCATGCAGCGCCGCCAAATTTTCAGTACCTTTTCTTACATAAATTTTACACATTTCTGCCACATAAAAATACAATCCGTTGATAAATTTTCAAGAAATAAGCAAAAATGTGACGTCACTACAGGCGATTTTTTTACCAAAATCGCGCAATGGTTAAAGAGCTGCTGAAGCTACAGTTCTGAACCGATTTCCAATTTTCTTGCATCAAACGATAGGCATTATTGTGGTCTTCAAAATGGCTATCTCGAATCTTCAAAATTTTGGTTTTGGAAAAAAATATTTAAAATTTTTGTTTTTTTGGAAAAAGTTACAAAATTTAAAATTTTCAAGATTTTTCAAAAACGTGAACTTATTTGGTAAAACACCATACAGTGCATATGCATGACAAATTTTGAGTCTCTAGCTTTATAACTTTAGCCTGGAGAGCTGCGAAAGCTCAGCGACTCACGCTCTGATTTTTAGGGCTGATCAATACTGTCTTTATTTAGTGAATCATAGTGACCCAGGATGACCCAGGATGACGTCGTACACGCTTTACACTACTTTTATAGTGTTCCTGAGACAAAACAGGTCCAAAATCATGTGTCATTTGGCAAAAAGTATGAACTTAAAAAGTCGACCTCTGATGACCTACCTTGACCCCGGCTGTGCAAGTTGAGACCAGAGTATTTCAGATATGATTCTCTGAACATCACAGCTGAATTCTGCATGCAAAATGGCCCAAAAACATGTATCGCATGCCCACATTGGGGTACAAAAATATGGTGACCTTTAGTGACCTCATCTTGACTTGACCCGGTCATGCCACCAGCCTAACGGTCTCAAAGCACCTTGCTGCATTCAAGTTAAGGCTTTCCATGAAGTATGAAGCTCATAGCTTCCATTGCCTGATCTCCGTAGCATTGCAACCTCAAAAACCACGCTTTTGACAGCTGACCTCAGTTTGACCTTGACATTGACCTCAAACTTTAAATTAAGTACATGTTTTTAGTTTTTCGTGATGAGATCTTTCGATTGGCGTTTGAATTTTTCAAATCGGACCATTAGTTCGGGAGATAACAGGGGGGGAATTTACACCTCCCAGCCCCGTGCGTTCGGCTGGAGACCTCAGCCCCGTGCGGGTTAACAAGCATCAAGCACTCACATTGTGGAGGGTTAATTGATAGTTCTCAGTGTATTTGATTTTGCAATACTGTGATTTGTATTGTATTTTTGCATCGTCAGTGTTAATTGTGTTGTTAATCTGCTTAAAATGCGTGATGTATAGCTGAGTAAAACAGTCTCTATTGTATCAAATGTCCGATTTAAAATGACTTGTACCTATTTAGTAAATGTTTGTTTAAAGCATTCTTTTTGTATGATTCCATTTTGACTTGTTAACGTTTGTCATTGTCTCATGGAAGTGTGCTAGTTTTTTAGCTCATTCTAATCAATCTAATTTTCAAATATGAATATTTGAACTGTGAGCAGCGACGTAGTCCTTGAAAATAATTGTTTGAATACAGTTGAAACTAGTCGGAATTGCATGAATTTTGGATCAGTCATTTACGCAACACCACCTGATATAAGACTCCTGATACGAAAAATAGAAAAACATCAAAAGAAGCTCTCAAAATGTGACTCATCGATCAATTTTAATTGTCATTGTCTAAAAGAAGAATATATATATATATATATATATATATATATATATATATATATATATATATATATATATATATATATATATATATATATATATATATATATATATATATATATATATATATATATATATTAGGCCATGTCGTGATCACCACTTCTTCACAGGATCTTTGATTACCGGGTGTTTTCTAATGTATTGATGGTCGCTGATTACGATTTTCTGGTCGAAAATGTCGAATTCGAAAAATATTTGCCCGCGCAAGCCCTTTGAAATTCTTCCGGTTAGCCAAAATTTCGGTGTTTTCATATCTCACGGACAATAAAATGCAACTAATGTATGGAAAGGGCTCGAGAACTTTAAAACAATTGAATCTGAACAATTTGAAACCTTTTTGACTCCTTGAAGTATATATTTACCCGAAAAAGTACCTTGGAAAGACAGGGATGTTTGAGCTTAAAAAGATGATAATAGATGGCGCGCATGACGCAGCCGTCAATCAGTGTCCCGCTACGTCGCTTATGACAAGAAGCTATTATCCAAAGGAGCTGGATATACTATTTGAACCTATTATGGATTCGATGAATGAACATTTACCTTCACAAGATGATCTAGATTTTTCTCGCTTGCAGTTTTAAATATTATTGGGAATGGTTGCTTTCAAAGCAGGTACAATTAAGATCAGCCAGCCATATATAGATTAGGTATCTAAGTATGTAGTCACTGCGGATCAATTTCAATTATCAAAATGTATGCAAGAGCCAGTCGATTATATTTATATTAGTCTTGCTATCACTAGCAAGGAGAATACCGCATTTCGGGAAAAATGAAGCTACACCACACCTAGCGCCGCCGTCAAGCCATGTATGCTGCCGCTTAACCAGCTCTCGACTGGGGCTGACGTTGTTGGTCACATTATGATGCTGCAGCTTGAAGAGATGGAGGCCAGGGAAGTGGACCAATTTCACGTTTCAATAGCTTGAAAATTCGAACCGACCGCTGATGAAGTTACCGAGACTTACAGAAGAGCATCTGTGGCAGCAAGAAACAAGTACAAAGTTCGCTGTGAAATAAGGAAGCATTGTAACCTGAAGGAAGAGATCAGAAGGCGCCTACAAAACATGAAGATATGAAGTAAGTATGGACAAAGCATGACAACATTGTTTGACATATGAAGCAGAGCTTTACCATCAAAGGCATCGGCAAACAGAACATTTCTGGAACACCAGCGAGAAGCACAGAGGTTGTATCTTGGTGGCTTGGATGCAGTCGAGACGGACCATTGGAGACGGCAGCAGCTGCGGCAAGCCACTGCTGCTGCCGCCAATAGGGTCTGATCGGGAGGCCGGCTCGTCCGCATTCGAGCACAATAGTATGACAATCACCCGGACAAGTCTACAAACCACTTCCGTGTAACATTTAAAAATAAGTTTTCCTTCCGAGATTGACTTATGCCTGCCAGAGCCTGTTCGCGTGCGGCGTCTGTCAGCAGCTGGTGTGATGCTAAAAATAGGAAGCTCGCTGCTGCATATACCACCATCGGTCGCTGTCAATGGTGCCGTTGCGTTCTGACGCAGCTTCAGCTCCGTCAGAACGCAACATCCGGAGAACTCCTGGTAGCCACAACGACAGCAGCAGTGGCTTGCCGCAGCTGCTGCCGTCTCCAATGGTCCGTCACGACTGCATCCAAGCCGCCAAGATACAACCTCTGCGCTTCTCGCTGGTCTTCCAGACATGTTCTGTTTGCCGATGCTTTTGATGGTAAAGCTCTGCTTTATATGTCAAACAAAGTTGTCATGCTTTGTCCATGCTTACAATATCTTCATGTTTTGTAGGCGCCTTCTGATCGCTTCCTTCAGGTTTAAATGCTTCCTTATTTTACAACGAACTTTGTACTTGTTTCTTGCTGCCACAGATACTCTTCTGTAAGTATCGGTAACTTCATCAGCGGTCGGTTCGAATTTTCAAGCTATTGAAACGTGAAATTCGTCCTCTTCCCTGGCTGCTTCTATCCCTTCAAGCCGCAGCATCATAATGTGAACGACAACGTCAGCCCCAGACGAGAGCTGGTTAAGCGGCAGCATACATTGCTTGACGGTGGCGCTAGGTGTGGTGTAGCTTCATTTTTCCCGAAATGCGGTTTTCTCCTTGCTAGTGATAGCAAGACTAATCTAAATATAATCGACTGGCTCTTGCATACATTTTAATACTTGAAATTGATCCGCAGTGACTACATGCTTAAATACCTAATCTATATATGGCTGGCTGATCTTAATTGGACCTGCTTTGAAAGCAACCATTCCCAATAATATTTAAAACTGCAAGCGAGAAAAATCTAGATCATCTTGTGAAGGTAAATGTTCATTCATCGAATTCAAAATAGGTTTAAATCCTATATCCAGCTCCTTTGGCTAATAGCTTCTTGACATAAGCGACGTAGCGGGACAGTGGTTGACGGCTGCGTCATGCGCGCCATCTATTATCACCTTTTTAAGCTCAAACATCCCCGTCTTTCCAAGGTACTTTATCGGGCAAGTATATATTTTAAGGAGTCAAAAAAGGTTTCAAATTGTTCACATTCAATGGTTTAAAAGTTCTGTGGCCCTTTCCATACATAAGTTGCATTTTATTGTCCGTAAGATATGAAAACATCGAAATTTTGGCAAACCGGAAGAATTTCAAAGGGCTTGCGCGGGCAAATATTTTTCGAATTCGATATTTTCGACCAGAAAATCGTGATCAGCGGCCATTAATACATTAGAAAACACCCGGAAATCAAAGATCCTGTGAAAAGTGGTGATCACGACATGGCCTAACATATATATATCTCTCTCGTGTGTGTGTGTGTGTGTGTGTGTGTGTGTGTGTGTGTGTGTGTGTGTGTGTGTGTGTGTGTGTGTGTGTGTGTGTGTGTGTGTGTGTGTGTGTGTGTGTGTGTGTGTGTGTGTGTGTGTGTGTGTGTGTGTGTGTGTGTGTGTGTGTGTGTGTGTGTGTGTGTGTGTGTGTGTGTGTGTGTGTGTGTGTGTGTGTGTGTGTGTGTGTGTGTGTGTGTGTGTGTGTGTGTGTGTGTGTGTGTGTGTGTGTGTGTGTGTGTGTGTGTGTCTGTGTGTGTGTGTGTGTGTGTGTGTGTGTATGTGTGTGTGTGTGTGTGTGTGTGTGTGTGTGTGTGTGTGTGTGTGTGTGTGTGTGTGTGTGTGTGTGTGTGTGTGTGTGTGTGTGTGTGTGTGTGTGTGTGTGTGTGTGTGTGTGTGTGTGTGTGTGTGTGTGTGTGTGTGTGTGTGTGTGTGTGTGTGTGTGTGTGTGTGTGTGTGTGTGTGTGTGTGTGTGTGTGTGTGTGTGTGTGTGTGTGTGTGTGTGTGTGTGCGTGGGGCGCGCGCGCGTGCGTCACAGTCTTCTAATGTCTCATCCCAGTACATATAAGAGTAAAGGTATATTCGCCGCCAAAGAAAGCTGTAATCATTATTTCCATCAGCACCAAATTTAAAACTTTCACCTGTCAACCGAGGGCGAAGACGGACACATAGATTGTCTTCCCGTCCCCCGCTGGCTACACCACAGACCTACCCGGTGCTCACTCTATTCTTTCCTATGTTATGAAACTCGTCCACACCTGTGTGCGTGCATGCCCTTGTAAATGTCTGAATGTTCGAAATGTCCGGAAATACACGTGTATGGATTCGATTGCAATGGTGCATCAACTATGGCTGTATCTTTTGGAAGTTATTAGCGAAAAAGGAAACGCCCTAATGTATGGGTGGATATAGACATTCCCAAGAACATTCCCAATATTCAGTGACCTGTAGCTCCCTAGGATTTGACCTGAGCCGAAAATAATACCACTCTAATGAAAGCGCAACTCAAGAGCTTTCGAATGGTGTTAAAAAAATGTTTCCAGCTATCATAGGTTCTGAGATATATGGCGTTTTCTAAGTACACCTCATATTAGCGATTTTGACCTATTTTGACCTCTGGTGACCTTAATATTGACCTGACGAGGAAAATTTCCTCAGTATTTTGGATATCATTTTTGAAGAGCTTTCGATTGCCGTTTTGCGCTTTTTTCTAGCTCTCTTAGTTTTTGAGATCGTGGGGGTCTTTTTAGCCCCCCCGCACCCAACAGGGCAAAGGTGGCTTGTACCCGCCACCGGGGCAAGGGTTAATTCAAGTGGAATAAGTGGTATCTACCACCTTGGCGCCCGAAATGGGTACAGGCGCGCCGCTCATATCGGGCTCCTTCGGACGATTGCTTGGGTTTCGAGCAATGTGAATGTCATGATGTCTCGTACTAGGTTAGGCAGTTTTAACCATCAGTTTGGCTAGCAAAACGACGAGCCATATTTCGGGTTTTTAATTTGTCCCTGAATTTCATTTGTCCAACGCTAGTCTCCGTGTTTATTTTGAGCATAGCTATATGTTTAAGACGAAAGCGTACACCCCAGGCGTGTCAGGCGTGGGGGCTTGTTTTGTTGTTTAAAGAGGAGAGAGGGAGAAGAGTGTGGTTTATGAAGTGCGGTATATTATTACTACTCTTACGCTAAAAGACGTGAGGAGTCGATGGCTGATTTTATTTTTGTTATGTGGTTGATTAAGCTTATTGCATCCGCGGTTTAGACGTGCTGTCTGGGAGCCATTATCTTTCACATTCTGTGAGGTCTCAGTGTGCTTGTGAAGAAGCAATTGTTAGGAATGTTCTCTTTTACAGGGGTTTGTCCTTTTGAGCATTTATTTTAAAATATTTGTGCTAGAATCCTTCAGAATTTGAACTGCCTTATCTCCAAAGATACATGCTGCGTTCTATTTTCACCTGGAATCAACCCTGACAGGACTGTTAAAAGAATGCTGCATGCCATATGAAGGTAACAGGTTCTCAAAGCTAGTGCTGCCGCATCTTTATTGAATGGTATGTTGGCTTCAGTTGCTGTTCGGGCCCTGCTTCCATTCCTTAACTTCTGAAACAAGGAAACTGATAATGCTGCATTTTTATTCATTTAGATTCATACATGTACTTGCGACAGCTGCAACAAGCAATAAAAAATCATGCCGGTGCATGTTAACACAAGGCTAAAAAGCAGTAGGAGATGCAAACGAGGGTACACTAAAAAGCTGTCATTGAGGCCACCACCTCGCAAGCCGGGCCTTCCAATGATTTTGTTTAGAATGTTGAAATTCAAGATTTAGGATATCAAAATTGATCAAGTCTGGGTGTGGGTTTCCACGCAAAATTCCCAATTCAGGACACTGGGTCACCCAGTCACCAAAGCTCACATTTTTGGTTCTTTGTCTCTACCTTTAGAACGAGATAAGATAAAACAATAAATTGGACATCAATCCTTGGGTCAAGATGAAAACAATACCGTTTATGGTTTCGTTTTAGGGTCTGACGATTTCTGGTTTATAAGATATTTCCCAAATCTGCCCAAGTTTGAACCACGTTGGCTTCCTATGACGCCACAGGTCAACAGATATGGTTGAAACGGCGAGTCGCTTTTAACACCGTTCCGTGTCTTTTTTAGTATCAGCTTTAGGAATGAAAACCAGGAAATCAAGCAAGTTTTCCTATACATTGACAACAAATGGGAGTAACGGGGTTTCCGGCATGATTTACAACTTGGCTATCTCAGTTAAAATCACGTTATAAAGGTGCCACATTCCCTTTATCACGCGCATTGGCCTCTGGTTTTTTTTTTTTGAAGATAACATAAACGGGGGCACGTAGCGCCGCCGTATGATGATTATCGGAATGGGCACTGCAGCTACAAAGGCTATATGTGCCCTGGCAAATAAAGGTACCGATATTTTCGATGGCGAAATGGATGGGCTACCCAACACCGTTTACCGTTTTTCGCTACCTAGCGTGGTTCTCGAGATCTTAGGGGGTACCCGCCCCCGTTAAAGCGAAGGTGGCTCAGACCCCCGTCAATGCGCGTGTTAATTTTTGTTAACATTTTGTTAAACTGTTCCAAGTTCGGCTTTTGGAGTCGGAGCCTTACTAAAGTCACAAGGAACTTGTTAGGCAGACCCCGACCCCACCAACCAAACGAACAGCTCTCCAAATGAAGGGTTAATTTAGACGCCAAAGTTTAACATCCCGCAAGGCACAGGGACGGCCGCCCGCTCAGATCACCCTCTCACTCGTCAGTTGTCAGCCGAGTTAAGTTGGGTAAACATTGAGCGCCGGAGCGTCTCAGGGGAACCGATCCCTAGTCTGTACATTAGTGTACATGCACTGCCACTGCATGTTCCTTAATAGCGGACCGGAGCCCAACGCTCTACCAACTGAGCTACGGGGGCGGCATTTCCACATGGTGTTCTATGTTTTAGCATGCCTTTCACTTTGTCTTTGTCTATACACCTTCTGTATTATCATGACAATTTTCATGGCTTAATTATAAATAGCATAGTATTGTTATACTCGATTGACTTGGGCTTTTAGTCGCCTTTGCCTGCTGGTCATAAAAGTGAATAAACAGATAAACTAGAAATACCTTGCGGTAAATCCTGGCCCCGTCCGCGTCATTTCCTCCTGTAATCACCAACAAAGCTCTAATAATGCCAATATCACGAGTGTCAGCCATCTGGCTACATGTCACAGTGCGTCAGCTCACCCTCTTTGCCGTGCGTCAGCTTACCGTCAGTGCCGTGTGTCAGCTTACCGTCAATGCGGCGTGTCAGCTTACCGTCAGTGCGGCGTGTCAGCTTACTGTCAGTGCCGTGTGTCAGCTTACCGTCAATGCGGCGTGTCAGCTTACCGTCAGTACCATGTGTCAGCTTACCGTCAGTGCGGCGTGTCAGCTCACCGTCAGTGCCGTGTGTCAGCTTACCGTCAGTGCGGCGTGTCAGCTTACCGTCAGTGTCATGTGTCGGCTTACCGTCAGAGCGGTGTGTCAACTTACCGTTGTACCGTGTGTCAGCTTACCGTCAGTGCCGTGTGTCAGCTTACCGTCAGTGCCGTGTGTCAGCTTACCGTCAGTGCCGTGTGTCAGCTTACCGTCAGTGTCTTCATCATAATTGGTGGTTTAGGGCGCGCCGACTACAACGGTCATGTGGCGCCCATAACACTAAATAAGATATATACAAAAGATTGTCAACATCTCACAGGGCTAGAGGTGTGTCAAAGGTAAAAATGTAAAAAATATATAAATAAAAATAGAGAACCACAGTTTCAAATCACACCCTAGGTCGGCGAGTAGATAACATTAGAATCGATGCTCCTTAGATACGATACAATACTTGATAACTCAACAGTCGGAAACTCTCCCAGAAGAGACTCCAAGGAGGGTGACCCTCCCAAGTGTCTAACTCGCTCAATCTCATAATTGCGGCAGTCAACAAGAACATGCTTCACACTCAGTGAGTCGCCACAGCGCGTGCAGTGCGGCGGATCCTCTCTACTCAAGCGGAAAAAGTGCGTAGCGTGGGTGTGGCCAATCCGCAACCTCGACAAAACAACTTCCTCTTTTCTGGATCCAGCACTGCTACAAGGCCATTTCCCTACTTTGGGTTTCACACCTCTCAACTTTGCTCCCCTGGGATCCTCGTCCCATCGCCGCTGCCAGCTACTCATTACAAACTTCTTAACAGGAGCATACAGGTCAAAGAATGGAATATGAAGGCCAGGGGGAACATCACGTTCTACTGCAGCCTTTGCAGCTGAATCGGCCCGTTCATTGCCGCTGATGCCAAAATGGCTTGGGATCCACACAATCTCGACATTTTTTCCACTTTCCCTTAGACCGTGCAGCTTCTGTCTAATGAGGACCAAGAGAAAGGATGACGATGCGTTATAAGAATAAAACGAATTCAAAGCCTGTAGAGAGGACTGTGAATCAGTAAAAACGACAAACTGTCCCGCCCTCGACCTAGACACCTGGTCCAAACAACGAAAAATCGCCAACAGCTCAGAGGTAAAAACAGATGCCTCGCACGGCAAGCTAAAACCCCTCTCGATACCTTCAACAACAAATGCACAACCGGTGCCTTTGTCACTTTTCGAGCCATCGGTGTAAAAGCGAACGTGATTTTCGAAAGATTCAGAGCAAAAATCCATAAATAGCTGGCGCATCGCTTCAGGAGGCATATGTTTGCATTGTTGGAGTAAGTTCGTATTTGTGTTCACTTCCGACACAATCCACGGTTCAACAGAAGATACGTCACAAGATTCAACAAGGTCTGTATCAATGCCAGCCTCTGTCAGCCAAGCCCGGACCCTTACCCCCGGATGGCGGGCTGAAGCACGCGAGCCATTATCGATTCCACGGAGCTGGGCGTCACCAAAAAAGGTTTGATATGTGGGGTGTTGTGCTGACTGTTTAATTTTTATCGCATAACGCATAGCGATCATTCTTCGGCGGGTTTAAAGCGGCATTTCATCAGCGTCAACCAGCATACTGATTACTGGAGATGTACGAAACGCCCCAGTAATTATTCTTATCGCTTGGTGGTGAACAACATCGAGCATCTGTTTGGCGGACTGAGAAGCAGCTTCATAGACAACACACCCGTATTCAATCCTGGAGCGGACGAGCGCCCTATATAACATGATTAACATTTTTCTGTCAGCGCCATACCTCATTTTCGTCAATACCTTGAATATATTAAATATACCTTGAATATATATTCAACCGTCAGTGTCAAGTGTCAGCTTACCGTCAGAGCGGTGTGTCAACTTACCGTTGTACCGTGTGTCAGCTTACCGTCAGTGCCGTGTCGGCTTACCGTCAGTGTCGTGTGTCAACTTACCGTTAGGGCCGTGTGTCAGCTTACCGTCAGGGCCGTGTGTCAGTTTGATGTCAGTACCGTGTGTCAGCTTACCGTCAGTGCGGCGTATCAGCTTACCGTCAGTACGACGTGTCAGCTTACCGTCAATACGGCATGTCAGCTTACCGTCAGTGCCGCGGGTCAGTTTGACCTAAGTGCCGTGAGTCAACTTGCCATCAGTGTGGTGTCAGTTTGACGTCAGTGCCGTGTATCAGCTTACCGTCAGTGCCGTGTATCAGCTTACCGTCAGTGCCGTGTATCAGCTTGACGTCAGTGCGATGTGTCAACTTGTCGTCAGTGCGATGTGTCGCTTGACGTCAGTACGATGTGTCAGCTTACCGTCAGTGCAGTGTCAGCTTACCGTCAGTGCGGTGTGGACCGCTGAGCGTGACCGCCGGGCCGCAGACGGAACGGGCAAAGTCCACCGTGAGATTGTGCAGGTTAAACCGGACGTACAGGCCCTCTAGCACAACCGCACCTGCCGAGGCACCGCCCGAAGACTGCGGTCAGGGTTGTAGACTACGGCACAACCCGAGACACGGCCCCCAGACTTCGGTCAGGGTTGTAGACTACCGCACAACCCGACACACGGCCCCAGACTACGGTCAGGGTTGTAGACTACCGCACAACCGCACCTGACGAGATAAGCGATCAGAGACAACGAACTACACTATGATTGAGCTATAACCCTTACAGAACGATGGGTATGAAAAGTTATTACAATATATGACGCGTGTCATGGCAAAGTATGACAATATCCCAGTTCTATTCACGGACAGAGGGATCATCATTTCTAATGAGCGATTCAGCAGCTTCTCACAACAGCTGAAAGAAGCCTTTTTCGCCGTTACGGCGGTCTCGGGTAAGTCAAGCTCTTCGCCCGAGCCACCAATATGCTATATATTTGGTATAAATACTATTTTCCAGCAGGGGCAACAAATCAAGCATCCCATCTGTTACGTTTAGTTAGCCTTGTTCGGTGTTTTCCTTCCGGTGACGGCAGGGAAACGATATAGGCAACTTATGGATACATATTTCACAAATTTTGGGCAAGTATTGTACGAATCTGGAACATAAATCATTGAGCTCGCACAAAAACTGCTGATTAGGATCGTAAGACAGAACAAATTATCCAGCCAGGGGAATCGAAAACACCCACCGTGAAATCACGCGGCTATCACTAGCAACTGAAACGGGAACCATCAGGTGTAACATTTTAGTTCTTGTCGAGCAGAGATGCTGATCTTGATGACCCGTTTTTGGAAAGTGAAATTCGGCTGATGAAACACCGAATGACCCCGTAGTTTGGTGGTCTCACCACCTCCTAATACAGCGGTGCTCATCCGAGGTGAAATTCCCTCTTTGAAGGAATTCGTGTCACAGGAATATCGCAAAATGGTACAATGACAGAAATAGATTAAATACCTCTTAAATGCATTGATCTTAAACTTGAGCCCGATTCCTAACAATTTTCACTCTAATTTTAAATGCCGGCAATTGCGTTCCAGCCAGATATGAAGATCCCTTATCTGGTGCAGCCATGCATTAACTGGAAGTAATCAAATTTGGCTTATTGCGATAAATCGCCCTGATCATGCCATTTCAGCCCATCACGTCCGATCAATATTTCCACACGCTCATGCAATGCTGAGCATGATCAAGAGTGAACGCATCGAAAATGATACAGACCTGTCCATGAGAAAAACAAATAGGAAAAATTGCAGTTACCGTTCCTTTCTCAAACATCTGTTAACATAGACCTATTGATATTCATCCAGAAGTCGGGGAGCCGGCACCGCAGTCATGCCTGCCCCTCGCACCAGTCAGCGTCCAGTACAGAACCAGACGCACCAGTCAGTGTCCAGTACAGAACCAGACGCACCAATCAGCGTAATGTACAGAACCAGACGCACCAATCAGCGTAATGTACAGAACCAGACGCACCAGTCAGCGTAATGTACAGAACCAGACGCACCAGTCAGCGTAATTTACAGAACCAGACGCACCAGTCAGCGTAATGTACAGAACCAGACGCACCAGTCAGCGTCCTGTACAGACCCAGACGCACCAATCAGCGTAATGTACAGAACCAGACGCACCAATCAGCGTAATGTACAGAACCAGACGCACCAGTCAGCGTAATGTACAGAACCAGACGCACCAGTCAGCGTCCAGTACAGAACCAGACGCACCAGTCAGCGTGCAGTACAGAACCAGACGCACCAGTCAGCGTCCTGTACAGAGCCAGACGCACCAGTCAGCGTGCAGTACAGAACCAGACGCATCAGTCAGCGTCCTGTACAGACCCAGACGCACCAATCAGCGTAATGTACAGAACCAGACGCATCAGTCAGCGTCCTGTACAGACCCAGACGCACCAGTCAGCGTGCAGTACAGAACCAGACGCACCAGTCAGCGTCCTGTACAGAGCCAGAGACGCCCTTGTACAGAGTCAGACGCACCGAGAACAGCTCCGGTGGTAGACGAGTCGATGCCCAGCTTGAAGCAGCGCTCCCCGGCTGCGTCCGTGTTAAATACCTCCCGCAAATAGCTCTGAAAGCGCAGGAATCGGGCGAGATTAGGGCAGCATCAGTTACAATAAGCACGTATCCTAAGATGGCACCGTCCGGCCACAGATAAAGGGCATGCTGTATCAAAATCGCGCCCGTACTAGCGGGCCGCACCGCAATCAATACGCAGATGAAACGGCCAGAGTCTGGAGAGGTGGGGGACACAGCACTTCAGATAATTACGAGATATTATAGCATGAACGGTTTACCAACTAGCCGACTTAACATGCGCAGTGGAAGGGGGTCCTAAAGTGTCCTCACCTATTTTTCCCAGGTGACCGGAGAACCGTTCACAGCCGGAACACGCTACTTCTCTACATTTGAGAGACCTCATGGGCGAGTCGATCGGTGAAATAGTTTTGGCAATCGGTTGATATTTACTTATAGGCTTTCAAAGTAAGAGTTATATTTTGGGATCGCAGTAATCGCGCAGTCGCACCATTTCAGTTCACATGAAATTCACGGGCAAGGTTAGAGGAAACACAAGTCAAGAACATACCGGCATTTTCAAAGTCACTGAACCCAGTGTTTTCGGTCAGATGGTGTTGCTCAGTATGGCGTATGTTACTCTATGACGTCATAATTAAGGTAAAGGTCAGAAGTCGAAGTCAAAGGTCATTGTTCAAGGTCAATCCCTCATTTCCCTTCCAACGATTGCTATACGAGTCGTATCGTATTGCCAGTTATCGTGTACATGATTGAGGATATACACATTGTGACGTCACAGGTCAATGACCATGAATGACCCTGACCCAAAAAAATAGGGGCCCATTATGTGGGACCTTCCTTCCATGACCTAAGTCCACTTTCAGTCCATTCCCGTTCTTGTTCGGCATAATCATGGCCTTTCCCAATAGGTCCCAAGGACCGCACAGATTTGATATTTACGACCTCGTTTGACCTGGGTCAATACAAATTGGACAGAATGTAGATCACCATGGTCCCCACGAACCCCCAAATGGGTGTTTTTCTAGCCGTCTTGGTTTGTCAAACCGCAGGGGAGCAGGCACTGCACGACTCCCATCCCTCCACTGACCTCTCTCTACTGAGCGAGTTCAATGGCCACTTGAACAATCAGCTACGAAAGCAAACATTTTTCCAATTGTCCACTGGAAAATGGATGCATGGACAATTTCCACGCGTCGCAACGTTTGGCAGAAGCAAGGGGACGGGTTTCTAACACTGGTGGACATATTGTGCAATCACCAGTTTGGTATCGTTCCAAATAAATGATGGGCAGCGACCATCACGTCAGCACAACGTCTAACGACAACTACAACTGGAACTGACATCTAGAATAACAACTGGCCAACCATCGGAATCTATATGGAAAGCACTGACCGTGTTTGACCGCCAAAATAGGGTGATATCCAATCTCCGGAAAATTAATGTCATTAGACAAATCATTTGGAACCTGGGGAAGTCCTAATTTTGTATAATCGGCAACCAATGGCGAAATACACGGTCATCATTCAAATGCACACCCAACAAGAAATCAAGCACTTATTTAGGAGGTCCTGAAAACCAACTGCGGAAAGCTATATTAACTCAAATGGCTTTTCAAATTGCTTGAACATTACCCTTGTACGTTCACAGATAGTCGCACAAAAAGGTAGTCATTGGTTCAGGTAACGCATTACCATTTCAATTTGAAAACCAAATGACGGATAAATCATTATTTTCCTCTCGGCATCCAAAGGGCATGGATTGGCCGACTCAGGTTGTAAACTACTCAGTCATACTAACCCTCCTCTTAACCCCCGATCCGGTGGGAGGGGGGGTGTTTGAACATACCCGTGGCTTTTTCCGGCGGCACGAAAAAGCGGCGAAGCAAAGCGCCACCGTACTAGGCTCACCTTATCCTTGATCAATTCTGCAACATTCCCAAACATTTTAAGGTTGGGTCATCTCAGGTCAGGTCACCAGTGCAGGTCAAGTGACCTCGTCTCCAAAAAATGTTTAAGGTACCACAAGTAAGAAAACGGAGAATCTATTGAATTGAAACTAATTCTACATAATAGGGCCCCCCGGGTACTACAAAATACATTCCAGGGTTTTTCAAATCGATGACCTAGGGCCAGGTACGGATCATGACCTCTCCATTGAAAATACATAGGAAAAACAGAAATTGGCAGAAAAATTGCCGTAACTATGTAGATACAACTTGGAATACCTTCGTATTCTCTAAATCCCCAGGCCCCTTTAAAGGTTCATGTTGCAAGTTTGGACCTGTGACCTCAGATAGGTCATCTGGGGCTACTTAAGCAGGTTTATAGACTTGGGTCAATAACTTTGCAGAGCATGACGATAACGCTTTTTGATACCATAATGTTTGGATCATTATTGCGAGTCGAATGATATGCATATTGACTATGTTTATGCTGGTTTAGATGGTGACCTTGACCTGACCTTAGGTCAGGTCATTTATGTTTTGACCTAGCATAGTCATAATACACAGCACTCAATTCATCGTAACGAGAGGAAGTGCATGGTGCCTAAAAATGACACTAACACATCTCTGTCAGACGCTAGAGCCCAGAAACTCTTCTCTAACATGCCACCTTCTTTGACGTGTCATAACCTAAATATTGACTTGAGCCAAAAAGTGACGGATGTAGTTTCTTCCAGACACCGTTCAAGTTGTTTGGCAGCATTATGTCATCAGGGCTGGACGGACACAACGGTTACTATGCAGGGCATTGGAGAAATTACGCTTTTTCGAAGCTCTAAATAACCTATTTTAAAACTGTATCAACAAAATCAATATGGTTGAACAGAAAGCTCAAAGATTTTTATTTGTGAAACCATCAGGCGTTTTGCAAAAACTCCAGCGAATAATATTATTTGTACAAATTTTCTGGGGCGTGACAAAATAACAGCTTCAGCACTAACAGCTGTTTGCAGTAAGACTGATCTAAATTTTGATTGGCTGTTGATTGCTGACTTTTGATTGGCTGTTGATTGTCATGACACCTACAGAGAATAAACACCAGTGATCTCTTGAGCAAATTTAAACTTATTTCTGAAAGCGAATGGATTATAATGAGTTTGCAGGTAATATTTTGATGTTAATGTTATTATATTTCTCTTAATCCATGCAGGTGGGCATGATTAGAAATTTCAACGAGTTTTCGTAACATTAAGCTTAAGGTATTAACTCCAATGGTCGCGTGTGCTACAGCTTCATCCTTCTCGACGCTTCTGCATTTCTTTAGTCAGCAGTCATATGATCAGCGTGTGGGTGCTGACAATTTGAATTTACGTGACGGTAGGCATCCAAATTAGCGATTGATAAGCTAGAAATTGCTGACATTTGCATTTTGTTGCTGATTTATCTGTGTCGGTATTTTTGTAAGAATCACTGGTCATGGCTGCATAATTTCAAGTGGGTCTGCGTTGATCGAATAAATGCATGCCCTTTCAACAAATTCTTTGGGGTGCTTTGATCCTTCCATTAGATTAACGTGAAATACGTCACTCGCCGTTGAGATCAAGGTTACTGTTAAATGGGTGAAGGAAGTTTTTTTTCGATTCATACTTGATTGCTGCAAAATACGCCCAAACTTGGTATGTTCCAGCCAGAGTTGTGCGACTCATGAGTCGGAGTCGGAGTTTAACTCAAATTCCGACTCGCTCGACTCTGAGTTGAGTTGAGTTGAGTCGAAAAAATTTAGGCTGGTGAGTTGAGTTGAGTTGAGTCGGGTCACTACATGTCAATGAGTTGAGTTGAGTTGAGTCGAGGAGACAATGAGTCAATTGAGTCGACAAAAAAGTCGACTCAACAAGTAAATATTACACTAAATAAGTGTTATCTGATAACATGTCATACCACATGTGAAAAAATTAGATATCTAGTCCTCAAATACATTGTTCAACTTAGTAGCAAGCAAGCATAAATGTACCTACCTACTTCTGAAAACCATTTGACAGTGGTTCATATTCAACAATAATAGCATTCTCACTGACTTCTCCAGCCCCCAGATACAAATTTACCAAAGTCTTTTCAGAATGTATAAAAAAGGCAGATAAAAATTTAATTGTTAGTACTTGCCAGCAATAATTATCTAGGAATTTACACATTAGGCAATAAGGTGAGTATGTACCTAGGCCACCTATTTGCTAAGCTTAGACCACCATTAAGATGCACCTACCACCACGCTGGTAACTTCCAATACACCTGGATACTAAAAGGTAAGGAAAAAGGCATAACAGTATGAACGCCGACCTGAAAATCCGCAGCAGTCCTCTCTGATTTCATATATGTACAATAGACCACCATAGCCCAACAACACCCAACTGTAAATATACCAGGTATTTTGCCCAGAAATTATGTTCGTCTAAAATGCGTCATTTAAGCATTCAGAATCAATAGTGAACGTAGTGTCCATTACAACGCACTTACAGGTAGGTAAAAATTCGAAGCATTGTGTAAAATATTTTTAATAGCGTTAGAATATAATTTATCATGATATTTCTCAAATATACAAAGTATGGGTCTAATTAGGTACGAATAATTGTTCAGCTCATAGGCAATATCCATCTCTTTCCCCGCCATTTTCGGTCCGCCATTGCTTTGAGAGTCCGCCGCCGCCGCTGCGATCCCTCGCCCTTGTTGCCCCTTTTTCTCTCCATGTAACCTGTGTCCATCTTTCTCCATTGTCCTCTATCTCCATCTATATCTCTTTTGCCTTGCATCTATCTCTCTATGTTTCTCCTACGGTAATATGATTTGTTAACATGAAGTCCATAGCGAAAAGTTTTTTCTCTGAACTCTGTGCTCGAACTTTCAAGTGCAAGATCTGCGGCTTGGTTGTGAAGACGGCCCGGTTATCCAACTCTAACCTGAATCGGCATATGCAGGTAAGTTAAGGACATTGTTGTCTTGGTACTTTCTTTCATCAAGTGTAGAAAGTTTGGTAACGAGGTAGCTGGCTTCACACATGTTGCCAGATAGAATCACAGCAGGCTAATCTACATCATAAGTACCACAGTTCAAAAGCTCCTATGAATCAAAACTTCCTTCCAAACAAAAGTGCCACAGGTTGATCCAGAAAGCTCCTATGAATCAAAACTTCCTTCCAAACAAAAGCGCAGCAGGTTGATCCAGATTGTAAAGGCTAAGCTACACTACTCGTTTTTTCGTTTCGTTTTTTCGTTTTTTCGTTTTATCGTTTTCTCGTTTTTACGTTTTTTCGTTTTCTCGTTTTTTCGTTTTTTCGTTTTATCGTTTTATCGTTTTTTCGTTTTTTGGCTTCCACTTTTTGTTTTGTTGTTCTTTTTTGTTATTGTTTGGATTCCCGCCTTTGCATATTCACGCATCACATCTTCTCTTGGGTTTATTTTAGCAAAGGTTTATGTGAATTTAAATGAGAACGGACGTATTTCCGTATAAGGGTGGATCCACTGGCGGATCCAGGGGCTGGGCAACGGTGCCATCAGGGGCGGATCCAGGGGGGCAAAGGGGGCATGTGCCCCCCCATCGACCCTCGGCGCCCCCTGAAAGGTCGCTTTACACTAGGTCTGTGAGGTCCAAAATTTTCAGCTCCCACCCCCCCCCAGGATGCGAAAATCGGCGGCCCCACAATAGGATTTGGCGCACACCTGGGCCAAACATGGCGCCCCTCAGACAAAAATGGCGCCCCCTCAGCAATGTGCCCCCCGATCGGTGGTCCTGGATCCGCACCTGCTTGCCCTCATTACCAGAGCTGGGCAAGTGCGCACCTTTAGTGTGCTCCTGCGCAATTGCGCACAGTCTTTTGAGGAGCGCAGGAGCGCAAAGTTTTTCAAAGGAGCACAAGTAGAGCAGCACACCGCCCAAAATTTTACAGCGCTCCTCATTTTGTAAAGCTTGAACCCTACACTGAAAATTGGCACTACAGTAGTGTGTACCTTTACAGCTTAACTGCTAATGGATTGAGTTGAATGTGTTGTGTGCACCTCCTGGGCCCTCTAACGAGAGCCACAGCCAAGTGAGTCCTTCGTTTTTTCCTTTGTTTATTTTTTAATTAAATGTAACATTGCCAATTTTCTTTCTTTTTTAAGAAGCAGAGTTAGCTGGGTCCGGGAAGGGGGGTGAATCCCCCCGTCAGTAGCGTTGGGCTCTGAACCCTGGTCAATTGCGGGTAATAGTTTGGAAATCAGTAGCGCAGGAGCGCTAGCGCACCGATATAAAAAATGAGTAGCGCTATTCCAGGTGCGCACTAACCGCGGCCAGAGTAGCGCAGGCACGCTAGCGCACTACCAATAATTGAGTAGCACGCCCGGCTCTGCTCATTAATGGATGTGGCTTCCCTACCTTGAACCTGTAACATGTGGATCCATGAAGAACTCTCTTTGCTACCTCCCAGCTGGCCGTGCTTATGTCCTATATGTGATCAACAGCTGCGACAAAGCTGAGCGTACACAAAAATTGGGTTGAAAAATCAAAGGTGCACCCTTGGCGCGGAGCCCTGCCTCTGGACGGGTTCCATAGTGTGACTCCATGCTTACCTACACAAGGATTAAAAGGCACAATAAAGCTGAGCCAGCACAATAAATTGGGCTGAAAAATCAAAGGTACCCTATTGAATCCAGACATCCTGCCACTCCTGATTTCCTTCCTTGTTCAAAGGAGGAATTCACAAAAAATGGATAGGTACATGAACCACGCACACAACACAAGAATGTACCTAGGTACCTATCAGTTAGCAAATGCTCATTTTAGCCCGGGCAAACAAAACCAAGACACAAACTCTTGCCCTGCACGAATGAATCTACCACTGCACCACGGTTCCTATCCACTGCTCAATGTTAAAACACTACACAGACCGTAAATTTACACGCTTTTACCCCTCAAGATAGTAATGGGACAAAAGTAAACAATCATTCAAAACACTAAAAAACGAAAAAAGTTTAAATATTTAAACTTTATCGTTTTCTCGTTTTTTCGTTTTTTCGCTTCGTTTTCTCGTTTTTTCGCTTCGTTTTCTCGTTTTTTCGTTTTTTCGTTTTATCGTTTTTTCGTTTTTTCGTTTCGCGCTATTCGTAGTGTAGCGCTCCTAATGCATTTCCAATGGATCGAACTTTTTCACGGGGCAAAATCGAAGCGAAAAAACGAAAAAACGAAACGAAAAACGAGTAGTGTAGCTTAGGTTTAAGTGCCACTGTTCAAAGCTTCCTCTAGTGAAATATTCCAAGTGGTCTAGCTGTTTTTGGTGTTGCAGAAACATCCTGCTTTAAAATCAGAGCACCAAAACTGTGTTTTTGCATTGCTGAGTGACACTTTCAAAAACCTTTGGTAATTCTTTTTAATATTTCTACATGTAGCACAATGTAACCAAACCTGACCTACTCTTTTCTCGACTCAGCGAGCTGGCCTGTGGTGCACCTAACCTACTGGTGGCACTTTTGCCTTCATCAGCTGCTGTGGCTACTAACCTAACCTATCCTAACCTAATCTAATCTGACCTAACCTAACCTATCCTAAACCAGTTGTGTATATATATATATATATATATATATATATATATTAACCTGCAGCAATTCTAATTAAAGGAAGTTTTGATCCATTGGAGCTTTTGAACAGTGGCACTTATCATACAGATCAACCTGTAGTTATCTGGCAACATGTGTGAAGCCAACTACCTCATTACCGAAAGTTTCAAATCAATTGGCCTAGCAATGTAGCTATGGTAGGGCTCAAAATTTGAAGCGAGGTGACTGGTTGACCCAGTCTGCAGAACGTGGCAGGCGACTTGAGTCGCTTGGGGCAGCCAAAGCCTGCCCCAATTGGGGCAGAAATTCGGATGCTGGGGCAGACTCCTCAAACATGGGGGAATTTTTTACCGATACATGTTTTATCTACTCCATTTTAAACGAAACACCCAGAAATGAAATAAAATTGCATCCAACCTGACAATGATGACACACTTACGACCCTTCACACACAACAGTAGCTATCTTGCATTCATGATGGACCAGTCTGCGAAGTATGGCAGCAGGCCAGACGAGTCGCACCAGCCATCTAAAATTCTTGCACCACCAACCTAAAAAAATAAGCACCAATCTGCCACATACCAGGGAAAAAAATGCACCCATTCCTGCCCCTACAATGCAATGCTACCTCAATCATTAGTCAGTTAGTTAAGGACTTTTTATAAGGCCCTCTCCTGTGTCTTAATGGCCATTCAGTCATTATTTGTTTAGTTTAAGTGTCACTAACCTTGCAAATTTGCACCAGGGCCCCGTTTCATAAACATTGTAGCATGAGTTGTAGAAATGTGATGTAATTTACGCCGCTCTCCCTGGTGATGCTAATTGGCAGCTCTAGTGAATGCGGAGTAAATTAAAATTCATGCTATTAGGTTTATGAAACGGGGCGCAGGTCAATAAAATTCGCACCACTTGGTCCTGTCTCCAAGGGCACTCACACCGACGAGATCTCGTCGAAAATGCCATACTTTGCACAATGGATGATGGAGCATTTCAAGAATACTTTTACTCAAAGGTATATTTACAAGCAAAGTCTTCCCCTAAAGTCGTCATTTACCACTGCTTTCACACCGTATAATCAATACTTTTAAAATATATTTCAATTGATAATTAAATTCAATTAAGAATAATTTTTCCACAGCTAAAGCATTTTTCCCCTTTCCATTTTCTCACATTTGCATGAAAGCATCACAAAGTTTGGAATATTTTCACAAGACCCAAACGAAGAAAGATTCCTGTATGCTCGTGTGACGTCACATTGTCACATCACTGACTGGCATTTGTTCTGGGGGAGGGGGCTGGCATGATTTGCTTTTGAACGGTGGACTATTATTTAAGTGATGGACCCTTTGAACAGTGGACCTTTAGACAAAGACCCGATTTTCCGGCCTTTGGCGATCAAAACATAGCAGAGGAAATGCAAAAAACTACATACAGGGAAATTTTATTTCGAGTTCTAAGATTGTTTTTGTCACTAGAACTAGGCTTATATTACAAATTTAGAAAATAAATATACATTAAGCTTTAGAAAGGAGCCCGTTGCCTGAATTTTTTTCACTCAGAGGAACTTTACATCTAGGAAAAATTGTCTTTATTTGGTATCTTTTATCGTTATTTCTCTTGATGACAAATACGACGCTTTTGCGACAATTCAGCTTTTGCAGCGCAATTTTAACTAATGATTGTTGTTTCTTTTTCTTCTTCCCTCGGTGATTACACAGACCGACTGCTGCCCCAAGTACTAGTTCCTGCCCCAAGAGCCCCCCTCTGTCCCAAGATCGACCAAAAGCTGCCCCAAATCGGTAGGTCTGCCCCGAGGCTTCCCCAACGAGATCTTGTCGAAATCTGCCACGTTCTGCAGACTTGTGGTTGATCATGCCCACTGACCTGGTCTCGTGTGACCTGGAGTAAAACTTTTTAGGGATAATTGGAAAATTTTGGGGTGAGATGTAGATCTCGGCCTGTTTCTCGTCGTTTTTCTGTGATATCGGAGCAAAGCTTGGGGCCCATCAATGGCGAGGGTCAAAAATCAGGGAGATTCAAATTCAGCCTTAACCCTAATTCATGTATCTGGCTGGATGGTGTAGTGCTTAAAACAATAATTGTGTGGTGGCAGACCAAGCATGCAGGCGCCTGTGACAAGGCCAAGGAAGATGCATCAAGAAATGCAGCCATGAACCCACGACCACTCAGCCTAGTTCCTGCTGCAAGGCCAACACTCAAGCCAGATTCGTCCAGGGCAAAGGCTCTAACTAAACAGCTGATCCAGTTCCTGGGCTCATGCAACGTGCCGCTGTGTGCAGTGGAAGATGCCCAATTCATCTCCTTCGTTGCTGCTCTGGATCCGACGTAAGATATTGTTTGGATAGGGAGGAACAAATTTGTGATTTGTGTAATAGGACCGAAATTTATTTGCTAGAGGAAATAAGAACATAGTGTGATTGTGCTAACCAAGAACATTCTGAAGTCACATGTCAAAATTTTCACTACTGCTCTAAAGTGCATATATTTTGGGGTAAAAAAGTACTGTTGCTCCAATGTGCACACGTTTGGGGGTAAAACATCAAACTAATCAGTATTTGATTTTTGAGAAAATCATTTTATGTATTTTTTAATGTTCATTTTTACATGCCAATGTATCTCAGCTAGAAAAACTAAGTGTTGATTTGTTTCATTAACAGGAAGTGCAAAACACTGAGGCTGATCCTGTGAACTCAAACAGTGCAATAAATGTTGCTACATTCCATAACAAAAGCAGCTAGTGCTACAATTATCTTTGCTTGTTATGTCTCTTTAGATTAATCAAATGATTTAAAGATCTACATTTCGATAGCATTGCTTCTTGGGTTCTCCTTGCTTGGACCTCCTGTGGTACTTAAAGGGAATGTGGCACCTTGGTCGACTTACAGGGAATGTGGCACCCTCATAAGTGATTTTAACTGAGATAGCCAAATTGTAAAGAAAGTCAGAAAACCCGGTACTCCATTTATTATTTGTCTTGGAACTCGATATTTCTGTAGAAAAAAGCTAAAACCTACCTGACACATACCCCTCGCCGGGCGGCCATTGTTGTGAGCTGCTGGTGTGACGACATTTACTGACGTCACGATGAGCATCAGCCAATCGAAGCCGGAAATCTCGAGTTCCAAGACAAATGATATATTAAGTACCGGGTTTTTCAACTTGCTTTACAACTTGGCTATCTCAGTTACAATCACGTTATTAAGGTGCCACCTTCCCTTTAAAGTATTGTATAAAGGATTGTCGTGTGATAAATGTTCTTACCTACAGATACCGACTGCCCGGGAGACGAAGCCTTCGTCACAAGATACTGGTTCAGGGGAATGAGCGGAAAGAGGCGCTCAAAGCAGAGCTAAAGCGCCTGCCCCCCCCATGCTGCCGTCGCCACCACTATGGACCTCTGGACCAGTAGAAAGATGCTATCCTACCTCGGCATGACGGTTCACTTTGTGGAGTCGGGCACCTCCAGCTTGAGGTCGGAGCTGCTAGCATTTAGGTAAGCTTGTGGTGTTGGGCCGTAGAATCCAGGTTTAGTTTAACCTCTGGGGGGTTTATATACCCCATCCCCCTCGTCCTCCTTTTGGACCTGATCTGGGATGGCAAACAAAGCCAAAGAATGATAGATAGTCCATGATGGTTGTGAGGAAATTAAACATGTTTTAAGTAAGGTCACTTGACATGGCCTATGATCATGGGCTGATGAAACCATCTTATTTCATTTAAACTACCACCAGACATCCGAATTAGCCACTGTGTGATTCAGCTGATAATATTATCAATGATTAACAATTGAACTGATTATAATGTGAATAGCATGCGATCCTATCTCCGTTTGCTGCACTAAGGCTTAAGACTAAGACTAGAAAATATATAATGCTAAATAAGATGATCAGAATAACGGAAATACAGTGTAATTATCAGCATGATGTTGGTAATAACTATTGGAAAACGCTGAAAGTTCAGTTTCCATAAATAGGGGAGCAGGTGATAAGACGGGCATGGTAGGTAAGACGGGCACAGGCTCTGTGGACCAGATCAGTTATGGTATAAATGTCCCACTTGCATTAATGCGTCTTGGAATGTCCTATCATGAGCCAAAAACACAAAGTTCTAATTTTTATTGTTCTGTCAAAATTTTGGAAAACTAAATTAGTGGTTCACCCTACCATTGTTAGAAGTTTTGAGTGTTACATTCTGGAAGTTTGTGGTCGTATTTGGAAGGCTAAATATTAAAAACTTGTCTCGGGAGAGCGTTAACATACATTACATGATTTAAGTTTTATGTTACCCCAGCACGGTGACCCCCAAGAATGAAATTTTCTAACATGTTAACATGGGGCAAGACGGACATAGAGTGAAATACTACATCACCATACAAATTATAATCTGTATTGCTGCGTTTTTGCATCGTTGAAAGGAATCAGTCTTGAGAGTCTGCTGCAAACCGGCTGTGGAACTTTTAACGATTGATCGTTAGGTTCCAATTAAAAATTATGATTTTATGGAAATTCAGCAAAATAATTTTATCTAGACTATCTAACCGAAACAATGCATTGCAAAGTGTTTCAGAACTCATTTTTGCTCAACGTGGTAAGGTTTTTGTAAAAAAATTCTTGCATATGATAAACTACTTTCATAGAACCCATCTTACCACGCCTGTTGGGGTAAGACGGGCTTTTGCTCTTTTACGTAAGACAGGTTACTGCTCCTAGGAATATGCACGGATCCTAGTATGTTTAAGCTAGGGACAAATAAATGTTTGCTGAAGCTTAAAGCAAAATTTCATCACTGTCAAATGAAAAGCGAGTGAGACACACAGTCTCAAACACAACTATGCCCGTCTTACCACCCTCTCCCGTAATGGCAAATTTGGCGTCCCCGAGTTTGTGCCACTTTCTGCCACTTTTTGCCGGTTTAAACCGGTACAAACCGGCTGGCGGCAGAAACCCCTCTCAACTGGCAAAAATGCCGACCCTGCCCATACATAACAATCTTGTTGCATATGTTCTAGTACTCGGTTGGCCCAGTATGTGATATATGTTGTTAGTTAATGAATTTGCCCTGTTCTTACTTGGGCTCTTGTAAACATTCCGAGAGGTGTGGTCACTTGACCTGGCCTTGTGACCGAACCTGTGCTAGGGGCTGTTCACATATTATACATAGGGAAGCCCAATCCTTGGATATATGATGTGAAAAGGCCCTTATGTTTTATGTAGCTAACAATCGGAAGCTTTGCAAGGGAATCCTTATATATTTTGAACAGGTATCTTGACCACTGTGCCCTCCAATCTGCCATAGCTTTTTATATAATATTTTAGACTTCATATAAGCGTCTTTTTGCAGGCGCTTCAGTGGCCGGCACACGTCAACCAACATCTTGGCAGCGTACCAGGATGTCGTGGAGGAATTCAGCATCGCGTCAAGGACAACGGTGCTAGTCACCGATGGGGCCAGCAACATGCTGAAGGCTTTTCGCACTGAGCTTCCAGTGACCAAGTGCAGTGAAGAGAATGAAGAGGTATGTTTTTTAATGTGTTTAAACGGAATTTTAAACCTTTATGTGATCGATTTTTAACAGAAATTATAGTTTGTGGCAGTGATGAGTTAATTGGTGAAAAAATGGTCATGGGTTCTTTTATTTCTGCCAGAAGCTCTCTTGCTTTTCTGCACACTTAAAAGGCCTTCTATGAACAGGCTTTAATGGCTGTAGTTTAGACACGCCCTGAAGTGATAAATCAGGTGCTGTCTCCATTATAATGCTTTTATGTAGACTGTGCCACCTTCAGTCTGAGCTTTCCAGAAGAAACGGAGCTATTGAAATGGATTGTGGCAACATGGCCAAATGGGTCATATCTCCTTGTAAGATTTATGTTTCATCTTTGTTGGGTCTGTTTTGTGTTTAATTTTGGAATATGTCTCAATGATATATTCAAAACTAATTATGAGCAGTGAATACTTTGTACTACCTGTCTTTTGTTTCCAAAAGGTACGTCATCAATGTATTTGGGGTGATAGCTAAAAATGTATTTGCATGTTTTGGCAGAGTGGAGGCAGTGACGACGATGAAGACGACGACGAGGACGATAGGGGGTGGAGACGAAGTTGGTAGATGATGTCCTTGACGAGGAGGAGAGTGATCTCCTTCCGCACCGAGTGTCCTGTGCCGCTCACACCCTTCAGTTAGTGGTGAAGGATGGGATCCGGAACGTGAGCCACGGAGCCATATCGCGCAGCCTCACGCGCCTCAACTCATTCGTGGGAGCGGCGAGAAAGTCGACCGTCGCCATGGAGGTACGTGTATGGCGATGTCTCCTTTTAAGGATCCATATTTGGAGCATCATTGTGAACTTATTAGTCAATAAAACATTTAAATGGTCGAGGGTATGTTGTACATCTCGATTGTTTAGAAATATCGTACGGGATTTTAGATATAAGTTACCCAAAGTCAGGTGCAGGTCGTTCCCTCGTCATTGGTTATTAACTTGGAGAACAGGAACTGGTCGAAGATTTACACTTTTTTAGTATATACTTGTCAGTAAAGGCGAATCTGGGATCTACGCTTGGGAGAAAAGGCAGCACTCCCTTTTTCAGGTGGGCGCCAAATCCTACTGTGTGGGCGCTCACACTTGCATCCTGGAGGAGGGGGGGGCTGTGAGGCGACATTTCAGGGTGTCACCGAGGGCTGATGGGGGGTGGGATGGGTTATATTTTTTCTCTCTGGATCCGCCAACGTGACTTGGAATAAACTAATTTGTTCTGAAAACTGCGTTATCTTAGGTCATGTTCGGCCACCTTTGAACTGTCGTGGTCTCCATACTAGCGTGAGAAAAAGTGACTGGCACAAGGTTTTTGTCATCTTTACTCACAGGCTAGCTCTTATTGCTTCCGTTTTTCACTATCCCGCATATAAGCCAATGTCGAGGGGACGCTCAGCGCTTCCATGATCGAAGTCTTTTGTGGCCCTGAAAGCCTATGAATTCTGTATTTCTAACCATGGTGTGGCAAGGGTATTCGTATGTACGAGGATTTGGTGTCATTTCCGTTTCTTGTTTTTGTTTGCCTGACAGCGCAAAATGCTGAGCCCCAATTATTTTGTACATATGCATGTGTTATGTGATCTGTTTCAGTTGCTATCCAAGAACAACGTGAACCTCCTGGCACCGAATGCGACCCGATGGAGTTCGCAGCTCAGGGCTGTCCGCTCCTTCCTGGAGCTACCAGCGGCAGTGCTCTCTGAGCTGTTGGCAGTTCCATCCCTGTCGGCCAAAAACCCGGAGTGTGACCGCGCCCTCTTGGAGGAGCTGACGACGGTATGTTACCGATCAGTGTAGCACTTTCAGCTTGAGCTATGTTCGGCTTCAATCATTTTCTTAATATTGATTTAGCTGGCATAACTGGCAATTGGTTTGAATGCATGCTCTTTGAACATGTTTCTGCCATGCACATTACACACCATTGGACATACCATTGAAGTCAGTCTTCACAATCATTCCTAAAGTAAAGTTAGCCTCTTGTACATCGCCTTCACAGGCGTTGCAATGGTACTGTTGTAATAGTTTTAGATGCTATCGTGTCATTTCACTTTTTTGCGCTTCTATGCTGACAAGTTTTGCCAGCGGCCAAATATCATGGTTATGGTTAGTGCACAAGCCTCGCCTCAGGCATGCCATACATGTTTGTTTTGAGCTAATCTTACCAGGGGAAAATAAAGTTTATTTGTGCCGAGAAACCACGGCGTAAAATTTGGAACCTCCGGCCATATGCGTATGTTTTCCATTCCAGAAAACATAACGAAAAGTTACGGACAGAGCAGAGCGGCGGCATCGTCATGAAAACATTCAGGCCGACCCAGTCGAAGTCCTCTACGTTTCCCTTAGACTTTTGGGTATTAAGTGTGTGCAAGTATGTAAGTGTGTGCAAGTATGTGACGTAAGATGGGACTACTTCGAAATCGCGGGTAATTTCCACCAATGTTATGGATTGATGAAAATGTTATTTGATTCAGGAATGGTTCTGTGGAAATCCTTATAGAATTGTCAAGAAAAAATTAAGCATCTAAAAACAAAGATTACTTACTTGATATTTACGAAAATGCATAGAAAGTTCACGGTTTTTTAGGCTGCGTAAATTTTCCAGCATGGCGCACGGCGGAAAATTGATCATTGTCTGAAAGCACACTGCGTAAGAATACGTGCCTTCCCCAAGTATTATTTTCCCCTGAATCTTACTGAAACAAGCAGGACTTGATTGTGCTTCTCTGTTTGTACAGGTTCTGGGCCCTTTCGCCGCTGCTACAGACGTACTGCAGGCGGAGAAGGTGGTCACATCATCCTACCTCATACCAACCATCATGGGTCTGAGGTACAAGCTGCAGGAGTCTTCTAGCATGAAGCCCGCTGTGGAGCAGCTGCGGCAGGCGCTGCTGGAGTCGCTGGACCGGCGGTTCAAGGTGTTCGAGGAGGACCCCTGTTTCATCACTGCCACGGTCCTGGACCCCACCCTGAAGCTGCTGCCATGGATGAACGAGGGGGAGAAGTGCGTCGAAGAGGTAAGTTGCACGGTTTTTGGCACTTGACTGAACTGCATGAAATAAATATATTTATAGGTATTCTTTATGAGCGTAACTGTCATACCCTTCTGCGCATTCCTCGATAATTTTGCACCGTCGTGACTTGAATAAGATTCAGTGGTATGGTGTGGTCTATATCTACGGATACCACCCATGTGTAAATAAGTTGCATGGTGAAGCCATTTTCTTGATTATAACTGCAAAACATCTCCTTTTTCGCCTTGATGGCACAATAAATTTGAGAAAAGATCTGACCCACCAAGTAATGGATTGGCAGCCTTGAGTGCATTCTGCATGAAATTGTCCAATGTGCAGGTAAATGTATCTTCTTGTGGTTTTTATTTCTTATGTCTTTAATTTGAATCGAACGACGAATATTCTTTGTCATCGAAATATCTTGTAAAATAGTTAGAAATATTGTAGAAAGTGCCTGAAGCCTCTTTCATTTCTGTTCCAAATGTATAACATACCTGCACAAAAAACGGCGGCGCGAAGCGCCCCCGTACTTGTCACACATTATCATTGGTCGATTACGCAGCTTTTCCCAAAATTTTAAGGTTGGGTCATCTCAGGTCAGGTCACCAGTGCAGGTCAGGCGACCTCACCTCCAAAAATGTTTAAGGTGGCATAAGTTAGACATATCTTTGATATTTGTGAATCCATCGGATTGAAACTTATGTCACATAATTGGCTCACCGAGTGCTACCAAATATATTCCGGGAATTTTCATTTCGATGACCTAGAGTCAGGTACGGAACATGGCCCCTATGGTCATGATCCGAACCTCAACTCAAATCTGTCAGGAACTCAACTCTGTCAGACGCTAGAACCCAAAAACTCACTCGAAATGCCGCCTTCTTTGACCTGTCATGACCTCAATATTGACCTGAGCCAAAAGGTGACTGATATAGTTCTTTCATGAATTTGTATGAGCTATCCACCAGTCTTTGCGTTTTTTCGCTATCCCGTATAGGGGCCGAGTTCGAAGTGGGGTGTTCAAACACCCCCCCACCACCAGAGCGAAGGTGGCTCGGAGGCCCACCGGGTTGGGCGTTCAAAGGTTGCATTGTTGAGACTGCTGTGACTGTGCATCACATGTTTGTCATAATTTCTGTTGGATTTGTTTCAGATCAGGCGTACCTGCTTCCACCGTATACAGGTGGAAGTAGGTTCCCGGCCAGTCGGCCTCTCAGCGCCTGCTGCTGCTCCCAGGCCTGCACCGTCTCGGCCTGTGGAGGTCGTCACCCTGGATGAGGATGACCCTGACACCCTCTCCTCTTCCCCGGCAGCGGAGCTGTCTCCTGGGCACCGATGGGGTGCCAGGGCATCAAGGTATTGTATACAGTGCACTTCGTGGAACATGTTACTGCGCATTTGGCTGGCATAGATGTGGGATTGCAAGCTGTATGATAATTATCTGTGGTGGTGTGCGCTCTGAGGGGGAATATGCCCTAATACGGTAATCCTTGTCGGTGTGATGGGAATGTCGTATTGGGAAATTATCTGTCACCCCCACTCATATAATTGATCAGCAGTTGTTTTACTGGGACATTCTCATGCAAATTAGGTATATGTGTACCTTCAGCAATGGTATATCAGTTAATCGGCTATTAAAGTTTTGCAGCTTTTGAAAATTGCTAAGCTGGGATTTGAACCCAGGTCTCCGGTATGCGGCCAGAGATTCGGTTTCCGGCCCGCTATGCTAACCACTACATCCCTCAGGAGCCCAAATTGTGTTTTCAAGCTTGCGTTTTTATACTTAATTGAACAGCAGTTGTTTTACTTGGGCATTGTCATGCCAATTAGGTATCTGTACATCCAGCAATGATATATAAATTCATCGGCTATTATAGTTTGGCAGCATAGGAAAACTGCTCCCTAGAATATATATTCTAATAAATGGGAACTTGTGTGTTTCAGCTTGTACAGCTTCATGGCGCCGGCGGCAGCGAGAAAGGCTCCTGCCAGGTCTTCGGTGGAGGAGGAGCTTTTGAAGTATCTGGAGGAGCCTGCCTCATCTGCCGCCGACGTCGCGCCCCTGCCGTTCTGGTCCGCCCAGGCGGGGTCCTTCCCCCTCCTGGCACCGGTGGCCAGGAACTTCCTGTCGGTGCCGGCGAGCTCTGGGCCGGCGGAGCGGCTTTTCTCCATCTCCGGGAAGCTGCTCACGCCGGCCCGGAACCGCATGAGCGGAGACCTCAGTGAGGCGCTGATGCGGCTCAAGTGCTGAGCCAGTGCGGTTGTGTATAATGTTCGGTTAGGTATAATGATATGTAGCCAAGGATGTCTTTCCCGTGCCGATTGGCCTTCAAACGTTGTAGTACAACTCGGCTTTTGCCACCGTGATCAAAGTGATAAGCCTTGTATGAAAGTGTGTTACATATTAGTATTTATTTAGTCAAGAATGAAGTTTGTGCCGATTGGCCATGTTGCCTTTTTTTAGTTCAACGCAGGCTTTCCTGCGACATGAGTGTTGAGCCCTGTATGTAGTAAATATTAAGCCAAGAATCTGCCTTGTTCAGTACAAACCAGGGTTTGCTGTGATTTGAGTGCCGAGCTATTATGCGGTACGGGATGGTATTGTTTAAGTCAAGAATGTCTCACCGATTGGCCATGTTGCCTTTTTTAGTTCAACGCAGGATTTCCTGTGATATGAGTGTTGAGCCCTGTATATAGTAAATATTAAGCCAAGAATGTCCCTTGTGTGCCGATCGGCATTGCTGCCTTGTTCAGTACAAATCAAACGGGTTTGCTGTGATTTGAGTGCTGAGCTATCGTGCGGTACGAGATGGTATTGTTTAAGTCAAGAATGTCTCCAGTATAAATTATCTCAACTCTATCTTTCGTCTGTGAATTACAACTCGACCTTCAGGTCAAAGGTCTTCTTGATTTCTGGCAGTGTATTAGTCGCAGTTTTATTTGAGACGTGGGAGGTCGAAGTGGATAATAATCTTGCGAGAAGTGAGTGTATGCCAGAATGAGCTCTTAACAGTGGCGGATTCAAGAGGGGTTAGGGATGGTCAAGCCCTTCCCCACCCCCACCCACCCTCCCGAGCTCCTATAGTAAAAACATGGCCGTAGGGTAGCGATGCATTGACATGGCAGGCTCCCCGTCCCCTAGCCTCCCCGCTAAATGAAGTCCTGAATCCGCCATTGGAGATACGATGCGAGTCGCCGCGGAATTTTCATTGGAGGTAACGGAGCTCTGATTGGCGACAGGAAGGTCGGAAGCGAATTAATAGCGTACCGGTGGATGTTAAAATCACTCGAAACCAGCGGCGGGTACAGTATGGCCGTTCAGGGAAACACTTGATAAAGAGGGGGCTATCCAGACCGGGGGCGCCGATTTCAGATGTTTAAGTTATCCGGTAGGCGTCAAAAACCGGTTAGGGGTGCATACTCGTGAAATGTCGCGCAAGCGGCATTTTAGCGGGCGGCGGGCGTAGATCGGGGCACATGCCCTCTGCTCCCTGGGTTCCACCACGTTCACAATTACACCGACACGCTGACGTAACTTTTAGCTTGGCTGGTGCAGGAGGGCAGATGCTCCCGACCGAACCTTGGAGCCCCATAAAATGTCACTCTCCACTCCCTGCATGGAAGCGAGTATTGGTGACTCCGCGATAGGTATCGGCGCCCATTAGTTAAGTCAATGACTATAAGGCAGTTTATGCATGACATGTTTGCACGCCTATCACAGGTGGATCCCGGATTACCGATCGGGGTTGGGCACCTTCGGTAGGGGTGTCTTTTGACCGGAAAACCCATAGGTGGACGCAAAATCCTGTCGGTGGGCACAAATTTTCTCATCCTGGAGGAAGCAAAATTTTTTGGGGCCGCCGAGGGTCGATCCGGGGGAAGCACGTGCCCCATATCTAGGTATCACTACCTCATTTCACTGGAGGAAGCTTTGAACAGTGGCACTTACGATCTGGATCAACGTATGGCGCTTTTGTTTAGAAGGAAGTTTTGATTCATAGGAGCTTTTGAACTGTGGTACTTATGATGTAGATTAGCCTGCTGTGATTCTATATGGCAACATGTGTGAAGCCAGCTACCTTGTTACCGTTACCTATACGGGTATGTATGGCCTTGCCCAGGGGGTTGCGCTCCGGCTTTTTAGCATAGGCCAAAAATGGCAACCGCAAATCTGGCATTCGGCACGGCGATGACGTCAGCAATCGCCTAGAAATGCTTAGCAACGCATTGCCGCTGTGTATGGAAGAAGACGGGGCTCAGCAGATAGTTTGCGTGTTAGGGGCAATAATACTGCTTTTTTGTGAACGTGGGGTAATGAATCCTGGGTCTGCCCCTCGCCAGATGCATGTTGAAACCGTACAACGATCCCACGATCCGTAGCCGATTTTCATCCAATGAATGGGTGGCTCCACCTCGAGAGCAATCGCTGACGTCACAAACGTAAAAGTCTCTAAAAAAGAGGTTGCCATTTTTTGAGAGCGGAGCGTTCTACCTCTACATTTAAAGGCCTTGGCCTTGCCTATACCAAGATACCTTTACTTAAAGGTACGTTCAAGAGGAATTACTCCACGTCCGAGTGACGTCACTCGGGCGTGGAGGAATTCCTTCACCATTGAGCCGTGTGTTAAACTGCTGCTAATGGCACTTCCCGCTTACGAATTTTCGAGAATACACGGTAATCAAGTTTGTCTCAAATGCAATGAATAATCATTGAATTTTCAATTCTGAGCCTCTTTTTGCAAAAATTTGAATATCTTATCATTTAATTCTCCAATGGTATACGCTACGAGGTGTGACGTCACATCTGGTGGTCTGCGCTTGCTGTTGGAGGGGGGTTGTGCCTATACGTTTTCTGTCATCATCATCATCTTTTGTGCTGGGCGGCAGGTGTGTAAGTGAAAGTGAGATACATGACTTGTTATAAAAATATGAGAATATTAAAATGCAACAAACTGATGAAATATTTATTTGTATTGACCTTTGTCATATATTTTATACTATTTGAGGGACTGCGGCAATTCTTGGAATTTGCAATTGCAACTAGGTACTTCAGTGATTTTTGCTTAAATTTTGATGAAGATCATGGCATATGAATGTGTCATTTAGCAAAATTACCTAGCACACTTCTGTAGCAGGAACCAAAAGCAAAACCTATATCATCCCTGGAAATGTAGTTTAGAAGTTAGAACATGAGTTTTTTTTAGCTTGAACCTTTTCTGATAGCACACAGGTGCTATTATATGGATATGCTTGGTGTGGCCATATGTCTTATAGGTACCTTTGAATTCTATTTACCTATTTAAACATTTAAGACTCCCTTTAGAGATTATTGTAACATGGTGTGGCAAGTTAATCTGGCAGGGGAAGTCAGGAAGAATTGTAAAAGGTAATTCATATTTGCTGGCTAGTAATTGTTAGCCACATTTTATTAGTTTTTAGTGTAATTTTATTGGTTTTTCCCATGCATTAATCTGCAAGTATCTGTACATATTAATGGAGTGTTTGTATTTGTAGCATTTTATATATTTATTAATTATTTCTATATACTATTTATCAATTTGTTTTATTTTCAATTTGAGTCAAAGTTTGAGTCGAGTTGAGTCGTGAGTTGAGTCAGAGTTGAGTCGACTGTATTCAAGCTTGAGTCGGAGTTGAGTCGGCTCACTGCAATTTTAGCTGTGAGTTGAGTCGGAGTTGAGTCAACCGCTCTCAGCAAATGAGTTGAGTTGAGTCGACTCAAAAAAATCTGAAATGCACAACTCTGGTTCCAGCTGATTCTCGCAAAAACTTGGTAGAATCTCCTAGAACTTAGTAGGAAAGGGTGGTGACGTCATCCGAGGACTAGATTTAGTAGGAAACTTGGTTGTACCCGTATTTAAAGTACCCTGGTTTCTTCATTCATTTTTATGAGCTATCCACAAACTTTCGAGTTTTTTCGCTAACCCAAATAGGAACCGCATTCGGAGGGGGGGTGTTTCAACCCCTCCCCCTCAGGGCGAAGATGGCTCGGAGGCCGGAAGAGGGTGTGAACCTTCGCCCGAATGGGAGTGTTTTAGACCCCCTCGTGTTTTTCCAAAGTGGCCGGAAAACGGCGGCGCGCAGCCGCCCCCAAACTTAGTCTAGTTGTTCCTATATTTTTATTTTGTTACATCTTTCCTGAAAATTTTAGCTCAACGTCATATCCAGTCAGGTCACCAGGCCAGGTGAAGTGACCTCACCTCAAAGAATGCTTAGGACTGGATAACTAAAAAGAGGGTTAACCGATCAAGTTGAAACTTATACCACATAATGGGCCCACCAGGAGCTACAACATATGTTCCGGGATTTTCGATATTGGTGACCTAAGGTCATGTACAGATCATGACCTCCCCATTGCAAATGCATGCAGGAAATCACGAAATGAGTTTTTCTCAGTAAGTATGAACGGAATCAACTTCAAATATGGGTTAGGACTTGATCTTAGCCCATTTGTGAATTTGATGCAAAATTTTTGACCTGAGACCTTTGAAAGGTCACCTAAGGTCAAATAATCATTTTTTCTGTGTTTTATCCTAAACATTTTTAATATACAAAGATAGAACTTTAATTGTGTCACCAAAGTGTTTGTTTGGTCACTGCAAGTCAAATGATATACATCATGACTATACTAGGTCAAGTTGGGTCAAACCGTTGACCTGGGTCCGGCTAAATTTTGAATTGGACCTGACATAGTAATATTATATATCATTCGATTCGTATTAAAGGGAGGATTGCAATGGTGCATCAACTATGGCTGTATCTTGTCTGGTTTGGAAGTTATTAGCGAAAAAGGAAACGCCCTTATGCAACGCCCTTATGTCCATATGGGCGGCTATGGACATTTCCAAGAACATTCCCAATGTTCAGTGACTTGCAGCCATAGGCGGATCCAGGATTGCCGATCGGGGGGGCACCTTCCCGGGGGGGGCGCCATCCGGACCAAGGGGGCGCCACTTATGACCGGCAAAAGCTATCAGGTGGGCGCCAAATCCTATCGGTGGGCGCCGACTTTCGCATCCTGGAGGGGGATGGGAAGCGACATTTCAGGGGGCGCCATCAACCTTTCAGGGGGGCGCCGAGGGTCCATCGGGCGGGGCACGTGCCCCCTTGCCCCCCTCTCTGGATCCGCCTATGCTTGCAGCTCTCTAAGTTTTGACCTGAACCGAAAATCATTGGCACTGCAATGAAAGCGCAACTCCAGAGCTTTCGAATGGTGTTCAAAAAATGTTTCTATCTTAGTTTCTGAGATAAATGAGGTTTTCTTAGTACACCTCATATTAGTGATTTTGACATATTTTGATCTCGGACGACCTTGATAATGACCTGACGAGAAAAATGACCCAAGTATTTTTGATATCATTTTTGAAGAGCTTTCGATTGCTGTTTTGCTCTCTTAGTTTTTGAGATCGTGGTGGTTTTACCCCCCCCAGGGCGAATGTGGCTCGTACCCGCCACCGGGGCAAGGGTTAACACGCGCCCCGCTGGGGCCCCCTGGCATGACGCGCCCCACTGGGGGCGTTTTTCGCCCCCTCCGTATCTCATTTCCCGGGACAGCTAAAGGAAAATTACGGACGGCGTTCGAAAGCTCTTGACGAGACGAAGAGAAATGAGAAGAATTATTTTTATGTCGGATCAATATTGAGGTCAGCAAAGGCCAAGGAAGGTTTCATAAGCATACGACAGGGCGGTGCACGTTTACCCCTCTAGATTTTTACAGTGGAGCTAGAGAAAATATTTATGAATCATTGGATTCCTCTCATCGTGGCCGATCGAATGATGTATAATATGACCTTGCTAGGTCAATTTTTGAAAATGACCAGACCTCGACCTAGGTCAGGGTCACATGGTGACCTGGCATGTTCATGTTGCATATCAATGGACTTCCCGTGACAATATAAGCACAATGCAAGTAAAATGGGACCTTTATCTCAATTCAGTGAGAAGTTATTGGCAAAACAATTACTGTATGTTCCTATGACCTGACATGACCTTTGAGAAGTCAGATGGTCAAAAGCTCAACTTTAAAGTCTAGATGGTGGCAAGAATACACGGTTTGAGAATTTTCAGCTTTAACTATCCAGTTTTTACTGAAAACAGGGGCATTCCAGGACAGATCGACCAAGGCTTGACACCACCATATCTAGAAAAATCTGAAACTTTGTCTCCGGGGTAGTTTTGGCCCAGAAACACGCCTGTGAGAATCTTAGCCCCCTCCGACCAACGGTGACCGAGTTATAGCCCGAGGCATTTTCGGGAGGTCACCTTGTAGACTCATCTTTGATGCTTCATAACTCAACAACGCATTTCCCGATTAACAAGTTTTGTATATCATTGAACTCGTCTTGAACCATAAATTATTTTGAAAAAAACACAATTTAAAAATTTTAAAAAACTTTGACTTTTAAATCGTTTGACCTTTTCTTAGATGACCTAGCTTGACCTTTTCGACATTGAAATTGACCTTTTAGAAACCTCAAAAATTTTGTTTTATCAAATATCTTTCGATAGAAAAAATAGAAAAAAATGCATTTTTGCTATACGTTCCAAATTTTTAGCACCTAAGGTAGGTATGCAGACGGTTTTTGACCACTGCGGTAGAACAGCCTTATGTTTAACGCCGCAAACAAAGCAATTGCTTTTGTAATCGGTTGCTTGCAATCATATGGCATTGTCTTTACAAAATTTTCATCGTGAAAGTGTAAAAATATGAGAATTAACACGAGCCCACACAAGGGGGTGGGCAACCGGCCTCTTCAGGTTTCCACAGGTAGTACAAAAAGACACCTTCGCGCAACGCCACCGTACTTCATGTACCTCTAACTCGAAATTTTTGCAGATTCTGGCAAAATTTTAGGTCTGGGTCATACTAGGTCAGACGGCCAACCCAGGTCAAGAGACCTAACCTCGAAAAAAGTTTGGGAGGTGCATCAATAATATCAAATCTAGCCTATCGTCGTTAGATTCACATTACATAGTAAGGTCGCCGAGCACGATAATTTTCGTAGCAGGATTTCTATGTCGATAACCGTGAGCAGGGTCAGGGTCATGATCTTTCCATTAGAAATGCATGGGGCAATTGGTAAATTTTGATAACTTGAGAGAATTTGGAATTGTCGAGAATTGCGATGGAGGTTTTATTTTTACGTTGTCGTGTCTGACTTGCCACTGCAGTTTGATTAATATTCTTTTTACCATACAGACCTAAGCCTGGCTCTAGGTCAAAGCAGGTTAATTTGGACATTTGGCTAGGCAATATTATAAGATACATAATCCGTTTGGGCCCAACAAGAATGTTCCAATTGTGCTGAAAGTTTCTTTCTACGGCTCTCCTCTGTCACCTATTATGCCACAAAATTTAGGTTTCCACTTAGTTCCTGTAAAAAATACTGTGACCTCGAGCAAACTCAAACGTGCCATGACCAAACGATTGTATGTAACATATTCGGTAGTGGTTAAAACTGGCTGTTTAGCGGCATCACTACCAGTGCACTGTGTCATTATTCATCTGGGATTCTGGGATCCGTGTCAGCTATGAAATGATCACCTTGTAAAAATATCATAAGGCAACCTGTTCAAGTGACCAAGTCGAATGCGTTACAATTTCAGGACATTTTTTCTCATATATGAGCAGATTCAAATTACTTTTTGGGAATGAACGCCTTTCAGACACGTTTGTTTACATTGCATGAATCCTCTCAAACGTATGCTGTGCTGCACTGGGTCACCTTGTATCGATATTATTTTTCCATCTCCAGGAACGATGTAATTGTGTGAGTTAGTGGTGCCCATAGGATAAGTTATACTTGTTTCAATTATGGATAAAGCCGCGACATCTTTGTAAATTTTCGTTTAAGGCTGAAAGGTCAATTATTAATAAGTTCATTTGCCCTCGTCTCCCTCGAAACAATGGATCCCTTTCTATCACTTTTCATAACTGCAATTTTTATTTTCATAAATATTGTCCAAGTGGTTGCCAGTCCAGTTTTATGAGTAGGTGTCTCACTAGTCATCAAGGGACTTTTTACGGAGACCCCGACCCCACCACTCAAACACTACCCCGGAGACAAAGCTTCAGATTTTTTCTAGACATGGTGGTGTCAAATTGAAATTTTTTTATCGTTTTGTCCTGGAATGCCCCAACAAGCCCTTTCTATTTTTCACCATAGTTATAATCAGGGTTGGCAAATTTAAGCCACGTTCTGGTTTAAACCGGTTTAAACCATGGATTAAACCGGCTGGCATAAATTAATTTATGCCACCCTGGTTTAAACCACTTATCATGACAATAATAAAAGCCATTCACGTTAAGTTGTCGCGAGAACGGTTTTTCATATTTTCAAAAATAATATGGAACATCAAGTATAAATACCATATTCATGTTCATAAGTGCTTACTGATCTCAAACATATATTTTTGGTGTGTCACAAACTCCAACAAAAACCCTAGCACAAGCTAACCTATCATTAACATTTTAACAAATACCTTTGCATTCCAATAACCATGCACCAAATGATATTGGCCAACATCCACTAAAAGACCACCAAAAAAGCACGATAGAGCAAATGGCCTAAGTTTGAACGGGGCCAAAATTCCAACCACCAACTTCAAATGCAATATCGCCTTTAATTCTACCAATAGAACCCAAAAATCATCATCTAACCATTCTCAGGATCCCTGTGAATGGTTTCATCATGATCTTGAGGTTCTTTGGGTAAAACTGGAGCTGATATTGCAGTTGAAAATTGTCTGTTCAAATTTTGACCCTCTTTAAGATAATGTCATTTACCCAACTGAACCAGCTGAAGCTCATTTACCCAAGAACCGAAAGGTGGCACATCCTTTTAGGCAGTTTTGTTCAGTGAACACAGCAGCCGGCGTAAAGGGCCAAACTGCAGAAATGGCCAAAATTTGGATATTTATTTAGTTTAAGTACCTACACCACCTCTCTCACACTTTTACTTTGTTGATAATGGAGGTATTTGCGGTGGCGATTCAAAAAATGTATTCATATATGGTGCAAACAATTTTAATATTAGGGTTAGGTTAAGTTAGACTAGGTTATGTTAAGCTAATTTTAAGGTTATTTGTGCTACAAATGAGCATCATTTATTTTGAAATCAGCTCCTCAAATAACCCCAATATCAACACAATTTATGCTTCAACGAGGTGGCATACTCAAACTTTATATTCACTGAAATTTGGAGTAAACTTTCACCTGGAATAGATAGGTAGGTAGGTACCTAAATGTTGCACTTCAACCTACACTTCAAGATCATTGTCATCAATCCTTCACAGAAACAATTAACCTTGTGAATTGCCTGAATGTGATTTTGAGGTTGTGTGCGTGGAAGTGGAGCAGATATTGCAGTTGAAAGTTGATTGTCCGCATTTTGGCCCTTTTGGCCGCAATTTACCTATTTACCTACCCTACATTCGAGTGGGGGCAGCTATGTTGTTCAAACAACACATGCCTACCTAAGCAGAAATGATCTGGGACATTGGTGCATTGCACCAAATATGTCAACCAGCGTCATTTTGCCAAACAACTCGAGCACATTTCCATAAATTAAATTTTGTACACTATACAATCTTTGGAAATATGAAATTACACTATAATAAAGGAAAGTACAATAAGTTTCGACTAATAAATCACTACATATGTAGGTATACCTTTTTTATAGAATGGCCATATTCGAAATAGATTAAAAGTAGCAGTGTTGTTAAGATGTTCCCTGGCCTCTCCCCTCGAATCCGGAAATTTAAAAAACACTGAAGATTATATATTCGGGCACAGCCCTTCATCAGAATCGTGGAGTAAATATCAATAATTCTCAGTCCTAGTATAGCCAGACCTCGAATGTCATGTCATTCGATTCGAGGTCTGGCTATACTAGGACTGAGAATTATTGATATTTACTCCACGATTCTGATGAAGGGCTGTGCCCGAATATATAATCTTCAGTGTTTTTTACATTTCCGGATTCGAGGGGAGAGGCCAGGGAACATCTTAACAACTCATCATCATGCTCCTCGCCGCAGCACTTCAAAACTTATCAAAAGTAGCAGTGTTATTAAAATAACTCTTGCATTAACTTCTGCTCGATTCTGGCGCGAATTGCGTAAACAAACTTACCCCAGGGCCAAGCGTACGTGCTGATGTGCGTTTCTTATACAATCGGCGGGTGTAGAGGCCAGAAACTAGTTTGATTGGCGAAATCTTTGTTACTTTCAACATGTCCCATGCGGGCAAAAGCGTTGGTCGACCACGATCTTCAGTATGGAAGGAATTCGAAGCAGCAGATTCTCAGCAGGATAAGAAAATGCGGTGTACTGACTGCATGGCACTCGTGAGCCGAAGACCTGCGCGAATGGCCAAGCATTTTGAGACTTGCCCCCGTCGTCCAGGTCCTAGCCGGCCGAAAAAGGCAAACATAAGTGCGGCGGAGTCTGGGGAAAGCTCTGATCCCGACGATGTGACTGGAGTGCCGCATAAAACAGTTAAACCACGTAAGGCTGCGCCGGAGAGCGGAAAAAGCATGCCGATGCCGCAACAGAAGATGACAACGTGGGCTGTGACGACAACCGGCGCTGAAAAAGACAACATAGACAACGCCGTTGCCGGATTCTTCTACGGTTGCAACATCCCGTTCTCAGTGGTGGAACATCCTCTGTTCACCGCTCTAATAGCCAAACTGCGGCCAGGATATCAGGCGCCCAACCGGAAGATGCTGGCTGGCTCAATGCTGGACAGATGCAACGACGGCCCGAAGGAGGCTTTTTTTCGTGTAATTCGTGTATTTGCACTATGGCAGACATCACAGGAGGGTCATCTGAATGGCGGGTGCACTTTGCGAGACTACACGAGACGTAACAGCTCAAGACAGATACCCAGTCACCACAAGTGCGCCGTATCGCACCGAAGTGCACACTGAAACTATTACATCAACACTGATGCCGCTGGTGTATGTGTGTGCGTGTGAGGCGGTGGGGGGAGGGTGTGAACGTGGTGAGTTGTGTGCAGGCTGGGTATGCATGCGTGTGCGTGCTGCCAGGCGTGCTAGTGAACTAGCCCGAGTGCATGGATGCGACCAGTGTGGGTTTCGCCGTGCATTGATTTTTCGTGCTTCATCGCTGTCGCCCTCGCAGGCGTTCAGTGAAGTTACCCCACTGGTCATCGAACTGTTGACTCTTATCAGTTATTTTCGATATATATTTTTCAATTTTAATGTATTCTCTCAAATACATTTTTAGATTAGTAATAGCTAGGCTATTACCACGAGCTCTTTGCTTCCAAATATATTCTTTAGTCAGCATGAGAACCGTGTTTACCTGCTGCATTCTTTCTCTGTTTTGGAGTTTAATGCCAAGAAAAACATCTGCACACGATATATTATCCTGCAGAACTAATAAGTCTCGTACCTCGAACCACAGCGTGCGAACGGATTGACAGTGCCAAAAAGTATGCAGCATGCTTTCAGAATACATTGGACAAAACCTGCATTTGTCGCTTTCTGATAGTCCGTATAAATACAATAATTGGTTAGTTGGGAAGGTTCTTTTTAAGCACTGATATTGAAGCCATTTTAACTTTGCATCGCTTGAGGTCAGGTGTAAATTTTCATACACGGACGGCCATTGCACTGGCTCACTTACGCCAATGTCTTCTTGCCATTTCTTATGACATTTCTCGGTCTCTATGAGGGGTTGTGAGCATATCATTTTATTGTATGTCCAACTTGCCACTTTTTGTACCTCTCGTATTAGTTCGAAATTTGCGTTCGGTTCATTCATTTCAGGCCTATCAATGTGTAACTGCCTTTTCCAGTCATCAGGTATTTTCCTCATGATTGCGTGCGCAGACATCGGATGGATGTTAAATTTTCGACTTACCTCGTTTGAGGTTAGTAGGACTCTGCCAGGTCTGTTATATAGGTCCATAATCTTTACCAGACCACTGTCAATCAGACGTTTTCTCCTCAAGGTTTGATTACTTTCTAAGTTCATTCGTTTGTTCGCCCAAATGGCCTGGTCGAGTATCTGACCTCCGTTTTCCATGCTGCTCGCCGCAACTGATAACCAGGCCGAACATGTTTCTGCCCAAAAATCGTTTCTTACGAAATGTTTTATCGCTTTATCACTGCTGTTGCAGTGGAAAATGGAGGTGTTTTCGTTGAAACATAATTTCTTTTTGACCACTTCTTTCCATTTCGCCCCGTTGTTGTTATCCAAGAACTTTCGTACCCAAGCTATTTTCAAACTTCTTGACTGAATTAAGATATCTGGAACCGACAAACCCCCATTTTTATATTTTGATTTTAAAGTAGCTCTCTTAATCTTATCTCTCTTTCCTCCCCATATGAAACGAAAAATCGCACTCTCGACTTGTTTTATGAAATCTTGTGGAGGGGCTGGAAGAACTGACATAAGATACACCAATTGTGACATAAATTCACTCTTGAGAAAATGAATCTTCCCGAAAGGGGTCAGTCCCTTTCCATTCCATGGAGTTAGACGTGCTTTCATTTTGCTGAACTTGTTCTCATAGTTTATCTTGCAAACGTCTATAGAACGGTCATTCGAAATTGTTACCCCGAGGATCTCAATGGGATGATTTGGCCATTGAATTTTAAACTCAGGGCAAATTGGCTGTTTGTTTTTAGCTTCTTTGCCAATCCAACGGCCCTGCGTTTTCTGATGGTTAAGCCCCAAGCCGGATATTGTTCTGAATTGGTCAAACATATTTAACGACTCTGATAATGAAGTTATACTTCCGTCTAAAACAAGGGTCACGTCATCAGCATAGCTAGAAATTTTTACTGTCGTCTGATCGAATTTGATGTCTTTAATTGCATCACATTTTCTAATGTGTTCTAAAAGGGGCTCGAAACATAACAAAAAGAGCAGACAGCTTGTTGGACACCCTTGTCTTAGACCACGCTCTATTCTATATGGCTGGGACAATTTACCGTTAATTTGAACAGATGCTTTGGTACAGGAAGATAAGCTTTCATCGTACAGAATGTTTACCCATTTTAGAAAGTTGTTACCGAACCCAAAAGCTCTGATTGCGTTTTTCATGTATGTCCAGTCCACGCAATCATAGGCGTTTTTGACGTCGCAAGCTATCAGAAGGGCTGCCCTATCATTTTGTTCGCAATGGTCAATGATGCCAAGGATAAGTCTTATGTTTTCACCAATGTAACGTCCTTTTAAGAACCAAGTCTGGTCTTCATTAATTAATTTGCTTATGACTGCTGAAAGAAGTTGAGATAATCTCTCTCTCTTCTCTCTCTCTTGTTTCTCTCATGAAAAGGGCTTTGCATACGTTTTTTCCTCTGTTACGTTTTGGAATGCCGTGAAAGTACTTTGTACCCGTTTCCGCAAGATGTCGCCAACGCACTTTGGCCAAAAACATTCCTTTACTTGTTGTATATTTGCTAGGCATTTCGTGATAACTTTATAAAAGGAAGAAGGCTGATAGGTCGCATGTTTTCTAAATTGCGGGTATCCTTGCCCTTTTTAGGTATTAGTATTGTTATACTTCTTTTCATATTTTCAGGCATCCTAACATTTTCGAAGATTTCATCACATGCGTGCAACATCAAATCTTTTAGCTCTAGCCAGAAAAATTTGTAAAATTCTCCCGTATACCCCGATGGGCCAGGCGAAATGTTGTTTTTGACTGAAAATACTGCTCTGTTTAGTTCTTGCATATCTATTCTTTTTTCACAGAGTTCTCTTTCCTCATCTGCAAGATGAGGTAAATTAATAAGGAAATTGCCAGTCTCTTCTGACACAGGTCTTTTCTTGTAAAGTCCTTCAAAGAAGGACCGTCCCTCGTTTAGCATGTCATCCGTGACGTTAGTTATTATTTGACGATTCTCGCTATTTGTTTCTCTCATGAAAAGGGCTTTGCATACGTTTTTTCCTCTGTTACGTTTTGGAATGCCGTGAAAGTACTTTGTACCCGTTTCCGCAAGATGTCGCCAACGCACTTTGGCCAAGAACATTCCTTTACTTGTTAAATCCCTGATAATGTTTTCCCTTTCTTCTATCAAACCTTTCAGGGTTTCTTGGGAAGGATCATTAGCATTTTCCAAGCAATATATTTTTTCCTCTATGTCCGTAAGTGCCGATTCAGACTCTCTTTTCTTATATGCAGAGTATTGTATTATCTGACCTCTTAAAACACAGAGGACTGTTTGAAACATGGTAGTACGAGAAACCATTTCGGACTGATTCTCCCGCACAATCTCTGGAATTTTTGTACGAATCATGGTCGCGAAAGCTTCGTCTCTCAGAAGTGCGTCATTAAATTTCCAGTAAGATTTCCCTATCTCAACTGTAGGAACATGGATAGACGATGAGACAAGCCTGTGATCCGACAGATATCCGTCACGCATTTTTGCCGATAGACTAACTTTTGAAAACAGGACATTGCGACTGACGATGAAAAAGTCGATCCTAGATTTACTCACGGGGTTTTTTCGAACACACGTGTACTCTCTCTCGAGAGGATTTAATTCACGCCAAAGGTCGATAAGGTTCTTGTCTTCCATAAAACGCTTCAGCACATCCCTACACTTTTCGTTGTTTGTAATCCGGCGCGCAAGGCTCAACCTATCTTTAGATACATCTAGACACAGGTTGAAATCGCCCCCAAGGATAACGGTGGAGTTTTCGTGCTCATCTACCTTGGAGAAAAACTCATCAAATACTCTAGGATTATCCTGGTTTGGCCCGTATATGGTCCCAATGGTTAAATTCGTACCATTGTAATTAATCTCGCATACAATAAACCTACCGTTGCTGTCTGCAAAAAAACTTTCAATAGTAACTCCGGAGTTTGGCCTGATCAATATTGCTACCCCTTTGCTATTTGTGTCCCCATGGGCAAAACACACCTGTCCCGCCCATTCGTTTTTCCATTTAGCTTCCTCGTTTATTGCTGAATGAGTTTCCTGTATGAATATCACATCGAAACGAAGCTGCTTTAACCATGTGAACAGTTTTCTCCTTTTCGGGATTCCATCGATAACTTGGGAATGAAGGCCGTTGGCGTTTAAAGACGCAAAGGTAAGATTTGAACTAGAGATAGGTGTACTCATGAAATATCGAGGAGGGAGGGAAAAACTTCAGCAGAGAAAGAACCAGCATGCAACCACTAGAAAAACTGTTCAGAAAATAAATCTTGCGCCAACAGTTCGTGTTCAGGGGCAACATAATTGTGGTATTGGGGGTTTCCGTATTTGGTGTGCCCGGTGCCGCTCTTGCACTGGTGACGTGACCACCGCTTGAGGGCGCGACACTGTATGCTACGTTCGCCGAGGAGCGAGCAAATACACCAGTTGGAACCGGACTGCCGCGTCTATTACAGTGGCGTTCAGGGGCATCGGACTGTGGCAATGACCGGGAAAGTGCCTGAGTTTGAGTGCGGCGTGGAGTCGTTTAGTGCTTACGCAAGGCGACTTAACCAGTATTTTGTGTCCAATGACATAACTGAGGAGCAGGAGAGCAAGAAACGTGCATTTTTTGTGTGCGCCATCGGTGCGAAGACTTTTGGGTTGCTGGAGGATCTCATTTCACCAGCCGCCATAGAGCAGAGAAGTTATGAACAATTGGTTGCGGTGTTGACCGATCACTTTGAACCGGAGGGTTCTACCATAGTGGCGCGGTTCAGGTTCCATACTTGTGTGCGGAGTGAAACAGAACACGTCAGTGTCTTCCTAGCACGACTCCGAAAGCTTGCAAAGCCGTGCAAGTTCCCCTCCAGCATGCTGGATGAAATGCTGCGGGATCGACTTGTGTGTGGCATCAGACATGAGCAGTTGCAGTCGCGGCTGTTGAGTGAGTCCGGCTTCACTCTCCAGTCCGCCATGGATTTGGCTTTGGCCCAAGAATCTGCCGCGGCTAATGCGGCTGAGCTCAGCGGTAGCGCTCGTGAGGACCGTACCGGTGGTGGTAATGTTCTTGTGGGTGTTCATCAGGTGTTGGAAACTCGTGGCCACCAGTGGCAGCAGAGGCGGCGGCGTTCCGGTGCTGGTGAAGATGGTGGCGGGTCAGCGGTCGGGGGTGGACCAGCTCGTCGCAGCGGCGGTGGCAGCTGTGGGGCGGGTCGCAGTGGCAGCGACCGTGCCTGGGTTCCTGCATCCTGCAACCGCTGTCTCCGGCCTCATCGGCAGGACTCGTGTCCTTTTCGCACTAAACAGTGCTTCAAGTGCGGACAGAGAGGACACATACGGGCTGTGTGTGAGATCTGGAGCCAACGTCATTTGCGTCAGCTGGAAGTTGATGATGTACCCGAATCAGCATCTGAGAGAAGCGGCCATGACCTGGGCGGCACATTACCCGCCGAGAGTGATGAGGTATACTCCTCATTTACTCTGAACAATGGGATCGATCGGCGTCAACCTTTGATGGTGGAGGTGTCTCTGACCGGCAAGAGTGTGGGAATGGAGGTGGACACCGGGGCTGCTCTAACCGTGTGCTCATCTGCGGGTTACAGTCAGCTGTGGCCGGAGGAAGGACCTGCGATGGAGCCATGCTCTGTCAAACTCAAGACGTACAGCGGTGAGCCGATTGCCGTCCTTGGACAGGTGATGGTGGACGTCAGCTACGGCGCACAGACAGCGCGCCTGCCCCTCGTTGTCGTTGAAGGTGGAGGACAGTGGCTTTTCGGTCGTAATTGGCTGGATCGTATCAAGCTCGACTGGCCTGCCATCTGTCGGGTCAGTGCACAGTCTCGGGTCTAGTCCCTTCTCGACGAGTTCCCGGATGTTTTCAAGAACGAGTTGGGATGCTACCGTGGTGGGGAGGTCAGCATTGAAGTGGATCCTGACGTCCAGCCGCGCTTTTTCAAGCCACGCACTGTTCCGCTGGCGTACCGCGAGGAGGTCGACGCCCAGCTGGAGAAAGGGATCCAGGACGGTCTCTGGGAGCCTGTCCGACATAGTAAGTTGGCAGCGCCTCTGGTTGTTGTGCCTAAGGACGGAGGGAAATCTGTTAGGATTTGTGGAGACTATAGGCTCACTATCAACAAAGCCGCTAAAGTTGAGCAGTATCCTCTTCCTCGTATAGAGGAATTGTGTTCTAAGATGGCGGGATGCACAGTATTTTCCAAGTTAAATCTGAAAAGTGCGTACTCACAGTTATTACTGGATGAGCGTTCGAAGGAATATTTGACTGTGAATACCCCCAGGGGATTGTTGCGACCACGTCGTCTCAGCTTTGGATATGCCAGTGCTGTGTCTCTGTTCCAGCGCACCCTTGAGTCGGTACTAGCAAACATTCCTAAAGTGGGATTATTTCTCGATGACATTGTCATTGCAGGAGTGTGTCAGACAGATCATGACGGTGCCCTGCGACAGGTGATGCAGAGGTTGCACGAGGCAGGGCTCCAGGTCAACCAGGCAGTGTAGTTTCTCTGTGAGTAGCATCACTTACCTCGGGTTCCGCATCAGTAGCAAGGGTGTTGAAACCACTGAGGAGAAAACTGAGACCATCATGAAAGCACAGGATCCAAAAAACGTCAAAGAGCTGAGAATGTGGTTAGGTCTGATAAACTACTACAGCAAGTTCCTAAGGAACTTGGCCAGCACTCTTGCTCCGTTATATAAACTACTGAGAGCTGATCAGGCCTGGAAGTGGACTGATGTGGAAAGCAACGCTTTCCACAAGGCCAAGGAGTTGTTGGTTAATCCTCCAGTTTTGGCACATTTTGATCCAGCCTTGCCAGTTATTGTGGCATGTGACGCCGGGCCAGAGGCTGTTGGCTGTGTGTTAAGCCAGCGGACCGTGGAGGGGAACGGCCAGTGGCGTTTTACTCCCGTTCCCTCAACGACACGGAGGCTCGTTACTCCCAAACTGATCGAGAGGCACTAGCAATTATCACTGCAGTAAAGAAGTGGCATTATTATCTGGCTGGACGCCCGTTAACGATTCATACTGATCATAAGCCATTATTGGGGATTATAGGTGAACAAAAGGCTCTGCCAGTGATGGCATCGCCCAGGATGGTGCGGTGGGCTCTTATGTTAGGAGCGTACGATTATAGGTTAGAATACCGCCCCGGCACAAAACAGGAACACTGTGATGCCCTGAGCAGGCTTCCTGCTGCTGCTGCGGCTCCTTTAAGTGCTCCGGTTCCTGCCGAAACGTTGCACTTGATGGAGTTTTTGGACTCCTCCCCAGTGAGCGTGTCCCAAATCCGCCGGTGGACCAGTGTTGACCCTGTCCTATCCCAGGTGTATCGTCACGTGCGCGACGGATGGCCGACCTCAGGTGACGCTCTCAATCCCGACTTTCATCCATATAAATATAGAGTGGGTGAGTTAAGGGTGCGTTACCCTCGACACATGCACCACACGACATGACCCGTCAGAACTAATACCCTGTTTCCCCAACAACAGATGTCAGGTCATTCGTTCATTCATTTCGATACACAGACCGCCCACGTGACACGTTGGTTGTAAACCGTAGTACGCTTCCGCATTCCACGCTTTACGCCCCTTCAGGTAAACAAGAACCGCTGCGGGCAAGGTCAGACGGGTCGCAGTAACAGGTGCTCTTGCAGGGGCGGGCCCAGTATTTGTCCGAGAGCAGACTGCTAAAGCCTTTGTCTTGGTTTCTCTAAATAAGAAAGCAGTTGCAGCTCGCACAACTGTCACCTGGGATGGACCAAAGCTAGCCAAATGACATTTCAAGGATGGCTGTGGATTGGCTACGCTCTTTGCGTCAGTTAGCAGCTAGTTAGTTGTAGGATCCTCGACTACTTTGTCCACTTTCGTGACCAAACCTTGTGGACCCACTTTCTTCCTCCCAAACTAAGCTAGTCCTTTTCCATCCTGGTAAATGTATCAGAAATATTTCCGTAATATCCTTGTTTACTGTTTTCCGTGAGAACCTCAGGGAAGTTTAACGACTTCTTCCATCCCGAAAAAATATAAAAAACGTCGTCCACCCAGTCACATAACATCCCCTCTTTATGCGGAGGGTCCTAGCTTTGTAAACACATAGTGCCTTCTTTTGAAAGCTATCGTTTTTCAGCATTATTGCTCGGCCCGCCTTGCGTCGGTGGTGCGTCATTTTCCGTGCGTGTGTAAACACACACACACGCACATACACATGACACATGGGCCGGGTGCCCGCATTTGTGATCGCCTTGGGGTTTTCTTAGAGATTCCCCTCCCCGTGGCGGTCACGGAAAGGGGCGTGCGTTCGTACGGGACTCACTGACTTGCTCACCCACCGAACCCTGGGGCGCGCAGCTCCATGTGTTTACCAAAGTATTTATTATGGAACATTTTTCTGATGCTCGGAGATGGGGGGGCGTGGTATCCCTCGATCATGTGCGGAGTTTTCCTCACTGTGATCGAGAAGTGTTTCTGATCATAGGGTAGTTTGTGTTGTAATCGACAAAACACGTGTTCTGTCTCAATCCCGTCCAGACGCTTTCTGAACACATCAGTTCGATATAAACCAAATCCTTTGTAATGTATTAGAAGCAGTTTCTTTAGGTATAGGCCCTGACCTAGGACAGTATCGAAAGATGGTCTCCGAAACATATGAGACCGTCCATAAAGTACAGAAGGAAAAACAAGGGGGAGCGGGAAGTCAGCAACCGTTTTGTTAGACGTTACAACAGGGTGGAAGCAAGTATTACCATGAGGGAGGGGGGGTTAGAATTATAAGAATACATGTAACTTAATTTATGGATAGGCCCTCAGCTCTGACTTAGAATTAAGACTGATGTGATTCAATGAAGTCCACACATCATCACCATTGAATTTTTGAATTGTTTGTGTGACCTTTTTATGAGGAGAGGAACCATGAGAGATTCGTGTGAATACGTGTGCTGACGTCCAAATAACCCTCACATGCCTCCAGTCATGAGTCAGTAGTTCCCTGATGTTAGGAGCTAAAGGTTTGTGCAAAACACGCGCAATAAATGTTCCATAGTCCGTATAGATTTTCAAGACCTGAACGACGATCCTGAAATATTCGGCAAGTATTAGTGGGTGATGCAACACCACCTCCCCTGCAAAATTTCAGTTGGGGTGTCATTAGCCATTTCAAGGAGTATCGTAATCATTTCAGGGAAAGCCGTAGTTCAATTGGGCGAGAAAGTACCCTCTTTCTGGAAATTTACAGGTCCAAAAATGACTTTTATGGAGTCTAAAGGATACAGAAAACACGTTACTGTGTCAGGGGACGAAAATATATGTTTTCATCACAGAAAAAAGCAGAATAAACTGATATTTTTCAAACAAACTGCAAAGTGGCAACATCGGCAGAAAATAATTGCATCGGGCTTGAGCTTCACGCCCCGAGAGTGAAGAGGGCTTACCGGTCGAAAATTCGGAACATTGAATGCGATAAAGCTGATGGACTAAGGAACGAGACACTCAAGTCATCACATGGCTGCCCCAAAGTGGGAGGATCATATGCAGATCCAGGGGAGCAAAGAGGGGCACGTGCCCCCTCTATCGACCCTCGGAGCCCCCTGAAATGGCCATGGCGCCCCCTGAAAGGTTGATGGCGCCCCCTGAAATATGATGATGATGATTGTTCCGGCCGTCGAATAAAGATATCCATATGGGGGGCGCTTCGTTAAAGTCACCCCAATCGCCGAAGGAAGCTCTGGCGATTCCGGTTTGGATGACAGCCGATTTGTGGCGAGGACCCGCGCCGTTGCACCGTCCCCGCCGTCCAGGTCCCACCTGGCCGCCTCTCGGGACCGGAGTAGGCTGTCTTCGGGACCGTTTTTGTGATGATTTCCCGGGCTTGGATACCCGCATTGCAACCTCGATCAGCTTGGGTGATCCAAGGCATAGGCGTTGGCCGTCAGCCCAGTCTTTTCGGTAGTCGGTTTGGTCGACTGAGTGGAGATGCATTCGTGAGTCTGTCGGTCCTGTTTTTATACAAGTAACTAGATATTTCGGGTACGAATTAGTGGCTATCATTATATTCTTATGTTATTGTAGTGTGACATTTTTCTACGTATTGTGTGATGAATAAATTATCTCCACCCGCTATGCACGATATATGCACAAATACCAAAAAGAACAATATCTTTAGAAACCAGCTTCAGGGAGGTTCCATGACGGGAGTATCATAAAGAATATTCTTCCGATATTTTTCCGATCATAAAAAAATTAATCGCAGAGACAAATCTAAAACAAGTGCGGCAAACTCGACAATTGAATCAAAACTGACCTCAGTCCTTCCATTTTCATTTCAAGAAAAACGTGACGTCTTTAACAAGACTCCCCCTGAAATGTCGCTTTCCATCCCCCCAGGATGCAAAAATCGGTGCCAACCGATAGGATTTTGCGCCCAACTGATGGGTTTTGCCGGTCAAAAGTGGCAACCCCCTGGTCCAAATGGCGCCCCTCGGGAAGCTGCCCGCCCCCCCCGATCGGCAATCCTGGATCCGCCTACGGGGGAGGATACCCTAGTCACCAGCCTCGGTAATAACAGGTGCTGGCAGAATATGATACAGAAGTCTGACTCGCACAATTGCTTGCCTTTCCGTATGAGAAGTGTACTACGGGGACACACTAGTTGAGTTAATCGCTGCCCTGAAGTCGTCGTCGCTAGCACTCTGCTCACAGGACAATCGCTGCTTTCTTTTCCCCTGAAAGATCTTGTCACTCCAGCCCGTAGTGGCCAGAAATGGGTCTTACTGATATTGGTAGAGCCTGGTGTTCTGCCGTTTGTATCCCGCTGAACGGAAAGTGTCATCCTTGATAATGGCGATGGAGGCACAATGATCTAAATCCTGGAATGCTTAGTAGAGTGTGACACCCAGGCGCCCTGAATTTCCCCTTCACTTTTTCCCCTTCATTTTTTTCTAACTCACTTTTCCAAACACTTTTCCTGGGGATTTTTTTTAGCATAATTCAATAATCCTAGTATATATAAAACCATCTAGTGTGGAAGGAAAGACAAATTTGATGAAAAATGCGCGAGTAAGGGCTAGTAAGGGCTGTAACCGAGTTTCAACTAACTCCCACAATATTATAGCGTTTGGACTCTCTACTCGCCTTCCATATTTTCAAGCGTGAATTTTACACTCACTATCCCAATGCAAAACCAGTTTTGAGACACTGCGGAATGGAGTGCTGCGAAATCCGAAAGATTATCCACTTACTGAACGCCTCTTTTTTTAGTGTCACCTTCCCACTCTGCTCTTTGTCAGCAAAAGTATTCCAACAAGCAGTTGTCGGAAGTTCCACTTGTAGTGTATTCCGTGGACGCCATGGATCAAAATCTATTCACATTTAAACTTGCGCTGGTAACAGTGGCATCTCCATAAAAGTCCGGATCTTCCGGCTGCTGGTAAGGTTGTATTTTAGACCTCTCTCGCTGTCGGAAGTTTTGCCCTGCTGAGGGAGGATGATGAGCAACAAATGAAGAAGGCTTCCATAGATCTTAGCTGACCCCGGAGGATAATTTTTGGGGTTTTCACTCGTTCGAACAGATCTCTCGCGGCGGCTTCTGCTTCTAGTGATCATAGACCAATCAATTTCTAGGTGTCCCCTAAAATCGATTATTTGGGTACCTTAAAGGTACGAAAAGGATTCGGGCGGGTCAATTCGGCATAAACCTCCCTCAGGATCGTTCCCTGTCACCCGCCTCTCCTTGCTATTGCACACAGCTCACATCGGTAAAAACGCCGTCTTGGGTCAACTAGGCCATTTGACCCAAATCAGGTACAAATTAGCTCAGCCTATTCTTCATGTTTACTTTAAATGTGTTAAGAATGGTCTATTCTGTCAATATTATTTCGAAAACACACCCCGTAGCTTTCTGGTACGATTTTTTAAGCTGTAACTATGCAAAATTTATTTCATGCTGATTTCTCGAACGCGGACAGTGACCTGATTAAGACCAAATTTTGATCGGATGTCCAAAATAAACCATATCATGGAAAATTTGCGGGGCACTCATTTTTAAACAAACATAGGCAAAATATGAAGCCACATCGATTTTAAAAAACACCAATGCAGCAACATTTCATATGTTAGTAGACTCATGAAGGCTCATATTGTCCAGTTGCAGAACAATGTGCGGTATCCAGCTTCGGCCAGGCAGGCCGAAACTGGCCAGAAAGTGAGGGGACCATAGACCTTCAGCCTCCAACTCTGGCACTACATTTTCCACTGCAAAACTGAAAGCTAACCAGATTTTGGCCTATTTTTGCTGCCAGTTAATCACACTAAACAATTTACTGTGCCCACAAATCCATTAAAAACGAAATAAACATTTTTGCTGGAAGTGAAATGGCCTGGTCTCACCTGAGGCTCATTTTGTGAAAACAGCCTGTTAGTTACCCTCACTGGTCCACAAGAGGAGGTAAGACTTGAAAGAAAGGACGTGCTTGAAATGCGGTCATGAGACGGAGTGAGCTAGCGAGCGATAGCAAGGAAGTGAACGCAGGACTGCATTTCCCAAATGACGAATTTGTGTTGAATCTTCTTTGTATGTCATGAAGATGTATCTCCACTCCGTCGGATCTATGGGACCAATTGGAGCAAGGATCACATCGGCAGATCCATGATTTCCGGTATTGTTGCATAGGCAAAAAAACTGCATCCATGATTGTGACAATGTAGGGTCTGCACATAATTGACTGTTTTTTGGTCCAAAAATGTGGTAGCCATCGGCTTAGTATGATGCTCAGTACCCCTGATCATGCTGTGTATGCTTTATTAGTCACTCATATAATTGGGATATTACAGCAATCGTAATATAAGAAATATAGGTAGAATTCGCAAAGCCCTATTAATGTTTAATGAGACCTCTTAGCAGGGGCGTAGCCAAGGAGGGGGCGGCAGGGACAGCCGCCCCCCCTTAGGGCCCGAAGGGCCCCCTGAGGATACGGACCGCGCGAAGCGCGGCTCGCCTCCACTATGATCTGTGGCCAAATTTGAAATTTCATACCAGACAGCGCACTCTCAAGCCCTCTTCAGCACTCTATTCTGTAACAAGCAAGGCCCTTTTTACCCATCAGGGCTCTTTTGGCGCTGTCGCAGGGAAATCGAGCGAAATCCTGGCTACGCCCCTGCCTCTTAGTAAATACAAATGTGTGATAACTGAGAAGTGTTGCTCCAATTTTTTCCTCCCGCATTATTTCAAATTGCTTTATTTTATTCATTTTGTGTTTTATAACACAACAATAATACATGGTTGCTTGAATTTAAAACATCAGTCCCACTAAAATATTCGAATTTTGTTATGGGCTACACTTCGGCTGCTTTCGATGAAAACATCACCCCTTGAGCGATGCTCCCTGTAGAGATAAACGCTCCCGTCGGACCTTTTGTCCCCCTCTCTGTCTCCTCGGTCGGTTAGTCATACTAAAATTTCCGAGCATTTTTTCTGGGGGGGACGTTTGCAAGCCCGATTTAGCTATTTTCGTCTAACTAACACGATATTATTTCACAAGACAAGTAGCTATTTCTCTTGTTAATGGAATACAGAAGTTACCGAAATATCAACAATCATGATTGGACAATCGGTCGGATGAAGTCTGATGCTTTCGTCTCAGTTTGGAAATTGTAAGAGCACTGATCATGGTTTTTGAGAGACAATAAATTGTTAGGTGGACTTAAAATGATAAAACATCAGCAGCTAGATTTCACTTCTTGGTACGAGCAGGTGCGATGCACCGTTTTAGATTCTTGGAAGTTTTTCAAAGACAGAAGTGTAGATTTTATTATAAAACTTGAAAACTGTTTTATAGAACTTAAAAAAAACTTCTTCGCCGAGCCTTTTTTAATTTTTATTTTGTATGGGAATGGTATGGAAGAGATAGCCACAAAACTTTTTTGTTCTCGTTTTCTCGATCTTTACCCTGGACACATCATTGTAGCTCACCTCTTGCTCGTCTAGACCATCGATCCAATAAGAAAACACCTTGCGGAGATGACTGAATGTTGGGGCGGTAAAAAATGAACCAGTTTTGATGACCGGGATGATGTAATATTAATTAGGGTGAATCCCATTGTTTTTTTTACAATTCCTTCATATCCTCATTTCAAATATTTGATTCGACAACACGGTAGTCAAAGTTCATGCAAACTCTATGGCTGTGGCGGATCCAGAGGGGAGGGCAAAAAATATTTACCCCCCCAAACGGACAAGCTCGGGGCAGAACTATGCTGTGCCTTCCCCTCCCCCACAAAGTCATCGACCTCCTTTTTGCCTCGACTCCGCTTGAGTTAATAACCGAGATTTGTGGTCCCTTAAAGGGAGATACGCGAAAAAATTATTATTGTGGTTTCTTACTATTTGAAAAATCCTGATAACGAAACTATCAATGATTTTTGTATCTTCGGCAAAATTTTGGGAGGCCACTCACTTATTATCGAAATAGGTTAACAGTTTCGATAAAATGCCCATCACTTGCCCATGCCCATACACATCACTTACTTTTCGAAAACTATTTAAAGTTGAAAAATAATGTTTCTTAATAATACAAATGTTTGCCCTCCTGTAGTTGTATTTGAATTAATTTTAAAAAGCTTTCAAAAACTCCAAAATGAATAAGTTTGCCCTAAAAACGGAAAAAACATAATTACTCAAGTCTTCAGCGGTTTCGTACCTCGAGTCTTGAGCCATTTTCTGCTTCCGCCCCAGGATGACAAAACTTTTGCGTCAGATAGGTCACGTGACCCTGGTTTGAGAATTCCTAGGCTTCTGATTGGTTAATTGTGATTTCTTTTAAGCCCTATATTTCTGCTTCAAAAGAGTTTTGGAATGTTGTTTTTCTAAAGTAATTTTTTCTGGAGTAGCCCAAAGTTCTACATCACTGTTTAGGATAGATATGACCTAATTCTTAGAGAAATTGATAGCCTTAGCCATGTGGACGTCATAAACATCGATATGAGGTGTACCGGTAAAGTCGTCTAGAAATGTTGACTTTGAGAGCAATTATAAGGCATTTGCAGGCCGAATTCGCAAAAATGAGAATAGGACTTCTGAAACAACTTTTTGTAACCTTTTGATATAGCCAATAAATTTTTTTTCGCGTATCTCCCTTTAACTCTAAACTTCAAACAGAACCAGTCTACTTCAGTGTAAGCATTGGGCCGTGGATAGCAAAAACAAGCATCTTGTGCGCATATTTTTCACCCCGTGATGGTTTTTTGCCTTTCGTCTTGGGCATCCCCAAAAACTACGGTCAAATTATATTGCGGCAACATTTTTCACTGTCTGACGTTTTTTTATTTGTTGCGACTTTGCCTTGCCCCCCCTCCAACCGACCGGCTAGATCCGGCACTGCCCAATGGAGACGTCCTTATCCACTCAGCAGGGCCTCAGCAGCCGGATCCCGTCCTCAGTCGGCTGCCACGTGACTGGCGCGCGCCCGAGGCGCAGAGAAACCGGTCACGCCGGTAAACAGGTGTCCGTGTGCCAGTGGCGTAGCCAAGGGGTGATCAGACTATAGGCTCTCCATTTGTTCAATATTTCCTATCCAAATTTGTGAATATATTTATTTTGGCTTCTAACTGCAGTTCCTCTGCTATCAACCACCTTGACGTATTTCTTGTAATGCCACTGCTCCTGTCCCATTTACCAAATCATGAATGAACAGACCTGGCTCAGCGGCGACTCATGCGAATCTGGTACTGCCAGCGCCATCTATTGGGAAAGTTTTATAAAACTTGAAATAACTTTTTCGCCGAGCCTTTTTTGGTTTTGATTCTGTATGGAAATTGTATAGAGGAGATAGCCGCAAAACTCTGTTGTTTCCGTTTTTCCGATTTTTACCCTGAATTTTTGGAAAACGCTTTCAAATTTCAGCTTCTAATATCTTTCTTATAAAGCAAAAATTCAAAAAAGTACAACAACAGAGTTGTGGAGACTGGCTCCTAGAACATAGGCCCACTCACACTGTTTCAATGATAATATTATGTAAAAAGTTATTCAAACTTTAAGTTTGAGAAATTTGAAAAAGAAAGTCAGATTGTACAAAAACTAGAAATGCGTCACGCTTGAAATATCAACTGCCGTAAAGATACACATATTGTCTACTTTTGGTGAAAAAATCACGACGATGGCCACCTTACTTTACGAGATATTTCACGAAATATGCTCCCATAGGGTTAACATTGATAACGCACCCTTAAGTATGGAGGATGGGTGTGTTTTGTGGGGGTCACGGGTTGGTATTCCACCCCAGGGCAGAGCAGATGTCTTACGACTTTTGCACGAGGGCCACCCCGGGGAAACGCGTGCGAAAATGCTCGCGAGGATGTATTTGTGGTGGCCACATTTGGATGAAGATATCCGTGATGTTGTGAGGGCATGTGATAAGTGTCAGGAGTTTCAGAATAAGTCCCCAAACGCCCCGCTGCATCCCTGGTCATGGCCCACACGGCCCTGGCAGCGCGTGCACATTGATTATTGTGCCGCGAATGGCTCATCATTTTTGGTGCTCACAGATGCTCATTCAAAATGGATGGACATCTATCCCACGCACTCGTCGGATACGGAAACTACCATCGAAAAGCTCCGAATGTCATTTGCGTGTTGGGGTGTGCCACCGATTCTGGTCTCTGATAATGCGCAGGCCTTTGTTTCAAAACAGTTTGAAACTTTTTGTAAGGTAAACAGTATCCGTCATCTGACAACTCCGTGTTTGTCTCCGAAATCGAACGGTGCGGCCGAGAAGGCAGTGGGAATTTTCAAAAGGGGCCTCGCCAAACAGAAGGTTGGATCTGTTCAGACCAAAGTGTCACGATTTCTTTTCAGGTATAGAACGACACCAAACAGCACCACACATTGTACACCTGCAGAACTTTTTCTGGGTAGGCAGCCCCGTACGCATCTGGACACTTTGTTGCCCAGCTTAATTGCCCGCGTACGATATGGTCAGGAGGCTCAAAAGGCTTACAAAGATCGTGGTGCACTAGAGCGGAATGTCAGTGTGGGCGATAGTGTATGTTTCATCGGTAGATGGATTGCGAGGTATGGATAAGAGTCGCTGGATTCCGGGACATGTGTTGTGTCGTAATGGCGTAAAAATGACTGTTAAATTAAGCGATGGTAGAATTATAGTGCGGCACGCAGATCAGATCCGCAAGCGTTTTTCTTCTGATCGCTCACCTGTGCCAGTGCCTAACAATGTCATGTCTTCTCCCAGAGTGACACACTCTGCTGCGGAGCCCGGGGCGGCTGAGTCGCCGCCTCCCGGGACGGCTGGGCTGCCGGACCGGTCACCCGACGTACCGCCTGTCAGTGGCCAGCAGTGCAACCCCGGCCCTGATCAGCCGAGCCGCAGCCAAAACAACACTGCCAACCAGGGCCCGAGTCCGGCAGCCGAGACGTCCCGCTATTGTTTCCGGGATAGGTCTGGTCTGAAACAGCCTGACCGTTGGCAGTACACCTGAACGGATTTACTGAAGGATATTTCGTGGAGATATTTGTTCCATCATGACGCGCAAATGTAGCGGTGTATTTTTCTGTTGTTATTCGAGGTGGAGGAATGTGGTATTGGGGGTTTCCGTATTTGGTGTGCCTGGTGCCGCCCTTGCACTGGTGACGTGACCACCGCTTGAGGGCGCGACACTGTATGCTACGTTCGCCGAGGAGCGAGCAAATACACCAGTTGGAACCGGACTGCCGCGTCTATTACAATAGTGTTAAGTGCGTGGGCGTGTCTACAACCGTGCGGTGTAATGCTTCCGAGTGGGCGTGCATTGTATGAGTGAACAGACATGTTGAAACCAGCAGACAACCAAAACAAAAGACAAACACAAAGATATGACCTCGGGCGGCACGGGCGCGCGGGTTGTTTGCGCCCTCTCTAGTCGGCGCTGAACTTGGTTGATATCACAACAAGGAGCCATATATATTCTTATTTAAGATAGAAAATAGTTTGCAAAGATTACCAGCATTGACCTCTTTTTAAGATAATATAGAATATAAGGCAACAGCCACCGAATACAAAACAAAACCGATATTTTAGAATGGTATGCGAGCACACTATTTTATATCTGAGTATGATCACAAATGCCTTCTTTTTACAGCTCTACTCATTGTCACACAGTTGTAGTTCAAATAAAAACTGCGATGGAAGCAAAAGATAGCTTCGTGTTTGTGGAGACTTTTTGAGAGAACATAATTCTAGACCTCTAGTCCCAAATTGAGGATAAAGTCAGCATAATTCCTTTCTGCAAACCTATTAACACAAATAGTTTCTGGTATCTAAAGTCAGCAGAAATCACAACAGTTGGTACATCGGCCTACATTTCGATTGTTGCTGCTGTTATGAAGTTGTCTCTCTATAGGTACATTTGCAATGCCACTATGGAAAAAGATGATATCGCTGAATAATTCGGAAAATAAGAGGGAACAGTACCTGATGTTGCCGTTCTTGACTAGTAGTGGTTTGTCTATTCTGCTCTCAGCCGTCCAAGTTGAGACCGCTAAGTTAAATGCCCATGTCATCTTGACACAAACGTGGATGAAATCACTGAGACTCGCACTCAGCAGGAAGCACACTCTATTGGGGTAGATTTGTGTTCTGCCCGTTAGCAAAACCGCGCACGAAGGAACACCGTGAAGAGTCTGTACCAGCTGTTGGCCGGATATCCTGGCCGTCCGCCGCCACTTGAGCCGGTGCACCTTGGTTACTACCCTTTGGAGCGTCGTTTTCTTGACCGCGACTTGAACGCGTTGATACTGACGGTCCTGCTGTCGTAGCTCGCTCGTGTTAATCGTCGACGACCAATCTCGTTGAAACCGGACCAGGTTTGACTACCTCCTGGTCAACTGGACTAGGCGCCTCCTGGAGCAGTCCGGAAAAAGGACCGGCGGCTGCATCAGCGGCCAGGCGCATGCGGCGTGCGCCCGGCGCGAGCCGACCGTCGACCGGTGCCGAAGCCGTGACCGCGGCCGGGTCGGCGCGGTCCGCCGGCAGCCGCTGCTCCCGCAGTTTCTTCCACCGGTCACGAACCTGCTTCTCAGAGGTCACACGAACCGGGACATACTGCTGAGTCAGCTTATACCCTGGAAGGCCATTGTGGGTAAAGACTGACCAGATGCGTCCCTTGTTCTTCATTGTGAGAAGCTCGTTATGGAGTTCCCGATTGAGCCGGGTGAGAGATTCTGAGAGATACAATCTCTGATCTACTGGAGTAGCTACCTTTCGAAGGTTCATCCGCTCAGCGAAGAAACGGTTTCTCAGACTGCGGTCGGCAAACGCACAAATCACGACGTTGTCACGGGATAATCGGTGCGTCGTAGCCAAGTCCTGTGTTGAGAGGGGGATGTGTGGGAAGTACTCGTTCAGCACTCGAACAGCCAGGGCTTTAATGTCCTCGCCGAATCTTCGTGGTCCGAATTTTTTGCACGTGAGGATGAGATTAACACCCCTCTCGTGACGTTCCATGGCTTCGACCTGTTCATGGAGAGCCGTCACATCCTTCCTAGTGACTTCAAGTTGTTCTTCAAGTTTGTCGATTTTGTTTGCTTTCTCAAAAAGCTGTCCCTCCAGGATACGAATGTGTTCATTCTGGGACTCTAGCTTGGCTTCTAGAGTTTTAGTTAGCCTTGAGAAGTTTTCCCCCATAGTGGCCTGGATCGTAGATTCAATTGTCTCTTTAATGAATTCCAGCACTTCCGCAGGCATCTCTCCTTTGCTCTTCGGGGATTTTCCCTTTGCAGACTTACCGGAACCTTGTCTCTTCCTCTTTTCGTATGTAGAGACGATTTCTGTGACGGAAGACTCTCTCTCCCTCTTCTTTCGCCTTTGGTCGTCACTAATTCCGGCTTCTGCATCGCTGAACACGGAGTCCGTGTCCCCCGCTATGGACATCAGTCCTTTCCACTGAATGAGAATCTAAATAAAATCAAGCAACACGACCAAACGCCTTCTCAAGCACCTCGGCACCACTTTTGTCTTACACCGGTATCTGTCCACCCGCGCGCCCGACCGCTCACCGCGCACTACAAGGTCATACTGTGACCTCGCAGCGCCAGAGGGCAGGACCGCTCCGTACCACGGCCGAGGCAAGACTGGCCTGAAGGAGGCTATCAAGGATGAATTGAAGGACGTTGACAAAGTCACACTGGTTCAGGACGGATAGTCAAACATTCACAATGAGCCAGTTGTGGCTCACTCAATCTGCGGCAATGGCAAGAGCTACCTACTGAACGCTGTGCCAACACAAGACATGGAAAGAAGCGCGGAAAACTGTGCCAAACTCCTCGAAGAGGCGATGACATTGGCCGAAGACTCCTACGAGGTGAAAGTCAATGGAGTGTGCACAGACAACGCCTCTTCTATGAAGAAGATGGGAAAACGATACAGGAGAAGAAGCCAGAGGTGGAGACGTGGGGATGTTCCGCTCATCTCCTGAATCTTCTCGGACAGGAGCTCACTCCTGACACAATCATGGGACGGGTGGTCAACGTGCAGAAGCACTTCCGTAACCACCATCGAGAGGGTGCGTGCCTGCGGGAGAAATCAAACACCGTCAAGCCGCAGCTGCCATGTGCCACACGATGGAGCTCCCAGCTGGACTGCCTGGAGTCGTTCCTGAAGAACAGGCCGGCCTACATCGAGGTCTGCGAAGAAATCGAAAGCATGGACGAGGCAATCAAGCGCTTAGTCAACAACTACGCCCTGAGCAAAAACATCAAGGATCTCGCAGCTCAGCTCGAACCAATCCGTGTGGCCCTGAACAAACTGCAGAGCGACAGCGCCACTCTGGCCGATGCTGTTGAAGTGTGGCTGGACCTGGAAAGCAGCGAACTGCTGCAACCGCATCGAGAAGCCATCAAACGAAGGCGTGACCAGGCTCTAAGGGCAGTACACGCTGCGGTCAACCTCCTGGACCCGAGATACTTCGGTCGGAAGCTGCCGGCCGATCTGCGCGAGGACGCGGAGGAGTGGCTGGGGAGTGACCTCCTTGCTGAGCTTATCCTGCTGGAGAACAAAGATGAGCCTTTCCCCCGCGCTTTCTTCGAGCCAGCGCTCATCGCGAAGCTGACGCCTCGAGCTTAGTGGCTGGGTGTGAGCAGGAGACCAGGCGTGAGCAAAGAGTTCTGCGAGAGGGCACTGGGTGTAATGCAGCTGCCACCATCGTCTGCCAGCATCGAGCGCGCTTTTTCAACGTTCGCCATCATCCAGACAAAACTGCGCAACCGCCTGGGTGCAGCGACGCTAGAGAAGTTTTCGTTCTGTCATAGGGCCCTGCGCGGGCGTCATGAGGTTGAGTGGTGAGGTGCTGCAGCCTAAGAGGTTCGTTCATCGTCTACCGATGTGTTGGGCGTTGCGCAAGCTGCGCGATCGCCTGGGTGCTGCAGCGTTTGAGAAGCTGTCTTTCTGGCACAGGGCCCTGCGCGGCCGTGATTAAGCCGACATGATGCAGTCGAGCAATGTGATATGTTGCTGCTCAATGAATGTTTTTTGTATAGTGATTTGTCACGCTTTATGTGAGATCAATACAGTTTTGCCTTGTTTTGGAATTGTTTTAATGACTACGTAAAGTCCATATATCTAACCAACCATAATAGCGAAAGAATATGTGTCCTATCTCCACATCCAGGTAAAACGTTGTGATCACGTGAACTGTTGAAACAGTATCACATTCACCTGTTCGCAACAGTATGCTCCAGCTTGCCAGTATTAATTAACATTGACTTTGTGCTCAGCCAACTTGATGGATGATATGCTCAACTCAAATTCTTCAAACAATATGCAAATTGATAGTATTGTGCAGTTCTCACCTATCTATCTTTGATATGAAAGGGTGTTCTTGGATTTAATGGGTCTTTCATTGATTCTGAATTTAAGCCAGCTTTTATTAATTTAAGCCGGTATAAACCGGCTTAAATTAATAAAAGCCACTGGCTTTCATAAATTTAATTTAAGCCGGCTTTTTTCCAACCCTGCTTATAATGGGGTGACCAAAAATTGATCCCACCTTAGGTCAACAGTATCGAAATTCCGAGACAGCAGATTCGTAGACCCTGATTAACTTATTATATGGCGAAAGTTTGAAACTGATCGGTTGACATATATTCCCTAGGTACTGCTTCAAACTCGTGATTTTAGGTTTTGAGGTCGGGTTACTTGACCTTGAATAGCTCCTTGACCTGACATGACCTGAGCTACAAAATTTGTCAGATGCGTAAAATTGATAAGGGATAAGACACTAAGTTTCGTTGTTCTGCGCCTCTTCGTTTTTGCGTTACCTGGGAAAACCAGGAGGGGGCGAATTTTGCCGCCCCCAGCGGGGCGCGTGTTAAAGTGAATGTGGCACCATGGTCGAATCCCGGAATTTAGTGTAATCAGCGGTATTTTTAGCCTAAAATCATGAAAACGTCCATTATTTCTCCGAAAAATGTATGTACAATAAGCTCAACATTTTTATTTTTCAAATGCTCCTCTAGGGTAATAAGTAAACCTCTGCTTGTGGATGACGTCATGATCTGGCAACTACTACCATATTCAATAGGCTTCAAGGGCCTCAATTGGCTGATTACTCACCGTGACGTCAGCATGTCGTCACGTCTACAACTGACAACTGTAGCCGGCTGCTTGGGAACATTTTAGGTACATTTCAGGTAGGTTTTTAGCTTTTCTCTACGGAAATTTTGAGTTTCAAGAAAAATGATATATTGAGTACCGTGTTTTCCGGCATGCTTTACAACTTGGCTATTTCAGTTAAAATAACGTTATAAAGGTGCCTCATTCCCTTTAATTCTGGAAGAGTACACATTATGACACATTCTAAACGAGCGCCCGAATTTAGTCCAAATTAAACCCATCACAGAGCTTTAAGCACGTAAAAGATACACAAAAGAAATAAAACAACAACATACGAGAGGAAACTAAAACGATAGATAAAAGAACAACGAAAATGAGCATCAAGCTAAGTCCCCCTAAATAGTTATAAAGTGGATGAACTAGGTCCGTGATACAATTCGCTGATCAAGACAACCTTGCTGGTGAGTTCCATCGCCCTCAGTACACCAGGCTTATGTTAAAAGTAACCGCAAAAAGCCTAATCATGGGTACGCTCCCGCAGAGTCTCGGTATGTGTTCTAGGTAGCGCCACAGCGACCCAGTGGGGGCAACCCGCACTTCAAGGTGGCGGCACAGTGACTGAACAATTTGAATAAGATGCCAATATCGACGGAAGGTTGAGAGGTTGAAAGTTCCATCGGCACATGCACCTAGGACAACGGAACATTCTGGCTGCTTCCATTACATTCAAAGTCAAACACTCCATCTTTTCGCGTGCCCCCCTCTCCTCCCTCCGACCAGTAGGAGCTGAGCATAAATGCTTGCTTTACAATAGGCACTGGGGAATCCTCCACATGGGTCGAAAGAGATCGGTGTTGTCACCTGGTTCTTCCAAAACCAGCGCCCAGTCGTATCCAGGCTGGTAACTAAATCCGGCGGGCGAGGTCACCACCGCCCCGGGCCGCCGACCCCCGACATTTGGCGCCGCGGCGGCGCCTGTAACAGAGCCTACTGACAGCTGCCTCCTCAAATCACGCCCATGGTGGATTAACCAGCAGGCTTCTATACAGCGAAAACTGCACAGCAGCAGGATGGAAGCTGAACCAAATAGCGCGGCACAGGCGTGCCTCAAGTCTCGGGGGAAGAAGTGACCAGCGTCGGATGACGCAACTCTGCCCAATCCGAACCCGCTGATAATGACGGCAACAGCCAAGCAGCACCACCGCCAGCAGCGCTACACAGCCCGCTGGCCCAACATTGTAACCATTCCGCTGTTGGTGTAGGCAAGTGCATCAAGTTTTTTTACATAAAAACTATGTTCTGCTATAATACAATAACATCCATTCCGTCAACGGGGCTGATCCAGACCCCTTTTGAAAATGGAGAACTTTTGGTGGCAGGTGCTTTGTCAAAAAATATCCAAGATAAATGACGCAAAATAATGTAACCAGTGAGTCAGAGTTGCCAAAACCTGTGATTAGACAATAATAACGCATTTGTTACATTACTTTCCGTCATTTATGTTAAGTATATCTGGACCTGCCCCTAACTGACTTCCATGTTTTATTTCCCCACGTTTATAACGAGTTTTGAACAGAGATAGCAGGCAGGCCATTTTGTAACATGTTAACTGGGGGGCCAATTGGCCCCCAGTCGGCCGAAATGCCCCCCCCAGTGCCGGTAAATTGGCCCCCAGTGAAATAGACAAGTATTACTAAAAATTGAATAAACGCAAACCCACCTAACGAAAATAAGACAGAACACCATCCGATAATAATAATTTTGTTCTTTTCCTCGTCCCAAATTGGCAATCCACAAAAATTGTGTTCAAAAACTACCATTAGTAGCTGTCTACTCCACCGTGCAAAAACGAAACAAAGCAATTAGTTACGGGAAATCCCGGCTAAGTAACCTCAGCATCAATACAAAACGCTGGAGATAGCCTACAACCAATCAAACATCGTGTTCTATCCGACCAGAGGCCCCCCGCCCCAGCCAGTACCGTGGCATTGCATGATGCTCTCTTTTCATTCGTGATCGGTTGTTAGCGCTCACAGCTCGTTCGTGGATAAGCGGGACACAGTGCAGTCAAAGCGCGTCAGACTGGTTGCTGGTGTGCCGGTGTGAAGTGCTTAGCACATTTATTTATTCTGTGCTGGTAGCATACGTGAAATTTATAGTGAGATCGTTGCATCACTTTTTCTGTAAAGTTGATAGGGGAGACCGGGGTCAACTGTAACAATTTTACTTTTCTGCTTCAGGAACAATGTTTTGTGCTAGACAACTTTTCCTCATATTTTCAGCAGCCTTGACATTTTGGTCATCTGGCAGATGTAGCACTATACCAAAATAAATACATTTGTTGGTCGAAACTTGGCTTTGAAAAACTTACTTCAAATGTTACATTTGAACTCATCAAGGGTCAGTCGTAAAACCCCAAGGGGTCAATTGTAATATATTAAAGCCATGCGTCTGGTTCTTTTCGATCGCGATGCATGTCTCGTGGGCCCACAAAGAATATAACTCACACTGGACCAATGTTTCATTTTCCCAGCTGGTTTGGAAGTTCTTAAGGCATGCAATACAGAAGACATCCTCTTCTTTCTCATCACTGGTTCTACTGTTCCGGGTGTTCTCTGAGCCTTTTTGTTTCTGGCTTTCTGTGCCTTTTTCGTCCTCTTTCTTGCGTAGGCTGAGCCTTCTCGGAATATTTGTCTGTGTGTGTGTGTGTGTGTTTTTTTGTATGACCGTTTTCCAGCTCCAGCACTCTCTTTTCGGGTGTTTCGGTGAGAATTTCCTTTTTTGGGGTCTTCCGGCCAACATTGGTCTTCTTCCATGGTCCGGTCTCTGGCAAAGGCCGAATGATCTCAGGGATGACCACTACCAGCCCCTGACCAGTCCCCGATGGGCCGGGCTGCTCAGCATTCAGGTGGCCAGAACGACCCACGGACCTAACTCCTGAATTGGTGCAGTAAAGAATCAGTTTAATAGTTAGTGAGGTCATGGGGTGACTTGTAATACCGTTAAATTTGATCCCAAGGTAAGTATTACAATTTCCCTCTTCGCACCACGCCACCTTCAAAACAAACATCTGCTTAACAATTTGATGCAAGTGGCAGCTACTATGCTCATTTTGTAGCTAGTTTAAGTCTTCACAGCGCACTCAAGCTGTTCAGGCTGTAACTTATAACATCCACCAATAAGCTAAACATCTTTAAAAAAAAGCACCGTAAAGAAAACTTGATTGCAAACTTTGCCCGACCTACCAGCCGCACCGAGTCGAAACTTTTGAAAAAAGAGGCATCAGTGGACTGCGTATTTCCGGTGTTGCGCCTGATCCATCGGTTATTTTGTAATTATGGCCACTGTTACAATTGCTCCGTGTTACACCTGACTCCAAGTCCAGTCGAAGTTGTTACGTGGCCTTTCTCATCGATTCCCTGAAGTTGAAAATTGGGAGAGATTACATATTCGGCAGAATCATCAAAGTGGCTCCCAAGAAACCCTTCCAACAGGGAAAGAGTTGTCGACGTCACACAACCCTGACAGTTGGTGCGTCGATAAGCCCCAAAAATAATTAAGTGGTTTTGCACCACATTCCCCAGATGATTTGACAGCAACAGCCCTATAACATAACAGGTATGTACATAAAACTTGTCTCGATTTAGATTATAAACCATATGTGTTTGATACTTTGGAAATTTACTTGCTTTACCACCATAAAAAATAAAAAAATGATAATTATGTATAGGAAGAAAGAACCTGAATAGAAGAAGGAACGTAAAAACTGTCCTCTTGCCTTAAGGATAGTGGTTGGCGCAGGCGTTAACAGGTAGTTTATCTTAGGAGTTTTTTCTTCATATAATTTAGGTTGTTAGGTCAGAAGTTAGCGGAAATGAGGTAAGCACCACAGACCGCCACTTACAGCATGATTCTAATAATTTGAAATTAATGCAGAGCCATCATGAGTAGGTCGGCTATCGGCGACGACACAGGCATGCCTCCGACACCCCGCTGCCCCTTCCTGAGTGTCCTCCCCAACAGCGCTGCGTTGTGCCCAAATCACACTGAACGCTCTCTACATCTCTCGCGGCGCCAAATGCTTCTTTCCTCTCCCTCCTCGGCCAACTTTTTCACTTCGCATCGCAGGTGCGTGCTGCTGGGTCTTTCGTGGCCGGCGTGGTCGCCTCTGGGTGACGACGGGCTGCGCCCACTACCCCTTCCCCCTTCTCAGAGGCGGCGCCGCTGTACCCTCGCGCCAGTATCGTGGCCCTCTATCGGGAGCTGGCCGAACTCGGCCAGTAGTGATCCCTTATGTGCCGTCCGCTCGATGGCGCTGGGGTGGCATCGTGCGTGGTCGGCCTGCAGCGGCTTGTGGGTGTGAGATGGTGGGCTTCCAATCCCTGAGTTAATTGACATGTGCCCCTAATATGACTGATGAGTGGTACCGATCTATTGTACACCATCCAATCCCCGTCTTTATTTTACGTTATTTTTTTATTTCCCCATTAACCTCTTTTTTTCGTTTTTTATCATGTTCATTGTACCATGTACTGTCCAACCACTACAGCGGTTGCAAATGAGTGATGACTGATAAGGATAATTAATACTAACGATGATGCTAAGCGAGAGGGGAGAAGGGAGTGCACCTGTGAGAGGACAGATGTGTTTCTTGAGAATGACTGCAATGTCTTAATTTGCGTGGTTGTGTATGCTTTATGTATGTTTTTTTACTGGCAATATATGTGTATGGGATTTAGAGGTGGCAGGGGCGCAGCCAGAGCTTTCGTATGGGGGGCACACCAAATTTGAGGGGCACCCGGGGAAAAAGGGCACTTTTAACGTAACCTAAAACTTACTATATCTTTGTTTATATAATTTTTGGGCATCTTTGGTTCAATAAAAATGCAAAGAAATCATTGACGGAGAAGGAAAACACGATTAATACCGAAAAAAGGAACAAAAATATCACCAAAATGCCATGGAAGTAGCCAAAACACTACTTTTTGGATAGATTTGAGGGCAGCCAACTCATGCAAGTACTTAACATCAGAGAAATCAGCGGAGCATGTGATATCTGTTACAATGTGCAGGTTAAGGCATATTGGAGTCGAAAATTTTTTGTTATGCCCACTGGTTTTGTCGTGACGAGTGAGCCCTAGCTGAATGCGGATTAAGTTCCTTGCCTCCACAATCGCCGTGGGACGAGGAGTAGTATAGTGTCTTTGGAAGAACACATTTTTGCTGCCGGAAAATTTGGGAGATACCTTATGAAGGCGTCTATAAAGTTCCATATTCGCAAGGCTCGGTCCCAGTTAAGAGTAAATAAAAGGTGAACAGGCCGGTGGTTTGGATGGGGATGGTGTGACAGGGCTAAAAATTGTGAAAACTATTTCTTCATCTAAATTAATTAGTAGAAATCCTGGTTCAAGGGACTGTGCTCTGAGCTCAGGGGCACATGCCTTTTATCATCCCTTCCCAGAATCCACCAGTATAATAAGCAATTTATATAACCAGGGGTGCCTAGGTATCACAAGCCGTTTTAGAGATTCCTTATTCCCCGTTAGCTCCGTTTTACAAGGGGAGTTTCCATTGTGTTCTTATTCCCAATCTATTCAAGACCAGCTCTGGGGCCCCCAAGTGTGGATCAGAGGCCTCCAGAGCAACTTCCCCATCCCCCAGATGTGCCTCCAGGGAATAGACTAGCTCAGTGACCCCGCCCCAAGATGATGGGAGTTGGCCTTGTGTTCTTATCTATCTATTCAAGATCATCTCAGGGGCCCCTGATGTAGATCAGGGCCACAGAGCAGCTCATGCTTCACCCAGGGACTAGACTAGCTCATTGGTCCCAGAGATGAGGTCATCAGACTAGCTCAATGGGTCACAGATAGACTCATAGGGCCTTAAACCAGTTCAAGAAGCCCCAGGACAGTTTAAGGCGCCAGATCACTTCAGGGGGCCTCAAGCCAACTTAAGGGGCTCTCACAAGCTCAGCGCCCGACCAGCTCAGGGTACCCTCAGAACCTAGATCCGCTCTTGGGCCCTAAGATCAGCTCTTGGGGCCCCAGATCAGTTCAGGGGCCTCAAGTCAGGTCAGGGGGCAAGATCAAGTCAGGGGCACTAATTTAGCTCAGGAATCCCTCACCAGCTCGGGGCCCAAGCAGTTCAAAGGCCCCAGAGCTGCTCAGGGACACCAGACCGGCCCATAGGGCACCAGATCAGCCTAGGGGACAAACAATCAGATCAGTGGTCCCCGACCAGCTCGGGGCCCAGATCAGTTCGGGAATACCAGATCAAGTCAGGAGGCACTTAATCAGCTCAGGAGCCCCATACCATCTCAGGGACCCTCACCAACCCCTGTGGGCCCAGCTCAGCTCAAGGCCTGGGAACTGCTCAGGAAATCACGTAATTAACCTAGGAGGCCCGGGTCAGCTTAAAGGGCATCATATTAGCCATGGGGCACCAGACTAGCTCAGAGAGAATAAGATGGGCTCAGGAGACACACTGATGACTCAGCAGGCTCCAGATCGACTCAGGGGCATTAGTTAAGTTCAGGAGGCAGTATATCTGCTCAGGGTGCACCAGATCGATCAGCACAGGGGGCATGTTCAAGTCATGGGCACTAAATCAGCTTAGGGATCCCTCACCAGCTCCGGGCCCAATCGGTTCAAAAGCCCCAAAGCTGCTCAGGGGACACCAGATGCCCATAGGGCACCAGATCAGCTCCGGGGACAAACAATCAGATCAGTGGTCCCCGACCAGCTTGGGAATACCAGATCAAGTCAGGAGGCACTTAATCAGCTCATGAGCCCATACCATCTCAGGGGCCCTCATCAGCCTCTGTGGGCCTAGCTCAGCTCAGGGCTTTAGATCTGCTCATGAAATCACGTAAGGAGGCCCAGATCAGCTGAAAGGGCACCAGATTACTCAGGGGGGCATCATATGGGCTCAGGAGGCACCAGATCGACTAAGGGGCATTAGTGCAGCTCAGGTGGCACCAGATCGATCCGCTCGGGGTCAGATCAGCTCCCAGCCCCCAGACTATGGCAGGAGCCTAAATCAGCTCAGGGAGCAACATAACAGCTCAGGGGACACAAGGTGGGCTCAGGGCCCACCAAACCAGCTCAGGGGGGACCAGACCATCTAAGGAGACATCAATAATCAGTTGAGGGGGCACCTAATCAGCTGAAGAGGCACCATATTGACTTAGGATACAGAATCAACTTGGGGAGGCATGAGATCAGCTCGGGGGCCCGAATCAGCTCAAGGGGCACTAAATCAGCTATCAGGGCACCAAACAAGCTCGGAAGCATTAGACTAACTCAGAGAGCATTATATAGGTTCAGGAGGCACAATTATTTGCTCAGTAGGGCACTCGATTGACTCAGGGGCACCAGATCAGCTTAGAGGGCAAGTAATCAGCTCAAGGGGCCAAGACCAGCTGAGAGGCCACGAGATGAGCTCAAGGAGCACCAGATTGGATTCACCCGTACGATTATTGGCGACGATGATGCAATAGGTAGACATACTAGGTGCCCATACTCTTCCCGGGTGCTTGGAAGGCGACAGAATGCCTAGCTGACCGCGAAAGGTATTAAGTTGTCCAACAATAGTTTCAATCGCTACATGCGGTCCAGTTAAATCTAGGTTCAACGGCTAGGGCTCTAAATTTCGAGCGGCACGGCCCAAATTGGGTACACCACCTGGCAATCAAAGGGCACCCTGGCAGTGATGGGGGCACGTGCCCTGTGCCTTCCTGGCTGCACCCTGGACAGTAGATCAACTCCGGGAGGCATTAAATAAGCCCAGGGGGCCCGGATAAGCTCAAGGGGCACTAAAACAGCTAAAAGTACACCAGGCAAGCTCGGAGGCATCAAACTAACTCAGAGAGTATATTATAGGTTCAGAAGGCACACTTATTTTCTCATAAGGGCACCAGATTGACTACGAGGGCACCAGATCAGCTCAGAGGGCACATGATCAGCTCCAGGGGGCCCAGATGAGCTCCACCCGTACGATTATTGGCGACGATGAGGCATTATCTGGAAACGGATTACGTGCCTATGCTCTTACCGGGTGCTTGGAAAGGCGACAGAATGCCCTAGCTGACAAAAAGGCACTTAGTTGTCAAACAATAGTTGAAATCGCTAAATGCAGTCTAGTTACATCTCGGTTCAACGGCGCAGGGCACTAAATTTCGAGTGGCACGGACCAAAGAGGGTACACCACCTGGCAATCAAAGGGCACCCGGCACCGATGGGTGCACGTGCCCCTGTGCCCCTGGACGGTAGATAAACTCCGGGAGGCATTAAATAAGTTCAGGGGCCCGGATCAGCTCAAGGGGCAATAAAACAGCTAATAGGGCAGCAGGCAAGCTCGGAGGCATCAGACTAACTTAGAGAGCATTATACAGGTTCAGAAGGCACAATTATTTATTCAGGGAGGGGGGCACCAGATTGACTACGAAGGCATCAGATCAGCTCAGAAGGCACATGATCATCCCAGGGGCCCAGATGAGCTCCACCCGTACGATTATTGGCGACGATGAGGCATTATCTGGAAACGGATTACGGCCTATACTCTTCCTGGGTGCTTGGAAAGGCGACAGAATGCTTTAGCTGACCAAAAGGCACTTAATTGTTAAACAATAGTTGAAATCGCTAATTGCAGTCTAGTGCCATCTGGGTTCCATGATGTAGGACACTAAATTTCGAGCGGCACGGCCCAAAGGGGGTACACCACCTGGAAATCAAAGGGCACCCGGCACCGATGGGGGCCGTCCCCTGTGCTCCTGGCTGCGGCCCTGGACAGTAGATAAACTACGGGAGGGCACTAAAACAGCTAATAGGGCACCAGGCAAGCTCGGAGGCATCAGACTAACTCATAGAGCATTATATAGGTTCAGAAGGCACAATTATTTTCTCAGGGGGGCACCAGATTGACTACGAGGGCATCAGATAAGCTCAGAGGGCACATGATCAGCTCCAGGGGCCAAGACCAGCGCTCAGGGGCACCAGATGAGCTCAAGGGGCCCAGATTAGCTCCGCCCGTACGGTTATTGGCGACGATGAGGCATTATCTGGAAACGGATTACGTGCCTATGCTCTTCCTGGGTGCTTGGAAGCGACAGAATGCCCTAGCTGACCAAAAGGCACTAATTGTCAAAAATAGTTTAAATCGCTAAGTACAGTCTAGTTCCATCTAGGCTCAACGGCGTAGGGCACTAAATTTCGCGGCACGGCCCAAAAGGGCACACAACCTGGCATTCAAAGGGCACCCGGCACCGATGGGGGGCACGCGGCCCCCGCGCCACTGAGAGGTGGGAGTTTTGGGCAATTTTGCAGGCCCGAGCCCGGTCTGCTGCTGATTTTAGAAGCCCCTCACAAGCCCGATTTGTGGTAGAAATGGCTTATTAAGCTCGGGAAGGCCTGGTATCATGGAAAAACCATAAACGACTGTATACAGCATTTATTTACTTTAAAGCTGTCTCAAATACATATTTTAAGCCAATTTATCCTGGAAAAAGTTTTGGTTGCACCCAAAACCATACTAAAAAGGTGCATGCGGCATCAGTAGCCTCAGCTATCTTAATAATTCAGCAGAAAATGATACTCAAAAACAAAGTATGAAACATGCCTTGCTTATGATGCAAGCTTACTTCAGATAATGACCAGCATCACCTTATAAAACATTGGGCAATCGAGATAGAGGTATGCACATGGCAGTTAAAAGAATCGGGATGAAATAAGCCCACTCATATCAGACCAGTCTGCAAAGTATGGCAGCAGGCCAGACGAGTCACACCAGCCATCTAAAATTCTCGCACCACCAGCCTCCAAAAATTTGCACAAATCTGCCACATACCAAGGAAAAAATACACCCATTCCTACACCTACAATGCAATACTACCTCCATCATTAGTCATTAATCACTAGTCACAAACATCACAAACCTCAATCATTAGTCACTACCTACTATCATCAATCATTAGTCAGTTAGTTAAGGACTTTTTATAAGGCCCTCTCCTGTGTCTTAATAGCCATTCAGTCATTATTTGATTAGTTTAAGTGTCACTAACCTCGCAAATTCGCACCAGGTTGATAAAATTCGCACCACTTGGTCCTGTCTCCAAGGGCACTCGCACCGAGGGGATCTTTTCGAAAATGCCATACTTAGCACACTGGATACCAGACATTTCCTCCATGGTTGCACTTTTAAAAATAATTTTATGCTGACACGAGCCTCACAATTGTGTTCAAATAATGTTTATGAATAGAGGAGAGAGCAGTGACAAGTTTTCAGCTAAAACTTTTCAGAATATCATGGCAGAATGGCGACGAATGAACCAAAAATCCTTCACATTGTCCCTGAATTGATACATGTGAGCATTTCCTTTTAATTTATTCAGTAAACAGCTTGGAATATAGTCAAAAGATTGTTCTGCTTGGGTCAGCCCGATCTGCAAAGTAGGTAAGCCAACAGGCCAACAAGGTCCATCAGCCTATCTTGATAAAGAACCACTAGTTTTCCACAGGTTCGCACCAAACATGGTATAAAAAAGGTTGCACCCAATCTCCACCAAAAGTAAATCTGACAAAAAACAACTCGAGTCCATCCACATTACCATCACCATGCGGGCTTGAACACTATTTCCGTTTGTTTTGTTGTATTTTAGGGGTTTGCGCTTAGAAGGTATCTAAAGCGCCGTGCTTGTCTACGTTATAGCAATCATTAAAGGGACATTGTCGCAAAAATTTTTATTGGCTAGATCAAAAGGTTACAAAAAGTTGTTTCAGAAGTCATATTCTCATTTTTGCAAATTTAGGCTCAAAATGCCTCAAAATCGGCCTCAAAGTCAAAATTTATAGACGACTTTACCGAGTCCTTATGGTATCGATAAAATGACGTAGCCCCGGCTATGGCTATCAATTTATATATGAAAAAATATCAAAAATTTCTTTTAAAGCAGTTCAATAGCTTGAACTTATAACAGAAAAAATTATTCTATAAAAATAACTTTCTAAAACGCTTCTGAAAGAGAAATATAGGACATTAAAGAAATACCATCAACCAATCAGAAGCCCAGTCCTTATAGGATCTGGTCACGTGGGCTTATCTTACATCAATGTGATGTCATCACGGCTATCAATGAACTATCGATATTCACCATTTCGAAAGCCGCGGCAAACGCGGAGATATGAATACAAATTCTATAACACTAATTAGCGCTGCGGTCAGGCCCGAATACCCTAAAGACTATAATTAATAATTGTTCGTTATTGACCCCGGTCACGCTCACCAGTGGCGCTAGTGTGCCATCCAAGATGGCCGCGAAAGAGGGACTCCGAAAGGTAAACAACGTTAGTGGGCCCGGAAATAGCATGGTAAGCGGTGAATTATACGTGTTTTATGCCTGGTATGTGGCAGTGGCTTATAACCAGCCGCTGCAGAAGGCAGTGAGGAGCCCAAATTCGAGGATTTTTTGGTCCCAAGGAGCAAAGTTTGTAGTCAGGATCAGGTTAAAGTTTGCTGCAACCCCCCCCACTTTTTTGCCGGTGGCGACGCTTATGTCTGGAAACGCATTTTCCATCGTACATTCAAACTGGAATTTCAGACAGCTTGAAACGAATAAAGGCGTATATCTACCGAATTATTTCAAGATGTCAGTTTCCCGGGCTAAAAAGGAATACAGCCATAGGCGGATCCAAAGGGACAGCAAAGTGGGCATGTGCCCCATAGGCAGATCCAGGGGCAAAGGGAGTATGTGCCCCCCCCGCCATTGACCCTCGGCGCCCCCTGAAATGGCCACGCCCCCTGAAATTTCGCTTCCCAGCCCCCCTCCACCCCAGGATGCGAAAGTCGGCTCCCACCGATAGGGTTTTGCTCCCATCCGATAGGGTTTCTCGGTCAAGAATGGCGCCTCGCCCCCCCCGGGAAGGTGCCCCCTGATCGGCAATCCTGGATCCGCCTTTGATGACGGCCCAAGGATAAAGGCCTACTCCTGCTAGAAGCAGGCTCAAGGGAGTGGAAGGAGGCATAAGCGGAACTGGAGATTGCCCCACAGCCAGTCTGCAAAGTATGGCAGCAGGCCAGACGAGTCGCACCAGCCATCTAAAATTATCGCACCACCATCCTCCAAAAATTCGCACCAATATGCCACATACCAGGGAAAAAATGCACCCATTCCTACCCCTGCAATGCAATGCTATCTCAATCATTAGTCAGTTAATTAAGGCCTTTTTATAAGGCCCCTCCTGTGTCTTAATAGCCATTCAGCCATTATTTGTTTATTTTAAATGTCACTAACCTTGCAAATTCGCACCAGGTTGATAAAATTCGCACCACTCGGTCCTGTCTCCAAGGGCACTCGCGCCGACGAGATCTCGTCGAAAATGCCATACTTTGTACACTGGCCTCACAGCCGCTTACCAGGTGGATGTCAATGGAAGTCAGATGGCTGAAAATGTCTGCAACAGACAGCAGCATTTGAGCCTATCTTCTTCCCAATTCTCAGTTTCAACTTCCACTGCTTGGACAGCACCTTATCCTGAGGAAACTTGTGAAAGCTGAGACTGCGACACTTTCTTCGGAAGGATACACACTGAGGAACGCAGCATTTCTGATTGGATCTAATGGTTATCCGTCTCTTCTCCATTTTCTTTGAACTTTCCAAGATTATAACAAACAAGAAAATAACGCCAGTCTTCAATATTCACGTCCACCCAACGTCACGTATAACCACGCTCTTTCACGAGTTTACCACGACTGAAAATCCGTTACCATAGGAACCGTGTAGGGACCAAGGAGGTTGTTTACATATGCGCCGGATATGAAGCAGCCGCGTCAGACGTCAGTCCCTCTTCTGGCGTTTCCAAAAAAATCCGCCAGGTGCCAACACTTTCGATGACCGAGGCCAATTGCATGTTTGCATTGCAGCTAAAATGATACAATAAAAAGATACGGGTAGCGCGATCCAGAAGAGCCTGTTTTTAGGCATGAAGAAAGCTTTTGGTGCTTTTTCAGACGAGGAAATTGTCGCCTCTCCGGTCTCGTGATCTACATATCGTCGGTTATCTGTACGTATAATATTTTGAGCCTTTGATGTGGTCAATTGAGATTTTCTTAAAGGGAAAAAATGTATGAGTGAAAATTTAATGAAACAATTTGAATTTTTGCCATCCATCTTTGCTGGCCACCAATGCCCATTGAGGTTTTGTGTAGTGAGTGTAGTGAGTTAAGTCAAACACTAATCCTATCAAATATGGGCAATGCATTTAATGTTTCTGTTATGCATTAATTAGGTTCATGAAGTTGCCAGATAGCAAATTGTATGCTCAATTGATAACTATTCATTTTGGCCCACTATTATAGCTGTGGTCTCGTTTCGTCTGTCAACACCAATCAGCGAGCAGCATTGAGTCCCAGTCTGCAAAGTATGGCAGCAGGCTAGATGAGTCACACCAGCCACCTAAAATCATTGCACCGCCAGACACCAAAAATTCACACCAATCTGCCATATACGATAGGGAAAATGCACCCTTTCCTACCCACACAATTCAATGCTACCTCTTTTATTAGTCAAATACTTGTTATAAGGTCCCCTCCTGTGTCTTTATAACCATTCAGCCATTATTTGTTTGTTTTTCAGTGTCACCTTCCTTGCACCAGTCTGGGAAATTCACACCAGGTCGATGAAATTCACACCACTCGCTCTTGTCTCCTAGGGCACTCACCCTGACAAGATCTCGTCGAAAATGCCATACTTTGCACACTGGATTGAGTCTATGTCACATGACTATAGCCTCTCACTGAGAACCAATCTTAGAACCAATCTTAGATTTACAGGCTGGCAACCTGCTGTGGTGCTGCTGGAAAAACAGTAACAGCACAACAGTGGCAGCATACTATTTTGTGATTGGTAGATAAGTATTCTGGTTCATTTTTGTCTGATTAGCCATAGCACATACTAGAGGCAGTTGTGGTATTTCTTTCTAGAGGAGAGGCTAGAGGGCTTGCAGACAAGGCTGTGCTGGCAGACGGAACAAGGCTTATGAGCAGTGTCAATGCCAAAAAGTCCTCATTTTATTGTTGCACAGGTCAATTTGTGTACCAAAATAGGTGAAAATTATTGGTGATGGCAATTCTCCAATGATTATTTAAGCATATTATTTTTGAATTGCCCATATTCCCTCTCTTTTTGGTCTAACTTTATATTTACAATATTTGTGCACTCTAGTAAAAGTCTATATCAAGCTTGTAATTTGAATTACAAATTTCAACCTGTTACAAATACTGGCTCTGCACAATGTGTGCATGCTAGTGCATTTGCTGCTTAGCTTACCTTCTTTTAAGTATGAAAATGTTTTTGATTAATTTTACAGATTGAAACAGATTTTCCATTTATTTTGGTACCATACAGTACATAGTCGTCAGTGTACTCCTATCCACTTCTCGGATCAAGTTACTCATATTTCAAGTGCTACTGTTTATTTCCAGACATGAAAGTGACTGTAGCATGAATTCATCCATCTGCCCTCTGAAAATGCCCATCTGCATGCTTTTTATAATTGATATTAAAAATGAACTGAAGGAAAACTAGGATAAGATGTATTATGATTTAAAACACTAGGAGTGTACCCAATACAACAATATAATTGTGAACAAAGAGTATGGATAGACATGTAGGAATGACAGGAGGGCAGTCTTGGGTGATGCAATTTTTTGTGTTTTCCTGTAAGAATATATGAAAGATTAGGCTGGTCACTTCAAAGAGAAAATTTGTTTACTAGAAAACCTGTCCTTTGTAGCTGGTGTGTATCATCAAGCTATCGTCCCAATGGACCAGCTTGTGTATGATCATTTTGTTTGTTAGTTTGAATGGGATGAACCCAATCAGACCGATTCTCCCATAGACCTGAAATTTGGAATATTTGTTTGCTATTGTGGGCCAGTGTTGAAATAATGTATTATAATTTATAAAAAAGCATGATTTTGCATGGTTCCACCCGACTCCTCCACAAACCCATGATCTAGACTATACATTGTCTTTGGGGATTTTTTGTTCTTGAATATATATATTTTGCATATGTTCAAAACAAGATTCAGTGATATCTTGTTTGCTTTCATTTTGGGCTTGTGATATTTTATTGGTACCCTTTATTTGGTCCCATTTGTTCCTGCTGTGAAAATATCTTCTAATTTAAGAAGAGCCTACCCCAGCAAGCTGAACGCAAAACAGAAATAATCAGGTGCTGCCCCTCGACAGTGACTATCGCAAATTACGCCTGCTGCTGGAAGACAAGCTTCAGAGGACGAGCAATGGAATCCCAGAGTTGGCAGAGTACCACAGCCAGCAGTTTTCTGCATTGAACACGAACCTGCCTGAGTGCACCTCGGTCGTCTGCCTATGTGCCCGCAGTATACGTTCATGTATTTGTGTAAGTGGTGTTTATCGCCGTATATTAAGGCAAATCCTCTGAGGACCTCAGTAAAACATGCCATTAAAAGTATTTTTTAGCCTAAAGGTAAGAAAACTAGTAATGCGAAGGGTCTTTATAGTCAAAAATCAAGTGGTCAGATTTTGTTGGTGGTCGTACGTGCGAAAGCCGGCGAAAATAATAAGTGACACCTCTGTGCTCAGACTATGGCTGTGAACATTTTATCAAACCGTGTAGCACTTATTGTGGACAGATGCAAAATCTGTTATGCTTTTGATGTACAATCAGTATTTGGTTCGCTCCCAGCCTTCTTAGAGTGCACTTCAAGGACTGGAAGCTAGGAGCTGCATACCCACTGGTGGGTTCAGGGAAAATTTACTTTCCTCCCAAACTCTGCGATTTTCACCGCCCTTTAAAAATGTGTATTCACGATTTAAGACCCTGTCCTCCCCCCCCACAAAAACATTGGCCTGGATCCGTCACTGACGTACTGAGTTATATCCTCTAGTCCACGTTGCACTCGGAAGATTGCTCATTGGGAACTCGCAGACCTGATTGTTGCACGCGTTTCTCACCTGCCGAGGGTTATCACTCGCTTGTAATTTCCTGGTAGGTTATATTTTCTCATGTTTTTGTGAGATTGAATATAAGCCTCATTGATCAACTGATATCTGTTGGTTTTTAAAAGTAGATGAATTTTGCATTGCGTAGCCGAGGAGCATGATTATAAATTGGTAAGATGTTTCATGGTTTTGCCTCTCGAATTCTTGACGCAAAATGGAGCCTGTGATCACACTGTGATCACATATTCGGGCACAGCCCTTCGTCAGAATCCTCATAATACAATAAGCGAAAACTTGTGGTCATAGTGTGACCAAGGCTTGAAATTTAGATCTGATATGGATATCGAATGCTGGAATAATGCAGTTCAGTACTGGAATATTCAAATATTGGAACTCGATTCGAGGTTATCCTAGCACTCTGACTAAAAATTTATGTGTTCACCTAATATATTATGAGAATTTTGTTGAAGGGATGTACCTGAATATTTATCCGTGTACTAGCCCCATTTTGCAACCATGATTCGAGGAGGCTGGTCATTGAACATCTTATCAACGTAGATAATCTAATAAACAATATAATAAAAATAACGGTTAATATACTATTTTCTATAATGATATGATGTTATATGAAGTGCTTCTGGAATTGTTTGTTTTATTATGAGAAAGGACCATTTCCGAACTCGGAAGTATTAAAAATAAAACTTATCATTTTCATAAACAAATGTCATTCTTGAGGCTAGCAGCTTGCTTGTCTTAAAGCCGAGATGCGTCTTCTTAGGTTTAGACTCTGTCACTACCAATGTTTAGATTAATTATAGAATCCTTTTTATTTAATAAGAACTGTTCCAGGCTAGAATTTTGAGGTATATTTTCTTGATGGGCCCTGATCAGAAATTAACTCAACTTGAAGTCAAAAACAATGTATTCTTAAATCTTGTATATCTATATACGAAAAAAATTAGAGCTACCATCACGGACAGAGGAGTTAGGTGGCCAGTCCATCTCCAACCTGCAACACACAACAAACGTTCCCCCTGAAACAAAAAGTGATCAGGTTTGGGTTCGTGGTGCGTTCCACACTTGGTGGCTGCACATATTTTTGTTAGTTCATCCAAGGATCGTGGTGGCTGCTCTCTGGTTCCCCAGTTCTGACGGATATCAAGAGTTATTCTTCCATTCACATTATTCTTATTATTCTCTATCACATTCAGCTATTCTCCGGTTCTCTAGACTACGTGTTTTTATACTCTCCAGAGACCAAAGAATTACAATTGTATCAAAGATTTAGATGTCGACGGACACATTTAATCGGATTCATTGATTGAGTGTTCCGGCCATATGGGGGGGGCGCCCCTGCAGGCGCCCCAACCGCCGCAGGAACATCGCCAGCCGTCGTGGGTCCGCCAGCGCCTCCCGGATGGGCGGGTCGTCCCGTCCAAATATGTCCCAGCGCAGGTCAGCGCACGCAGGGCACCGGGTCAGAAGGTGGTGGAGGATCTCGTCCTCTCCATCGTCGCATTCCTGGAACGTGACCTCCGGGTCCAGGCCGATCCTCTTTCGGTAGCTGCACAGGAGAAGGGAGTGGCCAGTGCGCAGGCGCTCCACCTCCACACTCTCCTGCCGTGAAAGGCCCAGGCGGTCTTTCAGGGTGGTCCGCCCTGGGAGACCGCCACATTTAATCTGGAACACGTTTTATCTCGTACGGATTAACGTTTCATCTCGTTGTTTTACCAGATTAACACGCGCATTGACGGGGCTCTAAGCCACCTTCGCTTTGACAGGGGGGGGTCGGGTACCCCCTAAAATCTCGAGAATCACGGTAGGTAGTGAAAAATGGTAAACGGCGTTGGGTAGCCCATACGCTTCTCCATCGAAATATTTTAACCATTTTGTCAGGTCACTTCAATCGGATGAGTTCACTTTGTTCCGACTTATGTTGTCTTAAACTTTGAGGTCAGGTCACTTGACCTGTACTGGTGACCTGACCTGAGATGACCTAACCTTAAAATTTTGACAAAAGTTGTAAAAATGATGAGAGAAGGTATGTCAAGTACGGCGGCGCTACGCGCCGCCGTTTTTATGTTCTGTTCGAAAAAACCAGACGGGGGGAGGGGCGGGTACCCGCCTCCCGTCAATGCGTGTGTTAAACTATTAATTAACCTCGAGGCACATTAATCTCGAGATTAACACATTTAATCTCATAGAGCCACCCCTGCTTTTTTATTGGGTCGGTTTCTGGTTCTTGGTTTGCACGAAAACCGGCCAGCCTTCAAGAATGGCCTTCAGCAAAGGACACAAGACATTTTCGAACGACGAACAGCGTGTCCCGGTGGTCAGAAAACAGGGGAACTGGTCTCCAATAGAGGGAAATCCGACGGATTGAGAACCATTGCAGGGAGCTGGAGACAAGCCGGTCCCAGTTTGGTACGCCGGTCAGATTAAAAAAATATTTGGGGCTAATATTCCCTTTCCCTCAACTACCTGGATGGAGGGATAACCAGAAGAAATTGTCCTTAGAATAGCTACTTCATCCCATAGGAAGATCCAGGAGGGCAAAGGGGGCACGTGCCCCCCACCCCTCTCTGATCAACTCTCGGTGAACCCTAAAATGTCTCGTCCCATCCCCTCCCCCAGGATGCGAAAATCGGCGCACATGGATAGGATTTAGCGTCCATCTGATAAGTTTTGCCGGTCAAAGGTGGCGGCCTCTCCCCCCTGGTCCGGATGGTGCCCTCCCTGGAAGTTACCCCCCCCGATCGGCAATCATGGATCCGACTATGCTTCATCTATTAATACGCATGAACAAACAAGAAGAAAATCAGAAAAAAATTTACAGTAAAAGGTTCCACGACCTAGATTCGAACCTGTATCACCCGTGTGAGAGTCGGGAATGGAGGCCACTATACCATCCCCGCCGTACGACATCTGCCCGATTTTAAAACTTCCCTGATAAGTTTTCTCAAGCCGAATGTTTTGGACAAACTAATGTAATATTAGTATTTTTGAGGCTTAATAAAAATAAATTGAATACGAATACAGCATGAAAACATTTTTTATTCCAAACAAATCATTTCTAGAACTTAAGACTTTGATTGATAGAATAGAGGTGAAGAGCAGGTTACAGATCTGGTTATTATATTATTATATTGCAGGTTATTGATCTTGTTAACAAATTTGAATAATTGTTGAGTGGCCTCCAAAAATTCAGCTGTAGATAAAGAAATGATTGACGGTTCCAATATCAAGATTTTTCAAATATTAAGAAACCACAATAAAAATTTTTGCGACAATGTCCCTTTAATGAAAATATCTTTCACTAAAATTTACCAGACTAGTAAGTTTATTTCAGTTTAAATATTTCAATACTCTTAAAAATATGTTCTAGAACTTTCAGGGATTTAAAAAATCAGCAAAAACTGTGTAGTGCATTTGTTTAATTCCTGAGAATAGCCCCTTTTGCGCAGTTGTTTCATATATGACGCTTTTCTGACTGCAAATATTTTCAAGCTGTTCTGAAGCCCGCTGAATTTGGCGTATCTGAAGACCATCATAATTTGGATATTGTTTTTGTGTTCTGTGTTTCCGTAGTACATTTTCGTGGAACTTCGGGACAGAAAGCCTCCAGCAACGTGACGTCACGACCGAGTTGCTTGCGAGCAAGTCCTTTAAATGTAGAGGTAGAACGCTCCGCTCTCAAAAAATGGCAACCTCTTTTTTAGAGACTTTTACGTTTGTGACTTCAGCGATTGCTCTCGAGGTGGAGCCGCCCATTCATTGGATGAAAATCGGCTACGGATCGTGGGATCGTTGTACGGTTTCAACATGCATCTGGCGAGGGGCAGACCCAGGATTCATTACCCCACGTTCACAAAAAGCAGTATTATTGCCCCTAACACGCAAACTATCCGCTGAGCCCCGTCTTCTTCCATACACAGCGGCAATGCGTTGCTAAGCATTTCTAGCGATTGCTGACGTCATCGCCGTGCCGAATGCCAGATTTGCGGTTGCCATTTTTGGCCTATGCTAAAAAGCCGGAGCGCAACCCCCTGCTTGCGAGTTTGTTTTGCAGAACGACTCCGTAATTGACCCCGGTCACGCTCACCAGAGGCGCTAGTGTACCATCCAAGATGGCCGCGAAAGAGGGACTCCGAAAGGTAAACAACGTTAGTGGGCCCGGGAATAGCATGGTAAGCGGTGAATTATACGTGTTTTATGCCTGGTATGTGGCAGTGGCTTATAACCAGCCGCTGCAGAAGGCAGTGAGGAGCCCAAATTCGAGGAGTTTTTGGTCCCAAGGAGCAAAGTTTGTAGTCAGGATCAGGTTAAAGTTTGCTGCACCCCCCCCACTTTTTGCCGGTGGCGACGCTTATGTTTGGAAACGCATTTTCCATCGTACATTCAAACTGGAATTTCAGACAGCTTGAAACGAATAAAGACGTATATCTACCGAATTATTTCAAGATGTCAGTTTCCCGGCCTAAAAGGAATACAGCCATAGGCGGATCCAAGGGGACAGAAAAGTGGGTAAGTGCCCCATAGGCAGATCCAGGGGCAAAGGGAGTATGTGCCCCCCGCCATTGACCCTCGGCGCCCCCTGAAATTGCCACGCCCCCTGAAGTTTCGCTTCCCACCCCCCTCCACCCCAGGATGCGAAAGTCGGCTCCCACCGATAGGGTTTTGCTCCCATCCGATAGGGTTTCTCGGTCAAGAATGGCGCCTCGCCCCCCTCCGGGAAGGTGCCCCCGATCGGCAATCCTGGATCCGCCTTTGATGACGGCCCAAGGATAAAGGCCTACTCCTGCTAGAAGCAGGCTCAAGGAAGTGGAAGGAGGCATAAGCGGAACTGGAGATTACCCCACAGCCAGTCTGCAAAGTATGGCAGCAGGCCAGACGAGTCGCACCAGCCATCTAAAATTCTCGTGCCACCATCCTCCAAAAATTGGCACCAATATGCCACATACCAGGGAAAAAATGCACCCATTCCTTCCCCTGCAATGCAATGCTACCTCAATCATTAGTCAGTTAATTAAGGGCTTTTATAAGGCCCCTCCTGTGTCTTAATAGCCATTCAGCCATTATTTGTTTATTTTAAGTGTCACTAACCTTGCAAATTCGCACCAGGTTGATAAAATTCGCACCACTTGGTCCTGTCTCCAAGGGCACTCGCGCCGACGAGATCTCGTCGAAAATGCCATACTTTGTACACTGGCCTCACAGCCGCTCACCAGGTGGATGTCAATGGAAGTCAGATGGCTGAAAATGTCTGCAACAGACAGCAGCATTTGAGCCTATCTTCTTCCCAATTCTCAGTTTCAACTTCCACTGTTTGGACAGCACCTTATCCTGAGGAAACTTGTGAAAGCTGAGACTTCGACACTTCCTTCGGAAGGATACACACTGAGGAACGCAGCATTTCTGATTGGATCTAATGGTTATCCGTCTCTTCTCCATTTTCTTTGAACTTTCCAAGATTATAACAAACAAGAAAATAACGCCAGTCTTCAATATTCACGTCCACCCAACGTCACGTATAACCACGCTCTTTCACGACGAGTTTACCACGACTGAAAATTCGTTACCATTGGAACCGTGTGGGAACCAAGGAGTTTGTTTAAAAATGCACCGGATATGAAGCAGCCACGCCAGACGTCAGTCCCTCTACTGGCGTTTCCAAAAAAATCCGCCAGGTGCCAACACTTTCGATGACCGAGGCCAATTGACCCCGGTCACGCTCACCAGAGGCGCTAGTGTGGTATCCAAGATGGCCGCGAAAGAGGGACTCCGAAAGGTAAACAACGTTAGTGGGCCCGGGAATAGCATGGTAAACGGTGAATTATACGTGTTTTATGCCTGGTATGTGGCAGTGGCTTATAACCAGCCGCTGCGGAAGGCAGTGAGGAGCCCAAATTCGAGGAGTTTTTGGTCCCAAGGAGCAAAGCTTGTAGTCAGGATCAGGTTAAAGTTTGCTGCACCCCCACTTTTTGCCGGTGGCGACGCTTATGTTTGGAAACGCATTTTTCATCGTACATTCAAACTGGAATTTCAAACAGCTTGAAACGAATAAATGCGTATATCTACCGAATTATTTCAATATGTCAGTTTCCCGGGCTAAAAGGGATGCAGCCATAGGCGGATCTAAGGGGACAGCAAAGTGGGCATGTGCCCCATAGGCAGATCCAGGGGCAAAGGGAGTATGCGCCCCCGCCATTGACCCTCGGCGCCGCCTGAAATGGCCACGCCCCTGAAATTTCGCTTCCCAGCCCCCCCCACCCCAGGATGCGAAAGTCGGCTCCCACCGATAGGGTTTTGCTCCCATTCGACAGGGTTTCTCGGTCAAGAATGGCGCCTCGCCCCCCCCGGGAAGGTGCCCCTGATCGGCGATCTTGGATCCGCCTTTGATGACGGCCCAAGGATAAAGGCCTACTCCTGCTAGAAGCAGGCTCAAGGGAGTGAAAGGAGGCATAAGCGGAACTGGAGATTGCCCCACAGCCAGTCTGCAAAGTATGGCAGCAGGCCAGACGAGTCGCACCAGCCATCTAAAATTCTCGCACCACCATCCTCCAAAAATTCGCACCAATATGCCACATACCAGGGAAAAAATTCACCCATTCCTACCCTTGCAATGCAATGCTACCTCAATCATTATTCAGTTAATTAAGGGCTTTTTATAGGGCCCCTCCTGTGTCTTAATAGCCATTCAGCCATTATTTGTTTATTTTAAGTGTCACTAACCTCGCAAATTCGCACCAGGTTGATAAAATTCACACCACTCGGTCCTGTCTCAAAGGGCACTCGCACCGACGAGATCTCGTCGAAAATGCCATACTTTGTACACTGGCCTCACAGCCGCTTACCAGGTGGATGTGAATGGAAGTCAGATGGCTGAAAAGTTCTGCAACAGACAGCAGCATTTGAGCCTATCTTCTTCCCAATTCTCAGTTTCAACTTCCACTGCTTGGACAGCACCTTATTCTGAGGAAACTTGTGAAAGCTGAGACTTTGACACTTTCTTCGGAAGGATACACACTGAGGAACGCAGCAGTTCTGATTGGATCTAATGGTTATCCGTCTCTTCTCCATTTTCTTTGAACTTTCCAGGATTATAACAAACAAGAAAATAACGCCAGTCTTCAATATTCACGTCCACCCAACGTCACGTATAACCACGCTCTTTCACGAGTTTACCACGACTGAAAATCCGTTACTATAGGAACCGTTTAGAAACCAAGGTTTGTTTACAGATGCGCCGGATATGAAGCAGCCACGCCAGACGGCAGTCCCTCTCCTGGCGTTTCCCAAAAAATCCGCGAGGTGCCAACACTTTCGGTGACCGAGGCCAATAATTTTGATATTAGCTTTTTTGCGGCAGGCATGGCGCTCTTATTTCATACCCACAACTCAACGGCAACAGATCCTCTGTAGAGCAATGTAAATAGAAGTTAGGTGCAAAGCAAATTGGTATTGTTATTCATCAAACATTCTGTTGTGTAGTGCGGTATTGAGAACTTACCTAGTGAGCTGTAGTATTCTTTGAGGTTAGTTTTCTCGCAATGTAGAAAGTTTGAACAGAACAAATTTCATTTGTGTATGAGTGAAACAAGCAGAGACTTTAAACCAGTTTTCAGCTTCAAGGGTGGGGGGCTGTTTTGATGCTAGTTTTACTGAATCATTGGAATATCTCTACATGAATCAGGCCCAGAATGTTTGTGTATGGTAAAGTAACTCTTCACTTACTTTTCTGTCTTCTAGTGCTTTGCATTGCTAGCTTTTGCTTAATCCTGGCTGATTGACATTGGAACCTTAAAAATGCATTGAGCACAGGTCATCAAAGACATTAAACCCCAAATGTGTAGGATATGAGGCCTGTTCTACATAAGAAAATGATCTTTATATGGAAATTACTGATGGAATTACAGTTCCTACAAGATGTTCATTGGCAATATGACCATGCCAGCCTGCAGTGGACAATACATACTGTCATTCAGGTACCATTTAGCTTGACTTTATTATCTCTTTGCTGACTCTGCACATATGGAAAGATGGACTTGTATTACCAGTCACACACTATGCTCGGGTGCAGGGTAAAGTATAGGAAGTAGTTAGTGTGGGTTTGGTTTGGGATTGATGGGTTATGAATATTATCTTCAAGGCTATTTCCATGGTCATACCCCATTGCCAAACCATTTGCTAATATGTTGAAGCTTGGTGATATTTTAGCACTTGACTGATGCAAATTCTCATTTCTATTGTGGTGACAGACAAGGGAAGATTTCATCCCTATTAATATAATCATTTCTGATGTCTTTGTCAATAGTATGTGGGTAGGCCTCAGTCTGCAAAGTATGGAAGCAGCAGGCCAGACAAGTCCCAGCAGACATGTACATAGAATTCTTGCACAGATTTGCAATGCCAGCCACCTAAAATTTGCACTGATCCACAATACAAGAGGGAGAAAACTGCATCCATGTCTACCCACATGATGCAATGCTACCTCTCTTATAAGTTAGCTATTTAAGGACTTTTTATGAGGCCCCCTCCGATGTCCTTACAACCATTCATCAATTTTTTGTTTGGTTTTCAGTGCTGCCTGCCTTGCACCAGTCTTGAAAAATTTGCACCATTGTTAATCAAATTTTCTCCACTCACTCCTGTCTCCAAGGTCACTCCCGCTGAGGAGATCTCGTTGAAAGTGCCATACCTTGCACACTTTGACAGGTCAAAAATGTATTCACAGGGTTTTTCTGCTTTTGAGTGTCCTTGTGGCTGAAAAACTATCATGGTTAGCTTCGGCTGCTGTGAATGACCAGACAATTGATGTATATAATTGTGGCCATTGACAAATGTGCCTAACCTTTACTACTTACCTGAAATTTTCAGGGTTTTTCTGAGCAACTCTTCTGGGCCTGCCATACTAGACCTTGCTCTGCTCAATTTTAAAGCACATATTAGTTACCTATTTTGCAGGTTAATGTAGGAACGCCACCCAGTGTGTATCAACGTTGGTTTTGAAGCTGGTGGTGGCAGGTGCATCCAGGGGCGATACAAAGGGAAGGGGTGAGGGCAACCGTCCTCTTCCTTGGGCTGAACTTAAGCACTGCAAAGACCCATAGGTGAGCGGATGTTTACATGAACCACTATAATGCCAGAATGTGGGTTAGAGTGATTCTGCTGGTTGTTTGAGGCAAGGTTTCTCAAATCTAGACGTTTGCAATTGTTCAAGATTGATTTAAATTGGGCAAGGTTTACATCTTCATCAGTATTGAGGCATGAAAAATTGGGCTCAAATTTGCGGTCTATTTTAGTGGGTGTGAAGCACCTGAGTTAAATTTGTAGGTACAGATATTTGATGTTTCGGATACAAAAGTTTGCACTATCCAGACAGACAGGTGAGGAAGAGAATTAAGAGTGATGTTCAGTACAAAGTAAGGACAGGCGAGTGTTAATTTACGAAGGGCCACAGAAACAGACCATACAGCAAGTTGCGCAACAAGCTGTTTCAGATGGGCAGAAAGCAGGCTGCTAGAGATGACTTCAGAAGGCACTAGCACAGAATTAGTAGCAATGAGAAAAAAAGATCTAGTAAACCGGCATGCTCAGCGCGGGAACACTGGAGGACCGACACACGATTTGTAGGAGGCACTGTACAGGGCATTGCTCAGGGCGAGGCACAGCTTAAGCAACAGCTGTCCCATTAATTTAACCTAGAGGCAGGGGGTCTGATGGGCCGTCCTCTCTTGCTCCTCACTGAAGTATCATCAGATGTTGGGCTCCCTGACTCACGCACACGACATGATGAACCCCTAAAGGTCCCCCGGGCAAGAAGAGAGGTCCCCCACTTAAAAATCCAGGTTCCCCCGATGGAGTTCCAGAGCTACCACCCCCATCAACAGGGGCCCGGGAGGCAGAGTCGACCGGCGCCACCCCCCGAACAGGTCTGTCCTCCCCCCACCCATCCGGGCCAAGACAGCAGTGGACCCCTCCAAACCCCCGACATGGGGAGCAACCTCCACCGGAGCAACCTCCACAGGAGCAACAGCAGCAGATGCTGCCACAGACTCCAGCCCCCCACCCCCAGAGAAGCAGGGGAAGAGTCCAGGGCAGGGTCAAGAGAGGGGGCAGTCGCAAGCCCAGAGACAGAAACATCCACCCCCGGAGCGGCACCAACACGCTGGTCCTCCCCCACCACCAGCGCACCCTCCGCCGGATGCACCATCCCCCATCACCATCACCTCCACCAGAAACCACCGACCCAGCAGAGCGGCGCCCAGAGACCTCCCCCGACCCCCCCGCAGAACCAACGACGAGAGCAGGCCGAACAGGCACATGTGGGGCAGGGCCCCCAGGTCCAGGATCCCCAACAGGAGGAGGACGCTCCTGTGGCCCAGACGGACCCGACCCACCACACCCACCAGGAGTCACCCCAACACCCCGCCTCCCAGACCCACCCCCATGCCCCCCCGAACCGCAAAGGGCAAGAATATCATCGCGGGTAGCTCCAACCCCAACCTCCACCGCCCTCTGAGACCCCCTAGGCTTCACATATTTTACCCTGGCTGGTGTAGTGGTTCTGGAATGGACTGTGCTCTTTAGGATGGTGAAGAGACCTCAGGAGTTTCACAACAGCTAGCCTCTCAGCTGTGAGGCTCTCGTGTACAAACAGACCCGGCTTCAATGGTCGAATCCTCCGTCTGTACACCGCATCTCGTTCTGCATAACTCAGAAAGCGTATGAGTATGACGTTCCTGTTACGCAGCCTATGACATGCAGAGATAGCCACTGGGTGGATCGAGATGCCGAGGTACTCCCTGATAGTTGTAAGGACTCCAGAGAGGGTATTCTCATTTGGATGGTACCTGGGGATTGCATCCCCCGTGAGCAACAGAGTGGTCAAGCGACTGTACTGCGCCTGGAGTTGACAGCCGTGCGCAGTCTGTCCTGCTCTCTGGTGAGGTCTTTGCAGTGAGTGTCAACTATGGACACTTTTGTATCAATAGAGGAGCATGCAGAGTTCAGTGTGGCCAGGTTGGTCTCAGCCATCTCCCGTCTCTCAATATTTTCCGACACTACAAACTGAAGCCCTTGAACTTCAGTTTTCAGGTCTGACAGAGACTGTCTCAAGGAATTAATCTTTTTTCAATTCCTGGTTTTCTTCTGAGAGCCTCTCAAGTCGCCCATCAACATACTTTGGGTTAATCGAGGGCATGTTGAGGATCAAGATACTTGGAGGATGGTGAAGAAGAAATTTGAGGATTGAGCTCGACAATTGTGTTGAAAATTTTAGCTTGGACAGAAACCTGGGTCAGTCAGCAGCCTCGGAGTAAACCTTGTCACTCAATGGGAAGCCCCAAGGCAAGAATGTGTGTCAGTCCATCAGTGCACCCTACTGAGATAACTTACTCACGGAACATGACACTCACAAAGGACCGGTGACACCAATCGATAAGTCCTATGGCCGAGAGGAAACGGGCCCCCTCCTACTGACCTTGGTTCAGCTCGCACGCACACACCGCACACCTCTCCCGCGGGAGAACCAATGACGAATGGAGTGTGACGGACGACAACAAACTGCTCGGCTTCAAGCTCACGACTTGGCTCTAGTCCGGGATAGGTTGTAGTATCTACCAATGCGCACAAATCACCAATACCAGAAGCCTGGGCCCAACAGAACCTACACGGCAGCAAAGAACAGCAACGGCAGCAAAACAGCGAACAGCAAAAACAGTGTTTATCAAACACCGCAGTTGCCCACAGAGGGAGAAAACAAAAATAGGACAAAGGCACGCTTACATATAGAAAACTACAGAAACCTTTAAATTTTGAAGGACTCCGGAATACCACTCCACACAGCGCAGCCCAGTGACCCAAAATAGGTTTTGCGCTAGGGTGTCGAGTGGAAAATTCAGCTCGGAATGTATGGCGAGTGAGTGGAAAATTCCCCTAAAAATGTATGGCGGAGTAAAAAAAATTCCAATTTGGGTACTCAGGTGGCAAACTCTCAGAGCCCTTGTTTGAACTGAAGGATGGATGTTTCCTTTAATTTTCTCAAAGTAAATATTTTTAAATCGTCCCCAAACAGCATTGTTTGACCATTCCCATGTGAGAAATTTGGGTTAAGCAGGTACATCTTTACCAGCTGAAACCCCCTGATGCAGTCTCCAATTTTTTTTTAAGGAGTTGGTGAATTTCCACAAATAAAACACTTTTTGGGGGGCCTCTGAGACCAACCTTCGGGGGAAAGAACTCTGGGAGCCACCAAGACTCTCGAAGGGCTTCCCTAGACCAACTCTTGTGCCCCTCCTCTCCCACACGACCAGCTTTAAAGGGCCCCTGAGACGAAATATATGGGCCCCCTTAGACCAACTCTGCAGAGGGGGCCTCCGAGATCGGCGGGTGGTGAAAAATGAAAAGGTATTTTTCATGCAATACCTAGTTCCAAAATTAATTATCTAAGCATACACTGTAAAGTTTTTCTGTCCGGGACAACGCCCCTCCTATACCTATACCTATAGCTATCGGAATTTTGGAGGCCACTCCTGACCTCAATCACTGCACCTCGCATACACCTATGCTAGGGCCCAGTAGAGCCTTGGTTTACGCTTAACTAACCCAGACGAAACTACAAACTTTCTATCATGGCAATAAACTCTTCCAGACTCTTGCTAAAAGTTTATTTTCTTTACCTGTCAATTCCCCTGCTTCTCTTCACATATATACTCCCCTTCATATGAGTATGCTGCTTTCTATCAATATCTAATCGAAGCTACTACTGCCTCCTTTCTGTTGTTTTTTCCTTTCGTCTACAATTAGCCAGGCGCGGCGGGTTGCGACAGCGTCAGAGCAACTACTAATTTAAATTTCTGATCGCAATCCGCTTGCCAGTCGCATGAGAAACATAATTTGCATTTCAAAAATTGCTCTAAATTAATTTTCTAAATCCTTTAGACTAAAAAATTATACAACTAAAAGCACACCAAGAGGAAGACTAACAATGTTTTGTCAATAACGAATATGAAACCGGCCTTTCAAAAAGCCTAAAGATGCCGCTTTTACTTACTAGATGTAAAGACGGCGATTTGGTAAGTCCACGCCGTAGACCAGCCATACAAAAAAGTGCCGATGTTTCAAGGGTAACTGGATGCATTCTTGTTGCCCAAAAAATCATTTAATGAAAATGTAGAGTTTCAATGTATTCAAGTACCGGACACTTTCAGTTGAACTTAAATATCAGCGTATTTATGCCTAGGGTGTCGTAGGGTATCGTGAGTGGATTTGGGTGTCACAGGGCGTGGACGCAGCAATGAAGGGCTGATATGGATAAAAATTATTTTCTTTGAAATAAATGGTCAATTTTCTACCATACAATGTCAAAAAAATATGCTGTTTAGCATACAAATCTCAAGATAATTGCTTTTAACAACAAGATGACCAAAAATGGTTTTTTACTATTCTCGTTACCAGAAATACAAAAACAATTTTTCAAGGACGTAAGCCTAGAAGTCATGTGCACAGATAAACTACCTTCCAGAAATGTATCTTTCAAAGCGGTCAGCTCATTTTTTGGCAGCACAAGGCTAGGGTGTCTAATTTTCCACTCACCAATTTTGTGAGTGGTGGAATTTAGTGGCGGTGTTCACCCATTGCAACTCTCTCCGGTGGGGCAGTGGGCACTGAGCGTCTTGCCCGCGCCAGAATTTCGATTCAGTTGTTCCACTGAAATCGGTGGATATAAGGATGCCAGGTATAATTGGCTAGAAAAATATAAATCGCCAGGTTTTCTTGCAGAAAAGCCAAAGAAGCGCATAAGAGCCGAGTTTATTTGGCGATCTTTTAGTCGATTCTGCTGCTCTCCTTTTCCAGTGGACGTTGGTAGAGGAGGCAATGGAACTGGCCTTTGTAGTAAGTATTGTTGAGTAAAATTAAATAGTAGTAAGTATTGTTGGAAGTGAGAGGAAAATTCAGCAAAAATATATAAAAGTGAGTAGAAAATTCTGCTTTACTGGGTGTCGTTCTACACCCAGCACCCCGGGTTTTGGGACACTGGCGCAGCCCAGCCTAAACAAATGGCGCAGAGCCGACAAACTCGGACACAGTTAATTAGGGGCGATTTTAAGTTTTTAGACGGCTTTAAGTCAAGAAAAGCAGTAAAGAAAAAGTGCACCAGCCGGAAATAACTAGCTTAAAAGACAATCGCTGTCTCACCACTGGAGAAAATCCGAAGTAGGCACTCTTTTCACCAGGAGCACTACTTCCACGTCTACACAGGGACGGGTGAGGATGCCAGGATGCCAGGATCTGTCTCCTTTTGGCCTTCTCCGCTCTTAAATAAGATGTTTTGACACCAAAAAAAGCAGCAGAGCAGCAGAAGAACTGTTATGGCGGTGGGAGGGACGATCCAAAAAAGTGACGGCCACCGAAAACCGGACGCGAAGGATGCGATACTATAAGCACCCTTTAGATGAAAAGTTGATGACAAAGTGCGCCCTTTGAGGCTACACCCTCCCCCCGCTTACCAAAGCCATATATTTCCCACTGTTCAAGAGCATGAAATTCACAGTGGCAAAAGCAGGAACAATATTAAATGTTAGCGAGGAGTGGTGCTGCCAGGATAATTGATGCTGAATTAGTTCTAAACAGCGTTACGAGTCGTTTTTCTGTGGGTTTATGACTCCTGTTAGGGGTCGTATTAGCCTTGATTCTGGTTTCTGTGGGCATATTTGATTTACTTATTTGGCAATTTCAGTTAAAATAAATTTTGATCCCTTTTTGGCACTTTGTCTAACTTGGATTTGGCCTTTTGCCGCCGAAAAAAACCTAGCAGCTCTGAGCAGAACCTATAATTTATGTAATTTGGAATAAAACAAAAATTAGGAACATATTTTTATTACTAAGACGTCTAAATTTTATTAATACCCCCTACCCCTCCAAATGGGGTCTTGATTCCCTGAAAAGACTATAATGGCCAGCACAAGAAATGCCCCCCCCCACTGATATTCCCTTAAAAATGCCCTGATAGCGGGCGTGAAGAGCGTGTCAAGAAACCACTATTGGCATATTTCATTTCACCTAAAGCTCCCTAAATCAAATTTCCGCCCACTTTAAAGTCCAAAATAAACTAGGCTATTCTCCAATTTCCAATCAGGCAGGAGCCCCTTTCCATCTGGCCACGCAGGTCCGTGATAAATGTTAACAAATGGCATTGCCTACGCAAGGTTAGCTGCCGTAAGCCGTTGCAATCAGCCAGATTCGTAATTTCAGATGGCCAACGGTCAACCCAGGGCTGTAAGAAAAGAGGCCATATTTCTGTTTTGAACAATCAAGGGTGGAAACAAAATGCGGTTTCCTGGTTCTCCAGCTTATTTTGTCCATTAATAGTCCCTTTTAAAATTTTGACAAAGCAGTCCATTCCTTTTGCAGACGCCGTGTTCGCCCTGAGAAGACGAGGATCGCTATTTTATGATCTGATTGATGTGAAGAGGGACAACTGAGCGTGATACAGACTTGATGAACCAGAAGGAAACTAATTTGCATTTCATTCTATATTTCAAGACCAGTTTCTGTGATAAGCTGCCAGAGCTGTGCAAAAGAGCAACTAACCAGATCCGATCCGAGCGTGAACGTCACCACTCGTCAATTGGACTGTGACGCTGTTCTTCTAGGCCGACATCGCAGACTTTTTCACTAGCCTGTCCCACGTCCACAACAGCCCATCACGTGGCGCCCCCAACAATTCAGTCACGCTCCTCGTTGTCTTGCAGGTCGAGCCAGAGACAGCTGTGCGCACGCCTCGGCACGGGCTTGTTACTCGGAAAGTTCTCGATCAACTTATAAAGACTGCAAATTTCAGGGAGTAAGCTAGTTTCGGACATCGAAAAACTAGTCATTTCTCGGCTCATTACGGTTAGCTTAGCTAGATGTGTGCTAGATAATTGCTCTTTAGTTCTGTGCATCCAATTTATCCACATTATACGCTACAGTCAGTTAAAACCCGAGGGCTGTCTCAACATTAACCATACATTCGGATGGATGAGTTCTCCACTTTATTATGCCTTTTGTATGCTCCCAATGTTATTCCCCAAATCCGCTGTAAGATTATTGTTAGTATTACGCTGCATGTCGGAAACCGGGTAACGCTTGGCAAATGAGTTTCCTAAACCAGCTGTCATAACACATGACTTAAGCAAGCCGGATCATAAGTTTCGCCAAACTATGAAAAGCAAATTCCAGCTCAGAGCATCTGAGAAAACGATGCTATCAGCAACACATACGTCTATCCCGGGCACCATTTCTGACGTTTTTTTGGTTCTACCTATTTGTTAAGGACGTGCTCGAAATTGTATCAAGGAGTTTATTTTGTTTTACTGCGCATTCCCTGAGGCCGTGAGTATATGGCCCCTGTCAAACCGAGAAATGGGAGGTCTCACAGAACTGAGACAATTTCATTCGGACAATCACGACGTCCGTGATGTTTACAGAAGAAAAACAGCTCTTGGGTCAAAGATCATGACGGGCCTGCTCGGATTTAATACACGCCCCGCAACGTGCCCATCCTTAGCTAACTACAGGCTTTGCCCAGGCCTTCTAGGCCACTGGGTATGCGGCACGGCTAGAAGGGATGTGGTGGCACCGACTCACCCTTGCCGTCAGCGTCAGGTCGAACGCCGAGGTGGCGCTGATCTGCAGCGCCAGCGAGATGTTGGGGAAGAACGACCAGGGGTGGGAGGCGTTCACCGCCGCCAGGCAAACCCGACCCTTGCCCGTCCAGAAGGCGTGCGAGCTCTCCACCAGCCGACCAGCGTGTTCTTGCAGGATAGTGACTGTGACGTCAAACACCTGCGTACAGCCCCAGACTGCGTCAAACGCACTCCAGTAGGGCCCAGCACGCAGGCGGTCAAATCCTTGCCGTAGCCGCGAAATGATAATGCCAACCATATCTTGTATCTCCAAGCATCCTTGGCTATCTTTGTTGAATCCCAGCTCAAGCCCTCAGTCACGTTGCATACGTGCAGGACACACAGTTAGTTGTCGGTCAGAAATTGCCAATCCTACTACTATTCGTAACCTTAAACATTTAATAAAACACTTGACGGAACTTATTCCACACGTTAACTTGTAACTTCAATATACGCACAGCACGCTGTATCATATAATCAGTCTGGTAGGACATATGGACGGACTTACGACAAAGACTCAATATAGTCAACCGAGGTCCGCGACCACAAGGGGGTTTCACTCAGATACCGACTTCAGTCAATGGCAATACGAGCTAAAAGTAGACAGACGCACGATGATCAATCAGCAATCAATTCCACAAGACGCTCAACAATAAAAATAAAGGCACATCACGTCACATCCATAAAAAGCCGACTTCAAGTTTGATTGAAGATGCTCGGTGGCAGGCACAAGAGCCAGGCTACTGAGCAGGATGCCACCAGGATAGGGCCAGCGCTGCCGCCCTACCTTCTTTGGCAGCCGCAGGTTGGTGGTGCCTGTGTCGACGATGGTTTTGTCGGTGTTGAGCTCCACGCAGTGCAGCGGCAGCCGGCGGCCGGCCACCGACACGTTGGTCAGCAGGGTCTCGTAGAACCACGGCCGGAAAATGGCGGCCGACAGGAACGGCCCCGCCACTAGCTCCGGACGGGTCCGCCCTGTCCAGCAGCGCTGCTCGTTACCGAGGCCTCCACAAATGTACAGGCCGGCCGGGTCCGCCCTGTCCAGCAGCGCTGGTCGTTACCCAGTCACCGTTCAACAACAATCGCAGATCACCGGATGTGACGCCACACCTCATAGGATATAACATATGACAATTAAAGTATAAATTGTCCAAATTTTTGCACAGACATTACTCGAACATGAAATGTTTATTTGTTGCATTTGGGATAAGCTTGATTACTATGTATTCTCACAAATTCGTAGGTGAGCAGCGCCATTAGCAGCAGTTTGAGACACGGCCCAAGGGTGAAGGAATTCCTCAACGCCTGTGTGCCGTCAATCAGGCGTGAAGGAATCCCTCTTGAATGTGCCTTTAAGCAAAAGTATCTTGCTCGTTACCGACGCCTCCGCCAATGCACAGGGGCTGGTGGAAGGGCTGGACTTGTTCCTTAGTCAGGGGTGTGGTGCACCTCCTGACATACTGCACCAGGCACCTTGCACGGGGCACACCCCCTTTGTGCGTAAAGTGAGGCGGTTCGCATGCATTAAAAATGAGGGAGATACAGTATTCCAACGACTTCACGATCGAGCTGCCAATCAGTATCTACAAGCGACATCTTTATACATCAGGAAGACCGCAAAGTTTTTGACCAGGCCATAAATACAGCCCTGTTTCCGGTGGATGGGTGTAGTGATCACAAAGTAATCCGCTCTAACACTGATAACGTCTGCGCACTGGTCAACATCTGGTGCAAATGTGCCCCCATTTAGAGCTCTTGAGTCATTGTCGGAGTCCTACAACCACACCGCAAACAAGATACCTTTACTTAAAGGTACGTTTAAGAGGGATTCCTCCACGCCCGAGTGACGTCACACGGGCGTGGAGGAATTCCTTCACCGTTGAGCCGTGTCTTAAACTGCTGCTAATGGCACTTCCCGCTCACGATTTTTTTAGAATACACCGTAATCAAGTTTATCCCAAATGCAATGAATAATCATTTCATTTTCGATTCTGGGCCTCTTTTTGCAAAAATTGGATATTTAATCATTTAATTTTCCCATGTTATATGCTACGAGGTGTGACGTCACATCCGGTGGTCTGCGCTTGCTGTTGGAGGGGGCTACACCACAAAGGCCAAAGACACTGACGTCACAGCAGCGCCAAATATCACAACATCCCTTCCGCCAGTGCCCTGAAATTCCCAATTTTAAGTGAAAAACGTTTCTTTTTCAGATTTATTTAGGGCTCACCAGAGACTGGTTTTGGCCTCACTTGCTAGAGGAAAATGGGTCCAACACGCATTTAAATTTTGACAACAAATACCCAAGCCAGATTAGTATAATCCCAAACCACCATTGATGTAAGATCTTGCCTGTTTACGTCCTCTCGCCACTCTAAAAAAAAACGCCAGTACTACTACATACCTGCTACATACGACACCAACAATAACATGCTAATGCCGCACAAAACGAAACTATCCCAGCCAGTCACAAACTAAAGCCGCCTAGAAAAAGCACCAACAATGGCATAGGAAAAGGGAGAATATCAAGGTTTTCTGGAGGTATAACACATTTTGCCATGTCCGAAAAGTTTTGGCCCTTTCAAACACAAAAGATGGCGCATCCTTTTCGCCCACGCTGGGTTCGGGTTTGGCTGCTACCAGATTCTCAACCGAATACAAAACTTCACGTGGGTATTCCTTTAGTGAGGTCGATTGGATCGAGGCGCATTCGTTTTCCTCCACTTTTATTTTTCGGCAATTATTCGCATTAAAATAGGATACGAGTGGCATTTGAAAGAGTCAAAATTAAACGCAGATTCTTATCAAAACCACTAATAATGTCAAAGTAATCTTATGATTTCAAGAGAAGCCGTCAAAGTCACTCTGATTTTTTGCCTATTTTTTCATGTTGGTGACGTCGATGAATAAATAAATCCATACTTCATTGAATAAAAGTTGGAGAAACCTGCATTGCTTCTTAAAGAAAAACAGATTATTAATTCTTAAGTAAAATTATTATGTGATTTAAGAGCTTCTTTCAAATTTCCAGTAGCTCAGAACTACATCGTCATTCCGGTAAAAATATCCACTTAAGTGAGACCGGTTCCACCTTTCCATATATTTCTTAAAATACAAATTTGTTTTTCTTTTCGCTCATTTTTTCAAGTTTAAGCATGCTTAAGTAACATTTCTGGCATTCGATTGCATTCAAATGTGCATTTATAGATGAGAAATGGGATTCCAAAGACCTCCAAGTACCGAATTGGCTTCGGTGAAAAAGCCTCGGCTAGATTTCATGCATTCAGAACAGTAACGTCACTTTGTCGTATTTTGGGGGTCTAATTTTTTTCGGGTGTAATGAACGGGTGCAGGAGGTGCAAGCGGTGAGTTTCTAAGTAACTTCGGTAACCTGGGCGAGTCCTGTCGAGGCGCGAATGTCACCAAGGCGGGCGGCGAATACAGACATTTTCTGAGGTCAGTATGGTTATTAGAAACCAAGACAACTTTACTTAAAGCTACATTCAAGAGGGATTCCTTCACGCCTGATTGACGTCACACAGGCGTTGAGGAATTCCTTCACCCTTGGGCCGTGTCTCAAACTGCTGCTAATGGCGCTGCTCGCCTACGAATTTGTGAGAATACATAGTAATCAAGCTTATCCCAAATGCAACAAATAAACATTTCATGTTCGAGTAATGATGTCTGTGCAAAGATTGGGACAATTCATACTTTAATTGTCCCAAATTGAATTGTCTTAAAGGGAAGGTGGCACCTTCATAACGTGATTTTAGCTGAGATAGCCAAGTTGTAAAGCAAGTCGGAAAACCCGGTACTCAATATATAATTTGTCTTGGAACTCGAGATTTCCGTAGAAAAAAGCTAAAACCTACCTGCAGTGTACCCCTAATGTACCCCTAGCAGCAGGCCACAGTTGTCATGGCTGTTGGTGTGACGACATATGCTGACGTCACGATGAGCATCAGCCAATCGAAGCCCTTGAAGCTTTTCGAGTATGGTAGTGGTTGCTAGATCACGACATCATCCACAGGCAGATATTTCTTTTCCTAGAGGAGTATTTTAAAAATCAAAATATTGAGCTTATTGTACATTTTTCAGACAAATCATGAGTGGTTTCTTTATTTTCGGCTAAAAGTATGCCTAATTACACTAAGTTTCAGGATTCGACAAACGTGCCACATTCCCTTTAAAAAAATCTACAGTACCTAGGTAGGTACCTACCAACCTACTCGTTGCAATACTGGTCGAGGTCATAATACCTTGCAAGTTTTCAACAACAGCTCAGAGGAAATTTTAGACTGTCCATTTTTTGGCCCATTATTTTGAGCCTGGGTATGGTTGCAATTCTCTCTGTCTAAACCGGCTGTACATACAAATATAGACTGGAGGTTGTCTCATACATTGAGGCAACATAATCCTGGCAGCGGTTCATTTCCATTCTACAGCTCATATTTTCCGACACCATCAGTCAAAGCATGTATTATGAAGGCATATACCTACAGTCCGAACTCATAACATCGTTCTGCTGATTTGAAAGTAATGTCTTGAACATGTCTTGCAGGTCTCACAATCTCTAGGCATTGGTTTGGTAAGAAGCAATAGACATGTCCAGGAAAAAGGCAGTAATGTGACTTATAAGGTTGAAAAATACTGAATGACCAATACGGGGCATGTTGAGAGAGTGGAGGATTTTGGCCTCTTTTTGGGATTTTGGCCTCACTCTCCACCTTGCGTGAAAGTAATTTCAGGACCCTGCCTTCCTCCCACGAACACAACCCTGTGACCCTGAGGAGTCCAGCCACCCGCCTACAGTCAATGGTGCCATGAAATACATGGCTGGTCTGGCTGGGACGAGCAGCAGCGGACAGCGTTAAACTGAGCCTGCTGTACTGAGCCGACAGTGAAGCCTACTGACCGAACTCCAGGTAGCCGTGGTGGGCGCCAGTGTCAGTGGGTCCGCAGAGCACCACCGAGACGGAGCTCAGCTGCCCCAGCAGTGCCTGCTGCGCCGCATCCACCCACGTCGTCACCGACGCGTTGGGCAGAGCGATCTGCTTGTAGGCCAGGCCGACGATACCCTGCCGGAAAGACCGGGTCAACCCAGCGCCGACGTTACCAGGCGGTCAGACCAACTGGTCTCTTGTCTGCACCTGGCACAGTACGACACCCTTCTGAAGCGCCGACGTTACCAGGCGGTCACACTAACTGGTCTCTTGTCTGCACCTGGCACAGTACGGCACCCTTCTGAAGCGCCGACGTTACCAGGCGGTCACACCAACTGGTCTCTTGTCTGCACCTGGCACAGTACGGCACCCTTCTGAAGCGCCGACGTTACCAGGCGGTCACACCAACTGGTCTCTTGTCTGCACCTGGCACAGTACGGCACCCTTCTGAAGCGCCGACGTTACCAGGCGGTCACACCAACTGGTCTCTTGTCTGCACCTGGCACAGTACGGCACCCTTCCGTCTTTCCCAGCATACAGATACAAATCGCTGCACAGCGTTTTCGATTTCGCCACACATTTGAATAGTATGGCAAAACCAATGACTAAACCATTTATCTACATTGCTAGCGCTGGAAGTACAACCCCACCCCTCCCCAGAGGGTTAATGCGTACGTATCGCCCGGCTGGTAGCACTAGGTCAGCTTTGATGAAACTCACCGAGTTCGAGCCCACTCAGAGGCAGTAAATTGGCCCGCTACTTTACCTAAAGCCCAGGTGGCTCTCCTACCCCCCGACGCTACATAACCTCGGAGCTGCCTCAGCGCCAGGTAAAAACGTATAATGTTCTCTCTGCTACACCTGCTGCGGCTCTGTATCTGCCATCGACGGCTAGCACCCACGGACCTGCCAGCCTGAGCCGTTGATGTAGAAGTTCTTCGAGGTCTCGATGAGCGCCACGTCGCAGCGCACGGTAGGTGCACTGGACTCTGGCAGCCGGAACACCTCGCTCACCAGTCGGCCGCTCCATGACCCCTGCGAGTACGGCACGTCCACCGAGACGTCCAGCTCGCGCAGCGTGGTCGACCTGTCAATGGCAGGCGCCAGTCAGCGCCGCTCTGCACTGCCGCAGGTACGGGCCATACCACCGCCTCGGCCCTGCGGGGGCACAGGCCATAGGACAGTCTAAGCTCTGCCGGGACACACGCCATACGACGCCAGCTCAGCTCTGCGGGGACACAGTTCATAGGTCACCAACTCAATTCTGCGGGGGCACAGGCCATAGGACGTCAGCTCAGCTCTGCAGGGACACGGGCCATAGGACGCCAGGTCAGCTCTGCGGGGGAAAACGGTCATACGACGCCAGCACAGCTCTGCGGCGGCACGGGCCATAGGTCATTGTTTTTTTCCGACATTGACGGCCCGAGGGCCCTATATTTAACCGTCACTTGGCAGTCGAGGATCACCTAACAACGCAATCAGGAATCACGACCATAGGTCATTGTTGTACAGTTTGGTATTGGCGCCCTGACACTGTCCCTGTCACGTTCACGTATGGCAGGTTATTAGCGCCCTGACTTTGCCCCTGCCGCGCTCGGCGGCGGCTGGAGGGCATGCTTCGTGTCACCGTGCGGAGGCACAATACATAGTTGGAAACGGGACACCAGCGCGTTTACAACAGTCATCAACTCAGCTCTGCGGGGGCACAGGCCATAGGTCACCAACTGAGCTCTGCGGGGGCACGGGCCATAGGACGCCAGCTCAGCTCTGCGGGGGCACGGGCCATAGGACGCCAGCTCAGCTATGCGGGGGCACAGGCCATAGGACGCCAGCACAGCTCTGTCATGAGAGGCTTCACAGCCCCGAAAGATCAGAGGGCCAGAACTAATGAGGCTATGCGAGACAGTAAGCTTCTATTCTCGTTGAAAAAAACTACACGTATCAATGGCCCCAGCATGATAAGCGAGAACATTAAATTAAAACTTAGTCCTGGAAAACATAAAACGCGAGCTGAGCCCATACTTTGCTTCGGGATGAAACGTTTCGCACAAAATAAAAAACCAACAGACGGTCAATTAAACAATGTCATCCCGAACATGTATTCACACTACTACAGAGGTTCTCCCCTTTCACGTCCGGGAAGCTCACACATGAGAACACTTACTCACCGGCTTCGGTTGAAAAACCTAGCGATACTGGGGTTGGCTGCAGCTGCAACGGCCACGTTGCTGCTGCCAGTGTCAATCAAAGCATTCAACTGCAAAGAAAGAACCGTCATTTCTACTTTCATTGGACGCTTCAACATTATTCATTGGGAGACAAATGTGTTGGAAACATACAGAGAAATGGGAAAAGCTGGTCCTAAATGAAGCAAGAACTAGCTAGGCGCGTTCAGATCCTAACCGCGAAAAATGACTCTTTTCACAGAAGAATATCGATTGCTGATGTGGTGAACTATACATCCAAAATCACCCAATGGATCCTCAAAGGAACATGCTATCGGCAATGGGGCCAGACTATGCTGTAAACAGTGAAATACATGCAGAGCTTCGGATCAATAGCATGTTACTCACCTTTTGTGGAGGCGTTCCAACCACAATTTCTGTATAGTATCCATCACTCGACCTGCCATGTAAATTTACTATACACTTTCCCCTAAGTGCAGAGGGCATGATTCATTGGTAGCCTGACAATGGAAACGTCCCAGTGCAAGGAGTACCAGTGAAACAAAACTGGTTCCAAACGCATGCGTCTTCATGCCTTCTTCATCTTATTTGCCCTGAAAAATATGTTATTCTAGAGTATCAAGATAAACAATGGATGACAATATCTATGGCACGAGCTACTAATTGCGCAATCAGGTCGCCAACAGCTAGGCTGGTACTGGTAGAACGTTATAGATAATTAGCAAAATCCATGTATTAACAGTGCATACTATACTGGAGATCAATTTCTTGCGATAATGCAGCGCTCCATGAAACCTGATGCAGACTGCCTGGAAACTGACGGATCAGATGCAACTCACGAGGGACGCCCACTTCAGTATTTTGTGGAATGTGAAGTATTCGCTTTCACAATATCAGTATGTGCAGGAATTGTTCAGTCGCATGGCAGGGTCGGAGGTTTGAAGAACAAAATTGTGAAAAATTGACTGGCACCTTCGCCAGTAAAGTTGGATCAAGCACACTTAGCTATGTTAAAAAGAAACCTGTAACTTCTTGACATAGGCGGACCCCAGATTGCTGATCGGAGGGGGGGCGCCACTGTTGACCGGCAAAATCTATCAGGAGGGCGCTGCACATGAACCCTATGCTGATTGCTGGTGCAGCACCTGACAAACAAAACAATGAACACCGCCTCCTCCCCCTGCCTCGTCGTCCCAAAAAGTTGTATTAAACACTACAGATGGCGCATTGAAGATGTTACGAACCTAACTTCGGATGGGACAAAAGATGGCGATAAATAGCTCTTTAAAAGTCATGTGACTTGGAGAAAAAGAAAATGTTGCTGGAATGTTGCTCTGCTAATTACTGCCTGCGTCTCTGGTCTGTTGATTAATTTTCTATGCTTTTGTTAAGTGTGTTTAAACCTACCTGTTGTGTTTAAGCCCTGTTCACTGAGTGCATCTTCATAATAGTTCCCTGCAAGCCAGTTTCCTTTCATCCATAGGGTGTTTGATATTTCTGCTAGCTGTTTGTGACTTTAGCTCATAGCTATTGCTTGGAAGTTAGGTATTGACTTACCTGTCCTCCATATTGGTGACGATACCACTTATTCCCTATTTCAGACCATTTTGGATAATTGCAATCATTTGGATTTGAATGTAACTGTATCAAACCAACCGGCGTGCAACAGTCAACCCCGGGGCATTTTTCCTTCATGTAAATATTCGTTCCCTCCCAAAGAATTTTAACAGGTAAGAACATCTTTCATATCAATTCCCTTCTAGATCTGACATCATTCTGTTGAGCGAAACATGGGTCGACGATAGTCTGGCCCAATCATTTAGCTAGCAAAATTAGAGACTAGAAACTTCATCTCCAGTCCAAACCAGAGGAAAGGGGTCTGCCCTCTATGTTCACAGGTCTGTCTCATACTCCAGAAGAACTGATTTGGAAACTAATCAACTTGAATTTCACACAGTTATTCCAGAACTTAAAATCCCAAATAGGAAAAAACTTAATTATTGGGTCAGCGTACAGGTCTCCCTCTTTTTCAGTGTTTGACTTTTCGAATATGCAGAGTTCACCCTATCCCAGATTAACCTTAAACAAAAACCCTGTGTACTAGGTGGTGACTGACACGCGCATTGACGGGGGGCGGGTATCTGCCCCCTCGGGTTTTTTTTCGGAAATAGCATAAAAACGGCGGCGCGTAGCGCCGCCGTACTTGGCATAACTTTTCCTCCATAATTTTTACAACTTTTGTCAGAATTGTAAGGTTAGGTCATTTCAGGTCCAGTCACCAGTACAGGTCAAGTGACCTGACCTCAAAAAAAGTTTTAGCATAAGTCGGAACAGGGTAAACTTATCCGATTGAAACTCATATCGCATCATGGCTCCACCGAGTTCTCTAAAATATGTTCCGGTATTTTTTATATCGATGACCTAAGGTCAGGTACGAGCCATGGCCTCTCCATTGGAAAACATGGGAAAATAGTTTTCACTGAATTACTTAGTAATGAATAGAGATAGAGCGTTTATTTCAAGTGCATTGGAGTTTCCTCGTCATTTCGGTTCTAATGATATGCATTTTACACATTTTGACCTTGACCTGACCTCAGGTCACGTCAAATCCTTGATTTGACCTAGCAAGGTCATATTATATATCATTCGATTCGGTTTGCTGCGAGGATTCATATAGTTCAAATCGTTTTTCTCTACCTTTAATTGTTCGGATGTAATGGCCGAAAAACTTAATTTACATGTTATCCCTATTACGGCATGCTTTGACCTCTAGTGACCTTAAATGTGACCTGACAAAAAAATGGTTCAAATAATTTCGATGGAGAAGTGGATGGGTTATCCAAAGCCCTTTACCGTTTTTCACTACCTAGCACGGTTCTCGAGATCTTAGGGAGGGGCGGGTACCCGCCCCCCCCGTCAAGGCGAAAGGTGGCTCAGACCCCCGTCAATGCGCGTGTTAACACTGATCTCCTGAACCATAAATCCTCGAAATCCTATGCACTTTTCTGCAACACCCCTGGAGCCCTAGGCTTCTTCCCATGCATATCATTACCTACTAGGGTTACCGCTCATTCTAGCTCGCTCATTGACAATTTTTTGCAATAATCCTTCCATGGTAGTAAATTTAAAGGTTGTGATATCTGACGTTAGTGACCACCTGCCTATTGCTTTAACCCTAAAGAACCAAGCAATGGAGAGTAGACAGTACAAAAGGGTAACCAATTAAGCTTTGATTTTAGGAAAGTTGAAACTCTTAAAATGTCCCTCACCAACAAACTTACTGATATCACTCAAATTCAGGACGTGGAAACTGCTGCAACATTCATAGTTAACACTATCAACACTGAAATAGGAAAATTAAGTGTAAAGACGGCCAACAGAAAGACAGCCCCAATCCAACCATGGATCTTATTATTATTGCATCTTTGCATTGGATTGCATTGGATCTCTTTTGCACTTGCACAAAGTATTAACAAATTTTTTTACACAAGCTGTTGTATACCAACATGAATCATGAGAGCTTTATCATCTTGACTTTATTCAGTAAAATTTAAGCATGCTCAGGAGCATGCTTGAAGCAATGCAGGACTGCAAACACAAGCGAGAATTTGTCACAGCAATGAGCAAGCCAAATGCATTCACACATGCAGGGACGAGCAGCACTGCCATTAACCACAGGCAGCCAAGACAAAGCACCAATGCACCAATGCAAGCCTAGCACCATACAGATAATTCATGCTGACATGCCATGAAGTTTATCGGCATTCCACATTCGGAGATGACTGATATTCACAACATTCTCCCTTCCTTGGAGAAAAAGCCGAATAGCCTAAACATAGTGATGTGGAAAAGTATCTTAGTCGAGTTCGACAATCGTTCCGCAACTGAAATATACATACTACAGTAAGTCGAGACACGACGCTTCTACGGACTGTAGCGACCAGGCGGTCTTCGAGAACGCAATGATCGACGAGGCGGTGTCTCGCCCTGATGAGCACTCCTGTCGCTCGTAACAACATCAGAACAATCTTCTACAGGGTCATGATCGATATGAGGCACACTCGATGGTTCGGTCAGCACTTTCTGTATCGGTTCAGCTGCATCACGTTCTACGCTAGAGGGCTCAGTATGAGTCACAGACATGGAGTCTGGCGGTGCCAGATCGTGCAGTGATACCGATGTTTCCTTTCCATCAGCAAATCTAACATGAACAAACTGTGGATTAGCGTCTAACAGGCTCACCTCCTCTACAAGGGGTTCATACTTAGACTGCCTGACGTGCCGCTTGAGAAGGACTGGACCGGGGGTCGTCAGCCATGATGGGATTGAACATCCAACTGAAGAGCGTCTCTGGAAACTGAACAGACGCTCGTGAGGTGTGGAATTTGAGGCGGTGCATAATGAGCGAATGGAGTGTAAAGCATCAAGCAATACGCCCTTCGATTGTGTGACTGGAAGATTTCGTGACTGAAGTGCCATCGTGACTGACCTCCAAATGATGTGATTATACTTCTCACATTGGCCGTTCCCTTAGGGATTGTATGGTGTGGTTCGACTCGTTGCAACACCATGGTTAGTCAGAAACTGTCGAAGCTCAGACGACGTGAATGCTGCTCCCCGATCAGAGTGCACATAGGCGGGCATGCCGAAAATGGCAAACAGCTATGGGAGGTAGATGATGACAGTACGAGATGTTACATCTGAATAAGCGAACGCAAATGGAAAGCGAGAAAACTCGTCTACCACCGTCAGCAGATAACGGTTGCGTGTAGTAGATGGCAAGGGACCTTATCAATCGATACTAATTCGATCAAATGGCTGTACAGATTTCACAAGCTGAGCCTGGGGTGGACGATGGAAGAGCGGTTTACATTTCGCACAGACAGCAAGCAGAGGTCACACGTTTCACATCATCAACAGAGAAAGAAAGATTCTTAGTCCTGACAAAATTAACCATCCTAGTCATCCCAGGGTGGCAGAGAGAATGATGGGTTCATCCAGAGCGCTGGTGGTCACTGAAGCTTAGTAGGCTCTCGAAAAGGCATCGGCTGGTAAGTTATCTTATCCAGGCCTGTAGCTTATGTCAAAGCTATAGCAGGCAAGCTCCATCCTCCAACGCATGATTTTGTCATTCTTGATTTTATTAGACTGCTTAGCGTGGAACATAAATGACACTGACTTCTGATCATTAATCAAGGAAAAGTGTCCCCTAGTCAGAGAGTGGCGCCACTTTCGCAGTGCTTCTACAATCGCATACGCTTCTTTCTCAACTGCTTAGTGTTTTTGTTCGCTAGCATTCAGAGTTCAGGAAAGGAAAGCTACTGGTCTTCCCCCTTGGTTCAGAGTGGCAGCGATGGCTATTTCGGAGTGCTCCTACTCAGTTTTTTTTCGTTTTAGCCGTCCTTTTACTGTGGACAGACTTTTAGCCACGTTGATTGTTGAAGCCATTCTGTATGCATTTTATTGAGTGTTATGGGCGCCACATGACCTTCGTTGTCGGCGCGCCCTTAAAACCCAATGATGATGATGATGGCTATTTCGGAAGCATCTGTTTCTATCACAAAGGGCCGACCATTCATCGATGTGATACACCACTGCACCCTTGATTTCTCTTTTCAGCTCTTCGAAAGCCTTCTCCGCTGACCCAGATAGTGGAAATGTGACAGTCTGAATGAGTGGGTCTGCTTTCTCTGAGTAGTTAGGGATCCACTGTGCATAATAAGAAAGCATCCCCAGTGGCCAACGAAGCGAGCGAGTCTCAGTCCCATGCTCTACGTTCGCTGAGCGGCAAATCCTGGTGAGCAGCGGCATCCGACCTCCGCACCATCTACCTAACATTCATCAGGTCATGCGCTGACTATGCGGCCGGCAGCTGGATGACGGGAGTTGCGACATCCAACCTGGAGCAGTTGGAGGTGGCACAGCGGCAGGCTTGCCGCATTATCACAGGCTGCCCCAGGTCCACCCCTGCGGCGGCGTTGGAACGCAAGGCCGACCTGATGACCTTCCACGTCAGGAGGCAGCAGCTCGCAGCCGTCGCGGTGCAGAGACATCTGAGGGACCTGCCAGGGGACTACCTACAACCTATGCTGACCTCGGCACGGCCAAGACCGCGGCTCCATCAGGACCGCGGCTGGGCAGACACCGGGCTGGCGGTGTCCGCTGAAGCTGGCCTTGCGGACCTCCCTGTGGAGTCACTTCAAGTGATCCCGCAGTCCGCGCCATGGGAGACCCACCCGCCCGGAATAGACATCTGACCTCAACTGCTCTCAGTCACCAGCAGGGAGAACTCTCCCGAAGCCCGACTGGCGGCGGCGGAGGCAACCCTCGACCGTCTGCCGGCAGCCGATGTCACCGTGTACACTGACGGATCCGCGACCGGTGGCATCGAGTGCGGAGGGGGTGGAGGGGGAGCGTTGATCCTCCGACCAAGCCACAACGCAAGGCTGATCAAGGTGCCGGCTGGCCGCTACACCTCCAGCTACCGTGCCGAGCTGGCAGCCTTGGACGAGGCATTGGAATTTTTACAGTCAGTGGCGAAGGACACGGGAGCTCTCCCAAGTTCTATCTGGCTTCGCCTCTCAGCGCTGGAACGCACAGGTATACACATTACCCTGCAGTGGGTACCGGGTCACGCAGGCCTCCCCGGCAACGAGATGGCAGACGAGGCCGCGCGCGGAGCCGCTGCCCTCGACCAGTCCGAGGTACCCATCGACCTCGCGTCAGCCAAGGGCTGCCTCCGTCGCTTTGCAAACCGAAAATGGACAGAAAATATCATACACACCCGCTACGCCGGAGTGCGGGACAGGGCGGACCAGCCTGGGAGACCGCCTGGGCCTTTCACGGCAGGAGAGTGTGGAGATGGCGCGCCTGCGCACTGGCCAACCCCTTCTCCTGTGCAGCTATCGACAGAGGATCGGCCTGGACCTGGAGACCACGTGCCAGGAATGCGACGACGGAGAGGACGAGACCCTCCAACATCTCCTGACCCGATGCCTTGCGCGCGCTGTCCTACGCTGGGACATCTTTGGACGGGACGACCCGCCCATCCGGGAGGCGCTGGCAGACCCGCGACGGCTGGCGATGTTCCTGCGGCTGTTGGCCGCCCCCATATGGCAACGCCGACGGCCGGAACAATCAATCAATCAGCGAGTCTCACGAAGAAGAGGAAGCTCACCGAGAGGTTTCAAGCGTCCTCAATCGGGCTTAATCTCGCCATGTGACATCGTGTAGCCCAAAAGATCCACAGAGGACACTGAGAACGTGCTATTTCCATGGTTGAGCGCGAGACCACACTTTCTGGCTGCCTTTATAAACCTTTTGAGGTTTTTGTCATGCTGTCTCTGGTCCTTATTACATATCATAATATTGTCCAGATAAGCAAATGTGTTTTTGAAGTCGCGATCAGCTATGAATCTATCCATGATGAGCTGAAAGCACGCGACCCCGTTGGTGACGGCAAATGGGATGCGGCAGAGCTGATAAAATTATCCACATGCCGCAAAGGCTGTGAAGGCTTTTTCTTCACAGTAATGTGAAGGCTTTCATTTTAGCAGTAATCCACCGCTCATTTTGCAAGATAGATGCAAGATAGCTCTCTTCCGCTTTTGTTCACAACATTGGTCAGACCAGACTTTGGAATATGGCAGCCTGCTTTGCCCCTTCAATCGAGCAGACCAAAAGAAACTAGAGCAAGTCCAGAGACGGGCCACCAAGATGGACCAAAATCTCAAACACAAACCATACATGGAGGATTAAAGGACCAAAGTTCGTATCGCTACGGTACGTAAGAGATAAACTTCGTACGCAAAAGTTCGTAAGCAAATTTACGTAGGGTATAAAACTCGTATGCCAAAAGTACGTACGTAAAAGTTCGTAAGCAAATTTACGTAGGGTATAAAACTCGTATACCAAAAGTACGTAGGATATAATACTCGTATGCCAAAAGTACATAAGCTAAACTACGTACGCAAAAATACGTAAGCAGATGTACGTAGGGTAAGCAAATGTATGTACGTAGGGTACAAAGTTTGTATTTCAAAAGTACGTATCTCAATTTTGAAGTTGTCACTTTTGCTCAACCACATTGGCGGACGCAGGGGGGGGGCATTCCGGCCATGCCCCCCCAAGGCGCTGGAGGGGGGCAAACTCTTTCGGCCCCCCAAAGGCTTGATACGTTTTTGAAAAAGGTGTTTACACTAGGTCTGTGGAGCAAAAAATCTTCGCTCCCCCCCAGGAGAGCGATCATTTACTTGGAGAGGTAGCTTCTACTAGGTCTGTCGAGCACCCAAATCGCACGTCCCCCCCTCCCCACGAGGAGAGGCAGACATGGGTTTGCCCGCCCCCAAAACTCGGGTCTGCGTCAGCCCCTGCTCAACCATGCTGGCTCCCAGTTCCCACAACTCGTCTCCACGAGCGCTTCCGGACTGGAAATCGCTCAAAGGGCTAAGGGGCTCAAACTCCCCCCCCATAGGCCCTGGACCACATAATAAATGCATAGGCTGGGATATGTTCAAGGCAGGTAATTGTGGGGGGAGCTCAAGCCCTCTAGGCCCCCTGAAATGTGTTCATAGACAGGGGCGTCGCCACAGATTTTCGGGTGGGAGGGCCGGCGTTAGGGGGGGGCTGGGGCTCGTGATGAAGCCCCATGTTCACTCAAACGTGGCATTTTCAATAGTATTTCCATCCAAAAGCGGGAGGCTGGCCCCGCCCCGCCACTTTCCGAGAGCGGGAGGGCCCGGTCCCCCAGGACCCCCGGTGGCGACGCCCCTGGTCAGTGGTCATAGATATCCGCCACTGCGCGCAAGCTATTTGAAAGTCCGGCGAGATGCGGACAGGTGATTAATAACCTCTGTACTTGATGCCGTGTAATTTTCCATACGATTTTTTCATGACGAATATTTTACCTCTAGGATATTTACTCATACGGATTTGTGTCATTAAGAGACATTTTATCCCTACGAACATTTTGCTTCTACGTACTTCATCCCGTACGAACTTTTTACATTACGAACATGTTACCTCTACGTACTTTAACCCGTACGAACTTTTTCTATACGAACTTTTTACATTAGGAACATTTTACCCCTACATACTTTAAACCGTACGAACTTTTTCCATACGAACTTTTTCCATTACGAACATTTTACCCCTACGTTCTTTAACCCGTACGAATTTTTTCCATACGAACTTTTTACATAACGAACATTTTACCCCTACGTACTTTAACCCGTACGAACTTTTTCTATACGATTTTTTACATTACGAACATTTTACCCCTACGTACTTAAACCCGTACGAACTTTTTCCATACTAACTTTTTCCATTACGATTACTATACACGTACGGACTTCATCTATACGTACTTTAGCCATATGTACTTTTGCGTGCGTACTTTAGGCATACGATTGATTATTGGGGCTTAAGGGCGCACCAACCTTACTTTAGGCATACGAACTTCTTCCTTACGTACTTTGGTCCGCAACCCATACATGGAGCGCCTACTGGCCCTCAACATGCCATCACTCTACTACAGACACCGGCGCGGAGACATGGTACATGTATGTCAAATACTCAACTCTGGAAAGAATCTTGACCCCGACAACTTCTTCACGCGCGATATCAGGACCCACCCTAGAGGCCATCCTTTCAAACTACTGAAACCCAGAACCGTGTCAAGGGTCCGGAGAAATGCTTTCGGTGTCCGGGTGGTGAAAGAGTGGAATGGTCTACCATCAGATGTAGTTGTGCACCGTTCGTCAACACCTTTAAGGGACGAATGGACGCTCACTGGTCTGCATCTCAAATACGTCACGAACTTCACCATTCCAAATACTGACTAACTGCTTGTATTGCGGTAACAGAGCTCGTTATGATCGGTCCTCATAGGCCTTAACCCTCGCCCCACCGGGGCCATCGATGGCCCCCTAAGGTTTTTTCGAGATAGCAGAAAAATGTCGAGACGCAACACCGCAGTTGAGGGCTCTATCGCTCACTCCATCATTTTCCCATCATCCCTGAAATTTTTACCCCGGGTCACCCAAGGTCAGGCCACCAGGCGAGGTCAACCAAGGTCAGCTCACTTCAACTTTTGAGCTCTATAAGAGCTACATTTCTTACTCGATCGATTTGAAATTGCCTACACTTCAACCCCTCTAGGGTCTACAAGATGTATATCCGGGATTTTCGATTTCGTGACCGGAGGTCAGGTCACGAGGTGACCTCTCCCATTGAAAAAGCATGGGAAATACTATCTTATGATCTTAAAGCCACAAAAACGAAAAAATGATGAGCCTGCTCAGAAAAGCGTTCTTGGACACCCTTTCACGGATACCAGGGGCCATATTTTCCCTTTGACCTCTCCGAGGTCATCCAAGAACAGTATTTTGACAATAACTTTTGACCTAACTAAGCTAGAGCGCTGAATCAAACATCATTGTATATGCCTCGTCACTGGCTTTCATTTGATATACAGCAAGGTCACTTTCTGACCTTTAGTGACCTCAGGTCATATTATATCACAAGGTGACCTCTGGAGGTCAAATTACTGACGAGAGGTCATTACGTTCCACATAGCGGGAAAATGTCTGGCATTTTCCTATCCAATGTACTGCACCAAATATCAATAGCTCTAATGGCATAAGAGCTATGCCCAGTTTGGTACCGTACAAGTTTATTTCATCCACTCGACTGACTACAAAACTACAAAAATTTACAGTCACATTCACCTGAGACTATATATTGTTTGAAAACAGGTGACACAAACGAGCCAAAAGTGAATCTATCCCATCGCGAAGCCGTGCCTTGCACAAATCGGCAATTTAAGCTGCATCATCCGGCGGGCCCGGGAAAACGCGGCGACCGGCGGAGCCATCTTCCCGATTGATTAAAGGCAGTGTCCCACTTTTATAATGGGTTTTGGACTGAGATAGCAATTTTGTAGAGCGTGTTGAGAAACCACTATTGGCATGTTTAATTTCACCCAAAGCCCTCGATATAAAATTTCCGCCAGCTTTAAAGTTCAAAGTAAAGGGGCTTATAGGCTTATTTCAAACCCTGAAGGAATACCTTCCATATGGTAGCAGTAATCTGATTGGTCGTGAACCATGAGCCTCACCCACTCGCTGAAAATACCATGCTATCGAGTGAAACAGCATGCAACTGCCTGTGGACCGAAAGCCTCGGGTAAGTTAGCGTCCAGTCAATGTGCATTTGGGCCAAATTGCGCCCAATGGCTGCAACATACATCGCATTCTTCCTCCCCCGGACTTTTCAGAGCAGGAATCAATTGTTTTTGTCAAAATCGAACTATGAATTTTCTATTTACATCAGAAATGTGCATTATCGTTCGACGACTCAATAAACACGGTTGCCGCTTCGACACCTGACGTTCGGTTCTTGCACTAGTACTTCTTGTACTGCACACAAATTGTGTCATTCGGAAACGCTGTGAATGGGCTTTTACAGCGAGTCTATGATGAAGATTTGGGATTTCACTGATTATTAACACACGCATTGACGGGGGGCGGGTACCCGCCCCCTCGGGTTTTTTTCGGAGATAGCAGTAAAACGGCGGCGCGTAGCGCCGCCGTACTTGACAGTCCTTTTCCCTCATCATTTTTACAACTTCTGTGAAAATTTTAAGATCGGGTCATCTCAGGTCAGGTCACCAGTACAGGTCAAGTGACCTGGCCTCAAAAAAAAGTTTAAGATAGCATAAGTCGGAGCAGGGTGAACTTATCCAATTGAAACTCATATCGCATATTGGGCCCACCGAGTTCTCTAAAATATGTTCCGGTATTTTTGATATCGATGACCTAAGGTCAGGTACGAGGCATACCCTCTCCATTGGAAATACATGGGAAAATGGTTTTACTGTATAACTCAGTAACGGATAGTGATAGATCGTTTATTTTAGCTGCATTAGACTCGCCTTGTCTTTTCGGTTCTAATGATATGCATTTAATATAATTTCACCCTGACCTAACCTCAGGTCAGGTCAAATCCTTGAATTGACCTAGCAAGGCCAAATTATATTTCATTCGATTCGGCTTGCTGCGAGGATTCATATAGTTCAAGTCGTTTTTCTCTATCTTTATTTGTTCAGATGAAATGACCGAAAAACTTAATTTACATGTTATCCCTATTACGGCATGTTTTGACCTCTCGTGACCTTAAATGTGACCGGACAAAAAAATGGTTCAAATATTTTCGATGGAGAAGTGGATGGGCTACCCAACGCCGTTTACCGTTTTCCACTACCTACCGTGGTTCTCGAGATCTTAGGGGGCGGGTACCCGACCCCTAGTCAAAGCGATGGTGGCTCAGACCACCGTCAATGCGCTTGTTAAATCTGTCATTTTGGTGACGTCACTTATTGTTAAAAAAGAGGAGATATTTCGGTCTTTAGCCTATGGAAGTGGGTAAAAAATGTTGGTCCCTGATTTTCAGACCTCTCTTGTTCTTTGTTCTTTGTAAAATTTCGACAAAGTGGTCCGTTCCCTTTAAGCTTAGGCCGCGGGGTTCAGGCGGGAACACGGCGCGGAGCGAGACGCTAACTGGACATCGCAGGGGACGCTCACCGCGCGTCGTAGGGGGCGCAACCGACGTATCGCAAGGGCACAACCGACGCATCGCAAGGGGGCGGGTCCGCACAACGCAGGGAGCGCTCCGACGCGTCCAGCCCTCTGAGGAGCCCGTCACCAACCGGCGAGGCCGAGCGGAGCGGGCTGGGGGGAGGGGTTAGACATGGGAGGGATTTGATACCATGAATGATGCGATGTATTGCTGACAAACAATACCTCCGCAAAGCTCACGAAGGGATGAGGTGGAAACAAGACACATTCCAGGCGCATACGCTGTGTGCCACAGACGGCTGAACGGCTGAAATGAACACCACTTGAAGCTCCCTTTTATCAGACACCAAAGCCGTGCACTGGATGCATCCGACAGGCGGGTTCGTGCGGCGTGGCGCTTTGATGTGTTCGGACTGTCAGCCGTATGTGATCCGCTCGAAGTGAAGTGCGATTGACGGAGATCCAAACCGGGGTCACCGCCCGTGAAGCATGGACAGGCGCTACGGACGAGCTGTCGCGACGTCGGAACCAGTGACGTCAGTTTCCTCCTCGCTGTCCTCAGTCTCCTGGTCCTCGGCAAAGTCCGGTTCCTCGCCATCTGCCCCGACGCCTGAGACGTTGGAGATGTCCCCGGACGCGCCGGTTCGGTGTTGGTGCTGCTTCTTAAGCATTGCATATTTAAACGGAAATAACCCATCCTGATCTAACCTCTGGAGGTCAAACCATTGACCTGAGCGCTTAAACATGCAAAGTAATTTCGTATTGAATTCACGCGAGCTTTCTAATGCACTTCGCAGATTTGCGCTAACCCGCATATTTTCGGAGTTAGAGGGGACCATCAATGGCCCCCGGTGTGGCGAGGGTGGCGCCGGACCCCCAGTGTGGGGCGCGGGTAAAAAGAAATGTGGCACCTTTATAACGTGATTTTAACTTAGGTAGCCAAATTGTAAAGCATGCAGGAAAACCTGGTACTCAATATATCATTTGCCTTGAAACTCAAAAGTTTCCGTAGATAAAAGCTAAAAACCTACCTGAAATGTACCCCTCATGTACCCTAAGCAGCAGGCCACAGTTCTCAGCTGTTGGTGTGACAACATATGCTGACGTCACAGTGTGTATCAGACAATCGAAGCCCTTAAAGCCTTTTGGATATGGTAGTGGTTTGCAGATCATGACATCACCCACAGGCATATATTTTTCCCCTAGAGGCACATTTCAAAAATCAAAATATTGTGCTTAATGTACATTTTTCAGCGAAATCAAGGACACTAGCATGATTTTCGGCTAAACGTAACCCTAATTACACTAAATTCCAGGATTTGACCAAGGAGCCACATTCCCTTTAACACGCGCATTGACGGGGGGGCGGGCACCCGCCCCCCTCGGGTTTTTCGGATACAGCAGAAAAACGGCGGCGCGCAGCGCCGCCGTACTTGGTATACCTTTTCCCTCATCATTTTTGCAACTTCTGTGAAAATTTTAAGGATAGGTCATCTCAGGTCAGGTCACCAGTACAGGTCAAGTGACCTGACCTCAAAAAAAAGTTTAAGATAGCATAAGTCGGAGCAGGGTGAACTTATCCAATTGAAACTCATATCGCATAATGGGCTCACCGAGTTCTCTAAAATGGGTTCCGATATTTTTGATATCGATGACCTAAGGTCAGGTAGGAAGCATGACCTCTCCATTGGTAATACATGGGAAATATTGTTTTTACTGAATAACTCAGTAACAGATGGTGATAGAAGGTTCATTTTAGCTTCATTAGACTCGCCTTGGCTTTGCAGTTCTAATGATATGCATTTTATATAATTTGACCCTGACCTGACCTCAGGTCAAGTCAAATCTTTGATTTGACCTAGCAGGGTCAAATCATATATCATTCGATTCGGCTTGCTGCGAGGATTCATATAGTTCAAGTCGTTTTGCTCTATCTTTACTTGTTCAGATGTAATGGCCAAAAAACTGAATTTACATGTTATCCCTATGACGGCATGTCATGCCATGTTTTTGACCTCTGGTGACCTTAAATGTGACCTGACAAAAAATGGTTCAAATATTTACGATGGAGAAGCGGATGGGCTACCCAACGCCGTTTACCGTTTTTTACTACCTACCGTGGTTCTCGAGATCTTAGGGGGCGGGTACCCGCCCCCCTCGTCAATCCGAAGGTGGCTCAGACCCCCGTCAATGCGCGTGTTAAATGGCCTCAGTTGACGATGACCATAAGGCATAAGGAGTACATCTTCTGGCAGAGAATACATGCTGCCTTTATACTGAAAATAAATATCCGCCCTGTCTCTGGCCCTATCTTAGTAATTTCATAAATATGCCAAGGGAAATGACCTAAGACCCTAGCCTTGACAGTGTCGCGGTTTAAAACAATTTTAAAACTGTTCATTAAACAGTTTTTAAACTGTTTTAAACCGCGACACTGTCGAGGCTACAATAAAAGTTTACCTCAGGGGTCTCGTTCTCACTATTTCACTGCCTTATACCTGATGATGGTCCATGACCGAAACGTCGTGTTTTACCTTTCCCTGACTTTCATTTCCCTTTTGTTTAGGTCCGCACTGTTCTCGAGGCTTCCATTACGGTTTTAGTGTATACTTTGAATTTTAGTTGAAACCGTTAACATATATATTGTTCATCATAACAATACACTGCACATTATAAAAACGACCAGGGATAGGATTAGATGCACAGGGGGCGTGCTCGCGAACATGGACCGATACTACGTGGGGAATAACGGCGTTATATTTTTGGCGGGGGAACGCGGGACGCAAAGTACAGCGCGGCTCCGACGCGACCTGCTCCAGAGTCCACTGCGAAATCGACGGCGGCAGCGTCGGGGGAGGGGACGGCGGCGGGGGAGGGGGGGCGACGGCGGCGGCGTCGGGGGACGAGGGGACGGCGGCGGCGGCGAGATGGCGCGGATGGCGCGGCGGGCGCGAGCATCAGGAAGCGGATGAGCCAGCGCTGGGGGCGCGACGAACGGACGGCGTTTGGGCAACTAGGTTGTGAGGATAGCGTTTGTGAAGAGATGAAAGGAGAGGCTGTTTATTTTGAGGCAAAGGCAGTGGATGTAGCACGTGAAATGTCCTTAAAATACATATAACAGGCAGCATGGCAGTATATCATCAGATCATAAAACCACTAATGTTGACATGTAATACAGATACTGGAGCATTGCGGTCACATGCGTCCAGAGGAAAATATTGCAAATATTATCTTTGAGAACAGAAAATTCAGGATACACTTAATTCCGGCCGACTTCATACGAAACACAAGAGGCAAGTTGATGAAATACCATCGCGGCATGGCCGGCCGGTCATGTCCCAGGTGGCGCCACCACCGGTCCCACTCTGGGTGGCGCCACCTGTCACCAGACACAACGTCGACGCCCCCGCCTCGCCCGAAAACAAGCATCCATGCCTGGGCACAGCGATCGCCCCCCACACACGCGGCAACCGCCTCGACATCGGGATGAAGACTCCCATCACAGATGGCCGGGACGCGGAGAAGCATGACATTAATTACGTTCAGAGTTAATTTTAAGTTTTTTTCAATGTAATATTTGTGCATTCTTTTAGACGAGCTAGATTGTTCACGGTTGATAGATGTATATATGAGGCCAAAACAAGACACATGGAGTCACGGCCCGTGAGGCCTTTACAGGCAATTCACATATACAGCAGTTCACATATACAGTTTTAGTTTATACACAGAATCTTAGTTGTTCCACCGATTTTGGTCTTTTTAGCATTGTTTTAGTTCATTCCACATCTCATCTGTGCTTTTGCACCCATTTTAGGTTTATCTAAGCTGTTTTATGCTCTTTTCTTACTTTCGTGGTATTCCACAGGGATCTGTTTTAGGGATCTTCTCACGTCTCTCGCCTTTTACTCTTTACTTTTCTCATCTAGGGCCTTAGGTCATTTCCCTCAACATATCCAGCATGGTGCCCTATCTGCAACAAGTCCTCCGAGAACTTAGACCCAAATTCAGCAGTATCTGACTGTATAACACAAAAATTCTGAAAGCAATTTCTGTTACCGTAGCCCCGTACCTCAATCATGCATTCAATCTTTGCCTGACTGAAGGTTTCTTCCCCTCAATACTAAAAAAGGCAGTCGTTATCCCAATTCACAAGTCAGGAGACAAGTTTACATTTAACAACTACCGCCCAATCAGTCTCTTGAGTATATTATCAAAAGTTCTGGAAAAATAATATTTTACCAACTGTCCAGCTTCATTAATACTGAGAATATCCTGTATGATAATCAATTTGGGTTTCGCCAGCACCACAGTTCTTATATGCCTGTTTCACTTTTAAAGGAGAGTATAACCTCAGCCCTTGAACGCAAGGAAATCAGTGCCGCCATATACCTTGATTATGCGAAAGCGTTCGACACTGTCAACCATCACATTTTGCTAAAGAAACTAGAAAAATATGGATGTAATGATGTTGCTCTCAGTTTATTTCAAAGTTATCTCCTAAATCGCACTCAACTAGTGAAATATAATGACACACTCTCCTCCACAGCACAAACAATTACTCATGGAGTTCCACAGGGTTCTATTCTGGGACCATTATTGTTTTTGATTTATATAAATGACCTGCACCTCACCTGTCCAGGAACTTATTTCCAATTTGCAGATGATACTGTAGTAGTATTTACAGAAAAAGACCATGGGAGACTCCAAAATACCATTGGGCTCAATTTCCCAAAACTGGAATTGTGGCTCACATCAAATCGCATGACTGTGAATGCAAAAAGACTACATATCAACTATTTACTAACCAAATAGAAACACCAACATTGAATATTAAAATTAAAAATGAAGTAATAAAGAGACAGTCTGCAACTAAATATCTGGGAATTTGGATAGATGACAAATTTAAATGGAATACTCCAATCAGAACAGTAGAAAATTCTGTCTCACAAAAGATAGGCATGATTGGCAGGGCCAAACCTTTTTAAAAAACAATCACCTTCTACTGTTATATAATCACTTGTACTTCCCCATTTTTTTGTATGGAATCCAGGCTTGGGGAGTAACCTATGAAACAAAATTAAACAACCTAAAAGAATTACAAAAGAAAATCGTTAGAATCATAGACTCAGCAGACTTCCTTGCTCCCTCTAGTCCAATATTTAAAAAATATAACATACTTAAATTGCCTGACCTAATAAAGCTTCACCAGATGAGTGTCCTCCAGTTTCTTAAACCATACACTCCCAAATCCTCTAGCTCGCAAATTTACTCTAGGAGCCTAAACCAGAAATAGAACAGCTAGACAAGCTAAACATTTCGAGGTCCCTTTTGCAGCATACAACTACAGAACGTTTTCAATATTTATATCAGCTCCAAAGATCTGGAATACCAATCTTGCACCCAAAATCAGAAATATTGAAGATATCCCTCACAGCAAAGTAGAGTTCAAAAAAGATATAAGTAAAGTTAGAACACGTTCAGCACAGATTCGGCACAAATTCAGCCCACATTCATATTCAGTACAAACTTAGATCACAACACTTAAAGGGACATTGCCGCAAAAATTTTTATTATGGTTTCTTAATATTTGAAAAATCGTAATTCTGGTACATTTCATCATTTCTTTATCTTCAGCTATATTTTTGGAGGCCACTCAACAATTATTCAAATTTGTTAAAGGGATATTGTCGCAAAAATTTTTATTAGCTAGATCAAAAGGTTACAAAAAGTTGTTTCAGAAGTCATATTCTCATTTTTGCAAATTCAGGCTCCAAATGCCTCAAAATCGGCCTCAAAGTCAAGATTTATAGACGACTTTACTAGAGGTGGGACTTTTTGGAAAAAGCTGGTCCCGGTCCCGGTCCCGGCCAACATTTCTTGGTCCCAGCCTAGTCCCGGCAAGAAAGATGTGGTCCTGGCCTGGTCCTGGCAGCCTTTTTCCCCACTTATTGGCTTTTAAACATACTAATTTCTTGTGGATTAAGAGCCAAACATATTAAGCAAATTTATACCATCATTACATTAACAAATCAACATAATGTGTGAACTATAGCTTCGGGAAGTCCTTACCTACTATCATGAAAAATGGCCACAATTATCTGACAATGCTCTCTGAGGAAACATTTTGATTTGCATGTTAACCCTATTTCCGTCAGGCTCCCGGCTACCCCTATTTCCGGCAGGGGGGGCAATATTGGCCCCCCTAAGATCTCGTAATCTAACCGGCCGATTTTGAAAATTCAAAGTGCCATAGATTCCTCTGCTGCTAAACTTTATTTTGAAAAAGAAAATTTCAAATTTTTTTATTTTTAGGAGAAGGTCGTGCAAAATATACAATTTTTGTGTATTTTTTAGATTTTCCATAACCCTTGTCTCTGTTGTACGATTTTCACAAAACTAGTTCAGACTTACAAATAATTGACCCAAAATTTTCATATACTCGAGTTACGCAAAAATTCGAAATTCAATGGCAGTTCCAGGACCAGGACTATGTGGGGAAATATATACAACCTAAAAAGTTTTTGTTACGCGGATTAGAAGCCGTCATATACTGCTTGGCATCTTTGACACATAAATAAATGAGAAAAAAGTGAAAAACTCATCAGGGGCGGATGCAGTAAGGTAAAACAGTGGGGTAAAATACATACCAACAATATGCGAATGGTATGCATGAGTATATTAGTCCCTCGACTAGTTGAAATTTAATTTCTGATAATTTTTACCCTCCCATGGCAGCTCTGGGAAAGGGGGTGACATAGGCGGATCAAGGACTCGTCGTGGGGGGGTGGGGGGTGATTGGAAACACATTTTCAATATACAACGATATTGAGTCGCGGCGGTGATACTGGCTGGGAATATACATTTTGAAAATGTGTAGTGACTGGACACGCCTCTGGTAATCTAGAATTGGGTTATAACTATTTTGAATTTTCATATACCCAATTGTATTCGCCCTGGCACGGCTGTAAGCAGTCTTCTCACTTACTAACGTTTAGTCCTTCTTGATAACATTCCCCCCATTTTGAACTGCTGTAACCGCCCCTGATGAATACAAATAGTGACAATTGTGAATGCACTATCATCTCACATAAAAAATGATATAATAAAACCATATAACTGGTATCAGGATCAGCAGAGATGGCTTCCTTTTACAAAAAACCCATCGCATACGATAATACTTGGTTTGTGGATAGAACCTCCCCAAAAACCCAGCCATAGCTCCGCCCCTGGTAAATATATAATCTTGAAAATTTCAGAAAACCTGCCTGTACTAGTTTTAGGAAAAGTCAGGAAGTTTCAAAGTTCTATCGCAAGCCGTTTCGGAGATATTCTCGAAAAACCTGAAGGGGGGCAATATTAGCCCCCCTGCCGGAAATAGGGTTAAACCCTTAAAAGGTACCTAAGAAACTATACGTCAATCCAAATTCAAGCTGTACCACACCTCCCTTCAGTCCATGCATAAATATTCAATCAATAAGCTTACCTAAGTTTTATCAGGGAAGGTCAGGACACAAATACCTTCAGGAGCCTTAAGATCAAATCACCAAAGCACAGGAGCAATTTGACATATCACTTTTGCAGTTGCCATGTGACTACAGGACTGTTTTTGTCTGTTTATGAAGAATGATGCGAGTTGATACACTGGATGAAGGAACTGACAATTTATGTTTTACATACCTAGGCAGTTCTCCAAAAACAATTAGGTAAGCACCCACCTTCCTTCCTTCCCACCAACAACCAACCAACACACACACCTCGGCCTGCGGCCTCGGCAGGTGCCGCTCCGGCGCAGGAGAAGCCGTTGACAATGTACGTTAGGCAAGCAGTTCGATTCACAGGCGAGTGTTTTCAGCAGTATGATACATATACTAACGCGATGTTGGGACTTGAAGTCTAATGTTCTCATTCTGACTCCATTCAATCCCATGTGTAAGTCCATGTTTTCCTAAACTAACATGTCTCTGCACACTGCGCCACGTTTGTCGTCTGTTCATGTCATCACATAAATAATCACACCTTACCTTACCTTACCTTACCTAACGATTTCGGAAATTTTGGGGACCACAATGGCCCGCTGGCTCCGATTCTCCGACGAGCTCAGGATATCAGTATCTCGGCGCGATCCTCCTCAGGAAAAGAGACCTGAGGGTGGCTAAGAAGTTGTCCTCCTGAGGCAAGAGGAGAGGATGCATCGGTATCACACAAGTTCAGGAACTTGGTACATGAAGGTGGCCCAATGAGCGTCAAGCCGATTTTTGAACTGATTCAGGCTTTGAGCTGCGACAACCGACAATGGTAGAGAGTTCCAATCGTTGATCACCCTGGCACCGAAGAAGTTACGCCTAACCCTGGAGACTGCATTCGGCTTAACAAGCTTCCACGGATGGCCTCGAGTGCGAGTTTGGGTGTCGAGTGCGAAGAAATGGGCATAATCCTGGTCGGTTATCCCATGGACAAGTTGGTACACTCGAATCATATCGCCACGTCGCCTTCTGTAGTACAACAATGGGAGCTTGAGGATACGCAACCTGTCTGTATAGAGAATTCCCCGAAGAGAACCGATCATGCGAGTGGCACGCCGCTGAACCCTCTCCAGGAGAATTTGGTCAGCCCTATTAAACGGGCCCCAAATCGCGTTGCCATATTCCAGAAGAGGGCGGACGAGTGATTTATACAGAATAGGAAGCGTGTGTGCATCAAGATAAGCCATGGACTTTTTAACAACCTCGAGTACTCTAGTGGCTTTCAGAACAGCTGAGGCTGCTTGCTGTTTAAACTTCAGTTTAGTGTCAATTAGCACCCCAAGATCTTTTTCCACCTCAATATTCTGGAGGAACGTGCCGTTCATCACGTAGGTGTGCCCTCGGTTCAGATTGCCGATGTGAATGGCAACACATTTGTTATTATTATTTTTTTATAAATTTTGTTCGAGTTATTCCTGGTAAGGCTGCTGGAGTTGGAGTCTCACTAAAGTCATCAAGGGACTTGTCACGGAGACCCCGACCCCAGCATCCGAACGAGCAACTCCCTCAATGGAGGGTTAATTTAGAAGCCAAAGTTTAACGTCCCACAAAGCACAGGGACGGCCGCCCCGCTCAGGTCACCCTCTCACCAGTCAGTTGCCAGCCGACCTGTACGTCGGGTAAACTATTGAGCGCCGGAGCGTCTCAGGGGAACCGATCCCAAGCCTGGAGATGCACTGCCACTGCATGCTTCTGAGCAGCGGGCCGGAGCCCAACGCTCTACCAACTGAGCTACCGGGGCGGCAACCACTGGTCATTAAAGGGCATTTGCCACTTCAGTGACCAGTGGAGTACATTCTGAATGTCTAACTGGAGGGCATTTACAGAAGGCTGAGAGCTAGCACTGGCATACAGTTTCGTGTCGTCGACAAACATGCTGATTCCACAGGAGACACAATCAGGCAAATCATTGATATAAACCAAAAGAGGAGCGGCCCCAGGACCGAACCCTGCGGTACTCCACTCACAACCGGGACCCAATCAGAGAAAGACGACCGGACGATGACGCGCTGCGATCGATGGGCTAGGAAGCTCTCAATCCACTGAAGTATCTTGCCTCGGACGCCATATGATTTAAGCTTCATGATCAGTCGCTGGTGGGGGACTGAGTCGAAGGCTTTACGCAGGTCAAGGTAGATAGCATCAACAAGTTTGTCTTCCTCTAGAAGCCTGGTCCAGTTGTTGAGAACCTCGAGAAGCTGGGACTCACAAGAGCGGTTGGGACGGAAGCCATGCTGATATGGGGACAGGAGGTTTTGTGAAACTAGGTGGTGCAGCAAAGCATCTTTAACAATAGACTCGAGAACCTTGCAGGGAATGGAGGTTAGGCTTATTGGACGGTAGTTGCCAGAATCTTGCTTGTTGCCTTGCTTGAAGATAGGCACCACCGTTGCGAGCTTCCACTCCTTTGGTATCTCACCTTCATCCAATGACTTCCTGAAAATAATAGACAATGGCACACATAGTGATGTAGATGCGTCATGAAGTATCCGAGAGTGGACCTGGTCGGGGCCCGGGGAACTTGTTATCTTGAGTGACCTAAGTTTGTGGCTAATAATATCCTGTGAAATGGTGATGTCTTCCAAAAATGGACCAGTGCATCTTGTTTCGAATGTTGGGAAACTTGGCATGTCTTCTGTTGTGAATACACTAGCAAAATACTTGTTCAATAGCTTTGCTATAGCACTGTCCTCCATTTCTAGAATACCTCTATCATTAAGAAGCTCATCAATTGAGCTTCTTGTCTTTAGTCTTGAGCCCAAATACTTCCAGAAGGCCTTCGGGTTTGATTTAATATCAGTTGCTAGGCTGTGTTCAAAATCTTGGTGCAGTTTCCGGGTGAGAGTCCTCAACCTATTGCCACATGCCTTAAGCCTGGCCAAATCAACAGCATCCTGAGTGTGGAAGAAGGTTCTGGCCAGCTGGTGTTTCTTGTCTTTAAGCTTCAGAGCTGCACATTTCATGTATAAGTTCTTTGAGTTCCTTCTAGCAATAACCTTTGGGATGCATGTGCCAGTGACCTCTGTTAATCTGGCCAGGAACAGGCTGTAAAGTGATTCCACAGTCATGTTCTCCATACATGTCCAATCAGTTTCAAGAACCATGTGGTTAAGGAGCTCAAAATTGGCTCTCTTGAAGTTCCATGCAGATGCACTGTTCCCTTGCCGAAAGACATAGCACTTCAGGTGAAACTGCAGTACAACATGGTCGCTTCTACCAATGCTCGGTAAGTAGTCAAGATTGCTCACCATGGCTTCTTCATTGGAGAAAATCAAGTCTAGAATATTTGGACTCTGACCTGGGGAGTAGCGTGTAGGTTTGGTGACATGTTGAAAAAGTAAATGATCATGAACAATATCTAGAAGTCTGTGAGAGGGGTGTCCTTGGCTGGCTTCTGAGTAGTTACCTGCCCAGTTGATTTGAGGGAAATTAAAGTCACCTGTAAGCAATAGATGTGATGGTGATGACTCTCCAACAGTTGAGAGCACGTCAGAAAAGGAAGACATGCTGAGGTGGCCATCACCTGTGGGACTACGATAGAAGCATCCCAAGAACAGAACATCATTGCAAAGCAGCCTTATTTGAACAAAAAGGTGTTCAATATGGGGAAAATGTGCCAGCTTAATCTGTGATGCCTTGATTGTGTTGCGGACATAGATGGTGATACCTCGCTGCCCGCTGCTTCCTAGATTTACTTGATGTGGATCAAAACTTGTGAATGTATTGAAATTTGGGAGAGCCAGAAGAGCAGGAGAAATTGGGAGATGCTGTGCCTTGGGAATTACCTCAGTAACCATAATGATGTCTGGCTCAATTCCACTAATCGCCATGGCAAAATCTTCACGTTTGTTAACAAATTGGTCACAATTTGTATTGGTAGTAGAAGCTGTGTTCCCTACACGGGCTTGGGAGTTTTGGCCTGGTGTCGCAGATCCCTCAGAGCCTGTCCCTGTTTCAGTCATTCCCCTTGTTGGAGGAACCTCAGCAGGGGATGCAGATCTTGCCCCATCAGAGTTGGAATCAACCACAGTCTTAACAATGGTACTGCATGCTTCTGCTAATTGACCTTGGTGCTCAGCTGCCCCTGATGCATTTGGCCCCCAAATAGAGCTTGCTTGATGGGCCTGTGCCACACCTGATGGGACAATCCTTCCACGCTTGATGGTGAGGTTATTTTCACCAGCCTTGCGACATCTCCATAACTCCTCCCTAAGCACCTTTTGCTCCTGCCTTTCTTTGTAAGTAAGGTCTGGTGTTATGAACACTCTTTTCCACTTGTGAGTGAGCTTTAACTGAGCAGCCATTCTCAGGACTTCAAACTTCCAGTCCTCGTTTTCAAAGGTCACTATTAGCAGCCTGTCCCTGCCATGGACAGCTTTACCAGCCCTAAAGGACCTGGTGGCCCTCACATTTAGCTTCAGTGCATCACGGATCATGGACTGGAATAGCTGAATGTCTGCATGAGACCGCTCCAGCTGTGAGATCCCCTCTTGCTCAGGTAGGTTGTGAATGACAAGGTTGCGTGAGCGTCTATTCTTGTCCATAAATCCATCAAAGACCCTGGATATGGTCTGTGCCTCCCTTGGAGTCACAGATTTGCCTCCCTGAGTGTGCAAAGGTGGATACGACAGCTTCTCCTTTACGTCGTTCACCATCTTTTCACAGGTACTCTGCAGGACCTCTGAATAGGAAGCCTTGTGAGCCACACTTTCCTTCAGAATGTGTTTCATCATGTTGGCACTTTCCATTGACTGTTGCTCCTGTTGCCTCATGGAAGCACTAACAAGCTGGATATGATCCCTCAGGGCAGTGTCAAGTTGTGTCAGCCTGTCTCTCATTGTTGTGTTCAGCTCGCTTATCTTAACCTCCATCAGGTCACGATCCTTGTCAAGGCCTTCATGCAACTGAGCCACATGACTGCTAACCTGAATGCCAATGTCAGCTGTAGGCAGGGTCACAGGAGCACCAGAAAAAGTGAAAATGCCAACTGAGGCATCCCGTCCAGAACCAGAAGCAGCTGGTCTGCCGGTATGTGCTTTGCATGCCTGACATATGAATGATATGGCACTGTGTTTTTTTAGTGCATTGTATGCTGGCTTTGTGATTGCCTGGCAAAGGGCATGATACCAGCGGTGACAAAGATCACACTGGACGCCCATCTGACCATCTCTTACCTCGAGCCCACATACAACTTTGACAGAGCCCCCTATGCATGTGGTTGGAGGAACAGTTTTCATCACTGATTGGTTGACTGAGTTGAAGCGAAGGAGAAACCGACAGATCAGGGTCAAGCGGAAGGGATCTTATGGCAGTAGCAATTGCCCCCGTGAAGTTCCCTGATATAGGTTTCAGGGTTTGGTCACTTTTCGTCACACTTTTGGGCACCTCACAGGTCTTTTTGTTCCAGTATCTATATACAAACCCTTCGAATTCCTCCCAGTGCGCGAGTGGGCAGCGACTTGGACAGAAAATAAACCACCTGACTCACCGACAATAGATGCACTTCCAGTAGGCGAAAGTGACGCATCATTCACACTATTCCGAACTTGGTCGAGCCCTGTTCGACCCTGAACCGTCGCTGATGTCGTCGGCAAATCATCACTCTGCGTCGGCGAACCATCGCCAGACGCCACCTGTGCAACTCTAGAGTGTGACGCCTCATCTCCGGGGGCGCATCACCACCACCAGAGGCAGGGGCGCAGCCAGAGCTTTCGTATGGGGGGGGCACACCAACTTTGAGGGGCACCCCGGGGAAAAAAGGGCACTTTTTAACGTAACCTAAAAACTTACTATATCTTTGTTTATATAATTTTTTGGGCATCTTTGGTTCAATAAAAATGCAAAGAAATCATTGACGGAGAAGGAAAACACGATTAATACCGAAAAAAGGAACAAAATATCACCAAAATGCCATGGAAGTAGCCAAAACACTACTTTTTTGGATAGATTTGAGGGCAGCCAACTCATGCAAGTACTTAACATCAGAGAAATCAGCGGAGCATGTGATATCTGTTACAATGTGCAGGTTAAGGCATATTGGAGTCGAAAATTTTTTTGTTATGCCCACTGGTTTTGTCGTGACGAGTGAGCCCTAGCTGAATGCGGATTAAGTTCCTTGCCTCCCACAATCGCCGTGGGACGAGGAGTAGTATAGTGTCTTTGGAAGAACACATTTTTGCTGCCGGAAAAATTTGGGAGATACCTTATGAAGGCGTCTATAAAGTTCCATATTCGCAAGGCTCGGTCCCAGTTAAGAGTAAATAAAAGGTGAACAGGCCGGTGGTTTGGATGGGGATGGTGTGACAGGGCTGAAAATTGTGAAAACTATTTCTTCATCTAAATTAATTAGTAGAAATCCTGGTTCAAGGGACTGTGCTCTGAGCTCAGGGGCACATGCCTTTTTATCATCCCTTCCCAGAATCCACCAGTATAATAAGCAATTTATATAACCAGGGGTGCCTAGGTATCACAAGCCGTTTTAGAGATTCCTTATTCCCCGTTAGCTCCGTTTTACAAGGGGAGTTTCCATTGTGTTCTTATTCCCAATCTATTCAAGACCAGCTCTGGGGCCCCCAAGTGTGGATCAGAGGCCTCCAGAGCAACTTCCCCCATCCCCCCAGATGTGCCTCCAGGGAATAGACTAGCTCAGTGACCCCGCCCCAAGATGATGGGAGTTGGCCTTGTGTTCTTATCTATCTATTCAAGATCATCTCAGGGGCCCCTGATGTAGATCAGGGCCACAGAGCAGCTCATGCTTCACCCAGGGACTAGACTAGCTCATTGGTCCCAGAGATGAGGTCATCAGACTAGCTCAATGGGTCACAGATAGACTCATAGGGCCTTAAACCAGTTCAAGAAGCCCCAGGACAGTTTAAGGCGCCAGATCACTTCAGGGGGCCTCAAGCCAACTTAAGGGGCTCTCACAAGCTCAGCGCCCGGACCAGCTCAGGGTACCCTCAGAACCTAGATCCGCTCTTGGGCCCTAAGATCAGCTCTTGGGGCCCCAGATCAGTTCAGGGGCCTCAAGTCAGGTCAGGGGGCAAGATCAAGTCAGGGGCACTAATTTAGCTCAGGAATCCCTCACCAGCTCGGGGCCCAAGCAGTTCAAAGGCCCCAGAGCTGCTCAGGGGACACCAGATCGGCCCATAGGGCACCAGATCAGCCTAGGGGACAAACAATCAGATCAGTGGTCCCCGACCAGCTCGGGGCCCAGATCAGTTCGGGAATACCAGATCAAGTCAGGAGGCACTTAATCAGCTCAGGAGCCCCATACCATCTCAGGGACCCTCACCAACCCCTGTGGGCCCAGCTCAGCTCAAGGCCTGGGAACTGCTCAGGAAATCACGTAATTAACCTAGGAGGCCCGGGTCAGCTTAAAGGGCATCCATCATATTAGCCATGGGGCACCAGACTAGCTCAGAGAGAATAAGATGGGCTCAGGAGACACACTGATGACTCAGCAGGCTCCAGATCGACTCAGGGGGCATTAGTTAAGTTCAGGAGGCAGTATATCTGCTCAGGGTGCACCAGATCGATCAGCACAGGGGGCATGTTCAAGTCATGGGCACTAAATCAGCTTAGGGATCCCTCACCAGCTCCGGGCCCAATCGGTTCAAAAGCCCCAAAGCTGCTCAGGGGACACCAGATGCCCATAGGGCACCAGATCAGCTCCGGGGACAAACAATCAGATCAGTGGTCCCCGACCAGCTTGGGAATACCAGATCAAGTCAGGAGGCACTTAATCAGCTCATGAGCCCATACCATCTCAGGGGCCCTCATCAGCCTCTGTGGGCCTAGCTCAGCTCAGGGCTTTAGATCTGCTCATGAAATCACGTAAGGAGGCCCAGATCAGCTGAAAGGGCACCAGATTACTCAGGGGGGCATCATATGGGCTCAGGAGGCACCAGATCGACTAAGGGGCATTAGTGCAGCTCAGGTGGCACCAGATCGATCCGCTCGGGGTCCAGATCAGCTCCCAGCCCCCCAGACTATGGCAGGAGCCTAAATCAGCTCAGGGAGCAACATAACAGCTCAGGGGACACAAGGTGGGCTCAGGGCCCACCAAACCAGCTCAGGGGGGGGACCAGACCATCTAAGGAGACATCAATAATCAGTTGAGGGGGCACCTAATCAGCTGAAGAGGCACCATATTGACTTAGGATACAGAATCAACTTGGGGAGGCATGAGATCAGCTCGGGGGCCCGAATCAGCTCAAGGGGCACTAAATCAGCTATCAGGGCACCAAACAAGCTCGGAAGCATTAGACTAACTCAGAGAGCATTATATAGGTTCAGGAGGCACAATTATTTGCTCAGTAGGGCACTCGATTGACTCAGGGGCACCAGATCAGCTTAGAGGGCAAGTAATCAGCTCAAGGGGCCAAGACCAGCTGAGAGGCCACGAGATGAGCTCAAGGAGCACCAGATTGGATTCACCCGTACGATTATTGGCGACGATGATGCAATAGGTAGACATACTAGGTGCCCATACTCTTCCCGGGTGCTTGGAAAGGCGACAGAATGCCCTAGCTGACCGCGAAAGGTATTAAGTTGTCCAACAATAGTTTCAATCGCTACATGCGGTCCAGTTAAATCTAGGTTCAACGGCTAGGGCTCTAAATTTCGAGCGGCACGGCCCAAATTGGGTACACCACCTGGCAATCAAAAGGGCACCCTGGCAGTGATGGGGGCACGTGCCCCCTGTGCCTTCCTGGCTGCACCCCTGGACAGTAGATCAACTCCGGGAGGCATTAAATAAGCTCAGGGGGCCCGGATAAGCTCAAGGGGCACTAAAACAGCTAAAAGTACACCAGGCAAGCTCGGAGGCATCAAACTAACTCAGAGAGTATATTATAGGTTCAGAAGGCACACTTATTTTCTCATAAGGGCACCAGATTGACTACGAGGGCACCAGATCAGCTCAGAGGGCACATGATCAGCTCCAGGGGGCACCAGATGAGCTCCACCCGTACGATTATTGGCGACGATGAGGCATTATCTGGAAACGGATTACGTGCCTATGCTCTTACCGGGTGCTTGGAAAGGCGACAGAATGCCCTAGCTGACAAAAAGGCACTTAGTTGTCAAACAATAGTTGAAATCGCTAAATGCAGTCTAGTTACATCTCGGTTCAACGGCGCAGGGCACTAAATTTCGAGTGGCACGGACCAAAGAGGGTACACCACCTGGCAATCAAAAGGGCACCCGGCACCGATGGGTGCACGTGCCCCCCTGTGCCCCCTGGACGGTAGATAAACTCCGGGAGGCATTAAATAAGTTCAGGGGGCCCGGATCAGCTCAAGGGGCAATAAAACAGCTAATAGGGCAGCAGGCAAGCTCGGAGGCATCAGACTAACTTAGAGAGCATTATACAGGTTCAGAAGGCACAATTATTTATTCAGGGGAGGGGGGCACCAGATTGACTACGAAGGCATCAGATCAGCTCAGAAGGCACATGATCATCTCCAGGGGGCACCAGATGAGCTCCACCCGTACGATTATTGGCGACGATGAGGCATTATCTGGAAACGGATTACGTGCCTATACTCTTCCTGGGTGCTTGGAAAGGCGACAGAATGCTTTAACTGACCAAAAAGGCACTTAATTGTTAAACAATAGTTGAAATCGCTAATTGCAGTCTAGTGCCATCTGGGTTCCATGATGTAGGACACTAAATTTCGAGCGGCACGGCCCAAAGGGGGTACACCACCTGGAAATCAAAAGGGCACCCGGCACCGATGGGGGCACGTCCCCCTGTGCTCCCTGGCTGCGGCCCTGGACAGTAGATAAACTACGGGAGGGCACTAAAACAGCTAATAGGGCACCAGGCAAGCTCGGAGGCATCAGACTAACTCATAGAGCATTATATAGGTTCAGAAGGCACAATTATTTTCTCAGGGGGGCACCAGATTGACTACGAGGGCATCAGATAAGCTCAGAGGGCACATGATCAGCTCCAGGGGCCAAGACCAGCGCTCAGGGGGCACCAGATGAGCTCAAGGGGCACCAGATTAGCTCCGCCCGTACGGTTATTGGCGACGATGAGGCATTATCTGGAAACGGATTACGTGCCTATGCTCTTCCTGGGTGCTTGGAAAAGCGACAGAATGCCCTAGCTGACCAAAAAGGCACTTAATTGTCAAAAATAGTTTAAATCGCTAAGTACAGTCTAGTTCCATCTAGGCTCAACGGCGTAGGGCACTAAATTTCGAGCGGCACGGCCCAAAAAGGGCACACAACCTGGCATTCAAAAGGGCACCCCGGCACCGATGGGGGGAGCACGTGCCCCCTGTGCCCCCCCCTGGCTGCGCCACTGACCAGAGGGAACATTGCTATGGATGGGAGCTATCTCCGCATTCCCATACTGCGACCTGGCTACTTCACCATCTGAATCAGGCCGAGGCGTGGCTGAAAACACCTGCCGCCTCTTCCCCTAACTGGCGAATGCTGCAATGGCATCCTAAAGTGAACATCAATCAACAAAAAATACTGACCGGACCTAAACCCCTAGCGATCAGAATGGTAAACAAAGGCGAGGATTAGCGAGGCAGGAGCTCGTCGGAGCACGTCCGTCCAGCGCGAGAGCGCGCAGCCAACTCACACGTATAAAGTTTGGTTTGTTAAAGGGAGATACGCGAAAAAATTTTTATTAGCTAGATCAAAAGGTCACAAAAAGTTGTTTCAGAAGTCATATTCTCATTTTTGCGAACTCGGCCTCCAAATGCCTTAAAATTGATCTCAAAGTCAACATTTATAGACGACTTTATCGATACACTGCATATCAATGTATATGACGTACACACGGCTAGGGCTATCAATTTCTCTAAAAAAAATGGTCGTATTTTTCCTAAGCAGTGACTTGAAAGTTTTAAACCGATAAAGACAAAAATTATTTCAGAATATCTGTAGCCCAAAAATAATATTATAATAGAAATATAGGATTTTTAAGTAATCACAACTGACAGAGACGGCGGATTCCATTTTCGAGAAGTGGTGCAAGATTTTCTGGAGGGGGCGCCTTCCTCCCCAGGGGGCGCCATCATCTCTTGGGGGCGCCATTGCTATCCAAGGGCGTTCTGCAGAAACTATTTGGACTCGGCGTGCGAGGTCACTTGGGGTGGTTTATTTCTAATATTCCGAAAAATAGGCATTTTAGATTTCGCGTAAACTAAGTTGTATCGGATTGGTATCAGCAACAGAGTAGCATAGCCCAGGATTCTGTGATTTTCATAGCCTTGTTTGCAGTTATGACCAATGATATTGCAGACACTTCCCGCAAACATACGTCATGTGCTTTTCGTTGAAGACTTCACAATATGTGTGACAGCGTCTACTAAAGCAGCTGCGCAGAGGCGGCTGCAGCTTGGCCTTGAAATATTGCAGCAATGGATCACACGCAATGGACTGAAATTTTCAAGTTTAAAGACAAAGTGCATGCACTTCTATAATAGACATTGAGACTGAATACCCGATTTTGTAAATTCGTGGAAATCCGAGCGACGTTGTAGCAGAAACCAGATTTATCGGGCTCACACTCGATAAGCTTTCATATGCGCCACACCTGAAGGATTTCCGCAAAAAAATATTTCGATACGCTGCAAATACTGAAGGTGTTGACGAGGATGAGATACCGTGCGGATAGAGAAATGTTTCTCATGCTATACACTTTATACCCTTATCGCCTATATATATATATATATATATATATATATATATACGTTATGCGCACGTTATACGCTCATCGTTATACGCTACGTTATAAGCTTCTTATGCTGTATAGATCACTTATTCATCCGAAGATCGAGTACGGCTGTGTTGTGTATGAGGCCGCTCCTTAGTCCGCGAAAAAGATCATCGATATGTCCGTCATCACGGTATCAGAATAGTAACAGGGGCGTTCCAAGCTTTACCCATAATAAGCATGCTAGTGGAAATTAATGAAATACCGGTACAAATGGGCAGTAAGATACCCGCTTTGCATTAAGCCATTAAAAGGAATGTGGCACCTTTAGAATGTGATTTTAACTGAGATAGCCAAGTTGTAAAGCGAATCGGAAAACCAGGTGCTCTATATATCATTTGTCTTGGAACTCGATATATCCGTAAAAAAAACTAAAACCTACCCGAAATGTACCTACCCGAAATGTACCTCTCTTAAGTAAAGGTATCTTGCCTCTCATGTACCTCTCGCCAGGCGGCCATTGTTGTGAGCTGCTGGTGTGACTACATATGCTGACATCACGATGAGCATCAGCCAATCGAAGCCCTTGGAAGTGTTTCGAGTATGGTAGTGGTTGCCAGATCATGACATCATCCAGAGGCAGATATTTATTTCTTTTCTTAGAGGAGTATTTAAAAAAATCAAAGTATTGAGCTTGTTGTACATTTTTCAGAGAAATCATGAGTGGTTTCATTATGTTCCGCTAAAAGTACGCCTAATTACACAAAATTCCAGGATTTTACCAAGGTGCCACGTTCCTTTTAAAATCAGTCACCAACACGCCCCACATACCAAACATTTTTTGGCGACGCCTACCTCTGTCAGATAGACAGTGGCTCGCGTGTTGCAACCCATCACCAGGGAGTGAGAGTCTGTGCCTGGCTGGCACAGGCTGGTATCGACAGCAATCTCGTAGAACCACATGAAGCAGCTGTTATTGAACCATAGCTCATCTCGACAGTTAACACGAACACAGACCTACTCCAACAAAGCAAAAATTTGCCTCCTGAACCGACGCGCCAGTAATTTATGAACTTGCGTGCGGAGCCGTTCGAAAACCATGTCTGTTTCTATATAGACGGTTGCAAAAGAAAGTGAAAATGGCACAGGGCGTGCATTTGTTGGTGACGATTTTTAGAAGTTTTCTAGCTTGCCTTACGAAGGATCCATTTTTTCTTCAGAGCTGTACGCCATTTGTTTGCTGTTTGGACCAGGTGTCTAAGCTGATGGTGAGGAAGTTTGCGATTTTTACCGATTCGTTGTCTTATCTACAGACATTGAAGCCATTTTATTTCTATAATGCGTCGTCACCTTGGCGGGCCATGCTGAAGATGACCGGACCATCTGTGTGCAGAGTAGTCCAGTAGGAAGACACAGGCAGTTTGGAGGGCTACCATCTCAGCCTGAAAACTCGAGCAGAGCGAGCCTGCTGGTCGCCTGAGCTCATGCTGGGCTCTGTCTGGTGACTCGATGAAGACCCAGCTCCCCCGCTCGTGACCCCTCCGTGCACTGACCCGTCGGTCCCACACATGTAGCACATTGAGTCAGGGAAGCGAGGTGGAGGAGAGCTACTCGCTTCTTCCGGACAGGTGGCGCTCCTGATGTCAGTGGGCCCACGTCTAGTTGAAATGTGACTCACTCTCCTGATAACCACGGTGGAAGACGTCGAGGAAGGAAAGACTCGATGGGGAGGGAGATGCCTGCTTGATCCCACATCTCTTTGCCCACCTGCAGCCACCCGGTCACCGAGGGGAGTCGAGAGGGCGCTGTCGCCTCCGCACGTCTTCACAGAGGGTCTTCAGGCGGCAGCGCATAGACTTTCACCAGCAGTCGGGTCGCGAGTACCCTCCTTCTGGCCGCTACACGGGGAGTCTTACCTCGGCTGGGGGTGGGGTGGGTGCATCCTGTGATGATACGTGCCGACGCTCTCATTTTGCGTTCCAGCAGCTCGACATGAAATGGCGGTGTGGCGTGGAGCTACGCTGCGGCCGCTTACTCCATCGCTCCTCTCACGTAGCCAGTAGCGACGGTTCGGAGGTGCTGTTCGTGCAGCCCCAGTTGCAGCCGGAAAGTTGACGTAGGTGGGAGATGCGGGGGTGGACCTTCTCCCACAGTCTCTTACAGTGTGGACCGAAATGGAGGAGCCGATCGATGGTGATGCCAAGTAGCTGTAGGGTGTCTCCAGCAGTGACAGACTTCCCGTCGACCTTAAAACTGAAGGGATCGGCGTCTCTGGCCCACTGGGACATCACCAGTACTTGGATCTTGGTTCCTGATACCACCATTTTGTGCTGTCGGGTCCACTTCACGAGGGTGCCAGCAGCAGCTTTATTGCGCCCGGTCCTTGGCGACTTGGATGTTGTTGCCCGTGCAGAGAGCCGCTGTATCATCGGCGTACATGTTGGGGAGCATCCGGGAACCGCGCGGAGTGCGTCCACCAGCCGAGCCGCCCATAACACAAATAAAACAGACTCTTCGGTCCCGGAGCCACTGCCAAATCCAGGCCGCCGTGCAATTTGACAGCCCCATCTCCAGCAGGCGAACGCGTAGCAGGTGGTGGTCCACTACGTCGTACGCGTGCGCGAAATCAAACGCGACGAGGACGTATTTCTGCGCGGTCTGTCCATCAGGAGGGCGGCTGTGTCTCGATTTGGGCATGCACAGTGCACGCTCACCTGTTCTCTTAAATGATGCGTCCTGAACTTGACCTGAAGACGATGGTTAATGGAATAAGTGGATGGTCAGTGACAAAAGATACTCGTTTTATCAATCTGAATGGTCTTCGATCTGAATCACTTCGATCTGAACACTGCACATGATCATTAAAGGGAATGTGGCACCTTGGTCGAATCCTGGAATTTAGTGTAATTAGGCGTACTTTTAGTCCAAAATAATGAAACCACTCATGAGATCTCTGAAAAATGTACAATAAGCTCAATATTTGGTTTTTAAGAATACTCCTCTAGAAAAAGAAATAAATATCAGCCTGTGGATGATGTCACGATCTGGCAGCCACTACCATACTTGAAACGCTTCAAGGGCTTCGATTGGCTGATGCTCATCGTGACGTCAGCCTATGTCGTCACACCAGTAGCTCACAACAATGGCCGCCGGCGACGGGGGGCTGAGAGGGGCTGGTGTCAGGTAGGTTTTAGCTTTTTCTACGGAAATATCGAGTTCCAAGACAAATGAAATATGGATTACCGGGTTTTCCGACTTGCTTTACAACTTGGCTATCTCAGTTAAAATCACGTTGTGAAGGTGCCACATTCCCTTTAAACGCGCAAATCACAGCCAATAAAATAAAAAATGTTATCAATTTATCAAGAGAGTACTTGGGCACGTTGAAACTGTTTTCTTTTTATTCTAGTAGGTCCCATTTATGTCACAAGTCACACATGCCTATTCCTGCCATGATCTATTTCAGCATTCAATCACATGACTACCAAAATTCTCTTAACACCTCTCGAAATTTCACGCACAAGAGCAATTCTCCCATGCTGATGAATTGAAGAATATAGATAAAGGTCGATGGAAAATGCCCACATACTTCATTCTGTGTTTATCTTAACGTTTCAACTTTCCTTATATCTCCTTGAGTCTGCCATCTGGTTCAAACATTATTTTTTAGGAGCAATTAATAATGTGGGTTAAAGTCCGGTTTGTGTTGCCTACAAACAATGTAAAAGCTTTTCCGCTGAGATAATTTTCTGGGACAGCGCACAGGCCGGGTTCACACTCGCTGCGGTTATTTTCAATGTCCTCTCACCATTATCTTACGAATCTTGGCCACGTGGAAAGGCAAAATGATGCTTATCATATTTGATATTAAAATAAACTTAACCCCTCTTCATTAATAGAAAAATCCTCAGATATGTACCTTTATGTTCAGCTGTTGCATCTTCCCAAGTGTCTTGCATTTCTCCATGACCTAGTGGCAGTTACAGATTTTTCAAGAGGTGCCGAAAAAAGTGTGGACTGAACTGTTTAGCAATTCATCGTTTCAAATATCACGCCAAATAGGCATCTTGCTTGGCTGGTACAAACTGTTATGGCTGGGGGAGGGAAGGATAGAACGTTGTTAAAAATACGATCCACCAAAATGACGGCAACCGAAAACCGAATACCATAGGCGCCCTTTGTGTGAAAATTTGATGGTAAAGTGCGCACTCTGAGGCTCCAAGTTCCCCCCCACTTACCAAAATTCTAGATCCGCCCACACGCAGATCCAGGGGGCAAAGGGGAGAGGCAGATGCAGCCCCCCCCCCATCGATCCTCGATACCCCCTGAAATGGTCACGGCGCCCCCTGAAAGGTCGATGGCACTTGCCTGAAATGGCGCTTCCCACCCTCCCCCAGGATGCGAAAATCGGTGCTCACCGATAGGATTTTACGCCCACCTGGTAGATTTTTCCGGTCAAAAGTGGCGCCCCCTGCTCCGGATGGCGCCCCCGGGAAGGTGCCCCCTCCGATTGGCAATCCTGGATCTGCCTATGGATCCGTCATTGTTCAAGCGCAAACAATTCACAGAAAAAACAGGAAGATATTAAATGTTAGCGGGGAGTGGTGCGGCCAAGATAATTGATGATGCTAACAAATTGTTTAGTTATGTGGATAAAATCATTGGGTCGCCACACGGGATTGGAAGGGCACTCCTGGCTTCTTATGGGATGGGCAGTGTCCTAAAAGTATCTCGTCAAGTCAATATCAAATTATCAACATTTAGTTTTGTACAGTGCACTGTTCACTGCAGTGACACAACAGTGCTCTGTCCTTTTTCTGTGGGTTTATGACAACCGGTAGGGGTCGTTTTAGCCTCAAATATTGCTTTTGTGGTGTTTATTTGGCCATTTGGCCGCTCCGGTTGCTCAGTTGGTAGAGCGTCGGGCTCCGGCCCGCTGCTTAGAAGCATGCAGTGGCAGTGCATGTCCAGGCTTGGGATCGGTTCCCCTGAGACGCTCCGGCGCTCAATCGTTTGCCCGACGTAGGTTGGCTGGCAACTGACTGATGAGAGGGTGACCTGAGCGAGGCGGCCATCCCTGTGCTTTGTGGGAGGTTAAACTTTGGCTTCTAAATCAACCCTTCATTGTGGGCGTTACTCGTTCGGGTGGTGGGGTCGGGGTCTCCGTGACAAGTCCCTTGAGGACTGTAGTGAGACTCAGACTCCAACAGCCGTACTGGGAAGAACTTGGACGAAATCTATAAAAAACAAGATTTTTTAGGGCAAATAAAATTTGACCCTTTTGGCCTTTTCTCAAGCCCGGTCTGGCCTTTTCCGTCGAAAAAACTCGCAGCCCTGGGCAGCATCTCTAATCTTTAGAATATGGAATAACAAAAATTAGGAGACATTTTTTAACACTAGCACGTCTAAATTTTATTAAAGCCTCCTCCAAATGGGGGTTTGATCCCCCGAAGACATTATAATGGCCAGCACAAGAAAATCTCCCCCCCTCCACTGAGTTTTCCTTAAAAAATGTTCTGCTTTCCTCTCCAGGGGGCGCCTTTCCTATCCATGGGTGCTTATTCTTTCCAGAGGGGGCGCCTTTTCTCTCCGGGAGGGGGGGCGCCTTTTGCTATCCAGGGGTGCCTGTGCTAACCAGGGGGTGCATATGATATCCATGGGCGCCGTTGACCTTCTTCGGAGGCGTCTCTGCTGTCCAGGAGACGCCTGCGCTATCCAGGGGCGCCTATGCTATCCAGAGGCCCGGATCCTTTACTCAGGAGGCGGGGGGCGCCTTTTGCTGTTCAGGGGTGCCTGTGCTAACCAGGTGCGCATATGCTATCCCGGGGTGCCGTTGCTCTTCTTTAGGGGCGTCTCTGCCGTCCAGGGGTGCCTATGCTATCCAGAAGGTGTCTTCTGTCCATGGGGCGCTTCTGCTATCTGGGGCGCTTTTAGTATCAAAGGGCGTATTTGCTGTTTTGGGGGCGCCTATCCTATCCAGAGGGCGCCCCTGCTGTAGAGGGAGCGCGATTGCTATTCAAGGGAGCTTATATCCAGAGGGATGCCTTTGCTCTATGGGGGGGCGCCTCTTGGTGTACAGGAGTGCCTGTGCTAACCAGAGGGCGCCTATGCTATCCAGGGGCGTCGTTACTCCTCAATTGGGGGTGCCTTTTTCTGTCCAGGGGCGCCTCTGCTGTCTAGAGGTCGCCTTTGCTATCCAGAGGGGCGCCTTTACTCAAGGGGGTGGGCGCCTTTTGCTGTCCAGGGCGCAGCTTTCATGTCAGGGGGCGCCATTCATATTTGAAAGTGTATTTTATTTTACACAGAGGGTACTACCTCTTCAGACAGGCGATGTCTGATTTTCTCTTGACCGGCTGGGGTTGCCGACCAAATCCGGGGGTGCCACCCAAATCCGTGGGGGCCTCCCCGGACGAGGTCAAAACCAGGTGTGCAAAAATATACTTTTGTACACCATCATTTTTTCAAGGTGTGCAACTGCACACCCTGTCCCGCGGAATCCGCCGTCCCTGCCGCCGTTGCTCTCGGGGGGGGTTCTCTCCAGGAGGCACCTCTGCTCTCCAGGGGGCGCCTTTCTTATCCAAGGGTGCCTATGTTATCCAGGGGGCGCCTTTTCTCTGCGGGGGGGCGCCTTTTGCTGTCCAGGGGTGCCTGTGCTAACCAGGGGCGCATGTGATATCTAGGGGCGCCGTTTCTCTTCTTCGGAGGCACCTCAGCTGTCCAGGAGGCGCCTACGCTTTTCAAGGGCGCCTATGCTATCCAGAGGGGCGCCTTTACTCAAGGGGGGTGCCTTTTGCCTTCCAGGGCGAAGCTTTGATGTCAAGGTGCGCCATTCATGTATGAAAATGTCTTTTTCACAGAGGATCCTACCTCTTTAGGTAGGCGGTGATTAGGCTTGATTTTCTCTGACCGGCCGGGGGCGCCGGCAAAATCCGGGGGTGCCACCCAAATCCGGGGGGGGCACCTCTCCGGAATAGGTCAAAACCAGGTGTGCAAGAAGATACTTTTGCACAACAACATTTTTCATGGTGTGCAACTGCAGACCCTGTCCCGCAAAATCCGCCGTCCCTGCCGCCGTTGTTCTCCGGGGGCGTCTTTTTCTCTCCAGGAGGCACCTCTGCTCTCCAGGGGGCGCCTTTCATACCCAAGGGCGCCTATGTTATCCAGGGGGCGCCAATTCTCTGCGGGGGCGCCTTTTACTGTCCAGGAAGCGCATGTGATATCTAGGGGTGCCATTTCTCTTCTTCGGAGGCACCCCGGCTGTCCAGGAAGTGCCTACGTTATCCAAGGGCGCCTATGCTACCCAGAGGGCGCCTTTACTCAAGGGGGGCGCATTTTGCTGCCCAGGGTGCAGCTATGATGTAAGGGGGCGCCATTCATATATGAAAATGTCTATTTTTCACAGATGATCCTACCTCTTCAGGTAGGCGGTAACTAGGCGTGATTTTTTCTGACCGGCCGGGGGCGCCGGCTGAGGACGGGGGAGGGGGCGCCTCCTGGACAAAGCCAAAACAAGGGGTGCAAAAAGATACTTTTGCACCACTTGAAAAAAATCGAGTGGTGCAACTGCACCACTTGCACCCTGGAATCCGCCGTCCCTGACAACTGACCAATCAGAAGGCATAGCCAACTCAAAGGGGGGGTCACGTGACCTTCCTGACGCAAAAGTTTCGTCATTCTGGGGATATTGCAGAAAACGGTTGAAGACCCGAGGACGCAGTGAGACATATATGAATGAAAAGAGACATATTTTATCTGTATTGAAGCAAAGGAAACAAAAGCATAGTTATATAGGGGATTTCGAAGATTTTAGTGAGAGTTGTTCTTGTATTCTCATGTTATCTTCCACAGGTAATAGTACAAATAGTATTTTGCAGAGCTGATGCAGAAGAAATCTTCTGTTTTGTGCCTTTTTTCTTTGTACCACCGAGTATATGTGAATGGCTTCAGAAAAATAAAGCCCATCGGCCCATCCGCCGTGCTATCATAGTTAGCAAACCAATAGAGACACCATAGTTAGTTACAACAGTACTCTGAGCAAGTGCCATAAAACATTGTTTTTAGTCAGAAAGCATAAGGGAAGGAGATTGTGGGATGTTGGTGTGCGATCATACATGTAGGTTCGGGAGAAACTATGATATTGTGCTAAGGTTGATGATGGATGAAATATTTTTGTACCAACTGTAAGTGAACTCTGTGAGTATGCTAACTTTTAAAGATAGATGTTCTTTAATATTTGTCATTCTTAAAAGATAAGCAAGACATTTTTTGGGTTTTGGCAACCTATGTGGCCCTTGAACCTTTTAAATTAAAGATTAAACAGAGCATTCAGATAGCTCAAATTAGACCTTAACATGCCTTGATCTATACATGTTTAGGTACTATGGCAAGCTCATCTCTCTTTTTCTCCCGTATGCTAGGTGGGGTAAATTTAGAAGTCTTATCCTTCCTCTATGTTGGAGATGTATGATGTGGGTAACAACAACTCTATTTTCTGTCCTCAATGATATTCTGTCTGGAGAATGTGGCTGGTTTCTTGAGGCATTTGGGGCAGCGCAGATCCTGCATATATCTGGAGGCATAAACTTGATTTCCAGAAGAAACTTTTGTTTCCAACCAGTGCACATATCCATTCTGGTGTGTGGGGAGGTCGCTTATCAATAATTGCCATTTTCTCTGTTCTCCTTTTCATTGCTTTGTAGCAAACATGATATATGTTTTATATATATATTCACCATTGTGGAAAGTATTGCAGCTGGTCAGAAGAGTCGCACCAGCCATCTAAAACTCTGGCACAAATTTGCACAGCCAGCCACCTAAATTCACACCAATCTGCAGTATACCAGGGAGAAAGCACCCATCCCTACCCTAGTGTGCAAAGTATGGCATTTTCTTCAAGATCTCGTTGGTGCGAGTGTACTTGGAGACGGGATCAAGTGGTGCAAAGTCAATCAACCTTGTGTGAATTTGTGAGACTGGTGCAAGAAAGGTGACACTGAAAACCAAACAAATATTGACTGAATGGTTATAAAGACTGAGGAGGGGGCTTGAAAAAGTCCTTAACTATCTCACTAATAAGAGAGACAGCATTGCATTGTGTGGGTAGGAATGAGAGCGTTTTTCCCTGGTAATATGACAGGTTAGTGTGAATTGTTGGTGGCTGTCAGTGCAAGAATTTCAGATGGCTGGTGCAGCTTGTCTGGCCTGCTGCCATACTTTGCAGACAGGTCCCTACCCACATGATGCAATTTTCCTTGTGTCTTTATAACCATTTTTCCATTATTTGTTTGGTTTTCAGCGTTACCTCCCTTGCACCAGTCTCAAATTTGCACCAGGTTAATAAAATTTGCACCACTTGTTCCTGTCTCCAGGGGCACTCACATTGACTAGGCCTAGTCAAAAGTACCATACTTGTAGCAAACAATGATTTTGTTGCTTCTTTTTCTGCTGTCACTTTTGTGTAATAACTTGAAATATAGTAATGTGATGGATAGCATTCTTATAAAACACTTTGGCCCTAAGCCAAGTTTGTGCTCACATTTAAGTCCTGGGAATTGAAGTCTTCCATTCCATATTTTTTGCCTGTCCTTCCCTAATGCTTGTATGAATTTTTCAGGTGCTGCCAGTGGCTTAAGATCTGTGGATGGTCCCTCACTTCCTGAAGCTGCTGAGGAACCACATCTTGGACCAGGGTCTGAGGCTACTGGGTCCAGAGGCACCGGTAGTAGACAAGGGCCTCCCCCAGCAGCTTTTGGCAAAGGACAATGCCAAGCTTCCGCTTTGCCACGCCCTTCAGTTGGAGCATGGTATGGGCCATCAGTTTTGTGCAGCAAACTTTTACTTGCGTTCTTTTTATATGTGCTGGACGTGAAATTTGAATCATTTGTATAGGATTTTAAATTATTCAGTGCTCGGGAGTGCACCTTTCCATTTGGTTTGTACCGTTTTTATTAATATACTGTGTACAATAGTATTTGCAGAGGCAAAATGGATTGCATTGCTATCAAATGAATCTCAGGTCACTCATGCGAATGAACATATCAATATATTTTTCACTGGCAACGGGAACATAGCAATATTTTTAGTGGTCCTCTTTTGAATAAAAGGACATTATGAACCTTCCCTGATAGATGAATATAGATTTAAAACAAATCTATAAATGTGTGAGAGCTGAACATGTTTCATCTTCTAATATCTGTTAAGTTGAACAATCATGATAAATGACTAGATTGTGAATATTTGGCTAAGTGTCAGTTATTCGCTCGATATAGCAAAACATCTAATAAAACTGTTCGTTTTGACAATCGCCCATCAGTTGATGATCGTCAGATGAAGTTTATACCACAAAATTTTCGTCAGGTGACTGGCCAGGAGCGACAGCGAGTACGTCCAGTGGCCCAGATGCTCAGCGAGCGCGTGGGAAAGTGTCTACTCCACCTATTTGGTCAGCGCTTCGTCAAGCAGGCTCAGATCGTCATCACCTGCGACGAGATGTTCGACACCTGCAACTTTCGGTGCTTCCTGGACGGCAAGGCCCATCGGTCAGCATTCGGCTTGGAGCACACCATCAATGCTCAGTATACTTCTCTGCTCGAGTTCATGCGGCTGATTCGGGACTCCCGAGTCGGATGCCAGAGCAGGTACCATTCCAGAACGGGTTCATCATGTCCTTAACAGCCCTGCGAGGTCTCCACAGCATGCTTCAGAACATCTACGGTGTCAAGTACTTTCTGACGTCTCGGGTGAATCAGGACATGGTAACAAACTTCTTCTCTCAGGTCAGGTGCTTGGGAGCAGGCAGCACCCACCCAACGGCAGTGGAGGCGAAGACTCGTGTTCTCATGCTAGACCACATACTGATGGACCCCAGTCTCGCTGGAAGAAGAAGAATCAACATACCTGAGTGCGGCTACCCTGCAACTGGACACCCCCCCCCGACAGTCATTACTGAAGAGCTGGATGACATCGCTGCTGTGTGATCAGATGGAGAGGGTGCAGCCGTGCCCCGCTCCACCGGTACCGGACAACCCGGAGCAGGACTGGCTGGACGAGGATGACCAGGACGACGCCGCGGAACGAGCTGCTCCGTCAGCAGGGGACGCGAACCAAAAACTTTGTAAGCAGGCACCGGCCTACGTGGCGGGCTTTGTTGCTGCAAAATGCAAACCTGTGGACAGCTCTCTCTGATACATATCATCGACCGTGCCTGTAGTAGATGAAAGTGGGAAACTGCAGTGGTTGCAACGTCTCAATCGGGGTGGTCTCACAATACGAAGTGAAAAGTGGCTTAGGCAAGTAGGGGAGCTAGAGGCTTTAGTTTGTGATATGCATGGACCAAGCGACATCGATAGGAAACCAGGATTCATTCACCGTTTGACTTCTGATGTGCTGGTTAAATTCCCGGACCTTCACCAAAAGGTAGCGCGAAAGTACGCGGTGACGAGAACACACATGCGGGTGAAGTGGCTGCAACGGTTGTATGCGGAGGGGAAGCGAAAGGCAAGGGCAGAACAGAAAAGTCGTCGGGAAATGAAGAGAATGCGTTACTACATTTAGTAAAAGTGATTGAGCAGTATCCTCAGGTAGCCAGCTGTTATTGATAATACTGTATCTGCACCCAGTTCGTATACTGATCGGGCGTTTACCCGCTGTAGCGCCGCGTCAGAGGTACGAGTCGGTGATTGATAAAGGATTATTTATATATTTTAGGAACGTGCATTGATCTATATATCTATGATAGAAGTGATAACAGTTGTGTGTACGTTTGGTTTTTTACATGTGTTTTTTGTGATTTGGATGTCCCTTGCGCAAAAACATTTAAAAACCTAAAAAATAGCGGGGAGTGGTGTGGCCCATAATATTTGCTATACATTTTTCTTCTTTGTTTTTCTTCGTAAAGTAAATGGGCACATGGGAAAGGGAAGGGCACTCCTGCATACCCAACAATGGGCAGGGGCAAAATTTTATGCGTGATCTGTACATTTTGTGTTGCGTAGTTTGTTGCCGCCGTAAACTTATCAGTTATGTATGCTAGTCAAATCAAACTGTTGGCTTCCCTGTTATGTATAGTAGTGTGACCTTTGTACACAGTGTCCTATTTTTGGTGCATCTGAACAAGAAGCGAAGTATTCGTCATATATTTATCGTGACGAACGGCTCAGTGGCTGAGACTGCGTTAGTGCGCAAACCATGAAAGAATACGTCTGGAAATGAACGCGACACCACACAAATTATGTGCACGGTGTTACGATTTCGTTTAGCATTTGTATACCGTCGATTCTCAGCTCACCTATATCATGATTAAATGTATGATTATGGATTGCGATATTTCATTTGGAAATGTCTGCCGAGATGGTGCTGAATTAAATAGTCTTTCCGAAAAATTGCGCTCAATGTGATGTCAAAGGAGCTTCTTCGCTGCCGTGATGAATATAAATCACTGCATTGGTACATAAATTTTGTTCCACGGTATTTACCTAAGCATTTTAACACAAATTATATCGTTTTCTGGTGAAGTTGCTACATCTTCGAAAGAAAATGCCTCCCACGTTTGTTGTGTTGTGCCCTGATTTAGCTTGAAAAATTTGAGAAAATGCCTGAAAATAAATATCCATTGAAAAATGTTCCCGCTGAACATATGGCTGGTAGTTATGTTAACACGCGCATTGACGGGGGGCGGGTACCCGCCCCCTCGGGTTTTTCGGAGACAGCAGAAAAACGGCGGCGCGTAGCGCCACCGTACTTGGCATTTTTACAACTTCTGTGAAAATTTTAAGGTTAGGTCATCTCAGGTCAGATCACCAGTACAGGTCGTGACCTGACCTCAAAAAAAGTTTAAGATAGTATAAGTCGGAGCAGGGTGAACTTATCCGATTGAAACTCATCAGATAATGGGCCCACCTAGTTCTCTAAAATATTTTCCGGTATTTTTGATATCGATGACCTAAGGTCAGGTACAAGGCATGACCTCTCCGTTGGAAATACATGGGAAAAATGTTTTTTACTGAATAAATCAGTAAGGGATGGTGATAAAGCGTTCATTCTAGTTGCATTAGACTCACCTTGTCTTTGCGGTTCTAATAATATAAATTTTATATAATTTGACCTTGACCTGACCTCAGGTCAGGTCAAATCCTTGATTTGACCTAGCAAGGTCAAATCATATATCATTCGATTCGGCTTGCTACGAGGATTCCTATAGTTTAAAAGTAGTTTTGCTTCTATCTTTACTTGTTCAGATGTAATGGCCGAAAACCTTAATTTATATGTTATCCCTAGGACGGCCAGTGTGCAAAGTATGACATTTTTGACGAGATCTCGTTGGTGCGAGTGCACTTGGGGACAGAAGCGAGTGTGCGAATTTTACCAACCTGGTGCGAATTTGTGAGACTGGTGCAAAGAAGGTGACACTGAAAACCAAACAAATAATGGCTAGGTGGTTATAAAGATACAGGAGGGGGCCTTATGAAAAGTCCTCAACTAACTAACTAATAAGAGAGATAGCATTGCATCTTGTGGGTAGGAATGGGTGCGTTTTTCTCCCTGGTATATGGAAGATTGGTGCGAATTTTTGGTGGCTGGCGGTGCGAGAATTTTAGATGACTGGTGCGACTCGTCTGGCCTGCTGCCATACTTCGCAGACTTGTAGGACGGCATGTTTCAACCTCTCGTGACCTTAAATGTGACCTGACCAAAAATGGTTCAAATATTTTCGATAAAGAAATAGATGGGCTACCCAACGATTTACCGTTTTTCGCTACCTACCGTGGTTCTCGAGATCTTAGGGGGCGGGTACCCACCCCCCTCGTCAAGGTGAAGGTGGCTCAGACCCCCGTCAAAGCGCGTGTTAAATTAGGAGACATTAAAATTGTATTGAAAATTTCCCGCAAGGTCATTTTCATTTCCGCTGGGGGCTAGAGGGTAAGATGCTCCAACGACAGAACACTTGTGCCAATGAGCGCCGCCACGGCACCTAGAATTAGGGGGGCAAACCCATTTCTGCCTCTCCTAGGTGGGAACTAATATTTTTTTGCTCTACAGACCTTGTGTAAACATCTCTTTCAGTGCTTGTCAGACCTAGTATAAAGCTACATCTCCAAGAACATGATCGCTCTCCGGGGCGAGGGGGAGCGAATATTTTTTACTCTACAGACCTAGCGTAAACACTTTTCAAAAATTTCTCCGGCGTTTTGGGGGACCAAAAGATAGTTTGGTCCCCCTCCAACGCTTTGGGGGGCGATGGTCCCTCCGATACACATCAACTCTACAGCACAACCCCTGGCCATCCTCGGCGCTCATAGATTCTGATCTAAATGCACCTTTTTCCCCCCTACAATAGAAAACCTGGATCAGCCATTGTATGTTTCTGTTCAGAGCACCATAGTCTACACACTTGAAACACTAAAACGGGTCTTCACTCATACGCGTCGGAAAAAGGGGGGCCAGGGGACCTGGCCCCCCACTTTTCGGCCAAAAATTTCCTGATCTCAGTAAAAATTAGGGAAACCGGACATTCTTATATCCAGCCGCTGCGGAAGGCTACGAGGGGCCCAAATTCGAAGAGTTTTTGGTCCTGATGTTGAAAGTTTTTTGTCAGCATCAGGTTGAAGTTTGGCTGGCCCCCCCCCACTTTTTTCCGGTGGCGACACTTATGTCTTCAATGTCCTTACTTTACCAAGCCGAGCCCATTACAGCCTTCGGGGTACCGCCGGACAGATTTTCATCTCTAGTTGGGTTCTAAAGTGACTCAACGGCAATTTGCATTACTCCCGGCCGGCTCCTGGGTTTGTTTTGCAAAACTCAAACAGAGGTGTGTTGGACTGCTGGCAACCTACAAACTCTTTTGTGGTGCGCAGGAGCAATTCTGCATATTACGGGCTCGCTGCCGTCTGCATTCTATAAAATACGATATTGCGCGTGCGCGCTACAGAAAAACCTGCCAGTCCGCCTGCAGCCGAACACATTTCCGGTTAGTTCGGGTCGGACCGTAGGTAGAGGTTTAACATCTTTTTTCAAATCTTTCTTGTGGGATAAATTTGTAAAATTAATGACAAAAAAGTGTAAAAATACATTCTGAATACAAATACATAACATGAGAAACATCAAAACACAATTTTAGTAACCATGGCAACGAGAAAAGACTGTCCCTGGCTAGTGATGGAGTGCTGAGTTTAATACTCTAACTGCTATTGATAAATATTTAGATAATTGTGATGTGGCCTCCCAAAAAATTGGTCGAAGATGCAAAAATGATTATTGGTTTCAGGATCAGGATTTTTCAAATATCAAGAAACCACAATAAAAATTTTTTCGCGTATCTCCCTTTAAAGGGAGATAGCGAAAAAATTTTTATTGGCTATATCAAAAGGTTACAAAAAGTTGTTTCAGAAGTCCTACTCTCATTTTTGCGAATTCGGCCTGCAAATGCCTTAAAATTGCTCTCAAATTCAACATTTCTAGACGACTTTACCGGTACACCTCATATCGATGTATATGACGTCCACATGGCTAAGGCTATCAATTTCTCTAAGAATTAGGTCATATCTATCCTAAACAGTGATGTAGAACTTTGGACTACTCCAGAAAAAAATACTTCAGAAAAACAGCATTCCAAAACTCTTTTGAAACAGAAATATAGGGCTTAAAAGGAATCACAATTAACCAATCAGAAGCCTAGGAATTCTCAAACCGGGGTCACGTGACCTATCTGACGCAAAAGTTTTGTCATCCTGGGGCCGAAGCAGAAAATGGCTCAAGACCCGAGGTACGAAACCGCTGAAGACTTGAGTAATTATGTTTTTTTCCGTTTTTAGGGCAATCTAATTCATTTTGGAGTTTTTGAAAGCTTTTTAAAATAAATTCAAATACATATACAGAAGGGCAAACATTTATATTATTAAAAAAACATTATTTTTCAACTTTAAATAGTTTTCGAAATGTACCTTGCCAACAAGCAGTAGTGGGAACCATATGGGTATTGAACGGGCTAGGTGGGCCCTTACGGGCCATGGGTTCAAGATGGGCCATTCATATGGCACCCATATGGTCTGGAACTGGTATTCTTGTGGGTCAAATGTTCACAAGGGAGATGGTATAGAGGTGGGCGTGCCAGGTGGGATCCATATAGGCGGTTGTGGTTTTTATATGGGCCATTGCTATATATGCACGTGGTATGCTGGTGGGCCCGCGGCATGGTTTCCATGTGACTCTGTGATGGTATTGCTATGGGCCAGAAAAGGACTAAAAACTGTATTCAGACCAATTTAGAATCATTCCGTGATTTTCATGTATTACTGACAAAAGCTTTTAATCTTACAACTTGTAAGTTACAAGTACCTGACAGAGTGCCACCTCTCACCTATTCGCCCTTTAGGACGCAAATTTCGGGACCCTAGCGATACGATTTCAAAGGGCGGAAACTCTGCGTTTGAATTCATGTGCATGTATAGCATAACACTCTCGGCGCTGCACAGTGATGCGTGGCTTAGAGCATAACGCTCCTGTCTCTGAGCCATGGGTCCCGGGTTCAAGTCCCAGCAGTGCCTCTGAATAAGTTGATCTGATCATCTTAATGCCTCCTAACAGGGTGAAGGCTGGTTGCGCTGTATAGCCTTGGCATTTGGTGCTCCCACTGACATAAAATGTCAGTGGGTATGCCGTCAAGCAATTCATCATCGGTACTGTAGCCTTTGGTCCAAAGTAAGCTTTAGTTCGCCGACAGTCCACCAGAGTGCAGTTAGTCGTCCAACCGTCAGAGGTAAGAGGCGCTCAATGATCGTCATACGAATCTCCGGTGTGAGCTTTAGTTCGGCCAACAACGCATAGATGGCAGCACCATTCGAATTGAGGGTCCAGGCACGGGAGCACAAAGTTGCTGTAGGTATGTTCATTAGGCCGGGACGAAAATATCAAATGCTTCCATTAATAGTCAAAACACCCGGGCATAGGCATAAATAGAGTGGAAATCACAAACAAAACGGGATGAAGTCGCATTTTCCACCTCCTAAACATAAAAATCTAAGCCAACATTTTCACCTCCCGGCGTTGCAGTCACCCAGCTATTAGCGCCGTAAGAATAGGGCACTAACACCCAGGATCGCGTTAATGTAAACATTGTTGACAAAATACTGGCAAAAATGCATGGATAACCGTCATGAACTTCGAAGCATATCTTAGCCGAGTTACTGCGTTGTTGCAAGGGGGTCCCGGGGCGGATCTAGGCTGTTGATTCGGTAGGGTCATAGAGTTAATCACTGAAAAAAGTTTGTGTTGTTTAATTAAAAGGGTAACACAGTAGCATTCGAGAGAGAAACGGTCTTTTCCCACCTCCTGAATACGTCTGTGGAAGGAGGGCTGGGATGGGGATCTTCAGGTCATTGTCCTGCTTTTGGCTGGTTTTCACCGTACATAAAGCTACGTTTATCGTGGCGGTTTCCACCTCGGCCGTTTCGTCAATGCCTCCGCGGCACGCGCCTGGTGTCCGATATCCAGTGCGCAGCTCATGAAAGGTCTGCTTGGCTCTGCTAATTGAGAACCAGGGTGCCCGATGAAGATAAAGCACAGCTTTGCGTTGGTGACTTCAACTGTTCCGCCAGTTTTCTACTGACCCTGCCCGTGTGAGGTGAGACATCGGGGCGGAACGAGAGGCCGTACGTATTGCTCTGATCCAGCTCACTGCAAGAGACGTTTAGTAAGAAAACACATTGCAGTTTAACTAGAAAGATATCACGAACGTGCAAGAAAAATTCAGCAGCAAACAAGTCGTGGTCGAGTCTTGATGGATGAGAAGTGACATCGGTGAAAAGAAAAGTGCAGGAGCAAGCGCGACGGTTGAGTGATTAAAGAAAGTTTATTTGAACTTAAGATGGCTGGACCACGCCGTTCTACGAGACGGAAGAGAAAGGGAGCTGCAGACCAGCCGAATTTTACGCCAAGGGAATTCTCACAAACAATGCTACCAACGGATCTCGATGTCTATAGGCACTTTCTAGAAATCAAAAGGAAGATGCTCTCACTGGATTCAAATATTACCCGCCCAATAAGGTAAGCAGCAAAAACTGTGGCACATAATATCTCTGAGGTTTATGAAAGAGCAGGCTTCGTGCAATGGAACTTAAGCTCAGACAAAACAAATGAGGAAACAGTTCTGATGAAAACGAACGTTTTTTTTCGAAAGCCAACATCGCTACCAAAGTGGAGAACTGTAAAGCCCGTATCCTGCGGGCATACTTTTCAGTACGCTCGCCAAGCAAAGAACATAAGCGTATGGTGTGCTTCGTCTTAACACGCGCATTGACGGGGGTCTGAGCCACCTTCGCTTTGACGAGGGGGCGTGTACCCGCCCCCCCCCAAGATCTCGAGAACCACGATAGTTAGTGAAAAACGGTAAACAGCTTTGGGTTGCCCATCCACTTCTCCATCGAAAATATTTGAACCATTTTTTGTCAGATCAAATTTAAGGTCACGAGAGTTCAAAACATGCCGTAATAGGATAACATGTACATTAAGTTTTTCGGCCATTACATCTTAACAAGTAAAGATAGAGCAAAATGACTTGAATTGTATGAATTCCCGTAGCAAGCCTAATCGAATGATATATAATTTGACCTTGCTAGGTTAAATCAAGGATTTGACCTGACCTGAGGTCAGGTCAGGGTCAAATTATAGAAAATGCATATCAGTAGAGCCGCAAAGCCAAGGCGAGTCTAATGAAGCTAAAATAAACGTTCTATCACTATCCGTTACTGAGTTATACAGTAAAAACAATTTTTCACATGTATTTCCAATGGAGAGGTCATGCCTCGTACCTAACCTTAGGTTACCGATATCAACAATACCAGAACATATTTTAGAGAACTCTGTGGGCCCATTATGTGATATGAGTTGCAATCGGATAAGTTCACCCTGCTCCGACTTATGCTATCTTAAACTTTTTTGAGGTCAGGTCACTTGACCTGTACTGGTGACCTGACCTGAGGTGATCTAACCTTAGGATTTTAACAGAAGTTGTACAAATGATGAGGGAAAAGGTATGCCAAGTACGGCGGCGCTACGCGCCGCCGTTTTTCTGCTATCTCCGAAAAGCCCGAGGGGAGGCGATACCCGCCCCCGTCAATGCGCGTGTTAAACCAGTATGCACCCGGTTGGTTCCACTACAGGACCCATTGGCGTATAACAGACGGCGCCCCAAACCTTATGTACCTTATCGAGCTATCCAGAAGACTGCCAAAGGAGGACCGTTCCATCGTCCAATCGGTAGGGGAGAGTGGGGTAATATGCCCCATTGGGTAAGATGCCCCATCCCCTCTTTTGGCAATCCGGGCCACCACTGGTAAATAATATTGTTCTTGGTCGAAAGCAGAGGCTTTGATTGTTTCTTGCGCAAAAATTCAGTTCCCTCCTGTGATTTGCTTCAAGCTGGTGGGTAAGTCTTTATTTCGATGCTTTTCTATGAAAAAATTGCCCACATAGGTTGCAGATATCCCGAAGAGTATTGGATGCGTGCTTTGTTTGATTTCGCATTACGAATGATGTCACATTCAACTTATTAACTGAGCATTTCCCTTGAGTGTATTAATTGTATGATTTTTGCCCTTTAGGTTTTATCTAGTTTGGGTACTGATGTGAAAGATGCCCCCTCAACGAATGGGGAAAGATGCCCCATGGGCAACTTTCCCGGTGGAAAGGGGGCGTCTTTACCCAGAGCAATATAACCTCATTTCTTAGAGTAAATAACTGTGTGTTAAACTTGGGGTTAGTCCAAACCTTACCCACGGGCAGCGCCACGGAATTGTTACTGGGGGGCTACGGACCCTGGACTGGTGATGGCGGGGGGGACGTGAACTTTAAATTGACCGTCCTTGAAAAAGCTAATGCCCATGAAGCTCATTAAAAAATTTACGTAGGTCAAAGCAGGCAGGTAATAGAGAAACAATTAAAACCTAGGTTGATTCCCAAAACTTGTCGGGAGACGTCCTCACAGATTGGCGAGTCAGGGGATCCGTCCTCCCGTTCCTGTACTATGCTTCCGACGCGCATGACCGTACGTGTGAAATAAGAGCACACTTCAATCTGCCGCTTTGTGACTAACCTTTCCAATTGAAGGCCTCGCACCTGAACCCAGGCTACTAATGCAAGAAATCCCATACCAGCAAATTTTTGTGGTTGGTGCTTTCATTCGACAAAGCGAATCCCAGCTCAATCATAAAAAACCTTGAGACAATTGTTTGGGAGTTCACCGGACCTGGCCTGATGCCTCAACCGGAGATAACCTCATAGCGGGTTCAGATCAAACTGGTGTGGTGGAGGCGCAAAACAATTAAATTAAAATGGAAAAAACCGTAAAACATATTTTAAACCAAAATTGGCCAAAATCGGTCAATTTTGGCCAATTTGGAAGAGGCTATGGTTGAACTGTTTACCCTGGATTCGCCTATGAATGAGCTAGACCTGAAATATTCCACATGGTTAATCCTGCAAAGCTCCGTACCTGATCTCTTATGTCGTCCCCACGTAGCCATCCCGGTAGCCCAGTTGGTAGAGCTTTGGGCTCCGGCCCGCTGCTCAGGAACGTGCAGTTGCAGTGCATGTCCAGGCTTGGGATCGGTTCCCCTGAGACGCTCCGGCGCTCAATAGTTAACCCGACGTAGGTCGGCTGGCAACTGACTGGTGAGAGGGTGACCTGAGCGGTGCGGCCGTCCCTGTGGTTTGTGGGATGTTTAACTTTGACTTAAACTAAATCTTCATTACAGGAGTTGCTCGCTCCAATGGTAGGGCTAGGGTCTCCGCGACACGACCATTGATGACTTTAGCGAGACTCCGACTCCAAAAGCCGAACTTGCAACATGCATATAAAAAAGGCTCTGGAAGTCAAAAGGGTTGCGACTAGTCAAAAGGGTTGCGAAAGCAAATGTATCTAAAAAGTCGTGGACGAGGCAGGCAAAAGCGGTATAAGGAAAGAAAGACAGTGGGCATGACGATACCAGATATCTCATTTGCGGGGTGGGTTTTGCTCTCTCGTGCAAAGAATAGATCGAGTGTACTGCCTGGGAAGGCTGGACCCGTGTGCCTTGACGAGAATGCTAAGCGCCATAAATGATAGACTGGGAGCCTGTAACGGTTAGTGGGAGGAAGCTTCGAGTCACCACAAGCCATTTTTACTCTCTGAAGTGAATGTTTTTGTACTTATCAACATCTGGCCCATATTTCTTATAAAATAGGGACTTGAAACAAAGAGAACACAGAAAAGACAAGGTGGGCGATTTAGGGGAGGTTCTCAGAAACCTCGTACCAGTTTACCTACTTCGTTTCGTACTTCGTTCTTTGTGAGTGTGTGTGTGTGTGATTTTATATTACTTTTATGGCATGCTTTTATCCTTGGTTTTTATCGTTAGTTTTACGTAACTTTGTTTTATCATTTGACGTGGAAACATGATAAACCACCTAGGTACACGTTTTATCAATGTGTGTGGATGCTTCCAAATGCATTCTGACTTCTGAATAATACTTAAATGGTTACCAATGAAGCTAACAACTACAAAAAAAGCTACTTCATCAACGATATACCAAAATGGGGTAAGATGCCCAGGGGTGGGGCATCTTACCAAGCCCCAGGGGCGTCTTACCCACCCAATGGGGTAAGACGCCCCTTTGCAAGCCTCTAGTAAAATTATAATAGTTAGGACATATGATAATTATACGCAATTTCATCGGCTCTATAAGGAAGATAAATGATCATACTACCACTTGGCATCTAAAGCAGCGCTGTTGGTACCGCGGTTATTCTATAATCCGGATTTCCCTAAGCCCTGGGCATCTTACCCCACTCTCCCCTACTACAAACGAAGGGAATACTGGGCTCATCCCGAAAACGTACTGCTTGCAATGCTAGCTGATGACCGTCCAAAGGTCAGAGAAGAGGCAGTGTGCAAGATTGAAGAGACCCGCTCGAGGTGCTCTGAGTCTGGAGAGGTGCGAGAGTTTAGAGTACCAAACATTCACTTCCAGGCAAAAGACTACCATCATCTGGTCGACTGGAAGAAGACGCCGCCGGTGAGAGAGCCACCGTTCACGAGCAAAATGACCCAGAAGGATCTGGAGATGGTGAAGATGGTCCCTATTGATTCACCTGATCTGCCGTGCCATTCTCAGGGGGTGGAGCGTTGGGTTTCGGAGGTCACGCATGCTTCTGCCAAAACAGCAGGACACGACGGTCGCCATCGGTTTATATTGTCACGCCCTGCCTCTCGGAGATGTCTACCGAGAGTTGAGCAGAAGGGCGACTTTTTTAAATGGGCCTCATCTGAGTGAAATGATTGCAATTTGGTGGATGTGAGATGGCTTTTGCTTGCGTGAATAAAAACGTTCAAAAACAAGTGTTTTCATCCAGATTTACGTGAAAAGTATCGTATTGAGGGCAATAATTAACGAGACATAAAAGCTTGGTGCTACTCTTCTATTTGAATTCTGAAATGTATGGTGACTTCAACGTTTACCGAAACTGAAAAGGTAAGTAGAAAAGGTAAAGTAGGAGGTGGAAGATGATATTTTATCTGTTTTTTCTTGTCTCAAGCTTCTGTACCTTTGCCCGGGTATTACGGGGATTAAAGGAGCGATCCTGAACGAAAATATTATTTTCGGCCCGGACTAATGTTCATGGTACTTGGTCCCAGGTGTTCTACGGAATCGGCCACGGGGTTAAAACACTTTATGGATTTTGTGGATCACATTCATTTGGCTCACTCCCAGCCAGCACAATCCTCATTTGCAAGGAGCTTTTATAGGGAAATGGAGAGAAAGCTCTCCTGTTCTCAAAATTTTGATTCCTGCACCGGCAAGTTGGATTGGCCCCGATGCCATCAACCTTCGTCTCGGCAGTGGTCCTAAAGAAAAATACATATTTAAGCGAGCACAGATTGTATGCTGGACTGAGAGGGCGTCTGAATGGCGCCAGGTAAGGGTCTAAAAAGTATGAAGATTCATTTGATTGTCTTGTAAACAATTTTGAAGCCGAGACCTGGTGTGTTTCTTCGCTGGCTCATTTTCATTATTGTCTAAATGGCTGGATTTCCAAGCTAATAGTTGAAGTGCCTTCGTTCTGTTTGATTGACATCGTTTTTATATACATATATTTTTGGAATAAAACAGATACTCTTTAATGAGGTATAAGCCTAAACCACCATCCTCACATTATCATATCCACGTAGGTCCCATCATACCTACTAAGCTTATCTCAGCAAAGTCTCGGCCGAGACTAGTATCGGATCCAACAGTACCGGGATATCGAGACCGGGACTGTAGTACCGGGATATCGGGATTTTAATCCCCCTTCCCAGGGGGCACTTCCCCCCCCATCGGTGCCAGAGTGCTCTTTGATTGCCAGGCCTTATATCCCGATTGGGCTGTGCCACTCGTAACTTAGTGTTCTGTGCCTTTGAACCTAGATGCAACTATAGTTGGACTGCATGCAGTGATTAAAACTATTGCTTGACAATGCAGTATCTGTTTTGGTCAGCTAAGGCATTCTGCCGCATTTCCAAGCACCCGGGAAGAGCATGAGCACCTAATCGGTGTGCAGCTAATGCCTCATCGTCGCCAAAAACCGAATGGGCGAAGTTCATCTGGTGCCTCTTGAGCTCATCTGGTGCCCCCTGGGCGCTGGTCTTGGCCCCTGGAGCTGACCACGTGCCCTCTGAGCTGATCTGGTGCCCTCTTAGTCAATCTGGTGCCCCCCTGAGAAGATCATTGTGCCTCCTGAACCTGTATAATGTTATCTGAGTTAATATGATACCTCCGAGATTGCCGGGTGCCCTATTAGCTGTTTTAGTGTATGTACAGTCCCCCGCAATTGAAATTGCCATAACTAGGCTCGACCGGTTTAGGATGGATATCTTGCATCCTATGGTGCCTATAGGTTTAGAAACGGGTGCATCATGTGTATTTTTTCAAGAGCTTTCCAGTGGTCACCATTATTTACTAATCTGACATCTGGGTGAGAAAAATATTACACAATTACTGATTTTGCTGCTTTCTGACGGGGTAGTCTTCGGCTGACTTGCCACCGCCTCTGATAATCCCTGACCCTCTCGCCCATACCTGGACCACGTGACCTCACAGATGAATGGGCGGTTGGCATTGTGCCAGCTCATTCATCCCTCTCATAAATCTTGTCGTGTCTGAGGGGCACTCGTATTGCAATTGCTCCCACTGTGTTGCTGTGTGCTGGACAACTGGCGTCACTGACCTGGGGCCCCGGTCAGTGGCAGAACCACGCAATGCAGTGGCAGAACCACGAGTTGCTTTTTTAGGGGGGGGGAGCAATATCCAATAAGATGGGCACAGATGGGGCAAACCATCGGAATATATTTTGCTGCGGGGAAGCACACGAATTTTCCCTCCTATACCCGCCCTTGTGCTTGGGTTGCGAAACATGTAAGCTGTCATTGGCTGCCGGGCTCCCCTCACCTGCATGTTTATTTAGACAGGATTCTGGTAAAACGGCTGATACAGTGATACAACTTTGTTTGGAGGTTTCATTAAAATAATATTTTCAGATACTCGTCAGAAGAGGGGACAGTTGGAGCCATAGGTGGATCCAAGGGTAAAGGAATGCAGGTCCCCCTCATTGACCCTCGGCGTCCCTAAAATGATCACAGCATTCCTCTAAACGGTCGATGGCACTTCCTGAAATGTCACTTCCACCCCTCCCCCAGGATGCGAAAATCGGCACCCCGCCATAGGATTTGGCACCCACCTGAAAGCTTTTACCGGCCAAAAGTGGCACCCAATTTGTACGGATGACGTCCCACCCCCCGGCAAGGTGACCCCCATCGGTGATCCTGGATCCCCCTATGGTGGAGGCAGGCCCCCAATTTTCATTAAACATCGCGATTTAAGAAACAATAGGAAAATCGGGCATTGTGTGGGCAGCATTTTGCGAAGGTCTCAAGAAGCCTGAACCTGACGAGGTTTTGTTTTTAGATGGGAAATTTTCTTGTCAAGGGTGACGGTTCACTGGCTCTATCACTGTTTCGTCGGTGGCGGCGATTATTTATTATGGGACAATTGCTTCCAACTAAATGAGCTTAATTCCGTCCACAGAGAATTTTTAAATTTCCAGCTTGAGAACCTTTGTAGAGCCTATTTCTCGGGAGCATAAAACTGTGCCCTCGCTTGACTAAAATCACGCAGTCGTCTCCTCTCAACGAACGGCAGCCATTGCTTTAACTGGGGAGGATGGAGTTTCCATGAACTGGCCTCTAGACTGACATCACACGGTGCAAGCTTGGCATAGCGTTTGCGATAGTCTCTAACAAAAATTGTTGGGGTTAGACGACGCTCCAGCTCTCAAAGTTATATGGCGTTACCAACTCTCACCCTGTAAGGAGAGATTTGGTGCATTTGATCATCATACCTATTCAGAGAATCTGCCTGGACATGAACCCAAGGAGTTGAACCCGGGGGAGTTGAGCCAGGGAATCAGCGCTAGGTTTCTTGCGGCCTTTTGGCAGCACCCTCACTTGTCGGAAGGATATGATCATATTTTATGCTGAAAATATTAGATAATTTGTAGCAGTATTACAAAGGTATAAAAGCCTATGTAGCAGCTTTAGCGGTGATAGTGATCGTTGTTGAGAGTATCATTAGCGGTAAAATTGGTCAGTGATGGATCTAGGCGGTAGTTTTGGTGGGACAAACAAAAATCGAAACGCAAGAAAAAACGTCGCGCAGTGAAAGCTTTTGCAACAATCTAACTAGCCGGCAGGTTGGGGAGGCGGGGAGTGGGGAGTAAATATAAGTCGAAAAGCAAAACAAACAGGCGTCACTGGGTGAAATATGTGGCTACAAAATGCTTGCTTTCGATATCCAAGGATCATTCATCCAAATACGATTTTAAATATCAAGAGGAGCAGGCTCCAATATTCACACTGAAGTTGACTGGTTCTGTTTGAAAATGATTTCTTCAGTTAAAGCACCAACACCTTGCTTATGAACTTTAAAGGAGCCGGGGAAAAGGTCGACAGCTTGGGGGAGGGGGATAACATTATGGTTTTGCTCCGAGCTTTTTCGTTCGGGGAGAAAATACGTATTGTCCCCCTCCCCTTGGGTCCTCCATTAGAACTGGGTGCTGTTTGAGGGGTCTCGTTGCCACGTGCGACCACCGAGGGTAAAATGGCAGTGAATAGTGAATGTTTCTCTGATGAAATCCACCAACTCGAGAGCTACTACTCTTCGAAATTTAGCACGACATTGGTTCCAGCTATTGTTGATGTTAAAATTGTTCGATGTCTCGCTGAAATGAAAATATTTTAGGATAAATATTGTTTACATATTCTGGTTGGGCGAAACCAGAATATTACCCGGGGGACCTTGTAACCAAAGCCTACCTTTGGCGGCCGCAGGGAGGCATTCCGGTCATGGCCCCCCAAAGCGCTGGAGGGGGGCCAAACTATCTTTCCCCCCAAACGCCGGAGAAATTTTTGAAAAAGGTGTGTACACTAAGCCTGTAGAGCACAAAAATATTCGCTTCCCCCTCCCCCTCCCCGGAGAGCGATCATGCACTTGGAGAGGTAGCTTATACTAGATCTGTCGAGCACTGAAAAAGGTGTTTACAATAGGTATGTAGAGCAAAACATCTTCGCTCCCACCCCCTTCCCCCCCCACAGGAGGACAGGCAGACATGGGTTTGCCCCCCAAAACTCGGGTCTGCGTACGCCCCTGAAGCCTACGCTGCTCCCTTGACCTGAGAGGGTATATTACCAACAAGACTAAAATTGGACTGGAAACGAATGTTAAGCTGGTCTGATTCTGGTTTAGCCCGAGAGATTATTATCAGTATATTGTTTTGGGATTTCATTGAGTTTAAATCTTTAGCCTCGATAAATTTTTGAGAACTCCCGCAGCCTAATATTGAGCCCCTTGGGCTAAAGGGTGTTTTAAGCTCGTGCAATCTTTCGAAAGCCTAGCTGGCTCAGAGGCCCCTAACTATCGTGCATCCTTAGCTACCATCTCAACTTAACGTATCTGCATTGGTTTTGGTCGCCCGGAAAGAGGCACATAAGCATTTATCACTAACTTTAAGAATTGTTGGGGTTTAACGACGCACCAACTGCCAGGGTCATACGGCGTCCCAAACTCTCACCCTGTTGGAAGGGATTTTGGGGATCAGATCGACTTATTCAGAGGCTCCGCCGGGACTTGAACCCGGGACCGGTGGCTTAGAAGACAAGGGTGCTATCCACTAAGCCACCTCATCCCCTTATCACTAACTTTATACGATATTATACGTAATAAATAATTGTTGGGCTTATCGATGCACCAACTGCCAGTGTCATATGGTGTCGCCAACTTTTTTACTGTTGAAAAGATATCCCGGGAACCAGCTTGCTCCTTGTTCAGGGAAACCGCCGGGCCTTGAACCCGGGTCGGCTGGGTGGAATCCAGCTACGCTGACCACTCCAATACAGCGTCTCTAGCATTTAATTGGAATTGAAGACATCCCTCTATCTGAATACTGATTTGTGCAAATCAGCATATATTTGAATATAAACTGATGACCATTGTTGGTTGGCAGCCCCTACCAATGGTCCCCAGCCTTTGGAATTTTTCCCTAACTGGCAAACAGTACCCCTCTAGCTCGAAATACCTGAAGGCCTTTCCCGTTTGGCAAGGGCTAATGTGACCTTTGAGGAAGGTCGTTATGAGCACATAACCAGGCAAGCAAGGGCAAGGTAGGAAACCGAAGAGCCTAATAAAGAAAACAATAGCTCTTTTTCGATTCATGTAATGTTCCCTTTGTGCCCATCTCCCAGCAACATGAGAGTTGGCGACACTATATAGCCTCAACAGTCGGTGCGTGTAAACCCCCAAAGCTGCTTTGAACCCATTTTCTTCCTTTGTCCCTGGAAAAATGCGAAAACAAGCAAGAACTGAATGTGTGTATTTCGCTCTGGACACATGAGCAACAAGAAAACAGTGGAATAAAATTCAGGCAGAATATCTGCTCCTAATTTCGAAACATTTCAAATAAATATGAGGATTCAGTACTTGCAAGTCGATAGTTTTAGTCATTTTTAGTGTAGTGGCAGGTTTCGACTCATTACCTCATGCATTTATCTACCATTTTTTGTGATTGAGACCCCATTAGCCAAACGGCACTTTTTCATGCTCCCTTCTTGTTCTTCATAAGGAGTTTTAGCGACCTAGCGTTCATGAATTGTAGCCAAATATGTTAATCATTTTCATTTTAACCATTTTCTGGTCCATAAGTCCTGATTACCATATAATAAAGAGATATTTATTTATTTATTTTGCAGCACAATGGTGACAATACTATCAGCATAATTCACAACAGGAACAGACACCCATGGAACAGGCATATATTTTAAACCTGATAAACAATTTGAATTCAAACTTACCCCACAACCCCTGGCCATTCCATTGATAAGCTAAGCGGGGAATATAAAGGAAAAAATATGCCCATTTACATTATTTTAATCGCCTTGGTGCTCTTCCCGGGCTCCATCCTCATTTTTGGCGAGTTATTCGGAGCCGATTTAAATGAGAGACTAGTCGACTTACACCAATTTATGGTTATCAGCCTGACAACTTATAACTGTAAATTGATAACAGTTCAGGTCAGGTGAACGAGTTTTAACGTGATTTCCACGCCCATGTGGGTCATTTTTGTTTTTCTTAGATAAGAACGACAAAGCAAGGGAAAAACGCGACTCCTACAGCATGCCATGATCGAGTTTCCTCCTCATTCAAAAGCTCTTCGAAATAAAAATTTCCCAGATATCGTCTAGTTATTTTGAGATCACGTCAGTAAAGACGCTACCAGGGATCACCGGAGGTCATAGTTTCGAGCTTGTTTGTGCTCATATCTTTAGAACAAGACGGCAAGGAGCTTCCAGCGCCATTTCTATTTTTCGTATCACCTTTGCCTCTTGAGTTAACAGGGGAAAGGGAGATGGACTGACGCCCCGCGTCGTAGTGGGTGCGAAAAGAGGCCAGGTGGTGTCTGGTTGACATACTTGGCTTTTCCCATTATTATCCCTTGCACCTGACTGGATTCAGCCAAATCAAAAATTTCTTGGCGTCGTCTTCACCCTCCACCGGAGGGAGGGGGTCTGAACACCCTCCCTCAGATTTTTCCGACTGTGCATAAAAATGCCGGCGCGAAGCGCCGCCGTAATTGGCGCACCCTATCCGTAATTAATTCTTCAACATTTTCTAGAATTTTACGTTTGCACCATCTCAGGTCAGGTCAACAGTGCAGGTCAAGTTACCTCAACTCCAAAAAGTTTAAGATTTCATGAGTAGGAACGGTGTGAATCTGTCTTCTTAAAACTCATATCACATAATAGCCCCATCAATTAGCGCAAAACATATTCCGGGATTTTACATATCGATGACCTAGGATCAAATACAGATCATGACCTCTCCATTGGAAATGCATGGGAAAACAAAAATTGAGGGAAATGGTTTTATTTATGTTGATATGTAGTTGAATACCTTCACATTCTCCAAATCGTAGTAGCTTAAGCCCCTCTCCAGGCTCATGGTGCAAGTTTGGACCTGTGATCTCTGAGAGGTTATCTTGGATTGCTTAAACCGCGCCCCAGTGGGCCTACGAGCCATCTTTGCCCTGGTGGGAGGGGGGGTGTTTGAACACCCCCTCGAACTCGGCCTCTACGTGGGATAGCGAAAAAAGCGAACGCTGTTGGATAGTTCATACAAATTCATGAGGAAATTATATTTGTCACTTTTTGGCTCAGGTCAATTTTGAGGTCATGACAGGTCAAAGGAAGTGGGATTTTGAGTAGAGTTTTTGATATCTGGCGTCTGGAGAGTTGAGTGAGACACCATTCGCTTCCTCTCGTCACGGAAAATCGAATGATGAATCAAATCGGAAAATCGAACGAGCCATACTAGGTCAAAACTTAAAAATGACCAGACCTCAGCTCAGGGTCACTTTTTAACCTAGCATAGTCAATATGCAATCAATCGACTCGCAATAGCAGTCTGAACGCAATGACATCAAAATAAAAGCTGGATCATTTCATGCAGTTATTGACATAAGTCTGAAAACTGCTTAAATAGCCCCAGATGACCTCTCATAGGTCACAGGTCAAAAATTGCAACAGGAGCCTGGAAAGGGTCCCAGGATACTACGATTTAGGGAATATTGAGGTTTTCTCAGCTGTTGAGTACACAAATACAGCCCAATTTCTGTTTTCCCATGTATTTACAATAGCGAGGTCATGGTCCGTAGTTGACCTTAGGTCATCGATATGAAAAATCCCGGAATATATGTTGTAGCACTCGGTGGGCCCATTATATGGAATAAGTTTTAATTCGATAAATTCACCCATTTCTTACTTACGCCGCTTAAACATTTTTGGAGGTGAGGTCACCTGCACTGGTGACCTGAACTGAGATGACCCAACCTTAAAATTTGGGGAAAAGTTGCGGAATCAATCAAGGATAAAGTGTGCTAAGTACGGCGGCGCCTCGCGCCGCCGTTTTTTCGTGCCGCCGGAAAACACCCGAGGGGATGTTTAAGCACCTTCCACCGGGGCGAGGGTTAAACAGGTTGACTTGGGTCAATAATTTCGCAGGAAATGATGAAAAAGTTTTTTATTTTGATACCATTACGTTTGGATTGTTATTGCAAGTTGATTGATATGCATATTGATTATGCTAGATCAGATAAAGACCTTGACCCAGCTTTAGGTCACGTTACTTTTATGATTTCATGTAGTATAGTCATATTATACATGGTTCAATTTTCCGTAAAAAGAGGAAGCCAATGGCGCCATACAGTTTATACTAACTGAATTCAGTCAGACGATAGGCCCCATAAACTCCTCTACACCCTATCACATTTTTTTACCTGTCATGACCTAAATATTGACCTGAGACAAAAAGTGAGTAATGTAGTTTCGCGATATATTCTTATGAACCATCTACCAGTGTTCGCGTTTCCCTCTATCCTGCATAGGAGCCGGGTTCGAGGGGAAGTGTTCTCCCCTACAGCAAAAAATGGCTCGGACACCCACCGGGGCGGGTGTTAAATAACAAAATTCGGCCACAGGGTGCCGTTTTAAACCCCATGAACTCTAATCCCCCAGAAAAAATATTTCAGCAGTGATCCTGTGAGCCTTATGAGGCTGGAAACATTGTTTGAAGCCATAACTCAGACATACCCAGTCTTGGACTCTCGTGCCCAGGCGCCTCGGTCACTGGACGGACCGCCTGGGGCTAGACACCTGCGAGACAGTACTGATCACCTCGGTTCAAAACACTGTGCCCCCTGCCTGCCACACACTATTTACTACGTGTGGCCTTGCACCTGTCGTTGTAAACACGTAGTAATCACGTGACCCAGGTATGCGTGCCAGTCGAGCGAAGGGTCGGGGATTATCAGGGGCGGTGGCAAGTCAGCCGAAGACTACCCCGTCAAAATGCAGCAAAATCAGTAATTGTGTAATATTTTCTCACGCAGATGTCAGATTAGGAAATAATGGTAACCACTGGAAAGCTCTTGCAAAAATACATAATAAGAACCCGTTTATAAAGCTATAGACGCCATAGGTTGCGAGATATTCATCCTAAACCGGTCGAGCCTAGTCATGGCAATTTCAATTGCGGGGGACTGTACCTTGAGCTGATCCGGGGCCCCTGAGCTGATCTATTGCTTCCTGGTGTTGATCGAATGTCCCCTGAGCCAGCATAGTACCTCTTGAGCTGAGCACGTGCCCCTTGAGCTGGTTATTTTTTTCACATTTATTTATCAAGTTCATTGACATTGTACACGACAACTCATACTCTTATATTCCTAATTACGGATGTCACTGACATGATGCAAGTCTTGTCAATCTGACACTACAGCATCACTTATCCCCTCATCACACAGTTTCACTTATGGCATGATTCGGAACTGCTGCTGGATGCTCCAACCAAACCACTCGCACAATGAACCACATATGAAGTCATTCCAGCGCACAGCAGTTAATCCTATACCAAATATAAAGGGATATACAAAACGAGATGATAGATCATCGTGGCCTGCTCAGCACACCCCACGCACCCGCGAATGTAGTTAGTGGAGACGTTCCAACAGCTCACCCCACTGATTGATGAAAAGTAATTCCCGTTGGGTAATTTTTGCTATGTACTTTTCAATATCGAGATAGCCAATGAAATGTTTCGTAGTCGCGCACCCGTTAAACATTCCTGATGGTCTCCTAATTTCCATATGAACTGGTTCGTGAGCATCATGATTGTATTAACCCGTGCACTATCATCTGCATCGTCTACATTAGCCCCCATGAAAATATTCCTGTCCAAAAAACTATCTGGAAGTCTGAGGAGGTTTTTGACCTCACGCCAGAGCATACGAGTTGAGGGGCAGAGCCAAAATTTGTGCACTATTGATTCGGAGTACATTTGACATTTTTTACATTTATCGCTGTCTACTAGTCCGAACATATACAGGAGTCTATTTGTTGGCAAAATTCTCTTAATAATACGATATTGAAGCCATTTTAGGGTTACTTCTTTCGTAGATTGGTGCAGCCTTGTGTATACCGCAGACCACAGAGCTCTTGTAGATTCGGTCAACCCCAGCTCTGCTTGCCATTTTACGTGACAGTTTTCAATTTCCATCTCGGGAATGGTTGGTGCTATTCTGTCATATGCTCATTTGGCAGGTTTGATTGTGGACCGCAGTGATGCAAAAATCTCGAGATCTTCAGGCACGTTAGGCTTCTCTTGAGTGTCACTTGAACTCTCACTATCACGTAGGTGACCGATTTCGGCTTCAATCTGGTTAATTTCAGCGTTTACTTTCCGTGTTTTATTTGACGCAAGTTTTATTATATAACCTCTTAATACACAGAGGACTGTTTCAAAAAACAAAGCACGAGATATATCGTTTGAGTCATTATCATTTTTGATTTCTTGAATTTTTTGACGTACCGTCGCGACAAAACTGTCATCTTTTAGCAAGGCATTGTTAAATTTCCAGTAAGATTTTCCCATATCTATTGTAGATACATTTACGGATGTCGTTACCATCTGATGATATGTTAAATACCCATCTCTGATATTAGCTGATGGCCTACTTTTAGAGGAAAGCACATTTTTGCTCATCACAAAAAAGTCTATACGAGATTTGCTCGGTGGATTTGATCGGATGCAAGTGAACTTTTTTCATGCGGATTTAACTCGCGCCATATATCAATCAATTCTTTTTCATCCATAAATTTCCGTAATACCTCTTTACACTTATCGTTATTTTTGACACGCGTGGCTAAACTTTGCCTATCTTCAGAAGTATTTAAGCAAAAGTTAAAATCTCCGCCAATGATTATTGTAGGATTCCCATATTCATCGACCTTTGAACAAAAATCTTCTATGGATCGGGGGTTATCATTGTTAGGACCATTAAAGTTTCCTATTGTTATGTAGCTACCGTTATATTCCAATTCGAGGGTGAGAAACCGTCCGTCGCCGTCGGAAAACACTTTACCTGCTGATATACCCGAGGATGGCGGTATCAAAATGCCAACACCTCTGCTATTGTTTTCCCCGTGAGAAAAAAGCCTAAGCCAGCCCATTCTTTTAGCCAAATTTTTTCGTCCAGTTCTGAAGAATGAGTTTCCTGTAAGAGCACAACATCAAAATTTAGCTTATTTAACCACACAAATATTTTACGTCTTTTGTGTATGCCATTAATTACTTGTGCGCGGAGACCATTCACATTTATCGATGCCAGTTTCAAAGTGCATTCACTAAATTCGGGAGCACTCATTTGATGAAACTTTTTAAGAATTCACTATTATTTGCCACTAGCATTGAGTATGAAATACGATTCACGAGATACTCAATTGATCTTTGCCATGTAGACCCGTTTACTGTGAGTTGATTGGCGTATGGTTCACTTATGAAGTGGAAGATTTGATATTCGTTCATTAATATACTAAAGATGTGCAGCAGTGGGGAAAAGCAGTTCATCAAATTCTTTAAGATGTGAGGCAGAATGAATTGACTCATCTTTGCCGTGTTAGCGCTTGTGAGTAAATGCAACCTAGAATGTAGATGTAGATTAAGGCTAGTTTGATGAAAAAAACACATGAAAAGCTACGAATGAGACCTTGGTGTGGCACGGGATGCGCAACGATAAGCCCACAAAGCAAGCCGATTGGAATATTTTATAATACGCGTCAGCGACTCACTCACATACAGCTGCTGCTCCAAAGACGCTGATGAGTTTCTCAACTGAAACCTTCCTTGGTAGAAGCGGTTTCGCAGCTCTAATAATAATTTTTGGGGCTTATCGACGCACCAACTGCCGGTCATATGGCGTGCCAACTCTTTCCTGTTGGAAGGGTTTCTAGCAGCTTGCCTTGTTCAGGGAAGCCGCCGGCCTTGAACCCGGGTCGGCTGCTGGCAGACAGCTCGCTGACCACCCACTACCCCTTTTCGCAGCTCTCTGTCTTTGAAAGCACAGATCACAGTGTAGTTTCCGGGTAAGCGGTGCACTGCCGAGAAGTCTTCCCCAGAGACGGGAATCCCAGGAAAATGCGCCCGCAGGGTCTCTACAGCCTTGCCTCGGATGTCCTCACCGGCCCGCCGCCCTCCAAATTGTTGGCTGGTGAAGATAAGGTTCACTCCTCTTTCGTGCCGTTCCATTTCATCTACTTGATTTTCGAGGGCCACGATAGTTTGTTTAGCTTCCTTCAGACTGCCTTCTAGCACTTCAACCTTCGAGGCATTCTCAAAGAGCTCCCCTTCTAGGATGTCCAACCTCTTCTCATAAGTTTCCAGCTTTGTCTTCAACATGTTTTCCAGTCTGGAAAGACGATCTGTCATTGAAGCCTCAATAGTGTTCTCGATTATTTCTTTTATAAGGCCTAGCGTTTCCATCGTTAAAGATTCTTGGGCCTTCGGTGACTTTCCCTTCGGAGATTTACCTTTTTGTGCCTCTTCTCGTACGCAGAAATCATTTCCGTGATTGATGACTGCCTCTCCCTCTTTCGCTTTCGCTGTTCCTCTCCTGTTTCTGCGTCACTGAAGACCGAGTCTGTGTCACCGGCGGTAGACATTGCACGGCACTGTTACACTGGTACCCTCAATAACAAACCGAATTATCATCTGATCTTTGTCCGCTGGCCTTCACTCCCGCCACTTATCGCTCCGCACCCCAGCCAACACTACCGCTCAGTGGCCCATTCCTGGGTCACCGCAGCGCCGCCGGGCAGGTCCGCTCCCGGCCGCGGTCAAGGCCAGACTGTTGAGCTGGTTATTGATGTCTCCTTAGAAGGTCTGGTGCCCATTTAACTGGTCTGGTGAGCTCTGAGCCGATCTTGTGTTCCCTGAGCTGATATTTTGCTCCTTGAGCTGATCTAGGCCCCTGCTCTTGTTTGGGGGGTAGGAGCTGGTCTGGCCCCCGAGCTGATTGATCTGGTGCCCCGCTGAGCAGATATGTTGCCCTAAATTTAACTAATGCCCCCTGAGTCGATCTGGTGTCTCCTGAGCCATCATTATGCCTTCTGAGCCCATCTCATGTCCTTTGAGCCAGTCTGGTGCCCCCCTGAGCTAGTCTAGTTCCCTGTAACCTGATCTAGGCCTCCTAAGTTGATTATGAAATTGCCTGAGCAGCTCTGGGGCCCTGAGCTGAGCTGGGCCCATCGAGGCTAATGGCCCCTGCTGGTATGGGGCTCTGAGCTAATTATGCTCATGACTTGGTCTAGTATCTCCGAGCTGAACTGGGCCCCGAGCTGGTCGTGGAGCACTGAGCTGATCCCTTGTCCCCTAAGCTGATCTGGTGCTCTAGGGGCCGTTCTGATGTTCCCTGGGCAGCTCTAGGGCTCCCGAACTGATTGAGCCCCAAGTTGGTGATGGAAACCTGAGCTGATAAAGGACTCTTGAGCTGATTCAGTGTCCCTGACTTGATCTGGCCCCGGGCCCCTCAGCTGATCTGGGACTGAAGAGCTGATCTGGGGCCCAAGAGCGGATCTGGGTCCTGGGGGAGGGGAGCACCCTGACTTGGTATGGGCCCTGGGGGCACCTTGGGCTTTTCTGGGCGCTGAGCTTGTGAGAGCTCCTTATGTTGGCTTGAGGCCCCCAAGCTTACTTGGCGCCTTAAATTGGTCTAGGGCTCCTTTTGCTGGTTCAAAGACCTATGAGCCATCTGGCACCCATTGACCTATTCTGATTACCCCATCTCTGGGGGAAACTGAGCTAGTCTAGTCCCTGGGCGAAACATGAGCTGCTCTGGGGGGTGGGGGGGGCTGTGATCCCCATCAGGGGTCCCCTGAGTTAGTCTTGAATAGACAGAGAATAAAAAACAAGGCCAACTCCCATCATCTCGGGGTGGGGGACACTGAGCTAGTCTAGTCCCTGGGGACACAACTGGGGGAAGGGGCAGCTTTTCTGGAGAGCTCTGATCCTCAAGAGGGGCTCCTATCGAGATGATATGTAGATATGTAGGGGATATGATGTCTGAGATGATATGAGATGATATGTGGGGGCCCCTATTGATATGTAGATGGGGAATAATAACACAATGGAAACTCCCTTGTAAAATGGAGCTAACGAGGAATGAGTCATCGCTAAAACTGCTTGTGATGCTTATGCACCCCTGATTATATGAATTGCCTATTTTACAGCTGGATTCTGGGAGGGTGATAGAGGCACGGGCCCCTAAGCTCAGAGCATAGTCCCTAAACCGGATTTATACTAAATCATATAAATGAATAACTAGTTTCTCAAAATTTTCAGCCCTGTCTACCTGTTTACCGTTTTTACTCTTATTGAGACCGAACGATCCTTGAAAATATGGACTTTATAAACACGCTGAAATATATATCCCAAAATATTCCAGAAGCAAAAATTTTACTCTTTCAATTCACGGGATTTTCATGGCTCTTGTGGTAGCCGCGGAGCTTAATCCGCGTTCGACTAGGGCTCACTCGTCATGACAAAACTAGTGGTCACCACAAATGAATTTTCAATTCAATTTATAAAAAATAATTATTGGAGCTTATATAAATAAAAACTGGTTTTTAAACTATTTTCAGCCCAGTCACACCCTCCCCATCCGAACCGTCCGCCTGCTTACCTTTCATTTGCCCCTTCGTTAAGCGATCGTTGAAAATATTGAACTTTATAGACGCGCTAAAAATAGGCATCTCCCCATTCTTCTCTCTCAATGCCACGATGTCACTCTTCCTCCTCCCAAGGCCCTTGTGAGAGGTGCAGCACTTAATTTGCATTCAACCAGGCTTCACTCGGCATTAAATGGAATGTGGTACCTTGGTCGAATCCAGGAACTTAGTGGAATTAGGGGTATATTTAGCCGAAAATTATGAAAACGTCCATGATTTCTCTGAAAATGTTAAAAATGTAGTTCAAGACAAATGACATTTTGAGTACCGGGTTTACGGCATGCTTTACAATTTGGCTATCCCAATTAAAATCACATTATAAAGGTGCCACATTCCCGTTAAAAATTTATGGTAAATTGTACGAGCAAAACCAGTGGGCATAACAAATGAATCTTCGACCCCAATATGTCTTAGTTTGCACATAGTGACAAATATCACTGGATCCCCTGATTTCTATGATGTTAAGTACTTCATGAGATGGCTGACTTGTCTTTAACACGCGCATTGACGGGGGGTCTGAGCCACCTTCGCTTTGACGAGGGGGGGCGGGTACCCGCCCCCCTAAGATCTCGAGAACCACGGTAGGTAGCGAAAAAACGGTAAACGGTAAACGTTGGGTAGCCCATCCACTTCTCCATCGAAAATATTTGGACCATTTTTTTGTCAGGTCATATTTAAGGTCACGAGAGGTCAAAACATGCCGTAATAGGGATAACATGTAAATTAAGTTTTTGGCCATTACATCTGAACAAGTAAAGATAGAGCAAAACAACTTAAACTATATGAATCCTCGCAGCAAGCCGCTTGCTAGGTCAAATCAAGGGTTTGACCTGACCTGAGGTCAGGTCAGGGTCAAATTATATAAATTGCATTTCATTACAACCGCAAAGCCCAGGCGAGCCTAATGCAGCTAAAATAAACGCTCTATCACTATCCGTTACTGAGTTATGCAGTAAAAACAATTTTTCCCATGTATTTCCAAGGGAGAGGTCATGCCTCATACCTGACCTTAGGTCATCGATATCAAAAATACCGGAACATATTTTAGAGAACACGGTGGGCCCAATCTGTGATATGAGTTTCAATGGGATAAGTTCACCCTGCTCCGACTTATGCTATCTTAAACTTCTTTTGAGGTCAGGTCACTTGACCTGTACTAGTGACCTGACCTGAGATGACCTAACCCTAAAACTTTCATAAAAGTTGTTAAAATAATGAGGAAAAAGGTAAGCCAAGTACGGCGTCGCTACGCGCCGCCATTTTTCTGCTGTCTCCGAAAAACCCGAGGGGGGGGCGGGTACCCACCCCCGTCAATGCGCGTGTTAAATCTACCCAAAACAGTTGTGTTTGGCTACTTCCATATGATTTTGGTGGTATTAATTACCTTTTTCCGATTTTAGCCGAGTTTTCTTTCTCCAACAATGCTTGATTTGCATTTTTCTTGGACCAAATGTGCCCAAAAATTGATATAAACTAAGATATCGTAAGTAGCGTTAAAAAGGTGTCCTTTTTCTCCCGGGGTGCCCCTTAAAGGTGGTGTGTCCCCCCATACCAAAGCTCTGGCTGCGCCCCTGCCCCCCCCCTTCCAACGCCCCTGGTCCCTTCCCAGTACAAAATTGGTGGCGGCGCTCCTGGCTTTACCTATATAGCAAAACCAAGGGAGCACAGTACAGGTGAACACCGGCTATGAGTCATAGCTTTAGATGGTCATAGCCTATGACCATCTAAAGCTAGATGCAGTTGCCAAGATAAAATATACGTTCTAAAGTTTAAGCTAAAATATGCATTCTAAAGCTTAAGCTAAAATGAATAGGCTTTAAATCTAAATCTAAAAACAACTCGTATGACACAAAAGGGGAAGCACCCCACAGTAAACGCATTTTTCTGCAACTTCAAGTATATGGAGGGGGCACACATGGAGGCACACTTTGCCAACCTGCTCCTCCCTCCCCAAATTCAAATCCTGGTTACGCCACTGGCTGATATGCAAGAAACTGCCGCGCTGAAGCGCGCGCAACGGCCAATTTCTGCATCTGCGGTTGGAAAAATACCAGTCTGGGCATTCGGCTGAATTCGCCGGCACGCAGTTTCATCCCCCTCATTCTTCCTGGCGATCGCTGAGACGCTGGGCTGGCACGTCTGCGGTCAAAAGAGTCAACACTGACCCCTCTCCTCCCCCGGCCTCCAGGGAGCGCAAACACGCGATGTGAGTGAATCGCACCTTCCAGACGGGTGTCCCCACGACCAGGTACGGGTTTCCTTTGTGTTTCTTGGCGCCATTTCACCCACGGAAGCATGTTTCCACTGCCCGGCCCGCTCATACCTGTTCCGTTTGGTGGCGCGCGACCCTGGGAAGTCGCGCATCAGAGCTAAGGCGACGCGTTGGGAGTTTGAAAAGGACAAGGAAGATTCGACTTGTCTTTGCATTTCCAACTTCGTTGATTCTTATTGCCTTAGATCACTGTGTTAACGCGCTCTCGAGTTTAGCAGTTTTCAGAAACAGGGTTTTATTTGGCTTCGTGGGGCATACCACAATAAGACGACCCAAAAGTGAATGCATCATGCACAACCGATCATTCGTGGTACCTTTCGTTTTTGGTTAGCAAGAGGTTTCAAGAACGCTGAATAAATTTAGAAGGTACTCGAAATTCCCAACAATTTTTCTCTAAAAATATGGCCGCAGGAAGTTTTCATAAGTCACCTTGTATGTGTCACTTTCCGCCATGAGGATTGTAGGCCTCATGAAGACTACATTGGTGCCACGACAACAACACTATCACGACGCCTTACCATGCACATGCAAAAATAAACTGGCCCAGCAGAACACTGGTTACCCAAAAACAAGTCAAAACCTTCATACAAACTTTTGAAAGAAAACACCAACATCAACGACGCAATCACAAACCACTACCGACTTTTCATAAAAAAGCACTTCACATCAACAGATAAAAGCCGCCACTAAATATCCAGAAATACACTAACATTTCCCTGGCACTCTGGGTGTAAGAGAATATGTGTTTATTGCTACACTGAAAAAGTATGTCAGAAATAGGATTTTTCTACGGTGCCAAAATCCACTCTTATTTCCGTGAGTATTTTACACCCGATATTTTTAGATTGAGCAGCGTAAAATGTCATGAACCAGGAATAATACGCCCCCAACCCGTGGGCTGTGAAAATATCAACTACGAAAAAGTAAACCATTTTTAGGATTCTTTCTACGGTACTAAATCTCTTTATAGGTACGGTACCAAACTCCTCTTTCCGGCATTATTCCACAACCCATTTTACACCTCTTTAATGCAAAAATGAATGTGTCTTGAGGGACCATTATTATACCACTGGAGTAAAAATATTTTCAGCTTAACCAGAACAATGTAGGGTAAGGGCGGGTAAGAGTACGCATGAGATAAGAGTACGCAGCAGCTGTTTTGGTTCCTTAGCAATCACTGAGATAGTGGATACCCTGGTATAAACAAGCAAGGTCAGTGCCTAGGTTGCACAAACAAATTCAAAGTGTTCCTGTTCTTTCCGCGGGAGTACAGAGCAAAATAAGGTTCTGGGCACCCTTGATGTAATATTTCTTAACTGAGGTAAAACTTGCAGACCATGGTTCTATTATCGAAAGTATTCTATTACGGTCTGTCATCAGTAAGAAAGCTGATCTGTAGGACCGAGCTGACACTAAAACGCCTGCCAACATGTTTATGAAGACTTTCTTCCCAAGGGAGCATGTCCGGCAAGAGTACGCAGTAGACCGTTGTGCAAGAGTGCGCATGCTTAAGAGATAGGACAATTTAAATTTTGCTCGGGACAGAGTTCGTAATTCATTTTTGGAAAACCAAACGTTGCAACATAGCTCTTGTATATTCAGAACGATATAAAATCATACAATCGCTTAGTTTTGCGACCAAAAAAATCGCGCCATGGCCTGTGCACCTAAAGCACAGCGGGGCATTAATGCGTACTCCAGCCCCCTCTTTTGCGTACTCTTACCGACCCACTCCGGCAAGAGTACGCACGTGACTTTTATTTTTGATGGGCTCGTGGCGAGTTCCTTTCAGAGCCATCGAGTTGAAACATGGACTATACATAGACAATTCTTCAGGCTAAACAACCATATACAATTTTTAGCTGTTAGACATACAGGAGAAAGGTGGAAGCCTTCAGAAAGTTTAAGTGCGTACTCTTGCACGGACTTCCCCTAAACTGGAAGTGAGGGAGTATAAATATATTGTAATGTGAAATTACTGGCGTAGAAAAATATTTGCAAGGTGCAAAATGAACCCGCGCTCAATATTCGATTGCTCCTGAAGAGACCCCAATTAAAAAAAACGACCCAGTTTATTCTCATCGAGCGACTGAGGTCAGTTTATTCTGATTATGCTGATTAATAGGTAATACGCTCTGATAAACTTACACTGCAACGGAGAGTTTAAATCACTTGTTTTTATAATCACTTCTTATCATCTAAATACTTCTAATATGCCTTATAATCTTGAAAAATATTCAAATCGACCTTCAATCGCTACAATAATTTAGTTCCTCTTTGCACAAACATCGCTAGGTTTATGGTTTTTGCCTAAGGCTTCCCTGTTTTACATTTCCAAACTTTTCCTGTTTCATATCCGCTTACCACTGCATCATCACCACTCATCACCGCAGATCACCTCTTTAAGGCGCTTCACAACTTTTTTGACACGTGCACTGGAGGGGGTCTCGCAGGCCAGCCCCCACCTATTTTTCCGAGGTGACCGGAGAACCGCTCATGGTCAAAAACGATAACTTTCCTTACGTGATGACCTGTGTGACCTGTTACTAAATCGGATTTACACAAAGGTCGCCCACTATTGGTTAGCTTATACCCTGAGGCAGGCCATTTTTTAACATGTTAACGGGGGGGGCATTTGCCCCCTAGTCGGCCGAAATGCTCCCCCAGTGCCCAGAAATTGGCCCTCAGTGAAATAGACAGATGACTTAAAATTGACCAAACGCAGACTCACCTAACGAAAATAAGACAGAACACACCCGGATAATTTTACTTTGTTCTATTTCTGGTCCAAAATTGGCAATCCACAACAATTGTGTTATACAATTTCCACCCGTGGCTGTCTACTCCATCGTGCGAAGACGAAACAAAGCGCTTAGTTACGGGAAATCCCGGCAAAACAGCCTCAGTATCAACTAGTCACAACGCTGGAGAAGAACGCTGGCCTACAACCAATCAAACATCCTGCTCTATCCGACCGGAAGCCCACATCCCAGCCAGTACCGTGACATTGCATGATGCTCTCATTTCACAAGCTAGCACTTGTCAGCGCTGAGAGCTCGTCCGTGGATTAGACAGGACACGGTGTAGTCAAAGTGCGTAAGACTGGTTGCTCGTGTGGCGGTATGAAGTGCTTAGCCTTTTTATTTATTACTGTGGTAGTAGCATACATAAGCGTCGCCACCGGCAAAAAAGTGAGGGGGCCAGGCAAACTTTAGCCTTATGCTGACAGCAAACTTTCCACGTTAGTACCAACAACTTTTAGAATTTGGGCTTCTCGTTGCCTTCCGCAGCGGCTGGTTATACCAATTTCCGGTTTACTCCCATTTTGACTAAGATCATGAAATTGTTGTTTAAAAAGTGGGCGAGGGGAGATTGATGATCCCAAACAAATGTTCTGGTTATGTGGATAAAATCATTTTGTGTTTATTTGCTATTTTGGTGAAAATGATATTTTGCCCTTCTTTGGCCCTTTGTCTAACTCGGTTTGACATTTTCTGTTGAAAAAAACTGTCAGCCCTGGGCAGCATCTATAATCTCTAGCCACGGAATAGCACAAAAATTGAGAAACATTTAACACTATCGCGTCTAAGCTTTATTAAACCCCCTCAAAATGGGTCTTGCTCCCCTGAAGACACCATAATGGCCAGCACAAGAAATGCCCCCCCCCCACTGACTTTTCCTTTAAAAGATGTCCTGCCCTGAGGAGCACCCAGTGAAAAATGAGAATATGTTTTTTAATTATAAATTTAAAGAAGGGGTCACAAGGTCACGAGGTCAAAACCTGACATGATGCCAAAGCTTTATTTTTATATGAGCTGTTGTATCTTGTATCCAGTGATATCCATTCAAACTAATTTAGATCTGCCACTTTTAAGATAGAAAATTATTCCTGCTTCAATGTTTGTGTTAGCCCCGAAACTTTCATGGCCTCTATCTAGCGACCTCGTTGACCTGTGGACCTAAAAATGGACCCAAATTGTTCTTTTGTATAGAGATCCTTGGGTTAAAGTTTGGTGGAAATCTGAGAAGTGGGTCATGCTGATTTTTTCGTGCCTACCTGGACGATTTGTCCTGGAATGACCCATCTATATCCCGAGAGTGGCCAACAAAAGCATCGCTACGTTGTGCACCCCCATCCGGGTAGGGGTGGGAGGTTGAAATCCCTCTACTGTTTGTAAACGGGTACATTCGATATCTGTGCTAGGAATGTTATTTGTTATGCTTAATTCAAGTGAAAATATAGGTTTTTATCATTACCTCACCATTGTGGATCCGGGCCTCCTGTAGAAAATCCTTGACGATGCCCTGGGTGCCGGATAAAGATAGGTAGGTATAACAAATATTCATATCAGGTCCATTGAGACAAATTCAACAGCTCTTTGCTATTATGGTTTAGTCTTTGTTTCTTCTCCACGACTAGATAACCTCCAAGCGTCATAACCCCCAACCCTCTGTGGAATGCAGAACTGCAATGCGGTGGTCCAAGCTCAGAACTATAGCGAAAACAGAATGGGACGATTCCACCCACATGTTAACTGTATCAAAGATACCTTCTTCTATCATAGAAACACACTCAAATGAGGCTCAAAAGAATGAAAACATTCATTGAGCGTTGTTAAATTAGCAAATATCTCGTTTTATCTATTAGCATAATTGTTTCACCACAGGAGAATAAAACTATGCTTGAGGCAGTTTGTGAACTTCATAGAAATACTCTGCAGAGTGTTGTGGGAACATGTGCCGACATGTTTTGCTTCGACCAAAAGTTTACCATAGGCCTCCAGTCACTCGGTATTTGGAAAATGTTTACCTCGGGCCTCTAGCCACCTCCACCTTTCACCCCTCGCCTGACGACGGTCTAAGACCGAAACGTTGCTTTTACCTCATCCCATGCTTCTTTTTTTCTTACCTTTACCTGGACGTAGCCTTTTTTGGACTTTTGGGTATGGACGTTTTAGTTTCTGGACTTTGGCGTTTTAGCCTACCAGTCTTTTAGCGCTTTTACTGTCATCTGCATAATCTTTTTAGGGTCCTAGGTCATTCCCACAACACTGCGGCTTATGGCACCCTATCTCCAGCAGGCCTTCCGAGAACTTAGAAATACTCTGCACTGATAAATTTACCACTTTGCATTTTCAGCACGAATGGAACTTCCCCGTGCTAAAATAACCCTGAGATTAAATTACCGCACGCTTGTAATGCTATACTTTTAATTATAAAAGTAAGCTAGTTGTCCGAATATATGTAATAAAAATTCTAGAAAAATGCTTAAAAACAGGGTACCCTTAGGAATAGACAGATTGAAATTATACGCTCGAGTTGTTGTTTTTCAGTGTAAATGTGTTTTTATACCTGAAATGTGTTCGCGAAACTAAAAGTACCTATTCTTAAATAGTATACCGCGGAAAAATGTACGAAATAGTCATTTTTTAGATAAACTTAAAGATTAGCAACTGCGGCACCCAGCTCAACTTTTGTAAACTTGATAAAGATTGCCTAACCCGCACTCCACCGGGGGTCCGGCGCCTCCTTCGCCCCACCGGGAGGCATCGATGCAAATCTCCCCTAACTCGGAAAATATGGAGGTTAGCGCAAAACTGCAAAGTGCATTGGACAGCTCGCGTGAATTTAGTAAGAAACTAATTCATATGATTAAGCGCTCAGGTCAATTTTTTACCTACAGAGGTCAAGTTAGGTCACGATAGACTATTTTCACTAAAATATGCAATGTTTAAGAAAACTGAGCATAACTCTTATGCCATTAAAGTTCTTGAGATCTGGTAAACTACATTTGATAGGAAAATTCCGGACCTTTTTCCGCTATGTGAAACGTAATGCCCTCTCGCCAGTGGTTTGACCTCCTGAGCTCAACTCGTGACCTAATATGACCTGAGGTCACGAAAGGTCAGAAAGTGACCTTGCCGTATACCAAGTGAAAGCCCGGGACGAGACATAGACGAGGATGTTTGATTCCGCACTATAGCTTGATTAGGTCAAAAGTTTTCAAAATACTGTTTTTGACATCTGGTGACCCTGGATGACCTCGGAGAGGTTAATTGGCAAATATGGCCCCTGGGATCCGTGAAGGGGTGTCCAAGAACGCTTTTCTGAGCAATCTGAGCATTTGCAATCGTTTTTGGGAATTTTAGATCATAAGACAGCTTTTCCCCATACTTTTTCAATTGGAGAGGTCGCCTCGTGCCCTGACCTCAGATCATAAATAAAAAATCCCGGATATGCACCTTTTAGACCCTGGTAGGGTCATGAAGTGTTGGAAGTTCCAAATCAATCGACTAAGAAATGTAGCTCTTATAGAGCTCAAAATTCGAAGTGAGGTGACCTTGGTTGACCTCGCCTGGTGACCTGACCTTGGGTGACTTTGGGTAAAAAATTTCAGAGATGGTGGGCAAATGATGGGGTGATAAGTAGAGCCCTGAACTGCGATGCTGCGTCTCGTTGTTTTTTTCTGTTATCCCGAAAAATCCTAAGGGGGCATCGATGGCCCCGGTGGAGCGAGGGTTAAATTATAACTGAAACGCGTCGGTAGAGATGGAATTTAAATGAATATCACGTAATTATTAGATAGAATACCAGATTCAACTAAAAAGGCAGTTAATCATATTCCAAAACTTAACCAGAAACTCTCAAAAGACCAATTGGGCATCACGTCAAAAGAGCATCACATCTATGCTCGTTGACTCTCAGTCGAACCGTTCACTTGGCTTCTCCCGCATATTTACAGCACTTCTTCTTCTCATTGCACAAGTTACAGGTGGCTAGGTACACTATTTCGAGGGTGGTGCAGTACCCCTTCTAACCGGATTTACAAGCATTCCAAGTTTTTGTACTTGTAGGGCACTGGGTCGCTGAGATATCTAAGATCGTAAGAGGTTTCTTTTACGGTGTTTTTACATTGACAAGTTGTACGAATGTAGAGTTTTGATTTCTTAACTAGGGAGTTTAATTTTGCTCAAAGAGGTTCAACTATATAGGGGAGCACTAAATATCCATTTGCTGAGTTACTACGTCGCTGGTGTCGTTGACCGTTGGCCAGTCGTTGTCGGTCGTAATTCAATTCTTGAAGTAGTCGTTCCGTGAGCTTCTTTGGGTATCCGTTTCTTTGTAGTTGATCTTGTATTTTCTTGATGGAGTTGGTTTGAGCGTTCTTGTGGGATGGTAGCTTGATGGTTCGTCGGAATTCGCTTCGTATTGCGGCTTTCTTTGTCGACAATGGCAGGGCTCATGTATAGTGCATGAAAATACCCGAATGGTAAGGTTTGATGTAGAGTTCTGTCGAGTACTTTCCACTGGTGTCAACCTATATAAGGGGGTCTAAAAACGGTATGCTTCCTGATGCATGGGTATCTTTCAAAAAAGTTGATGTGTCGATATTGTGAGTTCGGATAGTTCAGGAAGTCCAGGAGCTGTTGGTAAGATCCAGTGCAAATTCCGGCGTCATCAATGCACCTGGCGTATAGGGGAAGTCAGTGCAAGAGTACGCACTTAACTTTCTAAAGGCTGTCACTTTTTTCCTATAAGTCTTGCAGTTAAAAGTTTTATGTGGTTGTTTAGCCTGAAGAATTTTCTATGCATGGTCCATGTTTCAATTCGATGTCGTTGAAGGGAACTCGCTACGAGCCCATCAAAAATAAAAAGTCACATGCGTGCTCTTGCCGGAGTGAGTCGGTAAGAGTATGCAAGTGAGGTGGCTGGAGTACGCATTGATGCCCCGCTGTGCTTTAGGTGCATAGGCCATGTCGGGAAGTTTTCTGTCGTCAAACTAGGCGATTGTATGATTTTATATCCTTCTGAATATACAAGAACTATGTTGCAACGTTTGGTTTTCCAAATATGAATTACGGACTCTGTTCCCAGCGAAAATTAATTTTTCCTATCTCTTAAGCATGCGCACTCTTGCCCAATGGTCTACTGCGTACTCTTACCGGACATGCTCCTTTGGGAAGAAAGCCTTCATAAACATGTTGGCAGGCGTTTTAGCGTGAGCTCCGGTCCTGGAGAACACTCCTGGCTCAGCTTTCTTACTGATGACAGACCGTAATACAATACTTAAGATAATAGAAGCATAGTCTACAAGTTTACCCAGTTAAGAAATATTACTTCAAGGGTGCCCAGAAACTTATTTTGCTCTGTACTCTCGTGGAAAGAACAGGAGCACGTTGAATTTGGGGTGTGCAGCCTAGGCACTGACCTTGCTTTTTATGTCAGGGTATCCACCATCTCAGTGGTTGCTAAGTAACCAAAACAACTGCTGCGTACTCTTATCTCCTGCGTACTCTTACCCACCCTTACCCTAGGTCCGGTTTGAGAGACGCGTTTTCCAAGGCATATCGTTCGAGTTTGTGCATGAAGATTATTGCTATTGCTGGAGCCACATTCAGTCAGTGCTGACCAGAGATGGCCTACGTTACGTTACGAAATTGTTTTTGCGTAGCTGCAGCTCTGGAAATGAAATGTATACATTTTTAAACATTTTTTTATAATTTTTTTAAATGTATTACATTCGCTTAGTTACGCTATAGCGTAACTGAGCAAATTCCGTAGCGTATTTAGCAAATTCCGTAAAATTTAACGTATCGTAGCGTACTAAGAAAAAAATCACGTCATATACCTTATATAACTTCTCGTGATCTTGATCGCGGTACTAAGGATTATTGGTAACGATTTGCTTTAATTCGGAAATTGAAATAGAAGCAGGGGCGCCGCCACGGAATTTTCACAGGGGGACGGACCCGAGCTGGTGCTAACCGGGGAGACGAATTTTGAGCATATTTGGTACCTGACAGCATTAATGACTATTAACCCAAAAAAATTTGGGGTGGACGTCCCCCCTGGTTGGCCAACAGGGGGAGATGCGTCCCCCGTCCCCCCCCGCTTTCGGCGCCCATGAATAGAGGTGTTAATATTTGAAAATTAACGACCGAACTATTTCTTTAAAATTACAAATTTAAACAATTTCACGAGAAATGCATCAAATCGCTGTCAACTGAGATCGGGAATTTTTGGTGGGTAGCAGTTGGGCCTGTACAAATTAGAAATCGGTTGATTTCGGCATACGCGTCCGAAAAGGGGGCCAGGGGCCCTGGCCACCCATCCCCACTTTTTGGCCAAACATTTCCTAATCTCAGTCGAAATGAGATAAAACCGGACGTTCTTAAACCGAGCCGCTGCGGAAGGCAACGAGGAGCTCAAATTCGAACAGTTTTGGTCCTGAAGTTGAAAGTTTTTGTCAGCATCAGGTTGAAGTTTGGCTGGCCCCCCACTTTTTTGCCGGTGGCGAAACATGGATTTCGATTTATAAATTTGTCTTTTCAACTGGTGAAAAGAATTCCCGGCCATTGATCACACAGATCAGTCACTTCAAAAGAACTGTATTTATCAAAATGCAACTGATGACAAAGCGCGTGAAACCGGCGACCGGAAAATGCCTACGCGCTCTGTCTTCCTGAATGTGCACTTAGGGCACTTTCGGTACAGGATATTCAGTTTGCAAGAAAATAAACATTTTATTTAAAGGGACATTGTCGCAAAAATTTTTATTGGCTAGATCAAAAGGTTACAAAAAGTTGTTTCAGAAGTCATATTCTCATTTTTGCAAATTCAGGCTCAAAATGCCTCAAAATCGGCCTCAAAGTCAACATTTATAGACGACTTTACCGAGTCCTTATGGTAACGATAAAGTGACGTAGTCCCGGCTATAGCTATCAATCTATATATGAAAGAATGTCAAAAATTTCTTTTAAAGCAGTTCAGTAGCTAAAACCTATAACATCAAAAATTATTCTATAAAAATAAATTTCCAAAACGCTTTTGAAAGAGAAATATAGGACTTTAAAGAAATACTATCAACCAATCAGAAGCCCAGTCCTTATAGGATCTGGTCACGTGGGCTTATCTTACATCAATGTGATGTCATTACGGCTCTCGCTGAGTTATCGATATCTACCATTTCAAAGGCCGCGGCAAACACGGAGATATGAATACAAATTCTATAAGACTTATTAGCGCTTCGGCCAGGCCCGATCACCCTAAAGATTATAATTAATAATTGTTCGTTGTTGCATGATTGCATTGCAGCGACAATGATACAATAAAAAGATACGGGTAGCGCGATCCAGAAGAGTCTCTTTTGAGGCATAACGAAAGTTTTTGGTGGTTTTACGGACGAGGAGATAGTCGCCGCTCCGGTCTCGTGATCAACATATTAATATCGTCGGTTATCTGTACGTAAAATATTTAGAGCCTTTGATGTGGCAAATTAAGATTTTCTTCGAGGTAAAAAATGTATGAGTGAAAAGTTAATGAAACAATTTCATTGTTTGCCATCCATCGTTTCTGGCCACGAATGCTTATGGAGGTTTTGTGTAGTGAGTGTAGTGAGTTAGGTAGTCAGGCACTAATCCTATCAAATATGGGCAATGCATTTAATGTTTCTGTTCTGCATTAATTAGGTTCACGAAGTTTCCAGAAAGCAAATTGTATGCTTAATTGATAACTATTCATTTTGGCACACTATTATAGCTGTGGTCTTATTCCGTCTGTCAACACCAATCAGCGAGCAGCATTGAGTCTATGTCACATGACTATAGCCTCTCCCTGAGAGCAAATCTTAGAACCAATCTTAGATTTACAGGCTGTCAACCTGCTGTGGTGCTGCTGGAAAAACAGTAACAGCGCAACAGTGGTAGCATACTATTTTGTGATTGGTAGATAAGTATTCTGGTTCATTTTTGTTTGATAAGCAGTAGCACATACTAGAGGCAGTTGTGGCACTGATATTTCTTTTCTAGAGAGGTTCGAGGGCCTGCGGACAAGACTGTGCTGATGGAACAAGGCTTATGAGTAGTGTCAATGCCAAAAATCCTTCTTTTATTGTTGCACAGGTCAACTTGTGTACCAAAATGGGTGAAAATGATTGGTGATGGCAATTTTCCAAGGATTGTTTAGGCATATTATTTTTGAATGTCCCATATTCCCTCTCTTTTTGGTCTAACTTTATATTTACAATATCTGTGCACTCTAGTAAAAGTCTATATCAAGCCTGTAATTTGAATTACAAATTTCTACCTGTTACAAATATGTAAATGAGGAATAACAGCCTGATGCTCATATTATATAAAACTTGTTCGAAAGTTAACAGTCAATATATTTCACCCATGGGGCATGATCACGACAGCGAATGGACAGGTGGCAGAATTTTATAACATTTGAAAATTTAGAATTATGATACACACGCGTGGTTGCCTAATAAACTTTCAATTCTTACTATAACTTGTACATACATTTCCATTCCGAGCTTTTATATATATATATATATATATATAAAGTAGCATTCAATTATTCTCACATTCTCCGTACATTCATTTCTAGATATAAACAGCTCACATACATTTCAACTTATAGTTACAAATTTATACAACTTGCCTATTATGATGATGACTATTGGTATTGCATGGGCTTCAGGAGGGTCCAGGAGGATGACATTATGTTTAGCTGGGGTTTATTTTTCCGAATTTCAATAGATTCGCTGATTTTAACCTCTGCAACATCTTTGCAGAGCCTAAGAATTTTAATGTTTAGTTTAGTGTGGTCTATATTAGTAATTTGAGGATGCTCGTTTTTGAAATATATACTAGTTTTGTTATAAAACTTGTTCGAAAGTTAACAGTCAATATATTTCAAGTTTTCATATATTTCTAGTTTTGTTTTTTGCGTCTCTGAGATGTTCCATGTATCTTTCTCTGATCATGCGCTTACTTTCACCAATGTAAATTTTGGAGCGGAGTTGACAAGTAATTTCATAAACGGAGTTCCGTTGGTGGCATCCACCTTCCAGTCCCGCCATGCAGCAGAAGCAGCGTCTGTTGCCGGCGGGACATGGAGGTGGGTCTAGGCCGATCTAGTAATTTTGTTAGCTAACGTTTTCCCGCTTAACCATGTGATCTGGAACGGTAGTTTTGAAGTTTTTACGGCATAGGATACTTTATGGGAAAGCTCATCGTCTATGAAGGGTAGCCTAATGTAAGTGCGTTCATCTGTTTTTGGACGGGTTAGCTTCGTAATGTTCTCTCGGAACAGTCTAGTTTTAGTTCGCTGGATCAAATTGTTAGGATACCCGTTCATTTTAAAGATATTTTCAATTTTGAGCAGACCACGTTTTTGAGCTTCTTTGTCTGATCCAACCCTTTTAGCTCGGAGTAGCTGGGAATACAGAATTGACTTTTTTGTTTGAATGGAATGAGCCGAATTGTAGGGGAGGATTATTGGAGCTGCCATCGGCTTGATATATAACTCCGTACAATATTTGCCATTAGGATGAATAGTGAGCGTTGTATCAAGGAATGCTAAGCTATTACTCTCCGATTGGTCCGTTCGTTCGATGGAAAATTTTAGGGATGGATGAAAGCTGTTAATGGACTGATAAAATGAATCTAGAAGCTTAGAGCCATGACACCAAATTCCAAGTATATCATCAATATATCTTATGTAGATAAGGGGTTGATGGTCGAGTGAGGCAAGGAAAAGAGATTCCACTGCGTCCATAAAAACAATGGCGATCGGTGGGGCTATTCTACTTCCCATTGCTATACCTGTCTTTTGTCGGTAGAACTGTTGTTCTAGGAGCCAACAGATCATATCACAACTGCTAGTTTTTGTTCCGGCGCACATAGAAAACACATACACCTACCTTTCGAAAATCAAAGCCAAATTTCCACAGGGAATGCCCAAAGGCACTATTGCTTTCACTGTCGATGTAACTAATCTTTACGGAAACATACCCATTCATGAGGCGATCTCAGCAACAATGAACCTAATGAAAAAACACCAAAACCAAATAAACTTCTTTGGACTAGAACTACATGACATTGATAAACTTCTGCATCATTGCTTACAGAACAACTATCTCAGATTTGGCCAACAGTTCTACCGACAAAAGACAGGTATAGCAATGGGAAGTAGAATAGCCCCACCGATCGCCATTGTTTTTATGGACGCAGTGGAATCTCTTTTCCTTGCCTCACTCGACCATCAACCCCTTATCTACATAAGATATTATATTATATAAGATAAGATATTATATACATAAGATATATATATTATATACATAAGATATTATATTATATACATAAGATACAAGTATAGATGGTATACTTGGAATTTGGTGTCATGGCTCTAAGCTTCTAGATTCATTTTATCAGTCCATTAACAGCTTTCATCCATCCCTAAAATTTTCCATCGAACGAACGGACCAATCGGAGAGTAATAGCTTAGCATTCCTTGATACAACGCTCACTATTCATCCTAATGGCAAATATTGTACGGAGTTATATATCAAGCCGATGGCAGCTCCAATAATCCTCCCCTACAATTCGGCTCATTCCATTCAAACAAAAAAGTCAATTCTGTATTCCCAGCTACTCCGAGCTAAAAGGGTTGGATCAGACAAAGAAGCTCAAAAACGTGGTCTGCTCAAAATTGAAAATATCTTTAAAATGAACGGGTATCCTAACAATTTGATCCAGCGAACTAAAACTAGACTGTTCCGAGAGAACATTACGAAGCTAACCCGTCCAAAAACAGATGAACGCACTTACATTAGGCTACCCTTCATAGACGATGAGCTTTCCCATAAAGTATCCCATGCCGTAAAAACTTCAAAACTACCGTTCCAGATCACATGGTTAAGCGGGAAAACGTTAGCTAACAAAATTACTAGATCGGCCCTAGACCCACCTCCATGTCCCGCCGGCAACAGACGCTGCTTCTGCTGCATGGCGGGACTGGAAGGTGGATGCCACCAACGGAACTCCGTTTATGAAATTACTTGTCAACTCTGCTCCAAAATTTACATTGGTGAAAGTAAGCGTATGATCAGAGAAAGATACATGGAACATCTCAGAGACGCAAAAAACAAAACTAGAAATATATGAAAACTTGAAATATATTGACTGTTAACTTTCGAACAAGTTTTATAACAAAACTAGTATATATTTCAAAAACGAGCATCCTCAAATTACTAATATAGACCACACTAAACTAAACATTAAAATTCTTAGGCTCTGCAAAGATGTTGCAGAGGTTAAAATCAGCGAATCTATTGAAATTCGGAAAAATAAACCCCAGCTAAACATAATGTCATCCTCCTGGACCCTCCTGAAGCCCATGCAATACCAATAGTCATCATCATAATAGGCAAGTTGTATAAATTTGTAACTATAAGTTGAAATGTATGTGAGCTGTTTATATCTAGAAATGAATGTACGGAGAATGTGAGAATAATTGAATGCTACTTTATATATATATATATATATATATATATATATATATATATATATATATATATATATAAAAGCTCGGAATGGAAATGTATGTACAAGTTATAGTAAGAATTGAAAGTGTATTAGGCAACCACGCGTGTGTATCATAATTCTAAATTTTCAAATGTTATAAAATTCTGCCACCTGTCCATTCGCTGTCGTGATCATGCCCCATGGGTGAAATATATTGACTGTTAACTTTCGAACAAGTTTTATATAATATGAGCATCAGGCTGTTATTCCTCATTTACATATTTATCATCATGCTCAAAATAGCTCTCCAAGACATCATTTTCTGTTACAAATACTAGCTCTGCACAATGTGCGCATGCTAGTGTATTTGCTGCTTAGTTTACCTTCTTTAAAGTATGAAAATGTTTTTGGTAATTTCACAGATTGCAACAGATTTTTCCATTTATTTTGGTACCATGCAGTACATAATAATTGATGTACTCTTATCCACTTCTCGGATCAAGTTACTCATATTTCAAGTGCTACTGTTTGTTTCCAGACATGAAAGTGGTTCTGGCATGAATTCATCCATCTGCCCTCTGAAAATGCCCATCTGCATGCTTTTTATAATTAATATTAAAAATAAACAGAAGGAAAACTAGGATAAGATGTATTATGATTTGAAACACTAGGAGTGTACCCAATACAACAATATAATTGTGAACAAAGAGTATGGATAGCCATATAGGAATGATAGGAGGGCAGTCTTGGGTGATGCAATTTTTGTGTTTTCCTGGAGGAATATGTGAAAGATTCGGCTGCTCACTTCAAAGAGAAAAATTGTCTACTAGAAAACCTGTCTTTTGTAGCTGCTGTGTATCATCAAACTATCATCTCAATCAGTGGACCAGCTTGTGTATGATCATTTTGTTTGTTACTATGAATGGGATGAACCCAATCAGACCGGTTCTCCCATAGACCTGAAATTTGAAATATTTGTTTTCTATTGTGGTCCAGTTTGGAAAAATGTATTATAATTGATAAAAAAATCATGATTTTGCATGGTTCCACCCGACCCCTCCACAAACCCATGATCTAGACTGTAGATCGTCTTTCGGGGCGTCTTTGGTCTTGAATATATATATATATATATTTTTAATATTTTTTGTATATGTTTAAAACAAGATGCAGTGATATCTTGTTTGCTTTCATTGTGGGCTTGTGATATTTTATTTGTACCCTTTATTTGGTCCCATCTGTTCCTGCTGTGAATATGTCTTCTAATTTAAGAAGAGCCTACCCCAGAAAGCTGAATGCAAAACAGAAATAATCAGGTGCTGCCCCTCGACAGTGACTATCGCCAAGTACGCCTGCTGTGGAAGACAAGCTTCAGAGGACGAGCAATGGAATCCTAGAGTTGGCAGAGTACCACAGCTAGCAGTTTTCTGCATTGAACACGAACCTGCCTGAGTGCACCTCGATCGTCTGCCTGTGTGCCCGCAGTATACGTTCATGTGTGAGCGTAAGTGGTATTTATCGCCGTATATCAAGGCCCATCCTCTGAGGATCTCAGTAAAACATGCCATTAAAAGTACTTTTTAGCTTCAAGGTAAAGAAAACTAGTAATGCAAAAGGTCTTTATAGTAAAAAATCAAGTTGTCAGATTTTGTTGGTGGTCGTACGTGTAAAAGTCGGCGAAAATAATAAGTGACACCTTTTGGCTCAGACTATTGCGGTGTACATTTTATCAAATCGTGTAGCACTTATTGTGGACAGATGCAAAATCTGTTATGCTTTTGATGTACACTCAGTATTTGGTTCGCCCCCACCCTTCTTAGAGTGCACTACAAGGACTGGAAGCTAGAAGCCGCATACCCACTGGTGGGTTCAGGGAAAAATGTACTTTCCTCCCAAACTCTACGATTTTCGCCGATCTTTAAAAATGTTTATTCACGATTTTGGACCCTGTCCTCCCCCCCACAAAAACATTGGCCTGGATTCGTCACTGACATACTGAGTTATATCCTCTAGTTCACGTTGCACTCGGAAGATTGCTCTTTGGGGACTCGCAGACCTGATTGTTGCACGCGTTTCTCACCTGCCGAGGGTCATCACTCGCTTGTAATTTCCTGGTAGGTTATATTTTCTCATGTTTTTGAGAGTCTGAAACTAAGCCTCATCGATCAACTGATATCTGTTGGTTTTTAAAAGTAGATGAATTTTGCATTGCGTAGCCGAGGAGCATGATTATAAATTGGTAAGATGTTTCATGGCTTTGCCTCTCGAATTCTTGATGCATAATGAAGCCTGTGATCACACTGTGATCACATATTCGGGCACAGCCCCTCGTCAGAATCCTTATAATACAATAAGCGAAAACTTGTGGTCATAGTGTGACCAAGGCTTGAAATTTAGATCTGATATGGAACTCGAATGCTGGAATAATGTAGTTCAGCACTGGAATATTCGAATATTGGAGCTCGATTCGAGGTTATCCTAGCACTCTGACTAAACATTTATGTGTTCACCTGTTATATTATGATAATTGTGGTGAAGGGATGTACCTGAATATTTATCAGTGTGTCAGCCCCATTTTGCAACCATGATTCGAGGAGGCTGGTCATGAATTATCTTATCAACGTAGATAATCTAATAAACAATCTAATAAAAATAACGGTTAATATACATTTTATATAATAAAATGATGTTATATGAAGTGCTTCTGCGATTGTTTGTTCTATTATGAGAAAGTACCGTTTCTGAACTCCGAAGTATTAAAAATAAAAGCTTATCATTTTCATAAACAAATGTCATTCATGAGGCCAGCAGCTTGCTTGTCTTAAAGCCGCAATGCGTCTTCTTAGGTTTAGACTCCGTCACTACCAATGTTTAGATTAATTGTAGAATCCTTTTTATTCAATACGAACTGTTCCAGGCAAGAATTGTGAGGTATATTTTCTTGATGCGCCCGGATCAGAAACTAACTCAACTTGAAGTCAAAAACAATGTATTCTTAAATCTTGTATATCTATTTACAAAAAATTGGAAAGAGCTGCCACCACGGACAGAGAAGTGAGGTGGCCAGACTGGCCAGTCCATCTCCAACCTGCAACACACAACAAACGTTCCCCCCTGAAACAACAAGTGATCAGGTTTTGGTTTGTGGTGCGTTCCACACTTGGTGGCTGCACATATTTTTGTTAGTTCATCCAAGGATCGTGGTGGCTGCTTTTTGGTTCCCCAGTTCTGACGCATATCAAGAGTTATTCTTCCTTATCACATTCAGCTATTCTCCGGTTCTCTAGACTACGTGTTTTTATATTCTCCGGGGACCAAAGGATTAAAATTATATCAAAGATTTAGATGTCCACGGACACATTTAATCTAATTGATTGATTGAGTTTTCCGGCCATACGGGGGGGCGCCCTTGCAGGCGCCCCAACCGCCGCAGGAACATCGCCAGCCGTCGCGGGTCCGCCAGCGCCTCCCGGATGGGCGGGTTGTCTTGTCCAAATATGTCCCAGCGCAGGTCAGTGCCCGCAGGGCTCTGGCTCAGAAGGTGGTGGAGGGCCTCGTCCTCTCCGTCGTCGCATTCCCGGCACGTGGCTTCCGGGTCCAGGCCGATCCTCTTTCGGTAGCTGCACAGGAGAAGGGAGTGGCCAATGCACAAGCGCCCCACCTCCACACTCTCCTGCCGTGAAAGGCCCAGACGGTCTTTCAGGGTGGTCCGTCCTGGGACACCGCCACATTTAATCTCGAACACGTTTTATCTCGTACGGATTAACGTTTTATATCGTTGTTTTACCAGATTAACACGCGCATTGACGGGGCTCTGAGCCACCTTCGCTTTGACGGGGGGGAGCGGGTACCCTCCCCTAAAATCTCGAGAACCACGGTAGGTAGTGAAAAATGTTAAAAGGCGTTGGGTGCGCATACGCTTCTCCATCGAAATATTTTAACCATTTTGTCAGGTCACTTCAATCGGATGAGTTCACTTTGTTCCGGCTTATGTTATCTTAAACTTTTTTGAGGTCACATCACTTGACCTGTACTGGTGACCTGACCTGAGATGACCTAACCTGAAAATTTTGACAAAAATGCCACCCCCGTGGCGCAGCTGGCAAAGGCGCCACGCTTGGGTGTGGAGGGCCCCTGGATCAAGGCTGACCTGTGGCAGCCTTTTCCGCGGCCGCCTCCTACCCAGGAGATAGCGGTACACTGGGGAGTGCGCGCCGCAGCAGTGGAATCAACGCCGTGCCAGCCGGCGTCCCTGTTTGTGGGCGCACGGGCCTGATCGGCCTTTAAACTGATCCACCGGTCTGGTCTCCCGCCCGCGGCCCTCATGTGAGGGCTCGGCCTGTGCCGGGTGCTGCGGCTTGGGGAGACCGGAGCAGCCTATGGTCCGCCGAGTGCGGTGCTGCTGTCCCGTTAGGGTGTCGGCAAATGGAAACTTCCGCTCTGTACATAGTGTGAGTGCGCTGTATGAATGAGACTAAGCTACTAACACAAAAATGTTCCCAGGAAGGGAACGCAAAAATATTTTAAAAAATTGACAAAAGTTGTAAAAATGATGAGAGAAGGTATGCCAAGTACGGCGGCGCTACGCGCCGCCGTTTTTATATTCTATCCGAAAAACCAGACGGGGGTGGGTACCCTCCTCCCGTCAATGCGCATGTTAAAACGATTAATTAATCTCGAGACACATTAATCTCGGGATTAACACATTTAATCTCAAAGAGCCACCCTTGCTTTTTTATTGGGTCGGTTTCTGGTTCCTGGTTTGCACCAAAACCGGTCAGGCTTCAAGAATGGCCTTCAGCAAAGGACACAAAAGACATTTTCGAATGGCAAACAGCGTGTCCCGGTGGTCAGAAAACAGGGGAAATGGTCTCCAACAGAGGTAAATCCGACGGACTGAGAACCATTAAAGGGAGCTGGAGACAAGCCGGTCCCAGTTTGGTACGCCGGTCAGATAAGAAAAATATTTGAGGCTAATATTCCCCTTCCCTCAACTACCCGGACGGAGGGATAACCAGAAGAAATTGTCCTTAGAATAGCTACTTCATCCCATAGGAGGATCCAGGAGGGCAAAGGGTCCCCCCTCTCTGATCGACTCTCGGTGAATCCTAAAATGTTGCGTCCCATCCCCTTCCCCCAGGATGCGAAAATCGGCGCACACCGATAGGACTTAGCGTCCATCTGATAGGTTTTGCCGGTCAAAAGTGGCGCCCCCCTGGTCCGGATGGTGCCCTCCCCGGAAGTTACCCCCTCCCCCTCCCCGATCGGCAATCATGGATCTGACTATGCTTCATCCATTAGTAGGCATGAACAATCAAGAAAATCAAATATTTTTACAGTAAAATCTTCCGCTACCTAGATTCGAACCCGTATTACCCGTGTGAGAGTCGGGAATGGAGGCCACTATACCAGCCCCGCAGTGCGACACCTGACCGAGTTTAAAACTTTCCTGACTAGTTTTCTCAAGCCGAATGTTTTGGACAAAGTAATGTAATTTGTGTATTTTGAAGGCTTAATGAAAATAAATTGAATACCAATACAGCATAAAAATATTTTCTACGGCAAAAAAAACATTTCTAGAACTTAAAACTTTGATTGATAGAATAGAGGTGAAGAGCAGGTTACAGCCTATTATTGATATTGTTAACGAATTTGAATAATTGTTAAGTGGCCTCCAAAAATTTAGCTGAAGATAAAGAAATGATTGGCGGTACCGGAATCAGGATTTTTCAAATATTAAGAAACCACAATAAAAATTTTTGCGACAATGTCCCTTTAATTTCATAGTACAGCTTCTACTTGCTTTGAATGGGTGAACAAAATGTTGATATCGTTGTACAATATATTTTTCCCGTAACCGTAGCTAAAATACCGTAATTCCGTAGTCGAAGAAATATAGCGTAGCGTAATTCTGTAGCGTAGTTTTGGCCCAAATCGAATCGTAACGTAGCGTAATTCGTTAACCTACCGTAGCGTAGGCCATCTCTGGTGCTGATATAATTATAATTTCGAGAACCAAACAGGAACTAATATTGTTGGTCATAATTGGTCACGGGCCAATATTTTATGTACCGTGAGTGTTGGTTTATCCAGGAGACATTCAGGGAAAGGGAATGTTCCCCTCCCGCGGTCAACACTTGGCGCCCATGGAATGACCGCAGCATTGCCCTAAAAGGTCGACAATGCCCCCTAAAGTGTCGCTTCCACCCATTCCCCAGGATTCGAATTTTGGCGCCCCCGCGATATGTTTTGCTGCCGCCCAAAATTGGCACACCCCCATATGTCGTGGTCCAGGTCGAAAATGCGCTGAATATAAACTTTCATCCGCCTATGCAATGAAAATAAACTTAGCTATTAAGTTCTATTATTTTTGTAACATCACCAATAGCGTCTGAATTCGAAACCTTTAAAACGCAATATCATCAATTCGGCTTATAAAATCAACGGAAACATTTTGGAGAACGTTTCTTTCATAAAAGATTTGGGAATCATTCTTGACCAAAAGCTTACCTTTTCCGACCATATCAACTCGATGGTTTCCAAAGCAAACAGATCACTCGGTTTATTAATCATAACCTTCCAGACGGCCTCCGCTAGATGTAAGCTGAATTAGAAGGCCACCGTGGCGGCTTTTAATGCTATTTTCCGGTCAGTTTTAGAGTATTGTTCATTGGTTGGGGCTGGAGCCGCAAAATACCATCTGGACCGTGTAGAAAAAATCCAGCACAAGTTTTTGCTGTGGCTTGCGAACCATATTGACCCACCCAGCCCACCATTAGATTACGAGGAATTGACGAGGTTTTGTGATGTTCGTACTTTACTGGCAAGGCGTGTACAACATGACATCTTATTCACAAGCAAGGTTTTTCAAGGTCTCATCGTATCATCTCATCTTTTGGAATGTTTCCCGCTTCATTTACCATTAGGGTCGTTAAAAAACTATTTTTACTCTTCAGACTCGAACCCACTTTTTTACCATTATATATTCAATTCTGATTTCAATGAGCCATATTCCAAGCATCTACGACAACAGGAGAGATCGCCTCAAAACGGTTAAAGATTTCATGTTTCCAGCGCGATTGGCCTCCTGGCGTTGCAGTCTCCTCTTGTTAAATTGGCATGAAAGGGGTGCATAAGCTACCAGTAAAGACAGCGTGACATGTGCGTGCGTATAAGAGCGGTAGATGGGATTTAACATGCAGGCATTTACTTGTCAGATGTATTTGCACCGCAATACAAATACATGTTATTCCACAAAAGACCTGAAATTAAATTATTCAGCAGCCTAGTACTCTAAATCCCGACAGAACAGGAATGCCTTCCGGAGGCGAACCTTTCTCTAGTAACTATCGCTGGAGAACGTCGTGAGGCAGGTGCTTCCCCCTATTCTCCTGCGAACTATTCAAGAGCTCTGATACTGCTAGAAGAAGACCCTGCTGCATATTTTTTACCCTTTTGATGGCTCACGAAATCTTTCACTAGCTTCACACCATGCTGTGGGATCGTTCACGACAGTAAGTTCTGGAATACCCTGAAACAGGGGAAGCTATAGCAGTCACCAGCTTCTCAACGGAGCCATTTCATGTTAGAATCTTTCAGATTTAGGCGCTCGAATACCAGCCAGCTTTCAGGAATGAAAAATCGGCAGAGACTAGGTACCGAGCCGAGCTCTTCGTAGCCTCTGTCGGAAACTTTAGCCTACCCAACTAAAAGGTGGATGGTTTTGCTGTTTAGGCCAGACGCTGTGTCACTGCCTTTTTACCTCCAGCATTGTGATTATTATTTGCGAGGCAGATTATAACTTTCTGGTCACAGATAACAGATGCGTTTGCACATTGACTTCAGCGCCTCTACACAATACCGGAGCATTTTTATTGGAAGACCTATCACGGAACGTTCCTGGATCATCAGGCCCGACTAGTGCTTTGGTTCTGGAAAACATGCCAGCTCTGTTTTCCTTGAGCAGATAATCACGAATTGCACAAGCTGGTTTACGTGTGGCTGTCAGGAGAGGTTGCCTCCAACAAATGGCTGTTTAGAAGACCCGGAGCCCACCAGCGAGCCATATTCATGGAATATAGGACATTTATGGCACAAAGTGCGTGCTATTACTGAGTCAGATTCCGTTCATCCTTCCAGAAGATACTTAAAGACTGAATAGTATAATTTTTGGGGTTAAACAACGCATCAACTGTTCAGGTCATATGGCATCAGAGGCGAGAGGGAGAGAATTAACCTGGGCTAGAGCAGGGCGCCAGATTCTGCCTCTGCGTGGGCTCGAACCCACGACACCCAGTCTCTGCCTGCTGAACACTGGTCGTCCCACTCACTTTACCCTGCCTTCTGGATCGCTCTCGGCTATAGACCTCTCTGTCTGCTCACCTTCACTCTTTACCCAGCTCACCTGGTGCACCCTTGAAGACCTCCATGGGAGTGACCACTTTCCAATAAACATCCGTTCAGCCCGGTCGGCTGCACCGCTGGTTCTGCCATCCCGGTGGAACCTCCGAAGGGCTGACTGGGAGGGCTTCCGGGGCGCATGTGGCCCCTTGGATGTAAGTGCTGAGGGTTCGGCAACGGCAGCAGTAAAGCATTTTAATGACATGATTCTTTCAGCAGCCAAACGTTTTATCCCAATGACTTCCGGCAAACCCAAACGAACTCCTGTCCCCTGGTGGAACCACGAATGCCGACAAGCGATTTTAGAAAGGAAACGGGCTTACAGAGTACTTAAAAGACACACAACGACGCCTAACATAATAACGTTTAGGCGCGCGAGAGCGTTGGCGCGACGTATAGTTGTTAACTCTAAAAGGAGATGGTGGGTGGCATATGTCAATACAATCAACCGTTTTACTCCATCTACACAGGTCTGGTCTCGTATTCAAAGTATACAAGGAAAGCATCGATCAACACCTGCCACAGTATTAGAGGAAAACGGCGTCAAAATTAGCAATCCACAGGCAGTGGCTGACCGTATGGCTGCAGCATTCGAGGCAAGATGTAGCAGGGAGTCCCAGGATCTCGAGTTTGTTCGCTTTCGGGAGCGAGAAGAGAGAACACCGATTAATTTTGGTAACGACAGTTCGGCTGCATACAACATTCCTTTTTCAATGCGTGAACTCCGGGCTGCACTAAACAATACAAAAAACGTATCTCCGGGACCTGACACAATTACCTACGAGATGTTGCGGCACGCCCCTGACTGCTCTCTTGTATCACTGCTTGACATATTTAACTATATATGGACGCAGGATGACTTCCCAGACCAGTGGCGCGAGGCCACCATAATACCAATCCTCAAGCCAGGAAAGCCAGGAGTGTCTCCTGATGACTTTCGCCCGATATCTCTCACCTCCTGTGTGTGTAAGCTGCTTGAAAGAATGGTTAATACTAGGCTCGTGTGGTTCTTGGAGACCAATCAACTGCTTTCGAACGTCCAGTGTGGTTTTCGCCGAGGCAGAAGTACTGTCGACCATCTTCTTTCTCTCGATGCTGATATCCGTAAAGGCTTCTCTGAAAAACAACACACAATAGCTATTTTCTACGACGTAAAGCAGGCCTATGATTCGGTATGGAGGCATGGCATCCTGAAAAAGGTGTTCGGATTGGGCATACGGGGTCATATGGGCTGGTTTCTCTCAAATTTCTTGCGAAGCCGTCGGTTTAGATTCAGGATAGGTAGCGTGCAGTCAGAGGAGCGAGCGCAGGGAAGCGGAACGGCCCAAGGTAGCGTGATCTCTGTGACCATGTTCGCTATCGCAATCAACGACATATCACATAACCTACCACGTAATATCAACACAGCTTTATTCGTAGACGATTTCAGCATGTGGGTAACGGCGTCGTCCACAGCCGCTGCAGAAAGGCAGCTACAGCTCGGACTCACAAAGTTGCAGCGGTGGAGCTCCAAAAATGGTCTACGATTCTCAACGACAAAAACGAAATGTATACATTTTTGCCGCCGACGCAGTCCGTGTGATGATCCCACATTAACTATGTATGGAGAAAGAATCCAGGTAGTCGCACATGCACGGTTCCTGGGCCTGACTTTGACTCTAAGTTGACTTATATAAACCACTTTAAGGTTGTAAGGGAAAGGTGCTTCAAGGATCTGAACATTCTGAAGGTTATAACTAAGTTAACCCTCGCCCCACGGGGGGCCATCGATGGCCCCCTAAGGTTTTTCCGGGATAGCAGAAAACGACGAGGCGCAGCACCGCGGTTGAGGGCTCTACCTCTCACTGCATCATTTTCCCATCATCCCTGAAATTTTTACCCCGGGTCACCCAAGGTCAGGTCACCAGACGAGGTCAACCAAGGTCACCTCGCTTCACTTTAGAGCTCTGTAAGAGCTACATTTCAAAGTCGATCGATTTGAAACTTCCTACACTTCATGACCCCTCCAGGGTCTACAAGGTGTATATCCGGGATTTTTCGATTTCGTGCCCTGAGGTCAGGTCACGAGGCGACCTCTCCCATTGGAAAAGCATGGGGAAAAGCTATTTCATGATATAAAAGCCACAAAAATGATTGCAAATACTCAGACTGCTCAGAACAACGTTTTTGGACACCCTTTCACGGATCCCAGGGGTCATATTTGCCCTTTGACTTTTCCAAGGTCATCCAAGGTCACCGGAGGTCAAAAACAGTATTTTGACAATAACTTTTGACCTAATTGAGCTAGAGCGATGAAACAAACACCATCGTGTTTGTCTTGTCACTGGCTTTCATTTGATATACGGCAAGGTCACTTTTTGACCTTTCGTGACCTCAGGTCATATTAGGTCACGAGGTGACCTCTGGCGGTCAAACCACTGGCGGGAGGTCTTTACGTTCCACATAGCGGAAAACGTACAGGCAATTTGCTATCAAATGTACTTTACCAGGCCTCAATAGCTCTAATGACATAAGAGTTATGCCCAGTTTGCTTAATCATTGCATATTTGAGTGAAAATAGCCGATCTTGACCTAATTTGACCTCTGGAGGTCAAACCATTGACCTGAGCACTAAAACATGCGAAGTAATTTCTACTGAATTCACGCGAGCTTTCTATTGCACTTTGCAGATTTGCGCTAACGCCCATATTTTCGGAGTTAGAGGGGGCCATCGATGGCCCCCGGTGGGGCGAAGGTGGCGCGGACCCCCGGTGGGGCGCGGGTTAAAGTATGGCGCAGACAGAAAAACACTTTTGATGTTGTACCGATCGCTAATCCGATCAAAAATTGAATATGGCTGCATGGTATACGATTCAGCCACGGAGACAGCAAAATCTATGCTAAATACCATACATCACCATGCCATTCGAATTATCATCGGTGCATTCCGCACATCGCCTACCGCCAGCATACTCGTCGAGGCAAACGAGATGCCGTTAGACTTGCGACGTCGTGTCCTTGCGATGAAATACGCTCTAAAAAATAAAACAGTCTCCAAACCATCCAACATACAGTAAGCTATTCTCTGATGACATCAGACACTCGGAAGAAAATCTATCCCGAAACAGACACCCTGGTCTCAGAATTGGAGCGTGGCTGAGGGAAGCAAGAGTTGACTGTGAACAGGTTGAGACTTTCCAAAATCCCTTATTAGAAACATGGACTCTCCCAGAGCCTCAGGTGGACACCAGTTTGCTTGTTAAGACCAAGAATCTGCCGCCTGTTGCGATCCGGCAGATTTTCTGGGAACACGTAAATGACATGTATTCAGGTTTTGAGATATATTATACAGACGGATCTAAGACGGAGAGCGGTGTCGGATGTGCGTAGGTAAGTGATGGAATTGAACAACGTTATACACTCCCTGTGACAGCATCAGTTTTTACTGCTGAACTTTACGCTATCTTCCGAGTTTTAGACCAGGTGTTACGGTCGAGGAGACGCAAATACGTTGTATTTACTGACTCACTGTCGTCTTTGCAAGCACTAACATCATTTGATTTTCACCCCTCATCGTCATATATTCTGGAACTTATTCGGAATAAGATGCACAGAGCACACTGCCAACAAAAACAATTAACACTGGCATGGGTGCCCAGCCACGTGGGAGTGCCTGGCAATGAGCAATGTGACACTGCGACGAAGGATGCGTCACGGGGTATCGTGCCGTCAGGAATAAAAGTGCCTTACTCTGACTGTTTCCCTGCCATCAGGCAGTATGCATTCGAGTCTTGGCAACGGAGATGGGACAATGATCCCAAGGGCTCCAAATTGCGCCTTATGAAGCCCAGGATCGGCGCGTGGTCATCGGCCAATGCCAGGTGCAGAACGGACGAGGTTGTTTTAGCCAGATTGCGTATAGGACACACACACTCCACTCACTCGTTCCTTCTGAGAGGAGAGGAGCCACCGGAGTGCCCGCGATGTGGGGAACACCTCTCTGTTAAGCATGTTCTCACTGACTGCCGGGACTTTGAGATTGAGAGGAGGGCTCACTTCCCCGCAGATTTTTCACTCGGGTCCCTTATTGGTGAGTCGCCGTCAGTCGATGTGGCAACAATATCGGCTTTTTTAAAGAGTATCGCATTCAATGTCATTTATTCACCCTCGTAGTTTTTTTCTCACTTCATTTATGTAGCAGACACACACAAATGGTAACACCACAGGGTTAGTACTTTTTACGTATAAACCTCCTTTTTATTAGCACCTGACCTGTTGCAGCCCTCACAGTACTTCATTTAATGTTATGGGCGCCATATGACCCAGCTGTCGGTGCGCCCAAAAACCCCAACAATGATGATGACACGACACCCAGCACATAATTAATGCCATTGGCCGAGCCGGGCGGGAGTGCTAACCGACTGAGCCACTCAGACCCCGAAAGAGTTAGCGGCTTTCCTTGTAAGTGGTTCTAAACCATGTATTTGGGTTCCTCCGTCGCGGATAGTCAGCTTTAGAGCCTTCTATGAGCCGCAAAGCTATCCATAAAATGCAGTGTAGTGCTTTCATTAAGTTAATATAGAAATCGCCCTGAATGTGCTAAAGTCAATTTTCTATCAGCTGTGGTATCTGTGCACAGAAATTTATATTCTGTCCCGCTGGTGAGAACAACCATCTTGGAGGTAAGGAGCCAGTCGCACAACAATTGGCCAAAACAGCAAACAATTCACATTTGACTAGCGTAAGCTTAAGATAGAGGAGGCCGATAGAGGCTATGAAGAGCTCGGTGAATGCTCGGTACTAATCCTCAGCCAGTTTGTCACTCGTGACAGCTGGCCATGGTATTCGAGAGCCTTAATCTGAAAGATTCTAACATGAAATGGCTCCGTTAAGAAGCTGGTGACTGCTATAGCTTCTCCTGTTTCAGGTTATTCCAGAGCTTACTGTCGTCAACGGTCCCACAGAACGTGGTGTAAAGCTGGTGGAAGATTTCGTAAGCCATCCAAAGGGTAAAAAATACGCAGCAGGGTCTTCTTCTGGCAGTATCAGAGCTCTTAAATAGTTCGCAGGATAATAGGGAGAAGCACCTGCCCCAACGACCTTCTCCAACGAATGTTGCCAGAGAAAGGTTCGCCTCCGGAAGGCATTCCTGTGCTGTCCGGATTTAGAGTACTATGGTGCTGAACAATTTAATTTCAGGTCTTTTGTGGAATAACATGTATTTGTATTGCGCTGCAAATACAGCTGACAAGTAAATGCCTGCATGTTAAATCTCATCTACCGCTCTTAAACGCACGCACATGCCACGCTGTCTTTACTGGTAGGTTATGCACCCTTTCATCACAATTCAACAGGGGGAGACTGCAACGCCGGGCGGCCAATCGCGCCTAAAACATGAAATCTTTAACCGTTTTGAGGTGATGTTTCCCGTTGTCGTAGATGCTTGGAATGTGGCTCATTGAAATCAAAATTGAATATATAATGGGAAAAAATGGGTTCAAGTATGAAAAGTAAAAAAAATGTTTTTTTAACCGACCCTAATGTACCATCCTTAACTTTCAGGAATGCTAATGCAACTTTCTTAGATGTGCCTTTTGGTCGAGTGAACACGGTACAATCGTGTGTGTTTGTGCGGGCTCCTCGTGTTGTAAACAATTGTTTAGCTTTCTCACCAACTTGCGATATTTTTACGGATCCTATTGGACGACTTAAGAAGTGTATCGCCTCTTTTACGACACCTAAATCAGCTATTATAGGTCAGTGACCTGGTCGATTGTCTGCGCTTGTTGTGTTTTGAAATGTTTTTTTGGCGCGTTTTAGGAGCAGACTGTTAGTAATTATGCGTTTTATCCTCCATTGACTTCACCTATAATTGGGTATGTGCCTGTTGGTGATTAATACATACACAGATACAGACCCGACGGGTACCATGCACACAACGAAAGTATGAGCTCCGTCTCAGCAAGCATGAGTTTGCGCTCAATTCATACTTTGTCGAAAAAGCGAATCGCTATGTGAGCAGGTAAGAGAGCTCGCGGTTACGCGCTGCCTCGCAGCGTTTCCACCCCTCTCGCGTCGCGAACCGGAGGCGCGCTGCCGGGGCCAGCGCCTCCCCTCCGCGCTCGACCGCGCCTCGGGCGTTTGGGCGGGGGACGGACCCGACCTTTTGTATGGCCGCATTCCATTAGCGTTAGCCAAGGCCCGTTTTAGCGAGGCAGTCAGTGGCAAGTAGAAACTGGTCGAGGTGGAACTGTGGTGAGGAGCCCGTAAATTGGAAAATATGTTCTGCCGGTTGCATAGCTAAAACCTGTCCGAGGCCGAAATTGGATTATTGACTGTGTAAGGTAGGACTTAAGACAACATATAGTGCAGACATGACACGAGAAGTTGCCACCCTCGTCAAACATCGAGCTCTTCTGGTGCACGGCACCTCCGGTGTGAGTGAGTACCTATTCGAGTGGCATTCAAATAACCCATCCAGTGTTCCTTGATTTGACTGGTTGAATTTGTGTTTGCTTGCAGTGGATTTGAACAGTGCTAAATGTGCATTTGAAAACTATGCATTGTGTTTATTAGGCCGTCGTAACTCCCCCTCCCCTCCTTATCCCTCTATAACTACAAATGGAGCCAAACCTTAACACGCCATTCGAAAGTATCCCAGGGGTGTAATAATCTCTCTTCTCTCTCTCTCTCTCTCTCTCTCTCTCTCTCTCTCTTCGAGCACTCCAATCCTAATTTGAGCACCCCAATCCTAATTTGAGCACCCCAATCCTGTTTTGAGCACCCCCAATATACGTGTCACCCCCCGGCGGAGCATTGCTGCCTTGATTCATGCCGCCCCTTTTACAACGGTGGCGCTGATTCATGCCGCCCCCGGAGCATTTCACCTTCTTTCACGTCACCTTTACAGCATTTTCACGTCACCTTTACACTGATTCTTACCGCCTATAGTACATAGCTATTGTCTCCCGGCTCATCACTGCCGCCCTCAACTTATGAACATGGGTGGAAATCCCGGGAGGTTGGGGGGTTCAGGACCCCCTGGATTTTGGGTCTCCCATTGGCTTTGTATAGGGCTTGCATTGCCGTCCCAGCGCTAACCCAACCAGGACCCCCCTGGATCGAGAAGAGATCCCCAGCCATGCTTATGACCTTTGTTTTGTTCCCTGTCGCCGGGGCCAATCACCGTCGCGCCCAGCTTATCACCTCCACCCTATGGTTTGTGCCGTCCCTAATCTGTAACTATCGCCCCCGGCTCATCACTGCCGTCCTCGACTTATTACTCTGTCCTGATTCGTGTCACCCCTGACTCATCACTTCCGCCTTGATTCTTGCCACCCCTGTGTGTTAGGAAAAAGGGTGTTCGCGCACAAATACAGGACATGTACAGGTACGATGAAGTTGTGATATTCATTTATGTTTACAGAAAAAAACACACGTTACTTGTAAAGCTCTCGGTGAGTTTTCCCATAGTTTTTTGGTTCCGTTTCACTTTCCATGCACTCTGCCATTCCGAAGGTAAAATTTAACCCCCAGAAAACTGATATGCTTCAATCGTGGTTGAATTTGCAACTCGAACTGGATTCATTTAAGACCTTTATGCAGCTTTAGGATCACGCCTAAAAAGAAAACAGGCTTGGCAAAGCTGTAGAATAGCTGCCCACCATGAAATTAAAATGTTCTCTGTGCGGTAAAAGGCCCAAAAAATCATTCATAGCAGATTTGGCGCAACAAAGAGTGCCACTCCCGCAGCTCTGCCATCCCTATGGGTTGCCGCCTCCCACGGGCTGAGCACCCCTAAATATATTGGAAAATTACAGTCCTGAGAGTTACTGCTTCTGTTAGACGCCACCATGCTGGGACGAATACTAAAGCACAGTCATATCACACACACTCGGGGTTTTCCTGATCCACTTGGTAGTGCATGTATGTACGTGTCAAATTTAATACGGTGTTTCGTAACTTTGCGAAAAATCAGAAAAATTTTACACTTCATTTCACTGAATACCCGCCGCGGTGGGCCTCCTAGCCACCTTCGCCCTGGTGGGGGGTTCAAACATGCCCCTCGAACTAGGCTCATATGCGGAATAGCGAAAAAACGCGACGCTGTTGGGTAGCTCATACAAATTAATGAAGAAACTACATCGGTCACTTTTTGGCTCAGGTCAATATTGAGGCTATGACAGGTGAAAGAAAGTGGAATTTTGAGCCGAGTTTTTCGGCTCTAGCGTCTGACAGAGTTGAGCTGGAACCATTTTTAGGCACCATTCGCTTCCTCGTGTCATGGAGAATCGAATGATGTACAGTCTGTTGCGAAAGTATCGTTCCGTTCCAGGGGTGTCCGACCAGGCGGAAACATGAAGTTTGGGAACCACATGTCTGAGGGCGTGGCCTGTTCGGCTGGTCGACCTCCCCAGCGGTTAGCGGGTCGGACCGATGAGGCTGGGGTCAGCCGGGGAGGGTGGGGTGACCCAATGCTTTCACTTTCAGTCGTGGAAACTCCTGTATTTGAGCCTCCCCGACAGAGGCGAAGCACCATAATGGTAATTTCTCGGTTCCGCTGCGGTGGGCCACCAAGTATCCCTCCCCACTATTGAGAGCTGAACCCCAAATACCATTGGAGGCAGGTCCGTGTGTTTTAGGGTAGTATTACTGCCAGGAGGTGGAGGGGGAGCAGAGGTCACATTACTGCCAGAAAGTTGGCAGGAGTGGGGAAAACATGGTTGTCGGGGTTGCAGAATGGGCAAATACAGGATTTTTTATGGGACGACGCATGATTGAAAGCGGGTCGCCATCTGAGCCAGAAGGGGGAGGGGTGATACACCAAAACCTATCGTGGGGTTCTCATTTGCATCCTGACGGAAAGAGTAAACGGGTGGCAAACGAAAGTTTATCATGGCGCCACTGACATTTTAGGAGAAGCCGCGACCATTAAGGGGCGTCGAGGCTCAATCTAGGGAAGGGAGCAAGTGCCCTCACTTGCCTTCCCTGAATTCACCCATGAGGTGCAAGGGATGCAGAACTCAAACTAATTAATGACTGATGAGCCAGCCCCTCAACATGATCGGTCTCTTGACACTTTGCAGCACCATCTTACCTATGATAGGGACGTCACAGTGGTTACAGCGGATTGTTGTATCTTAACTGTTCCGAAACATCGATTTCAATAATATTTTGGGATGCCAGCGCTTCTCTTGAAATTACTTTCTGGCCCACTCCAGCGTCCAACGCCAGATTCCGTCACCGCGAGTGTCCTCGATCAGTCGGAGGTACTGGCGGCAGAGTCACGTGACCTCCAAACGGGTCGCCTGTCCGGACTAGTGGGGTGGCGGCAGCGTGCGGAGCCGTGGTGTAGTGGGTAGGGTGTTACGCTCTCTTACAGAGCATGCTGGTTCGAACCCGGGTTGGCTGTGCATAGCTTGGCAGTTTTTTCCAAAACTGAATACTGATGCCAACCTATCAAATGATGCTTCTAGGAGCAAACATGTTTAGCTTTCCACACATTGTCATGTCGGAGACGACCCTCGCCGTTACGTGACCTGAGGGGGTGGAGCTGGGCTGACATCGGAATGCGGGCAATGTAACCTTGTGACCTAGCGAAGGGGTAGCAGATGTCACGCAGCGCATCGTTCAGGGGCGATAGTTGAGACCCTATTGCATTGTGATAGCGCCTTTGCATACGTTTAGGGATGCGCGACTTTAAAAAGATTTGATGCCAAATTTAGCACGTTTGTGAAACCTTTGTTCAAAATTATCCGAGCTCCATTTTGCACATTCAAGGGCCGTATTTCGGGCGAGCATGAAGCCACCCCGGCGCCATATGCAGCACCGCGTCCAGGCTAAGATCAGCGGAAGGCCTGGCCTTTCCGCCATCGTCATCATTAGCGTATGTGCCGCGTTATATCTAACTGGGGGACCTGTCTTTCATACTTTTATCTTGTATGTTTTCCCACCGTTGTCTCTGTATGCTGCCGCCCCTGCTGCCACGGAGCTGAGTGGTCTGCGGAGACGACCCTCACTGTCACGTGACCTGAACACAAAGCTGAATGGACTGCGGAGACGACCCTCGCTGTCGCGTGACCTGAGCGGGTGGTGCCGGCGCAAGCTGAGCCGGCATCGGATTGCGGAGAATGTGATCTTGTGACCCGGCGATGAGGTAGCAGGTGCTAGGAAGCGCGCCGTTTAGGGGTGATCGGAGAGCCAATTGCACAGTTACTGTACCATTGTATAGCTGGGGACGCGCGAATGTAAGGCACGTTAATTCCTCAACACGGGGCGTGCTGTATTGTCTTTCAAACTGCTGCCCATTTGTGCTGTGGTTTGTCTGCGAGAGGAGCCGTACTGAGCATAGGCGTAGGACCCGGGGGGCCAGGGGGCCCACTGGCCCCCCCACTTTTCTGTGATGGTCCCCCGCAACGGAGGTAAGAATATTAACAACTGTAATATCAAGCGAGAAACTCAAACTGACCCGATAGCTTGCCCCGGAACCCCGTTAAACTTACCTGTGCCCCTAAACTAAGTTGAGGTCATATGAGTTTATTTTAAGGCCCCTGAGCTTCTCGGGGCCCCTGAACTGGCCTCTGATACCATAAGAGCTAATCTGGGCTCTTTGAGCTGAACTGAGCGCCCCGGAGATGGTTTGGGCAGCATGAACTGTTCTAGGATGCCTAAACTGAGCTAGGAGCCGTAACCTTGAACAGGGCCCCGTGAGTTGGCCAAAACCTATATCCACCGACCTGGGGGCCCCTGAGCTGAGCTGGGACCGTAAAGTTAATATTGTCCTTTGAGCTAATCTGGATCCCCTGTGATGCACAGAAGACCCTAAACTTATCTGAGGCCCCTGCACAGGAATAGGGCCCCTGCTTTGAAATTGGGTTATAAGCTTTAATTGAAACCGTGGACTGTTCTGAAACCCCAAATATGCCGGCAAGGGGCCCCTGGATGATCCAGGCCCTTAAGCTTATCTGGTCATCAGAGCTAAAATGGGCCTCTGTGTTGAACTGAGGGCCCCTGAGATGGTCTGGGACCCCTATAAGGCTTTACAGCCACTGACCTGGCGGCCGTGAGCTTGGATGGGTCCCTTGAGATGTTCTGACAGTGGTGTAGCTAGGGGAGGGGGGTCCCTGGGGTCCGCGGACCCCCTTGGGCCGACCTTATGCACTAAAAACACAAAAATTGATCTCGGGGGCCCCTGAGCTTGGTCTCGGTGGGGGGGGCCTCCCGAGCTTGGTCTCAGGAGGCCCCCGATAATCGGTATCGAGGGCTCCAGAGTACCGAATATTGATCTTGGGGGACCCCTGCGCTCAGTCTCAGGGGGTCCCGAGCTTGGCCTCAGGGCCCCCGAGCTTGGTCTCAGGGCCCCTCCTCCCCGAGCTCGGTCTCACGGGCCTTTTGATTTTGGTCTCAGGGGCCCCCGAGCTTGGTCTCAGGGGCCCCGAGCTTGGTCTCGGGGGGCCCTGATCTTGGTCTCAGAGGGCCACCGAGCTTGGTCTCAGCGCCCCCCGAGCTTTGTCTCAGGGGCCCCGAGCTCGGTGTCAGGGGCCCTCCGAGCTTGGTCTCAGGGAACGCCTGAGCTTGGTCTCAGGGGCCCCCTGAGCTCGGACTCACAAACCTTTCGATCTTGGTCTCACGGGCCTTTCGATTTTGGTCTCAGGGTGCCCCAGAGCTTGGTCTCAGGGCCCCCGAGCGTGGTCTCAGGGGACCCCTGAACTTGGACTCAGGGGCCCCGAGCTTGGTCTCACGGGTCTTCCGAGCTTCGTCTCAGGGGGCCCCCGATCATCGGTATCGAGGGCTCTGGAATACCGAATATTGATCTCGGGGGGCCCGTGAGCTTGGTCTCAGGGGCCCCGAGCTTGGTCTCAGGAGGGCAAGCTTGGTCTCATGGGCCTTTTGATGTTTGGTCTCACGGGCCTTTCGATCTTGGTCTCACGGGTCTCGAGCTTGGTCTCAAGGAACCCCCTAGCTTGGTGTCAGGGGCCCTCGAGCTTGGTCTCAGGGAGCATCCGAGCTTGGTCTCAGGGTCCCCTCGAGCTTGGTCTCAGGGGCCCCCGAGCTTGGTCTCAGGGGTTCAGGATCCCCTCGGGGTGCCCCCGACTATTGATATCGAGGGACTCATGAGTGAAGCACGAGCATTGGCCTTATGAGACCCAGAGTTTGGTCCCAGGGGCCCCCAGACCTGGGTTCAGGACCCCTGAGCATCGGCATCGAGGAGCTCCAGAGTACCAAGCATTAGTCTCGGGGGGGGCTCGAAATATTGATCTTGAGGATCCCGGAACATCGGTGTCGAGTTACTCCTGAGAAAAGCGCGAGCATGGGTCTAAGGGTGCCCCTGAGCCTGATCTAAGTGGGACCCCGAGCTTGGTCTTAGGACCCCCGGGCATCAGTATCAAGGGGCTCCGGAGTATTGGTATAGGGGGAGCAATTATTTTAGGGGCCTCCAAATGGTGATTTCAGAGGGCCCCCGAAAGTGTGGATGCAGTGGTGTAGCCAAGGGGGCCCTAGGCGTCCTCAGACCCCCACCCCTTGGGCCAATCTGAACCACTGCAAAGGATTCTCTGATCACCTGGCCCCCAGAGTTAGTCTCAGGGGCCCCTGAAGATTCGTTCTCAGGGCGTCCCGAGTCGGCCTCACGGCCCCCGCCCTGAGAGTCGGTCTCAAGGCCCCCCGAAAGTAGATTTCGAGGGCCCCTGAGGGTTGGTATCAGGGGCCCCGGGAGTCTGTCTCAGAGGAGGGGGGCCGAGCTAGTCTCAGCCCCCCCCAGAGAGTGGTTCTCAGGGCCCTGCAACAGTCTATTTCAGGGGGCCCCTGAGAGTCAGTCTCAGAGAACCCCAAGAGTCGGTCAAGGGGACCCCAAGAGTCTGTCTTAGGGGACCCCGAGATTCGGTCTCGGGGTCCCCCTGAGAGTCTGTCTCAAAGAACCACAAGAGTGAGTCTCAGAGCACCCCAAGAGTCGGTCTCAGGGGGCCTTCATAGTCTCACGGGTTTCTCTCTCAGGAGTCAATATTTAGTTTCAGGTGGCTCCGAGAGTTAATCCGGGGGTCCGAGAGTTAGTCCAATTTGATCTGCAGAGTGCTGGTTTCAGGGGGCCCCAGAGGGGTAATTTTGGGAGCCCTCGAGATTTAGCCTCAGGCTGTGCCCCCCCGAGTTTTGGTATAAGCGGCCCCAAGAGTCAATCTCAGGGAGCACCCAAAAGTTAGTCTCAGAGGGCTCCCGGTTGTCAGTCTCAGAGACATCCGAGAGTTAATCTCAGGGTTCTGAGAGTAATTTGCAGAGGTGCTCCCGATTTTTGGTTTCATGGGCCCGGAGTTAGCCTTAGGCCCGCGAGAGCTAATCTGGAGCCTCCGAGAGTCAGTCTCAGGAACGCCAAAGACACAGTCTCAGAGGTGATTCCACCCCCCCCCGGGTGTTTGTCTCAGGGGTGCCCTAGAGTAAGTCTCAGCGGGCTGTCGGAAGTCATTCCCAGCCCCCTCCCCCACCCCAAAGACATTCTCAGGGGACCCCAATAGCTAATCTGGATGGTCACGATAGTCAGTCTCAGCCCCTCCCCCCTCCAGAGCAAATCTGGGGGGCCCAATAATTAGTCTCAGAGGTGCTGCCGATAACTAATCTCAGGAGCCCCGAGAGATTCTCAGGGGCCCCCAGTTTTGATCAACAGGCGCCGTGAATCACTCTCAGGGACCCCTTGAGATATAATCGGGAGGGCGGCCGAAAATTATCTTTGTGAGTGCCGCCAAGTGTTGGTGTTAGGTGGCTCCAGAGCTCAAATAAAAATTTTCAAAATCATATGCCTCGGAAAAAAATGTACCTACCCCTATTGCGTACGAAAAAGGGACAAATTGAAACATGTCGATCAGGCACCATTATCGAAGGAAAGGCAAAAATTAATATAATTTTATCATAAGAGCAAATCAAACAGGGCTAGTCAATTTTTAATCGAGTAGCTTAACACCAATAAATTCATTCCTAAATATTCTGAAATAAACAAATTTCCAATATTTTCGTAGGAAACCAGACAAACTAGGGTAATGACAGAAATTAATGAGCATAATCCCAAAAAGAAAAATAGGTATGCAAGGTTGAAAATAACAAAAGCAGAGTGAGCCAAAGCGATAGATATCTTGGGCGCCTTTTGTCTTGGTAATTTGCTCGTTTACAAGATAGCAAGGGTAAGAAAGTAAATGGATCTCAGCAGGATCTGTCGACGGAATAGAGGTTATGTAACGTTCAGTACACACTCCCATATCCCTTGTATCTTTATTCGTTTTTTTCGTTTCTTTGGAAATTTCCTGATTAAAGAGTTCATGGATTCGACACCGGGAAATAATTGCTAATCATTTCCCGTAGATCATTTCTTCGTACTCAAAACGACTGACCTCCAATAACTTCATGTCTGATTACCCGAGTGAATTGAGGTAGACTCAGGTTTAACATCATGCATGCATCAACATTGAACTTCCCGAAATATGGCTCAAACCTGTTATTATAGCCACGCTACCATATAAGTTATGGGCCATCCTTAATATTTGGTGACCTTAGTTTACCAACACTTGGTCGGATTGAAAAACCAAGCTATAAACAAAATAAGAATGAATGCTTAAAAGCCATAACAAAATTTCCTTCGTGTGAATGTTATAATGTTAAAATACTATACAAAAGATATAGGAGATGGGCCCGGTTGCTAAGGGAACCCCGGCCTGGGGCCCCCGACGGTAGTCGGACCCCTCCTTGGCCGAATCCTGGCTACGCTACTGTGTTCTGTGACTCTACATCAGTCACCCTGGGACCCCCTAAGCCTAGCTGGGGCCCTGAGCTAATCTGGGTACAGCTGTGCTTAACTGGGACCTTTGATCTGGTATGGGGGCCCTGAACTCTTCTAGGGTCCCTGGGCTAAGTTGGGGCCGTGAGCTTGAATGGAGCCCCTGAGCTGGTGTGAGAGGAGACGCCATATCAGCCGATCTGGGCCCCTGAGCTGAGCTGGCCTGTACTGAACAAGAGCCCTGAGCTGGTCTGGGGCCTCTGAACTGTTCTAGCATCATTGAGCTAAGCTGGGATCCGTGAGCTTGAAGTCCCTTGAGCTGTTTTGAGACCCTACATAAGTCGACCTGGGGACCTCCGAGCTGAACCGGGCCCCTAAGCTAATCTGGCACCCTGTGCGAATCTGAAGCTCCCCTGTGATGAGCTTCTATCGGTGCTGTGCTTATGTAGGGTCCCTTGATAAGCTGGTCCCAAAGCTAATGCACTGGTCTGGGCTCTTGAGCTGACTGATCTGGTTTCCTGAGCCATGGTCTGGACTTTGGGGCCCTCCAAGATAATTTGGCGGCCTCTGGGCGGCATAGGCATAGGAACCGGGGTGAGGGGGATACTGCCCCCCCCTTTTGAGGTGGGCCCCCGCAACGAATATACAAATATCAGCAACTGTAATATAGAACAAGAAACCCAAACGGCCCCGATAGCTTGTCTGGGAACGTTCAAGTTCGGTAGTACGCTGCCTGCAAGCCCCTGGAGGAGGAGTGCTTCGTAACAAAGCCAAGGAACCTACTACCCGAGTGTTTCCAAATGAGTCCCGAGAACTGGGCCCAATCAAACTCCATTCCATATCAATCCCAACACAAAATATGAATCGGACACGGACACTGCACTAAATGCCGAGCAACAGTCGTCCCTGAGCCATCGAAAGGCGCGACGTCTTTCGATGCCAGGGTTATATGGCGTCGCCAACTCTTTCCCTGTTGGAGGGGTTTCTTTGGAGTCAAATTGCTCCTTGCACAAGGAATCTGCCGTGCCTTAAACCCGAGTTGGTCGCGTGGAAAGCAGGGTTGCGAACCACCATAACACCATGCCCACACCTCCTCGGCATTACAAAGCTGGCCATCAAGTACCAACATTGCACTTGCAGTCATGCTGGAACTCTGCATTTTAGCCATCGAAATATAGCTAGGCGTATTTATTTGGATCAGCCTTTACCTAAATCAATCTCTAATGATGGAAAGAATAGATCAGTAATAACCTACATAAATGTTCCCATTTTCGTCATTAAATAAGCAAATACAAGTTGATTAGGCATAGCGGAGTGAGGCTATTTGGTATCAAAGCATTGTCTGTAGTTTTCTGAGCAGTTCTTAATTTTGTAAATGTAATGAAAAGGGCCTAAGCATCTGTAAATATAAAAAACGCGCTCGTGGTAAAAAATGATTGAAATCCTCACAAAAAGCTTAAAAATGTATTTCGTATTTGAAAAGGGTCTAGGTAAAAAACAAAAATTGTTTTTTTTGGCGTTTTACTATTATTTATTACATCATAATAGGTACAACTCGAAATCATAGGGAAAAATTTAATTTCTCAATTTTCCATACATTGTCATCCTTGTGTGCATGCATGCCTTATTACACTAAACGAGCTATCTAAAATTTTTTTAAAATTATAGGCCCCCGTGGACTGGGGCCCCCCTTGAGGTGGGCCCCCTCTAAGGTTGGCCCCCCACTTTTCAAACCGTTCCTACGCCCCTGGTACTGAGCGTGCCCTTGACTAACTCGGGCAGGTGCATGCTACTGGGTTTGTTGCGTCCATACAGAAGAGGTCGGGATTAATAGAGACGGATAGAGATCGATAAGCGTGGTGATCAGTGGTGATAGATGAAAAGACAATAAAAAATTAACAACGGGAGAAACCGATGGGTGACATCGGAGGTTTTAAGAAGCATTCACAAATGTAATCGCAATTCAAATTGGCTAAGAAGAGTGACAGGGGGAAGGCTGGGAAAGATGGATGGTGCAAAAAAATTAGCGACGCATGTCCAGTTCAAGCAAAATCCATCTCAATATTACAATAGAAAGGTAATATTAGAATATTATATTATATCATATTATATTAAATCATATTATATAATATCATATTATATTAAATATAGATTAAATATTGCGCTTCGTTATTCAGGCGATACATCGATGATCAATCCCAGCCTCACATGGACACAAACAGAGAAATCAGCCCTCCTTTAAACAACATCGTCATCACCCAGCGAGAAGTGTTGAACCAACTAAACTCACTCAATTTCAATAAATCCGTTAGGTCCCGACGGAATTCCCCTCGCATTTTGAAGCTAACGGCGATACTGATCTACAAACCACGTACCACTCTTTCCAACAAATCCCTTAATGAGGAGAAATGTCCATTATTGTGGAAACAAGCCACCATCCAGCCCATTAAAAAAAATCGTTCTCCCTCTGGCTTAAAAAATTACAGACCCATTCCGCTTGGTACCATTAGTCTGCTATTACCATATCATATGTGAACCGACAGGGACCGAACGGCGTTAGTTGCGGCTGCGGAGCGAAGTCCTTTACTTTATTTTCGTTCAGAATTACACGTTAGAACGTGTTCTTCTGAATGGTCTTTGAAACCACTGGAAAGTCAATCATGATGTCATTAGCTGCATACAGTTAGTTGTGATGACAACCGTGTTTTTTAGTACACGTAACTAACACTGAAACACAAGGAGTACCTTTTGACATAAATATGTCATATTGTGATTAACCCTCGCCCCGGTAGGTGGGGTGTTTGAACAACCCCTTCTAACTTGGCCCCTATGCGGGATAGCGAAAAAAACGCGAATGCTGCTGGATAGCTCATACAAATTCATGAAGAAACTATCTTAGTCACTTTTTGGCTGAGTTCAATATTGAGGTCATGTCATGACAGGTCAAAGAAAGTGGCATTTTGGGTAAAGTTTTTGTGCTCTAGCGTCTGAGAGCTGAGTTAGAACCATTTTTTTGGGCACCATTCACTTTCTCTCGTCACGGCGAATCTAATGATGTAGATTATGACCATACTAGGTCAAAACACAAAAATGACCTGACCCTAGGCCAGGTCAAGGTCACTTTTTAACCTAGCATAGTCGATATGCATATCAATCGACTTGCAATGGCAACCTGAACGCAATGACATCAAAATAAAAGCTGTTTCATCATTTCATGCAAAGTTATTGACCTAAGTCTGAAAACTGCTTAAATACCCCCAGATGACCTCTCAGAGGTCACGGGTCAAAAATTGCAAAATGAACCTGGAAAGGGGCACAGGATACTACGATTTTGAGAATATGAAGGTATTCTCAGTTGTATCTACACAAATACAACCCAATATCTTTTATTCCATGCATTTCCAATCGAGAGGTCATGGTCTGTACTTGACCTTAGGTCATCGATATTAAAACCCCGGAATATATTTTTTAGCGCTTGGTGGGTCCATTATGTGGTATAAGTTTCAATTCGATGGATTCCCCATTTCTTACTTATGCCACCTTAAACATTTTTGAGATGAGGTCACTTGACCTGCACTAGTGACCTTACCTGAGATGACTTAACTTTAAAATTTTGCGGGAAGTTGCGGACTTGATCAAGGATAAGCTGTACCAAGTACGGCGGCGCTTGGCGCTGCCGTTTTTCTTGCCGCCGGAAAAAGCCGACGGGGTTTTCAAACGCCCCCACCGGGCGAGGGTTAAGATCTGACCAACGGATCGGAAGAACGACTCCATCCCGTGGCGCAAATGAAGTTCACATATTAAATGTGAAACTTGAACCTTCTGTCCCTAGTCGTTCGAGAGCTCTTGCACAATAATGGCCTTCGAATTAACCAGCACGAACTTGTGAATCTTCAATGTTCCTTCTCTCGTGATTGCCTTATCGAAGCATTTTCTGAGCTCAGTAGCTAATTTGAGTAGTTTTTGTTTCTGCACATACATTTCAACGATGGCAATAACTTTACTCTTGTTATAGTTTATTAGCCATTACGATACAAGATTTAAGTTTCCGTTGTATTCTTATGGAAACATACCTTGGCCTCCGAGACCACAAAAATGACCTGAACGAAAAGTTGTATAAGCATTTTTGGTAGAGATCGAGGGAAGCAATGGAACACTGCTTTCCTTTTCCCTTCCAAGCATGGTTGCTAAGATCGTAGGGGGATGAGTACCCCCCATGCTAGTAAAGGTGGCCTGGGACCTCATACCAGCGCGTGATAACAAGCACACTGGAGGGGAGCCTCGGAAGCCCTCACCTACTTTTTCAAGGTGGCGGGAGAACCCTTCGTGGCCAAAAATGCTAAATAGCTACTTTTGAGAATATCCAATGGCACGTCGATTGGTCAAATTATCTTGAAAATCGGCCCCGATTTTGTAATTATAGACTTTCAAAGGTAAACGCTTTATTTTGAGATCGCTGCAATCGCGCGGTTGTACCAGTTTGCGTGCATCAAAGACCGACTGGCAAAGTTATAGCGGTATATGAAATGAGGTTATATGTCAAGTTCACCCAACATGAAGATCAAGCCCACAGTTCAACGCCATACCAGCATTCTCAAAGTCATTGGTCCGGTGCTTCCGATCGCATGGTGTTACCCAGTATGACGTATATCATGCTACGACGTCAAAGTTAAGATAACTCAATGTAAAGGTCAAGGCACAGGTCAAAGTAAAATGTCATGGGTAAAGGTCAATCCTCACTTCCCGTCCAACAGTTGCTATGGTGCTAGCCATGGTGTAATTATAGGGAATATGTAATATTGTGACGTTATAGGTCAATGAACTTGAATGACTTAACCCCAAAAATTAAGTTTACATTTTTGGAACGTTCTCATTATGACCTTGGTCCGTTTTTAGTGCATTCTTAACTTTTTTTGCGCTTAATCACAGCCTTTCCAGAAAAATCTCCAGCACGGCTCATACATGACCCTTATGACCTCGTTTGAACTGGACGGTACTTACCTAGGTCAATCGAAATCGGTCATAGTATAGATTTCAATAGCTCCCACCCAGCCTCCAACCGGAATTTTTCTACGTCTCTTAATTTCCGAGCGCTCAGGGGGCCCACCAGTGCGCGTAAGTGTCAGACCCCTCTCCAGTGCGGGTGTTAAGAAATGGGGCATTAATTACAGTTTATTGTTTTAAATACATCCTTACCCTCATGCCCCACGAATCCCATCGTTGACACAAGTGTCAATGGTGGGATTTGTGGGAAGGTATTTTTCGTGACCAGAGACGTTTGATAGCCGCAACGACGGCGGGCCGCGCCGGCGAACGAACCTCACAAAAGTGGGGATCGGGACATTTGGGAACTCAGAACTCGCGATTGGTTAAAGACTCCATTCTTTTTATTGCTGAATCTTATAGAGAAAAGTATAAAGAGTAATATCAGCCTCAAAAAGTTTAAAATAAGGCATAGGAAAACAATTTTTCATAGATTTTGAAAAAAATGAAGATTGTATAATACATTCAAAATTTTATTTTTTGAGTTATATTTCTCATGAGCCAAAATTCGTAATTTATCCTTAAGAGACCTAGATCAAGTCTTCATGGTATTTTTAGAATCACACAGGTAAAATTTCGTCTTTAAAAAACACAAGTAAGTGAATATGATCAAAATGCTTGAGGCTAAAATTTCAAATCCGTAAGTCAGGAAGCAAAATGAATAGAAAAATAGTCATCAGCTTCATCAATAGCCCCCCTCACAAAAACATACGCCGAAATCTGAGATATGAGGGTGTTATCGACTTGTCGATCTGTCATGGAATGCCCCCTATACGCCATGGGCAAAGTTTGACAGTTATGTCCAATTAAAGTAGGCATCTTAAATGATGCGTTTGATGATGATGCCTTTCTTTCGGTAATTACGCATATACATATTTAGGTCTGAATTCGTATAGAGTTCATTTAATATACCAAGGTAGCATCAATTTTCCCTAAATTTCTGTTTCTAGGTTGATCCCCGAACTGGAAAAAATCAAGAATGTTGGGAGATTTTGATTCAAAGAAATTTACAATTACCTGCGAGTTTGAACTGGTGGTCTGGGGGACAACAGACCTAAGAATCGAAAAAGTCTGCAAAGAAAATAAGAGAAAATCGTGGAAATGGGATAGGTCAATGTCACTCTTGATTAACCCCCTCAATCCGCCACGCTCTGCAATACCCAGTAGCGCATCCAAGGAGAGGGCCAGCGGGCCCGGGCCCCCTTCCCCCAAACGCTTTGACTCCAAAGTGCCGGCCCTCGGCCATGTCTGGCGTGGCACTCGACGTGGGTTCTGGTAATAACTGACCGCTGGAGTCACCCATCAAGAGCAGAAATGAGGCTTGATCTGGCTTTTAGTTCCAGTTCTCCTTTCACCTTACCGCCCCTGCTCACAGTGTGTAGCCCCTCCGTTGAATTATTCACTCAATATGTGATTCAACCACAGGCCAGGTTTATAATAATTGTATCACCTTCCATAAGCGTTGGAAAAGGGGGGCCAGGGGGCCTGGTCCCCGACTTTTCGGCCAAAAATTTACTGATCTCAGTCAAAATGGGAGAAAACTGCAAATGCTTATAACCAGCCGCTGCGGAAGGCAGCGAGGAGCCCAAATTCAGACAGTTTTTTGTCCTGACGTGGAAAGTTTTTTGTCAGCATCAGGTTGGAGTTTAGCTGCCCCCCCTTTTTGCGCGGTGGCGATGCTTATGACCCCTTCACTTGCGTTTTACACCATACGACAAATATGTATTGCTTTTTACCTGATAAGTACCCTCTCTGGCCAATTTTTCCCCTGCAGTAGCCTGGCACACCCTGTCAAACATGCCACCTCCCATCAGCCCCCCGCTTCGTCAGCCGGGCCCCCAAACGAAAGTCCTTGGTGCACGCCTGGCAATATCCCAATTCTATAGATCTCAAGAGAGGCATAAAGAAACCCCGTCAGGTGGCATGTGATGCGAACATTTCAGGTGGCATGTGATGCGAACATTGCGTCCATTTTAGTTTGAATCTGCAGTTGTGGCACCCATGTATAGCTGACCTCAACTTGACCAAACAACATGTCTGAGGCGTGAGTTCCACCCCTCCTCAGCTGTCCCCGCCCAATGCCCGCCCACTCGCCCGGCTCAGCGCTACAGCGTACAGTGACTTCCAAACTAGTGGGTCGGCAGCGGAACGATACTTTCGCAACTGACTGTACAATATGACTCTGCTAGGACAAAACACATAAATGACGCGACCTCACGTCAGGTCAAGGTTAATTTCCATTTTAGCATAGTCAATATGCATATTAATCGACTCGCAATAGCAATCCAAATGCAATGGTATCAAAATATAAGCTGTATCATCATTTCCTGCAAATTTATTGAACCAAGCCTGAAAACTGCTTAAATAGCTCCAGGTGATTCCTCAGAGGTTACAAGTCCAAAATTGCAGCATGAACCTAGAAAGGGGCCCAGGATACTACGATTTGGAGAATGCGAAGGTATTCTCAGCTGTATCTACACAAATACAGCCATTTCCAGTTTTCCCACGTATTTCCAATGGAGATATCATGATCCGTACCTGACCCTAAGTCATCGATATGAAGTCCCGGAGTATATGTTGTAGAACTCGGTGGGCCTATTATGTGGTAAAAGTATCAATTCGATATATTCACCCATTTCTTACTTATGCCACCTTAAAAAATTTTGGAGGTGAGGTCACTTGACCTGCACTGGTGACCTGACCTGAGCTGATCCAACCTTAAAATTTTTGGGAAAGTTGCGGCATTGATCAAGGATAAGGTGCGCTAAGTACGGTGGCGCTTCGCACCGCCGTTTATTTCGTCCCGCCGGAGAAACCCAAGGGGATGTTTAAGCACCCCCACGGGGGCGATGGTTAAGGCCAATGATTGCAACTCCCATAGTATGTATGTAAAGTCATTTGAACTGATAATTATGAATTAAAACAACATATTATTCTAGTTTACTGAAAATTAGCCCCACTAAAGCGGTTGTATAGGGATGCTTTAATAAAAAGTTGTGTTGTTTTACCACAGTTGCTCTCATGCAGTTTCTGGTGGACATGGCAGCCCTAAACCGAGTGCCAACAGTATGATTGTCGGGAAATCGTGACCGAGATGGTGGTAGGGCTGAGCGCCTGGGGTGCGGAAGTACGCTTATTTTGAGGTGTTCATTTTTACATACGCAAACAAAGGTAAACATCCATCATCCATAATATTTATTTCATGGTTCAGAAAAAATACACAAAGGCTGCTACGAGGAACGCAAAAGCGCCGAAGCGCTTAAATCTAGGCGTCCCACGCAAACACAATTATGGTGCCATCTCAGCGCCGCCAGAGGCCACCGCACCGCCGCGACACTCGCCATCGAAAGTACGGCTCACTACACCACATCGAGCACTGGCTATAAAATGATTAATTGAATGTCTATGGTTAAATAACGAGCCTCTTTGTGCCATGAAAAATTGAAAAACTGCGTGAGCTGCTGCCCTGTCCTCGCCTGGAGGGAGGTTTCTACCATGGATTAATATGTCAATTTTGTTTTTACGATGCATGCTTCTGAAAGAATAATTTAATATCGTAGATATGCTGTTTTCCATAAGAGTTCTTTGAGGATCAAAACGGGGACATTGCAGAAAATAATGTTCTGTATTTTCATTTTGATATCCGCACAAGCAGGAGGGGGAGTCCGAATTTTGAATTTGGTAGGCGTGAGCATTTAGTTTCGAAATCCCAAGTCTTAATTGTGTTAAGCAAGAGTCCTGAATTTCGGATCCTAATGAATAGTATAACGGTGGTTGGTTAACTTTGAAGTGATCTCTTAGGTGTTTCAAGAAGACCCTAGAAGAGTTGATTTCTTTCATTAAATTCGGGAGCTTGTTAAATGATTTGATTGCGCTTGGTATAGGAAGGAGTGGCTAAAGTTTACCGTTCGAAAAGGAATCTCCGTTCTTTGGCGCGATGTACGTAATATTCTGTTTACTGTGTTGTCCCTAGTGTTTGGTAATATTGCGCTTACGTAAGTGGGAGTGTTGTCTGAGTAAAGTTGATGAAACAAATTTAATTTTATGCAATTATCTTCTAGATTTCAAAGAATTTAAGCCCAAATCCTGCATCAGCTTCCCAGTAGGCGTTCTGGAGGGAGTGGATGGTATTAGTCGTGCTGATCTGTTTTGTAGTCTCTCGAGTCTCTGGCTGTCATGTAAAGTCAATAGTCCGTCATAAATAATGTCTGCGTAGTCAAAGTAGGGCATTACGTAGGTAAGGTAAATCTGTTGTAGGGTTGACTGGGACAAGTAGGGGGCAACTGGGTACAGTGGGCCAATCGTCATATTGACTTTTTTAACTATATCGTTAACATGTTCATGGAATCTCAAATCATTGGAAAATGTCATTCCCAGATGCTTGTTTTTAGCGGCGACCGGAATGACTAGACTGTCAAAAAATAGTTTTGGAATGTTTTTTTGTATCCGGTAGGAAAATGTTTGTTGTATTGTTTTTGAGCCGTTAAACGTGATAAGCCAATCCTGACCGTATTGTTGAATTATATTTAGGTCGTTTTGGAGATATTCTTGCCTAATGTGAAGATTTTCCATGTTGTGGCTGCCAAAAAGACAGGTGTCGTCTGCAAAAACATCATTTCATTGTTGTTTTTCCTGATAAGCCATTTAAGTATAATAACCCGAGCAGGGGGCCCAGCACAGAACCCTGTGGACATCCGCCGTTTAAAGATGACAGTGAGGATTTAGAATCATTAATGAATACACACTGTTTTCGATCAGTCAGATAGGAACGTAACCATGGTAAAAGATCAGTCAGTCCAAATTCTCGTTCACATTTGAATAATAGTCCCTTGTGCCAAATTTTCTCAAAATAGCGTGATATGTCTAAATACAGTATTGTTTGGTCTTGCCTTTGTCCAACGTGTCGTACCAGGTGTGGGTGAGGTAAAATAGTTAAAGGTGTGTGCTGTGTCCTGGTATGTACCCGCTCTGTCTTTCCGTCAACAGGTCATGCTGTGTTAAATGAGCGTAGATTTTCTTGAAAATTATTTTTTCAAAAACTTTCGATAAAGAGCAAGGCAAACTAATTGGTCTATAATTGGCTGCATCGGCTAAACCTGCTAAAACCCTGTTGTGGGAATTTTGGTATTGAATGCGTTTCAAATGGAAATTTCACCAGCATGTTTACTGTCCAAGTGCATGGGAAAATGATTAAATTGTATGTATTTGTAGAACTTTCCCGCAATGATAACTATTTTTTTGAAAATTATTTCATAGAATTTCAAACTATATAATGAGTTGACTTATTTAGCTTAACTGACAGTTTCGGTTATAAACCATGATCACAGTGAGGTGTAACGAGTAATCATACGACATACAGTGGCCTATTTTGTATTTTAATTCTCATTCGTTTCGATACAGCGTGTATCGGTCGACATGTCTTTGGCTGAATTCAGCATTCCCCAGAATGATTGATGAGTGTTAATCTCGGGTTTTTCATCCCATATTTCCAAGGAATCGGATAATTTCTCCCGGATGTCATTAATTGTATTTCTTGGTGCTGGTGTTTTCTGGTTTGGGATGAGTGTTGTGGTGATGTGTTTTCCAGTATTTGCCGCAGGCGGTCTTTTCTTTCCATACCTTGCGTCGGCAAGGTGCTCATTCCTCATTACACCGATTGAGACCGCCTGCGGCATTTCAAGACCGCCTGCGGCAAATATTGGAACATACACCACCACAACACTCATCCCAAACCAGAAAACACCAGCATCAAGAAATACAATTAATGGCATATGTTGTCAGCGGTACAATGGTTGCAGAACCAGTCATTGATGACTCCCGAAGAGTGACATAGTCCCGTCATACCCGCCTTGCAGGAAGTGCAAGCACGCCGGCCAGCAGAGCATGTGGGTGGTTTGAGTGCAGAACGAACCAGCTTTTGCTTGACGGTATTCGGATTCGTTCTGTTATGTGTGTGCTGAGATGTTGAAAGACCGGAGGTTGGAGCCAGAATGTATTGAAAAAGAGATGGGCCGAGTTTAAATAGTGCTGGGGGAGTGGCACGAATGGGTCACATGGGTGGTGACGCATTGTGTCTGCTGCTGCGTGAGATGGCCGACACGTTGGTTGCAGGGTCTGGCACGTGAGTGCCTGGCCCGTGCCTAGACATCCCTGCGCAGCTGCTACACCCATGTTTCCACATATGACATCATCCCCCATACGGTAAAGAGTGGAACGAATTTAACTATACATACGTTAACAGAAATACAGTGCAGGTATTGATTCAATTCATACAATAGAGGTATTACCCATACAATTACATACATACAATAAACATGAAGAGAACGACCAGTACGCAAAGTCTCATTGGAAATGTGAGACGTGACCGACAGACCTGAATTAAAATAGGCGATAAGAAACCTATAATTTGAATAAGCAAAACACCAAGCTGAGCGAGTAAACCATTAGTATAGTTGGAGCGTCCACGCTGAGACCCTCGGATCACAGTATTGTCTATTGGCACTTGTCCATAAATCTTAATGCTTGCATTATTTTCTGTTTCTATTTGCTAGTCTTGTATCTTGCTGATTGTTATGTTGTTGCGTTATAGACTTCTGGGTCTCGAGGTTGTGGTATGGACTTCTGAGTCTCGTTCTCCGCCGTCAGCGTTGATGGGGCAGCGCCGTTTTGCGTTAGCGCCGTTTTGGGTAGACGTTTTGCGTGACTGGCGGAAGTCGCAAGTTCAGCGGCGGCTAGAACTTGGTGATGCTGGCGCGTAATGGATGGGGCGCCAGGTGCCAAATGCCGGGGCCGAAGGTAGCGGAGGCGCCCGGGAGGTGTGCCGAGGTATCATCGCGTGGAGTTCCTGAGTGATCAGGTTTGCTCAGGGTGGAATCTGATAGTGACTGGGCGTTCAGGTCTGTCAGGTTGCGTAGAGGTCCTGCGGGAAGTAAACAGGTAGATCAGATACAAAACGGGAGTAACGACAAGAGTTTCCACATATGACAGTTCAGGCAGCCCGTACACCCAGGCCGCTCTTCTTCAGGTTACTGTTGATGGTGTATGTACGTCTGTCAGCCATATATGAAAGGCAGTTGTATTCTTTTAAAGCTTGTTTTTTTCACGATGTGCTCCTGGCCATGGTGCTGCTGTTGTTGGGGTTCGGTTCCTTGGTCTAAAAGACGACAAGTACAGCACTAACCTTCATACAAAACCGACGTCATCAGGAGTCCCTTTTCACTTTACTTCAGCCCAGCCGATGCAAACAAAAAAGGCACTGCTGACCTAACAGTTCCAACGTGCGACCCGCCTTTCAAGTGACGACAAAGCAAAAACACGCAGCATTCAAAGACTAACCACGATCTTCAAAAGTAATGGATACCAATATTCGATGATAACAGAGCTATTAGCAGCTCTGCTATCAACCGCAACCAGAAAACAGCAAGACCAAGGCCAAGAAAACATCATGAAAAAAACAGCGTAAGAAGAATACGACTGCTTTTCATAGATGACAGCCTGACGCACACCATCAACAGCATCCTGAAGAATGGCTGCCTGGACGAATCCAAATACTGTCAAGCGAGAGCTAGTTTGTTCTGCACTCAAACCAGCCAAATGCCCTGCTGGCCGGCGCGATTCCAATACCTGCAAGGCGGGTCAGACAGGACTATGTCACTCTTCCGGAGTCATCTATAAAATGTGCTCCAACCTTTGTACTGCTGACAACCTATACGTGGGAGAGGCGGGGAGAGAGCTCAGAATTCGCTATTATGGGCACCTTGCCGACGCAAGATATGAGAGTTAAGAAACATTGAAAGTACACCACCACAACACTAATCCCAAGCCAAAAAACATCGGCATGAAGATCCTGAGAAATCAAATACATGACGTCCGGAAGTGAAAGGTCTACGAGTCCTTGGAAATACGGGATAAAAAATCGGGATTAACATTCAACAATAATCCTGGTGAATGCTGAATTGAACCAAGGACATGCCGACCGCAAGACGCTCTGTAACGAAACGAATGACACGAGAAATAGCAAAAACAAAAATCGTATTCTGTATGTCGTGTGATTACTCGTTGTTGCATGCCACTGTGATAATGGTTTATCAACGAAACTGTCAGGTCAAGTAAATAGGTGGACTCATTCAATGATTTGTAATTCTAGAAATGATCAAAAATCTTTACCATTGAGACAAAGAGCCATAAGTAGGTACAAACAATTTAAAATCAATGTCGCAACTGCAAGAATCCTTCCGCCATATTTCCACTTTAGTATTTCCTATTGTAGCTATTCACGTTGCCTGCATATTTCTATCAAGTTGTGAGGTACAGAGAGAAAATAGAAATAGGTTGAATATGTGCAGACCTGTTATATCTAAAATATTATAATGATATTCTGATGGGAGCGGTAATTGCAATTAAAAAAGATATGATGCTCATGCTTAGACAGTCAATAAATTTTAATTTTAGCTGCTGCTTTAGGACACGTGCAGCTATTAAAAATATATTTTGGCACTTCAGTACCCCGTGAAGAGTTCTAACACATACCTATAGATACGTATCAAAATACCTTATGACCGCAGGAGCTTGTGGACCTTCATGAAAAGACTGTTTAAAACAGTGGAGGAGGTAGCCGAAACACATCAAGAGAATCTCCGCCTCTCCAAGCATCGCCATCAACAGGATAGCACGCAACGCAGAAGGCAGGCCATCTGTTCCCCGTGAGCAACGACCGGGTGTTGCAGGATTCATGGTTTCCGGCAGGCACTATGAAGGAGTTCCGCCTGCCTGGTGAGCGCCTCTCCACCGACGGCACCTTCATGTCATCATTGGTAAGTGTGTGAAAACATTTCGAGCTGCGATCCTAATGGTTAGTCTGTTTAATGGTCGGGTTTTATCCGCAGTTAGTATTTTTCTCTTGTTCGATTTTTCATTGTTTTATCAGATTCCTTTGTTTTTGTTGGTTGTGCCTGCATAGCTACTCTGCAGAGTGTTTCAGAATGAATCTTCTTAAGTGATACACTGGAAAAAATGAACACAAGGAGGTTGTGTTTTCCGTTGAGCAGTTTTATGAAGTAGATACTCAACACAGGTTTGAGTTGTAAATTTAATGGAATTACAACACGGCTGTGCTCTTCAAGAATGGTACCAAATTAAAATACCGGTCAGATGTGTGAAGTCTCAACCAACATAGCAATATGGTGTCAGATATCTGAATTCTGCTTGTTGATGGTGCACATGTATATTTTGAAAATTGGACAAGCTTGCTTAGCCATTGGTATTGAACTTAAGTTTGAAAGTAAATATCACCTGGTAAAATGGTAATGACAACTTTTTTTACTCTAAAGCTGACACAAAATTGCCGTTTTATCTTCTGACATCTTCACAGGGAACAAGTGTGAGACGGAAATACTGACACACGCGGGGAGTTTAAACGTGTTGCATTGACACTCATACGTGCTTCTTTCCAAAGTTTAATGCTAGGATATGTGTAAGAGATGTGTGCTACACAACATGAATGTTCACCAAATAATGCGTAAGTAAAGTAAAGTAAAGTGCAGCAAGATATTTTGAATTTTTTCGACTATGTCACATTATTGTTATCGTTACCATTATTGTCTCGCATTACCATCTCTGGCTATCAGTGTCACCCCTGGCTCATCACTGTCACTGCCGGTTTATCACTTTTACGTTGATTCGGGCCGCTCCTGGCTCAGGACTACCGCACCTGTCTTGAAGTTTAAAGTTTTATTCGAAAGAGGTCCACATACATGACAGGGTTTTTCACTCATATATGAATATTGCAGGAGACACATTGACTTTGAAACGTTGCATTTGGTGAGCCAAATTTTTTATTGAGTTTAAATTTGTTTTAACAAAATGCACAGATACAGGGTGAGGTAGCAAGGGGCGTGCCCCAGAGGCATTACAAAACCATGTCTTAACCCTCGCCCCACCGGGGGGCCATCGATGGCCCCCTAAGGTTTTTTTCGAGATAGCAGAAAAACGACGAAACGCAGCACCGCGTTTGAGGGCTCTATCTCTCACCGCATCATTTTCCCACTATCCCTTAAAATTTTTTCTCCGGGTCACTAAAGGTCAGGTCACCAGGCGAGGTCAACCAAGGTCACCTCACTTCAACTTTGAAGCTCTATAAAAGCTACATTTCTTTGTCGATAAATTTGAAACCTGCTACACTTCATGGCCCTTCCAGGGTCTACAAGGTGTATATCCGGGATTTTTCGATTTGGTGACCTGAGGTCAGGTCACGAGGCGACCTCTCCCATTGGAAAAGCATGGGGAAAAGCTGTCTTATTATCTAAAAGCCACAAAAATGATTGCAGATACTCAGACTGCTCAGAACAGCGTTTTCGGACACCCTTTCACGGATCCCATGCGTCATATTTGCTCTTTGACTTTTCCAAGGTCATCCAAGGTCACCAGGGGTCAAAAAAGTATTTTGACAATAACTTTTGGCCTAATTAAGCTAGAGCGCTGAAACAAACACCATCGTGTTTGCCTTGTTACTGGCTTTCATTTGATATACGGCAAGGTCACTTTCTGATCTTTCGTGACCTCCAGGTCACATTAGGTCACGAGGTGACCTCTGGAGGTCAAACCACTGGCGGGAGGTCTTTACGTTCCGCATAGTGGAAAAAGGACTGCCAATTTCCTATAAAATGTACTTAACCAGATCTCAATAGATCTAATGGCATTGGAGTTATGCCGAGTTTTCTTAAGCATTGCATATTTGAGTGAAAATATCCTATCGTGACCTTTCTTGACCTCTGGAGGTCAAACCATTGACCTGAGCGTTGAAACATGTCAGAGATTTCTTACTGAATTCACGCGAGCTTTCTAATGCACTTTGCAGATTGCTGCTAACCCCCATATTTTCGGAGTTAGAGGGGGCATCGATGGCCCCGTGGGGCGAAGGTGGCACCTGACCCCCGGTGGGGCGCGGGTTTCGTATTTTTTTCAAGAATCTTTGGAATGATTGTTCGGGATCCACTCATGGCCTCCCAGTGAACGGATGCCTCATACAGAATGCTAATATTTTTAACAATTAATTATCTTTAAGCTATTTATGGGTTCTCATATACGGGGATCAAAACCTCCTTTCTTGCTATTCCCGGCTGGGATTTGAAACTGGGCTAGTGGCGTGAGAGCCGAGTGCCCTACAGCGCCTCTGCGTCCATACACTGAGCTGATTTTTGTTTTGTTCCGCCGCCCCGGTAGCTCAGTTGGTAGAGCGTTGGGCTCCGGCCCGCTGCTCAGAAGCATGCAGTGGCAGGGCATGCCCAGGCTTGGGATCGGTTCCCCTGAGACGCTCCGGCGCTCAATAGTTTACCCGACGTACAGGTCGGCTGGCAACTGACTGGTGAGAGGGTGACCTGAGCGGGGCGGCCGTCCCTGTGCTTTGTGGGACGTTAAACTTTGGCTTCTAAATTAACCCTCCATTGAGGGAGTTGCTCGTTCGGGTGGTGGGGTCGGGGTCTCCGTGACAAGTCCCTTGATGACTTTAGTGAGACTCCGACTCCACCAGTCATACTAGGAACAACTTGAACAAAATTTATAAAAAACCGATGCTCTCAATTTAATCAAAACTATGCTAACAAATTTTCGCTCGTAAATTCGTAAAACAGTCCATTTTTTTCACAGGATCTGTAAAACAGAAGCCCGGCCTCACAAGCACCGAGGGAGTTGTCGACAAGGTGGTAACCGTCTGGCTCACTAACTACCGCGACCAATACGATTAGCGCAACAACCGCAGCCGCGGTGGAAGCAGCGACAACGACGGCCGGCGGCAAAGAATCGACGGTGGCGCCACCAGTGACCGGGATCGGAGTACCGACGGTGGCGCCACCAGTGATCGCAGTGGTAACTTCGATGGTAATGCCACCAGCGGCCACAGTGGCAGCATCGATAGTGACGCCATCAGTGGTTACAGTCGGGCTATTGCCTGCTCTGTATCTCAATCCAGTGAGGAGAACACGTATTATTGTGGAGATGCAGAATCCCGGATTGCTGGGAGGTCAGGACCCCTGAAGTTTTGGTCTGACACTTACTTTGTATTTGAATTACATCGCAGTGCCAGCATTAACCCATCCAGAACCCTCCTGAATCAAGAAGGGATTTCCAGCTTTGCCTCCATAAACTATGCAGCGTAAATTTTGTGTTTTTATCCCCCTCTCTTCCCAGGCTCTTTGTCGCCCATCTGTCATATGTTAAGCTTGATGACATTGTGTGTGGATCCCACCGTCCTTTGTGTCACTTAATTTATAGATAGCCCTTTTATCCTTCATCCAAGAGGAATTTTGATACTTTCATGCAGCACCGGTTGTTCTCTGTTTTGAGCTATCCATGTTTTATTGTGTAATAGTTTTACTTGTTGGCATCTTTGTGCATGTTTGCTTAGAACGTTGATGTTTGGAAGTGCCTAGGAGATAAAAGTACAGAAAGCTCTGAAAGAAATGCTTAGCAGTATTTTTACTGTTTTTAGTTGCTATAAGTGAGGGTAAAAATAACAAAATGGAAAAACGTTTGAATTTTGTCGCGTATCTCCCTTTAACGACTTGCCACTGAATGTAATGAGCTGGAACATTCACAAAATGTGTGCAGGGCAAAACCACTGATCCATGAGTTGTACATGATCTAAATATTGGTCAAATGTAGTTAGGGTGCATTTAGCTTTTGTCGTGAAACTCTGATTTAAGGTGTCCATGCGGCAGGTTTGCCTTTTTGGTGCATCTAACTATGGGGCTTCATAATGGGAGAGGAATCATGACGGAATTCATATGGGAAGCATATGGGATGCATACGTACAAACCCACATCAGCACCACCCGGAAACCAAATGACATGCATATGTACGGATCTACATCGATACCACATGGAAGCCATATCGCCAGCATTTGGGAGGAGGGGTTCACACAGATACCACCTAGAAACCATATGGAAAGTATCCGTATTGGCCCGCATCGGCACCACATAGAAACCATATACTCTCTACCGCTGTGAACCCACCTGCATACCATCAGGAGCCCATTTCATTCCCATCTTCCAAGGCCCTTATGGAACCCATCTGGAACCCGCAGCCACTTCCATATGATCCCCACATGGTCGACCCATGTAGGGCCCACATAGAACAAGTGGGCAGCCCACCTGCACTACGCATATTTCCCACATGGGCATGTTTGCTGGGTAAGTGATGGGTATGGGCATGGGTAAGTGATGGGCATTTTAGCGAAACTGTTAACCTATTTCGATAATAAGTGAGTGGCCTCCCAAAATTTTGCCGAAGATACAAAAATAATTTATAGTTGCGTTATCACGATTTTTCAAATAGCAAGAAACCACAATAATAATGTTTTCGCGTATCTCCCTTTAAGTAAAGATTGGCTACGCCCAGAAGAAATGAGATACAATATAAAATATTATGGGTTTCCCGACCATATTTCACCTATACCTGGAGATCTTCACACAATTCAGCCTATTTGTTGCCGAGTTAGCTTCGGTTATCCTAACCAAGATACCTTTACTTAAAGGTGCGGTTGCGGGCCCGGTTGGCGCATTGATGATGCCGTCGTGGCGCCTGGCGGCGTCCGGGGTGCTGCGTAGGGGCGCCGGCCCGGCCGCCCTGTGCTGCCGTTCCGGGGGCCGCCCCGGCGGCGGTGGGTGCCCGGGCGGTCTCCCGGCTGAAAGACTGTGTGCCGCAACGCCCGCTGGTGACTCACCTTCCTTCGAGTGACTCACCTTCCTTCGAGTCGCTCACCGAGCAGCGCGGCCTCACCGACGACCTCAACCTGCCCGAACAGCTGCTCGGAGGGCGGCTGATGTTGACCCGCTCCGTCACCTGCTACTGGCTGGGGAGCCGGGGACTGGTTCAGAGTGCCGTCGTGGCATCTGGCGGCGCCCGGGGTGTTGCGGGGAGCGCCGGCCGACCGCCTGTGTTCTCTGCCGGCCGGCTTCTTCAACACCGGCCCCTGGCGCAACATAGCGACATCCTGTCCTGGCACCAGCTCGATGGGGGCCTGGTGATCGCCCACCTATCCGGCGTCGCCAAGCTACCGTCGAACTTCCGCGCGACCGCGCTGGACTCCGGGGTGTGGCCGCTGACTCCGACCTCAGCCCTGACCGGGTGGGCGCAGCACCGGCCCCTGGAGCAGCATGTGGGTGTGACTGGGGTATGACCCGAGGAGTGACCCGGCCGCCAGGAGGGACCAGACAACCGACTACCGCACGTCCGGCGCAGTGCACCAGAGGAAAAGGATGACGTTTGAAGCGGGCGCTGAGTGTGGTGCCTTACTGCTCGGTCAGCGCCTCCAAGTTTCTGCTGTCATGTCATGTCAGCCATGTCATATTTAGTGTAAAAACACGTCCAGCCACCCTTGGGTGAAACCCAGAGTAATTCATACATATGTTACGTGCTACGGAATTGGAATATTACATTATCACGGAAATTGGAAGCGGCAGTGTGTATGCAACCTGCACATTAATTTCAATTCTTCGCCCTTTATTCCAAGGGTAACATGATGCGTTAGGTAACGATCATTCTGTTAGCCGGGGTTCTGGATGCTGCATAGTACACGCAGGGTGCACGAACAATGAAGTGAACCGACTAGTAATGAAAGACAATTGTCTGGGCTATGCAGTGGTATCATTTTCGATTTCATACCTTCGACACCTCTGCTAAGACAGCGTTTTACTTTTCGGAAACTTGTCCGAACGCCGTGATCATTAGTGATTGAGTCGGGCGGGCTCCAGTGGCATAGGTTCCCCGTTCTCCGCTAGGTGGCAAGCGTCGCGACGCCCGATATTTGGCTAAATTTGTAGGAGAAACCCTCTTATCCAATAAGGATCGGAAACAAATCCTTAGCTTCCAACGGTTTCATATGTAATCGGATCTCAGCTATCACGCCATGCCCAATTCAACTCTGAGCTACGTGCCGGTCATCGGCCCATTTCCGATTCATACCCTCATGTCAGTATTTTTTAACCATTACAAGAAGCGCAGAAATCGGTGACGAATACAGAAAGCCCCTTCCAAGAGCGACATACCTTTGCAGAAGTCTTAGGTACGAGCAGTTTCATATGCAGCGGAAAATGCGCTATCGATTGGTATGCCTTTACATTCAGTGCTTTTCCGGAGATCGGCCCATTTTAAAATGCGAAGATCTTTCTACCCGTGCGAGAAGAAAGATCTTCGCATTTTAAAATGGGCCGATCTCTGGGAAAATACACTGAATCTGAAGGTATACCAATCGATAGCGCATTTTTCGCTGCATACGAAACTGCTCGTAGCTAAGACCTCGGCCTGCGGCCTAGGCTAACGCCCCACCGGCGCAGGAGAGCCGCATGACAATGTGCTGAAAGCAAACCATATTTCGCTCTTAATGTATCTCTTCATAAGCCTGCAAGTCAGTTTTATCATTCTTTTCTTTGAAATAACCAATAAAGATTACGTGGTCACCCCCGGATTCGAACCGTACCTACCTGATCAAGAGACAGCGCCTCTAACCACTAGACCACCGTGCCATACCACTCACCCTCCCACTAGCTGAACAGCTGTGACCCGTCAGGAGGTCACTGGCTGGTACAACTCCGCCGAATATGCCGGGCCGCTGGCGCCGGGTGCTGTGCTTGTCCCGAAAAGGCACGATATAAATGTGCTTCTAGAAGACGAACCAAGCATTCTTTTGGGCTGAAATTACTTGTATCGTCGAGCTAGGATCCTCAGCTAGCTTCATGCCAAATTTCTTCCACTTCCATCCATTTTAAGGACTTGAAACCATGGTGAGAAGCAATGGTGGTCCGAGAAATTTAGCATCTTGTAATACATTTTGGACTAATTACTCGAAAGCCATTAGAGATAGGTGGGTAGTATAAGTGAGCGAAATGACCGCAAGTAATTTCCTATTCAGCCATGTCAGTTCTGAGTTTGTGAGTGACATGAGCTTGGAACCAGGAAGATGCAAATAAAAAGTTTTTTGTCTCAATTTCTATTTATGCCTATAAAACAAAGAATTTCACATTCACAATTTCCATCTCCAAATATTATCAGGCGGAAGCAATGTTCTTTCATTATTTGGAATGAAAACTCAAATCGGTCAATTAGATTGTGAGATATTAACGTTGAAATGAAATGAACCAAAATTCAGTCTTCCGGAAGAACTGTAAAAGTAGGTCAAAATTTTGCGTTTTACACTCAAAACTATGCCTAAGCACTAACAATTTTCCTAGCTACCCCTAGGTAACTGCCTTTCAGCTAACTGAGGCCTTTCTTCTGACATTTCGAGTGCACAAGTCGGCCATCAACTTTTAGCAGGTTTTTTGCTCGCGTGAGAAATGCCGCGTTTTCGCGCAATAAATATTGTCGGATCAGCTCAATTCGTTTTCCCTAGCTGGCCCTTGTTATCTTTCGAAAAGGACATAAGTTTCAAGTTCGTAGGTTAAGAAGTAAAAATTAGAAAAATATAAAACAGAAAAAGTTTGAGCCAAAATTTCTCAAAAACTATTTTGGATTTCAACTCGGGGCTTCAGTTTGGGTGTCTGGAGCAGAAGGGCTATCACCCTACAAAATTACAGAGCTCTGACATCAATTCTCAGGACTGACAGACGCCAACAACAACAGACAACCCCCGCCCAGACCCCCGAAAAACCCCGTTTTGGGAAAAAAAAAAAAAAAAAAAAAATGCAAAAAAAAAAAAATTTTTTTTTTTTTTTAACAGACCACGACGAGACCCGTCTGAGCGGCCAGAATAGAGCCGCTTGAGAAATCTCAATGCGCTTCGCTCCATGGATTTCGTCATGCGGCTCTGACTTCTGCTAAGGGTATGTCCCTCCTGGAAGGGGGCTTACCAGGCCTCCACCGGCCTAGATTTCTAAGATCTCCGCTGGGCAGCAAGCGCCGCGGCACACACAATCCGGGTCCAATTTGCGGAAAAACCGGTCTTCCAAAACTTTCTTTACTGAGAAGCAGGCCTAAAACCGTGCTTATGCACAATTTCGTGAGCAACTGGACCTCGACTTATATCTAACTCGTCGCAAAGCTGCTGGCAGATCGATGGCCCATTTCAGATTCATATCAGCACAGCAAAAAATATTAACCACTCCCGGAAACATATGAACCAGAAAATAAACTCTTCAGCCATTCGCTATGAAAATATATCCTGAGAAGAGGTCTGAAGTACGCACAGTTTCATGTGAAGGGAACATCGGTTGATTTCTGTTATTGTTTATATAGGCACATCGTGAACTGCGGTCTTAGGCACATACATACAGTTTCGATGCGATGGAAAAAGGCAATCAAATTAAATTAATTCCCATTCGGATAATTTACATGAAGGTCATCCCAATAAAAGTTCCAAATGCTTTAATTTCACACAGCAAGCTTCCAGCAGCCAGAAATCTTCAGATTTCTATTAGGCATAGGAGCAGGGACTTTTTACAGGTTGGTGGTGGGGGCAAAAGTTGTAACCAATGGTGGGGCCAAATACGATTCGGTCTATCACATGATTTGTCGACGGAAAAACTATGGAATCGGCTCAAAATTTGGGGGACATCAATAACCTTGCAATAGCAATAGAAACGTAATGATATCAAAATAAAAGATTTATCATCATGTTCTGCAGTTATTGACCCAAGTGTGAAACCTGCTTAAGCAGCCCCAGATGATCTCTCAAAGGTCGCAAGTCAAAAACTGCAACATGAACCTGGAACTGGGCTCAGGATACTACGATTTGGAGACTATGGAGGCATTCACAGCTTTATCTACACAAATACAGCCTACGTTCTGAAAGCTTAGTCCTACGTAAAGTCTATTTTTCCCATGTTTTTCCAACGGAGAGGTCATGGACCGTACTTGACCTGAGGTTATCGATATACAAAATCCATGAACATGTGTTGTAGCACTCGGTGGGCCCATTATGTGGCATAAGTTTCAATCGTATAGATTCGCCCATTTCTTACTTATACCACCTTAAACATTTTTAGAGGTAAGGTCACTTGCACTGCACTGGTGACCTGACCTGAGATGACCCAACCTTAAAATTGTAGGGAAAATTGTGGAATCAATCAAAGTTAGGGTGTGCCAAGTACGATGGCGCGAAGCGCCGCCCTTTTTCGTGCCGCCGGAAAACGCGAGGGGCGTGTTCAAACACATCCCGGGGCGAGGGTTAAAACCTCCCCACATTATAATATCGTACACCAAGGTCTTAGCTACGCACATATTTCCACGGAGTGAAAATGGGATTCCCAATGATATAATTTCTCAGCGGTCGACTTCATCCCCAAGATCGACCCATTCGATTCACCGCCCAAAATTCATCCCACAGCGCCTTACGCCTGCAACCACTTCACAACTACGGAAAGTAGAAACGCAAGTTCAATTTGCTTAGGGGAGAGTAGGGTAAGATGCCCCTTCGGGTAACACGCCCCATCCCCTCTTCCGGCAATCCGGGCCACCACTGGTAAATAATATTGTTCTTAGTCGAAAGCAGATGCTTTGATTGTTTCTTGAGCAAAAATTCAGTTCCCTCCTGTGAGTTGTGTGAAGCTAGTGGGTAAGTCTTTGTTTCGATGCTTTTCTAAGAAGAAATTGCCCACATTGGTTGCAGATATCTCGAAGAATATTGGATGCGTGCTTTGTTTGAGTTCCCATTACAAATGATGGCATATTGAACTCATTAACTGAGCATTTCCCTTGAGTGTGTTAATTGTACCGCTTTTGCCCTTCAGGTTTTATCTAGCTCTGGTACTGATGGGAAAGATGCCCCCTCAATGAATGGGGAAAGATGCCCCATGGGCAAGTTTCCCGGTGGAAAGGGGGCGTCTTCCCCAGAGCAATATAACGCCATTTGTCAGAGTAAACAACTATGTGTTAAACTTTGGGTTAGTCCAAACCTTACCCACGGGCGTCGCCACGGAATTGTTACTGGGGGCTACGGACCCTGGACTGGTGATGGCGGGGGGGGGACGTGAACTTTAAGCATATTGACTCTCTTTGAAAAAGCTCATGACCATGAAGCTCATGAACAAATGTACGTAGGTCAACGTAGGTAGGTAATAGGGAAAAAATAAAAACCTAGGTCGAATCCGAAAACTTGTTGAGAGACGTCCCCACAGATTGACGAGTTAGGGGATCCATCCTCTCGTTCCTGTCCTCTGCTTTGTTTGGGACTTCACCGGACCTGGCCTGATGACCCAACCGGAGATGACCTCAAGGTGGGTTCAGATCAAACTGGTGTAGTGGAGGCGCAAAACAATTAAATTAAAATGGAGACAAAACCTTAAAACCTATTTTAACACAAAATTGGCCAAAATCGGTCAATTTTGACCAATTAGTAAGGGGCTATGGCTGGACTGTTTACCAGGGATTCGCCTATGAATACGCTAGACCTGAAATACTCCACATGGGTAATCCTGCAAAGCAAAGCTGATCTCTTACGTCGTCCCTACATTTGCCATCCCGGTAGCCCAGTTGGTAGAGCATTGGGCTCCGGCCCGCTGCTCAGGAACATGCAGTGGCAGGGCATGTCCAGGCTTGGGATCGGTTCCCCTGAGACGCTTCGGCGCTCAATAGTTTACCCGACGTAGGTCGGCTGGTAACTGACTGGCGAGAGGATGACCTGAGCGAGGCGGCCGTCTCTGTGATTTGTGGGATGTTTAACTTTGGCTTTTAAATTAATTCTTCATTGCAGGAGTTGCTCCCTCCGATGGTGGGGCTAGGGTCTCCGCGACAAGTTCATTGATGACCTTAGTGAGACTCTGACTCCAAAAGCCGAACTTGCAACAACATTCATCTAAAAAGGCTCTGGAAGACAGAATAGTTAAAGGGGTTGCAAAATCAAAGGTATCTAAAAAGGCGTGGACGAGACAGGCAAAAGCTGTATAAGGGAAGAAAGACAGTGGGGATGACGATACTAGATATCTCATCTGCAGAGTGAGTTTTGTTCTCTCGTGCGAAAAATGGATCGAGTGCACTGCCTGTGAAGGCTGGGCCTGTGTGCCTTGACAAGAAGGCTAAGGTGGCTGTGCGCCATAAATGATAGACTGGGAGTCTGTGACGGTTAGTGGGAGGAAGCTTCGAGTCGCCACAAGCCATTTTTTACTGTATGAAGTGAATATGTTTGTACTTAACAACTTCTGGCCCATATTTCTTTAAAAATGGGGAATTGAAACAAAGGGAACGCAGAAGAGACAAGGTAGGGGATTTAGGGGAGGTTCTCACAAACCTCGCACGAGTTTACTTCGTTTCGTACTTCGTTGTGTGTGTGTGTGTGTGTGTGTGTGTGTGTGTGTGTGTGTGTGTGTGTGTGTGTGTGTGTGTGTGTGTGTGTGTGTGTGTGTGTGTGTGTGTGTGTGTGTGTGTGTGTGTGTGTGTGTGTGTGTGTGTGTGTGTGTGTGTGTGTGTGTGGGTGGGTGATTTTATATTACTTTTATCGTAAGCTTTTATCCTTGGTTTTTATCGTTAGTTTTACATAACTTTGCTTTATCATTTGACGTGGAAACGTGAAAAGCCGCTTGCATGTTTGATCAATGTATGTGGACGATTCTAAATACAATCTGACTTCTGAATAATACTTAAATGATTACCATGAAGCTAAGAACTACGAAAAAGCTACTTCATCAACGATAGACCAAAATGGGGAAGATGCCCCGGGGTGGGGCATCTTACCAAGCCCCAGGGCGTCTTACCCACCCGATGGGGTAAGACGCCCCTTTGCAAGCCTCTATTAAAATCATAATAGTTAGAAAATATGATAATTATCAGCAATTTCATCGACTCTATAAGGAAGATAAATGATCATGCTACGACTTGGCATATGAAGCAGCGCTGTTGCTACCGCGGTTATTTCATAATCCGGATTTCCCTAAACCCTGGGCATCTTACCCCACTCTCCCCTACTCTATGGATATATCCTAAAGCTGAACTCTTAAGTACGTGCAGTTCGCTGTGCAGCCGAGGACTGAAAACTGGGAATATTCTGGTATGATTTTAAGGTAAGTGGTTTCACCTCGAGATCAGCATATTTAAAAAGCAAAGGTTTTACCCGCTCATCCACGCGCTCATCCGGTTACCCATCGATAGCAGAAAGCCCCATAAACCCTCTCTGGCCACACCAAAACACTCGGTTACGCTTTATTTGATCTGCAACATCATATAGGTTATCATCTAATGATCAGTTTTTGGTTTGATCATTTGTATCCGTTCATATATTGACACTCCTGCATTAACATAATGCGTACAATGGTACATGCCTGTAAGACACCGACCTAAAATGGACCATAGGCAATCTCGAAGTAAAATTGACCAGGCTCCCCACGCACGGGGCCCTTTAGTTACGCCGGTGGGCACCCAACCATCCATAAAAAACTAAAAAATATAAATTATTGAAACACAAGTAAGATAGACACCCGCCGTCCACGTCGAGCAGATGGCACTGCTGAGCGGACAGACAGAGCGGAGTTACCGGTGGGGAGGGGGTCCAGGCCCGGAGGTATCCGGGGCTCGCCGACCCATCCCTGGGGGGAGGGGGGACAGCAGTTGCGGCTGAAGAACGCTACAGCCGCGGAATGTTATGCCTTATGCTGCGCCCTACCTGACCGCCGCCACGCCGACCCCACTTCCCCCTCCCCTCTCCCCCACCGCCAGCCGCCGTGCGGGGCTTGTGTTGTATCGGACTGGCGTGCCGACCCAACTGACCCGGCGCGCCGCGCAGTCAACGGACGCGAGATCGCTTGCGCGTCAAGGTGTTGGGGCATCCCACGACAAATCGACGAAGGGATAAACCTTCCAAGTTAGTCTTTGATGAAACTTTGTAAGAGTGGTTTTGCGGGACACAGATTAGCGCTGTGGTATTTCTAGCTGGGTCTGTTCAATGGTTTTTGAGTTATGGCCTTGAGTTATGGTTGAGTTATGGAGTTATGTTTGGACCAAATGAAAGACCCTTTCTTTTCAATTTGCCATATCTTCGAGACAGATGACGGTGATTATATAAATTAGAGATCCCTACAATCGTTGAGATCCAAATAAAACACGTTGCCGTCTAAATTTAAGTTAAATAGCAATCTAACTTTACCCGTGACCTAGTGTTGGATCATGTGATTTGACAATGATGGCGTTATAAAATGTTCCATTTTGTATTATTCATGGGGCCTTGGCGTAACCGTTTGAAAAATCATAAACAGTCTTTTAAAATAATTTTTTGATGACATTTTTAAACAAGTGATGCAAGAACAATGTGCTGAAGCATTGTACACTGATACAATTTTTATTCCTGTGTGCTCTAGCTAATCCGGAACCACGGTCTGCTCGAGCATAAAATGATGTCATGAAACCTTATTCAAGGAATATTTGAGCATGTTTCCTCTCATTAAATCCTCTTTCCAGCATAATTCCAGCAAAGGAAGTGTTTATGTAGGCCTTGACAGCATAAAATGGTTCTCGTCTTCTAAAAATAGTGGGAAGAAGCTTAATATGATACCAATAACGTATTGCAGGTGGTTTTTCTTTTATACCACAAAGGATCATTTTGCCATAGGTACTCGACCTATTCTAGCCACGAAATTTAAAGAGCTTTTAATATCCTCTTCAAAGTTTCATATTATACTAGGAATAAATATATTCTGCCACCGGAAATAACCAGGAATATGGGAGCTTTAGCTGCAGAATCATTCGAATCCCCAGTCTATTTTGATTCCAAGTCAAACCGTATCCGGAGATTGCGTGCCCGTGCTCCGACCCGCGATTGAGAAAACTTACCTACTCGTCGTTTCGCGCCATCTTCAGTGTTCCTGTCATTGCACGCAGAGCTGGCCACAAAGCTCTAGCGTCGTTATCCGAGCGAAATTTGAGTGGAATAGCTGACCTTTTTCACTTTACGTCGGCACATGCTCCTACATCGATCCAACTCAGGTTTTGACCTGAGGGGCCTGAAGAAGCCTCGCTGCATTTGGCATGGTTTACGGGAGAAGCCACATCGACAGACCTAGCGGTGATAACGGATCAAGAGGAGAAGCTTAAGCTGAGTCTGAGGACCGACAGATTCCGCTGAGAGCTAGTGAAAGTGAAGAATCATACTGGGGCTACGACAGTTCAGGCATTAATTGTACTGATTGCCAAAACCAGGAGTCCATGTGTGCCAGCTAAAGGTCGACAACACATGCACTGAAGCGTGAAGCCCAAGTTTGGCCGCGCAGAACAGCCCTTGCTATGCAAAGCTGATGAAGTAATGATAACTAAGCATCTGTTACTGTTAGATACAGTCACCCACGTGTCCTAAAGATTGTTTTCAGGTCACTTTGAGCACAGATTAGAAGCGCTTAACAAAGATTGGAAGGATTTTTACAAGAGCCTCTGAACACACGTCCATCGGTGGACAGAGGTAAGTCTCAATCTGTACAATATCGTGTACAGAATGAGATTTTCTCAGCCATGACGGAATGCTTTGAAGCAAACATGTCTATGATTAGCTCTATATATCCAAAGTAAACGAGGGCTGCTATCTCTAACGACAGCGGCATGTGCTTGAATTGTAAGCCTGGACCGCTCCTGGGTGATATCGGAGATGATTGTTAATTAAAGGCATTTCATGTGTGTCCCAAAACGGTGAACGTTATTGTTGTTTAATGTTTGTGTCCTGATAAAAATATGACTATATTTTCTTTTCTAGAGGCTGAAGTATACTGCAGTAAACAAAGTGGATTATCCTCATTATCATTAAACAAAGTTAATGTAATAGCAAGGCCACAACAACAATATAAGTAATATTTTTACAGAAAGTTTTAATTTACGAAAACAACAACGCAAAGACTAATGAGGAACCTTCAGTGAACCAAATGAAACTCCAGGCACGATTAAAAGTATGCTACACAGACTACAATTATACCAGCATCAGTTTCGCTACTATACTATTTTTATGCCAAATGCAGACTCAAAAGAGGCGGTTTAGTTTGAGGCTTGCATCGAATTCAGTTGGTGTGTTGAGTGGAGGGGCATATTGTTTCAATCCATGCTTCGTGGAGAGCTGGAATATAATGATCCCATGACGATTTTGCTGATGGAATACATTGATGCCGTGAAGTTTTTCTAAACCGAGTGAAGAATTATTTGAAACCAGTCATCAGACTTGTTATTCCCTAGCTTACGGTGATCATTCTATGAGCTTCAGAAAACACTACGTGCTAGACACAATCTAGTCCAAGAGACTACATAGAGTCTACGACGGGAATACAATGAGCATGATTCTGCCTGATTCTAATCGAGTTTGACACCACAATCTGGACTCGCTTTCAGCACTGACTCAGTTTATCCAAAAGGAATCCATTTTTCTCTCAGTGTACGGGTATTATATCCGTCTTAGCAGCCCTCAATGGGCCTGTCATGGGAATTAAATTTTCAGAGAGAGAGAGAGAGAGAGAGAGAGAGGTCACCTTCAAAGAATACAATAACTCGTAATATACCTCTGTCTTTCAACTTCCGTATGTTTTAACATGAGCTCCACGGGTGGGGGGCGGCAAAATTTACTCCCTGCTGGTTTTCCAAACCATGCAAACATGAAGAAACTGAGGACAACACAACTTACAGTGCCTTATACCCAATTCGTTTCATGAACCTGACTAAATTTTCTATATCAGGTCAGGTCAGATACAGAAGTTATTAAAGGTCAAGCGACCCAACCTCAGAACCCACACTGCGAGAAAAATTGATTCCTTTGGGATAAACTGAGTCGGTGCTGAAAGCGAGTCCGGATTCTGGTGTCAAACTCGGTTGGAATCAGGCACAATCATGCTCACTGTATTCCCATCGTAGACTCAATGTAGTCTCTGGGGCATTCCACGACAAAGCGACAAGTCGATAACACCCTCATGTAGCAGATTTCGGTGTATTTTTTGTCAAGGGGGCTATTGATGGAGCTGATGACGGTTTTCGTATTAATTTTCCTACCTGACTTACGGTTTAAAAATTATAGCCTCAGGCATTTTGACCATACCCACTTGCATGTCTTTTTTAAAGAAACAATTTTACCTGTATGCTTCTACAAATGCCATAAAAACTTGATCTAGGTATCTGTAGTCGCCGCGTCGCTCCCACTCTCCGAAAGAGGCCGTGTCTCAACGTGACGGTATATTTTCGCCGTTTCTGTACGGATGAATGTCGTTAGGCACAAGCGGCAACCATCATGAAGTCAATCCAAGACTTGATCTCAAATGGCACAAAGAAATGATCCTGCCGCACATAATCCAAACCTAGAGCTGAAACATCCAAAGACAGCACCTTAACACACGTACCGACAAATGAGCCCTCCAACGCGACCGGCGACTGCAACCGAAAGGGCGCGAACGTCACTGGCCGTCGCCGCCCGCCGATGACCGATGCACACGCAACCCGTAACTCCTACAATAGACGGGCACAGACAAAGGTTAATAAGCCGCCTGAACTATCCTTTAAAGTATACCTATAAAGTATATAACACAATGTAAATGAAGCTACCTTTAGACTATCAAACACGTTGCGAATTGTAAGTATGAATCGATGACATTAACGTTAGAAGCCATAGAATAACCTTGAGACATAGCTTAAGTTCACTCACCAGATCTCCGTCACAACCAACAACCGCTCGCCTGTACCGTCTCGACCCAACAGAGGTCGCGACCACCGCGCGCCAGCTCAGGGCGCTTCAGCTCGCCCGCCGAGAGGAGACAAAACTAAACAGAGGTGCAAAAGCCTAGTGCGAATTATGCTTTAATAATATAATCAAATAAACACGTCGCCATCCGTCAGATTCCTGCTCACCTATTTCCTAATCACCATATACATGGAACATAAACGCCGCCGGCTATGTCTGACACATTCAGATGCCACACCTCAAACCTCAGCACGTAGAGGTGCCAACTGAAGCTATTCAAAGCACCAAATCCACTGAGGGCCAACAGCACTTACAGTATCTTAAGGACGAATTACCAATTCTGGCTCATGAGAAATATAATTAACAAATTAATTTGTAAATATATTATATATTCTTCAATTTTTCAAAATGTATAAAAACTATTTTCCATCTTATTTTAGACTTTTTGAGGCTCATATTACTCTTTATACTTTTCTCTGTAAGATTCAGTAATAAAAAGAATGGAGACTTAAACAGAAAGCGAGATCTGAGCTCCCAAACGTCCCCATTCCTACTTTTGTGAGGTTCGTGCGCCAGCGCGGCCCGCCGTCGCTGCAACTATCAAACGTCTCTGGTCACGAAAACGGTGTCAATGGTGGAATTGGTCGGACGTGAAGGTAAGGATTTATCTAAAACAATAAATTGTAATCAATGTCCATTCCTTACCACCCGCACTGGAGAGGCGTCCGACACATACGCGCACTGGAAGTGGGATTGGTAGGCCCCCTGAACTCTCGGAAACTAGAAGGCTCAGAAAAACCCCGGTTGAGGACTGGGTGGAAACTATTAAAATCTATATTATGATTGATCTCAATTGACCTAAGTCAGTATCGTCAAGTTCAAACGAGGTCATAAAGGTCAAGTATTAGCCGTGCTGAGTATTCATCCGGAAATGCCGTGATTAAGCTCAAAGAAGTCCATAATGCACTGAAAGCAGAGCAAGTTCATAGTGAGAACGTTCAAAAAAATGTAAACTTAATTTTTGGATTAAGGTCATTCAAGGTCATTGACCTGTGACGTCACAATATGACATATTCTCTTTAATTACACCATAATTGGCACCATAGCAACCGTTGGACGGGAAATTAACATTGACCTTTATCCATGACATTTTAATTTGACCTGTGACCTTGACTTTTACGTTGAGTTATCTTAACTATGACGTCGTAGCATAATATACGTCATACTGGGTAATGCCATGCGACCGGAAGCACCGGACCAATGACTTTGAGAATGCTGGTATGGCCTTGAAATTTGACCTTGACCTTCATGAGGGGTGAACTTGACATGTAATCTCGTTTTATATGGCGCTATAACGTTGCCAGTTGGTCTTTCATGCACGCGAACTGGTACAACCGCGCGATTGCAGCGATCTCAAATTAAAGTGTTTAACTTTGAAAGCCTTTAATTACAAAATTGAGGCCGATTTTCAAGGTTATTTGACCAATCGACGTGCCATTGAATATTCTCAGAAGTAGCGAAATAGCGTTTTTTGGCCACGAAGGGTTCTCCGGCCACCTAGAAAAAAGTAGGTGGGCCTTCGAGGCTCCCCTCCAGTGTGCTTTTTAACACGCGCTGGTATGAGGCCCCACCACCTTTACTGGCAGGAGGGTTACCCATCCCCTTACAATCTCAAAAACCATGCTTGGAAGGGGACACGGAAAGCAGTGTTCCATTGCTTGCCTCAATCTCTACCAAAAATGCTTCAACAAAAAGTACTCAAACTAGCTACTGAGCTCAGAAAACGCTTCGATAAGGCAGTCGCGAGAAAAGGATTGAAGATTCACAAGTTCGTACCGGTTAATTCGAAGACCGTTATTGTCCATGGAGTCTCGAATGATGAGTGACAGAAGGTTCGAGTTTCAAATTGAATCTGTGAAGTTCAATGGCACCATGTGAGGGAGTCGTTCTTCCGATCCGTGTGTCAGATATAAAATAAAGCAGCATGTCTTAATCTTATATGTTCGAAAAGCAGTTGTCGGCGTGGACGCTATGTGGCTTTTTGTTTGTATGTGTGCTTTCTGATATAAATGGAACTGGGATACATGCAACTTTTTTAGGGTATGGGTAGAAAAGAAAACTATCTAAAATAAACCTAAGACAACAGTAATAATCAGCTTCTGACGCATAATCCTCCCACTACATTTTCCAGCAAATACATCAGAGTGTCGGAATTGTTCCGAATGTTGCGGTAATACATTCAGTTGTTTCGGAACGGCTCAGATTTTTATGTAGCAATAGTAGCATCCATACAACATCTAGTTCATTCACAATGTCACCGAAGTGCAGTCTTGCTCAGTTCTCCCCTCCCCGTTACCCCACTTCCAACCGGACGCGTCTATGCGGCGTGCCGACTGCAGGCTGAGTGGCCGGCGACGGTGTTGGGCTTGGTCTGAGGTGCTCGTTACTGATTTTGCTCTGTAGTCTCCATTCTTTTTATTGGCGTTGTATGTAGTTTAAGCAATGCTCTTTCACATGAAGTTGTTTTGAAGTCAATAAAAACATAGGAAATATGTGTGCTCATCTTTGCAAAAGTTTGGAATTATATTTTATACATATTTGTGCCAATTGCTATAATTAAACTTACATATTTCTATTGTTCAGACTTTTGTAATTATTTTCATGTAACCTCTTGAAGGAATACCTTTAATTTAAATGCCTAAAAACACAAGCGAAAAGTCTGATGCACGCGCCCAATGCTAAATTGCCCGAGGCTATAACTCCAAAACCATTTACGGACGAGACTTTAAATACCGTAGTCGTTTTCAGTGCCACTGAGAACCCTAGTCCCAAATTTTCATGAAAAGCTGAGATATGAGGGTGTTATTTCAACCCATCGATTTGTCGATTTGTTGTGGAATGCACCCATCTTGGACTAGCTTGAGTCTAGTACGTAGTGTTTTCTGAAGCTCATAGGATGATCGGAATAAGCGCGCTGGTTTCAAATGATTTCTCGGTTGGTTTAGAAAAACTTCACGGCATCAATGTATACAACCAGAAAAATTGTCATAGAATCGTTATATTCCAGTTCTCCACGGAACATGGATTAGAAAAATATGCCCCTCTATTCAACACGGCAACTGAATTCGACGCAAGCCTCAAACGAGACCGCCCCTTTTTTCTTTTTTTTTAGTCTGCATTTGGCATAAAAGTAGTCTTGTGGCAAAACTGATGCTGGTATAATTGTAGTCTGTGTGGCATACTTTTAGTCGTGCCTGGAGTTTCATTGGGTTCACTGAATGTTCCTCATCAGTCTTCATGTTTTTGTTTTCGTAAATTAAAACTTTCTGTAAAGATATTACTTATATTGCGGTTGTGGCCTTGCTATTACATTAACTTATTTGTCTAATGATAATGAGGGTAATCCACTTTGTTTATCACAGTCTACTTTAGCCCCTAGAAAATATAACATAATCATAACTTCGTATTAGGACACGAACATTAAACAACAATCACGTTCACCGTTTTTCGGACTCACATGAAATGCCTTTAAAGGGAATGTGGCACTTTCATAACGTGATTTTAACTGAGATAGCCAAGTTGTAAAGCAAGTCAGAAAACCCGGTACTCAATATATAATTTGTCATGGAACTCGAGATTTCCGTAGAAAAAAACTATAACCTACCTGCAATGTACCCTCATGTACCCTAAGCAGCAGGCCGCAGTTGTCATGGCTGTTGGTGTGACGACATATGCTGACGTCACGATGAGCATCAGTCAATCGAAGCCCTTGAAGCGTTTCGAGTATGGTAGTGGTTGCCAGATCATGGCATCATCCACAGGCATATATTTATTTCTTTTCCTAAAAGAGTATTTTGAAAATCAAAATATCGACCTCATTGTACGTTTTTGAGAGAAATCATGAGTGGTTTCATGATTTTCGGCTAAAAGTAGGCCTTATTAGGTACACTAAAGTCCAGGATTCGACCAAGGTGCCACATTCCCTTTAATGAACAATCATGTCCGACATCGCCCAGTAGCGGTGCAGGCTTACAATTCAAGTACATGCCACTGTCGTCAGAGATAGCAGCCCTCGTTTACTTTGGATATATAGAGCTAATTATAGACATGTTTGCTTCAAAGCATTCCGTCATGGCTGAGAAAATCTCATTCTGTACACGATATCGTACAGAATGAGACTTACCTCTGTCCAGCGATGGACGAACGTTCAGAGGCTCTTGTGAAAATCCTTCCAATCTTTGTTAAGCGCTTCTAATCTGTGCTCAAAGTGTGCTGAAAACGAAATTTTTGGTACACGTGGATGGCTGTATCCAACAGTAACAGATGCTTCTCACCACTTCATCAACTTTGCATAGAAAGAACTGTTCTGCGCGGCCAAACTTGGGGCTTCAGTGCATGTTGCCGTCCTCTAGCTGACACATGGACTCTTGGTTTTGGCCACCAGCACGATGAATGCCTAAACCGTCGCAGCCAAAGCATGTTTCTTCACTTTCACAAGCTCTCAGCGGAATCTGCCGGTCCTCAAACTCAGCTTAAGCTTCTCCTCTTGATCCGTGGTCTGTCGATGTGACTTCTCCCGTCTACCATGCCAAATGCAGCGCGGCTTCTTCAGGCCCCTCAGGTCAAAACCTGAGTTGGATCGATGCAGTAGCACGTGCCGACGTTAAATGAAAAAGGTCAGCAATTCCTCTCAAATTTCGCTCGGATCACGACACCAGAGCTTTTTGGTCAGCTCTGCGTGCAATGGCAGGAACACTGAAGATCGCGCGAAACGGCGAGTAAGTTTGCTCAATCGCGGGTCGGAGCATGCGCACGCAATCGCCGGATACACTTTGACTTGGCATCGAAATAAACTGGGGATTCGAATGATTCTCTAGCTAAAGCTCCCATATTTCTGGTTATTTCCGATGACAGCATGTATTGATCCCTAGTATATTATGAAACTTTGAAGAATATATTAATAGCTCTTTGAATTTCGCAGCTAACATTGGTCGAGTACCTACGGTAAAATGACGCTTTGTGGTATAAAAGAAATACCACTTGCAACACCATATTGTTATCATCTTAATCTTCTCCCACTATGCTTAGAAGCCGAGAATAATTTTAAGCTGTCAAGGCCTACATAAACGCTTCCTTTGCTGGAATTATGCTGGGAACTCGGGAAGAAGATCTAATGAGAGCAAGCATGCTCAAATTTTCCATGAATAAGGTTCCATGGAATCATTTTATGCTCGAGCAGACCGTGGTTCCGGAATAGACAGAGCACATAGGAAAAACATTCTCTTGCAGTATAACAAGTTTTACGCGGCGTCAAAGGAACACCTGGCAACCGATCAGTTCCAAACTATTATAATATGATGAGGTCATATTGGGGTTGTCCACAAATCTGGTATCTCAGAATCTTCAAATTGTTAGCCTAAGATTGGGTTAATTTTTTGTTCGGCCCATTATACCTAAATCTAGTGTGAAAAGCATAAAGGGGTGACCTTAAATATTTGATACATAAAATCTAAAATTTTCATGCAATATATTCTCACCACGACATTGACCATTAATATGAGTTTTTGAGCACGTGATGCTTCAAATGTCATGTGAGGTCACATGAGCATACAGTGATTACTTTGCCAATATCTTCGCACCACATTGAGATAGAGCCTCCATTATGCATTCATTGTGCTTATCTTGTCACTAGGAGACTATTGATATGCAACATGACGATAATAGGTCACCATATGACCCTGACCTAGCTTGAGAACGAGTTGTTTTCTCATTTGACCCGTCAGGGTCATATTATACACAATTAAATTTTCCACAATAAGAGGTCTCCAATGATGCTTAAAGATGTTATCTAACTTCACTCAGTAAAAACATATGAGGGAAAATCTTCAATGCCCTTTCTATGCAATTTGCTTTAATATCTGGTGACCTCAATATTGACCTGACAAAAAAACGTTATAATTTATCTTTTGACAGGTCAAGAGCTTTCGAACACCTTCTGTAATTTTGCTTTAGCTTCCCAGGAAATTGGGGTAAAATACACCCCCGCAATGGGCTGGTATTAAGTTAGTCATGGGCGGATACAGGATTTATTATCGAGGGGAGGCACATCGACCAGGTTTGCACTAGCTAGTGCCGAAACGCAGTGTAGTGTCGTCGGAAACTTTATCAGAGGGTAACCATTCCCCTCTTCTGCTTACTCTGAATTCGTCCTTCATACCCTTGATGCCAGGAAAATGTCAAATTGGCAGGTAATTCTCAATAGAAAATACAATCGGGCTGGGTGCTCTATGTTTGGACAACAGAAAGGCATATATGTAATTGACATAGCTGATCTGATCTGGGACCCCTGAGCTGGTTCTAAGCCCATGAGCTCATCTGGGTCTCTTCTAGATGGTCAGGGCCCCCAAGCTTATCTTGAAACCCAGGTGTTGGCACTGGGGCTCCCTTAGCCGTTAAGGACCCCTTATCTGGTTCGGAACCTCTTAGCTCTTACGGGCCCCCTCAGCTGATCTTAAACCCTCTGAGTTGGGTGCGGGCCTCCTGAACAAGAGGGCGACCAAAAATCAATGAGGGTGGTCCATGTCCAAGTCGGACGCCTAATGGTGTGCTGGGGAAAGCTTCCCCAAAACCAGGGTGGCTCAAACTTAAAAAGGTCAGCTTCAAATGGTTTTACCTTTGTGTTTGCTACCATTCACTGTTCGTACCCAAGGTGTCGCTAATTTTCGTTCGCCTTCGGCGCCCGAAATCAGCGGAAGCGGCACTTGGGTCGTAAGACAGTGAAACATCCGTTGTAAAGACAGTGGCCAGAATATTTAGAAATATTTACGAATATCCACTTTCCAGACAATCACAGAAGTTACGAATTATTTTGCGAGAAGTTTATATTAGATATAACATGTTCTTTACACGATGAGGAGGCACACTATAGGCAGGGGCGGTATTTCGGATGGCTGAGAGGTTATCAGTTTCAGTTATAAATGGTCCCATCATTATGCTGTAAGTGACCACTGTATGAGTCAATGTGCTGTGACCTCGGCTTCTTCCCAGACGGACGTAGGTAATGCTTAGGCACACGCCTGTTTTTGACACTAAGGTGCCATCTTTGGCAATCGTTTTCACGGAACTGTCAGGAGCTGTTTGATTTATCTCGGTGAGTTGGCATTGTACATTGTAGCCAACCCTTCGGTAAGTGTCCCGGCAACGCTGACTGATGGTCCCCTCCACCCCACCCACCGCAAAGCCATTGTACTGTTGTGTCCGGCACGTATCCGGACTGTCGCCGGCTCACGTACCGGGTGACGACTTAGGATCAGCCAGCTAAAGCTTTTTGTTAGAGGGTTGAGTGATACCCTGACATGTTGTTGCTGTGACCACCTTATTCAAACACATGTGTTACCGCATAAACATACCTTTTCATCCCTTCGTCGAAATTCGCCTCCACGGGCAATACGTGCGCATTGTGTTGAGCGCGAAGAAGTGTCATGGCTATAACGAGCCCTATCCCTCTCGCGCCTCGCACAGCGGTATGTCGCGACGGGCGTAATTGATGGATAATTGGGTGTGCCTTCCTGTTTTGTTGAGGTCGGGCTGGAACGCTACCTAGCCATGAGAGAAATCAGCAATGAACCAGAGGAAATACATCACTGCACTGGTAGACTCTGGGATCGAATGCGTACACCACAAAATACCTGATCTGAAAACAAGTATTAAATTGAGTAAAGAAACGTATTGTATCTTAATCTCAGAGGTCTCACCATCCCTCCTAATCCCCTCCTATCAGCTTGTAAAATATAATAGTTCTGTTTAGTAACGCCTACACTCCATGGCATAAAAAGAGTTATACCAAGATGTTATTTCCTCGTGTTCATTCCTTACATTTTCATTCAAGGTAGGGACAGGAATAATCTGTTTTCCCCACTTTATGCAAGGGCCCCTGGGCATATGTGAGTTTAGCTTAATACAATACCATTTTGGGAGGTGGTTGAACTCTGACCGTGACTCGAGACCGTGGCCACTGCCTCAGGCATTGGAGGAAATATGCCTTAAATGAAATGTGGTACCTTTATAACGTGATTTTAGCTGAGATAGCCAAGTTATAAAGTATGCCGGAAAATCCGGTACTCCATTTGTCTTGAAACTCAAAATTTTCGCAGAGAAAAGTTAAAACCTACCTGAAATGTACCTCTCATGTACTTCAAGCAGCAGGCCACAGTTTTCAGGCTGTTGGTGTGACGACATATGTTGACGTTACGGTGAGTATCAGCCAATTGAAACCCTGGAAGCCTACGGAATATGGTAGTGGTTGCCAAATCATGACATCATCCACAGGTAGATATTTCTTTCTTTCTCTAGAGGAGTATTTTAAAAATAAAAATATTGAGCTTATTTTACATTTCTCAGAGAAATCCTGGACGATTCCAAGATTTTCGGCTAAAAGCATCCCAAATTGCACTAAATTCCAGGATTCGACCAAGGTGCCACATTCCCTTTAAGTCCCACTCCCGAAAGAAGCACGTCCTCGCAGGCCATTTTTTAACATGTTAACTGGGGGGCCATTTGCCCCCCCCAGTCGGCCGAAATGCCCCCCAGTGCTCGGAAATTGGCCCCCCATTGAAATAGACAGATGACGTAAAATTGAACAAACGCAGCCTCACCTGACGAAAATAAGACAGAACACCACCCGATAATAACAATTTTGTTCTATTGCTCATCCCAAATTGGCAATCCACAAAACATTGTGTTAAAAATTTCCACCAGTGGCTGTCTACTCCATCGTGCAAAACCGAAACAAAGCGCGTACTTACGGGAATCCCGACAAAGCAGCCTCAGCACCAATTAATCACAACGCTGGAGATAGTCTACAGCCAATCAAACATCGTGTTCTATCCGACCGGAAGCCCAGCCAGAACCGGGGGATTGCAAGATGCTCTCATTTCACACGCGGTCAGCTGTGAGCGCTCAGAGTTCGTTCGTGGATTAGACGGGACCCCATGTAGTCACAGCGCGTCAGACTGGTTGCTGGTGTGGCGTTGCGAAGTGCTTAGCCTATTTATTTATTATTGCGGTGGTAGCATTGGTAAAAGTTATAGTGCGATCGCTGCATATTTTTTTCTGTAAGTTGATAAGTTGTTAGTTAACCTTTTTCATCGATTCCTTGATGTTGTAAATGTGGAGAGATTATATGTTCGGCCAGCCCTTCGTCAGAATCAAAGCTGGCGACCGAGAAACCCGTGAGAAACCCGTCAAAAATTGCAACATGAAGCTGGAAAGGGGCCCATGATACTAAGATTTACAGAATATGAAGGTATTCTCAGCAGTATCTACACAAATACAGCCCAATTTCTGTTTTCCCTATGTATTTCTAATGGAGAGGTAATGGTCCGTACTTGACCTTAGGTCATCGATATGAAAAATCCCGGAATATATGTTGTAGCACTCGGTGGGCCCATGATGTGGTATAATTGTCAATCTGATAGATTCACCTATTTCTTACTTAGCCACCTTAAGCTAACTCATGGAAGTACTTTACATCAGAGAAATAAGTGGAGCCTATGATATCTCACTATGTGCAAGCGAAGACATATTGGAGTCTAAACTTCATTTCTTATGCCCACTGGTTTTGTCGCGACGAGTGAGCCCTGGCTTAACGCGGATAAAGTTCCGCGGCTCCCTCAAGGGCCGTAGAAGGAGAAGTGGCATCATGACATTAGAAGAGTAAAATATTTGCTGCCGGAATAATTTAGGAGATACCTTTTAACGCGTTTATAAAGATCCATATTTTCAAGGATCCCAGTTGGAGTAAGGAAAAGGTAAAGGGGCCGGTGGTTTGGATGTGTATAGTGTGACAGGGCTGAAAATTGTGAAAAACTAGTTCTTCATTTAAATGAATCAGTAGAAATCCTGGTTTAGGGGACGGTGCTCTGAGCTCAGGGGACATGCCTTTTCATCACCCCCTCCCTAGAATCCACCAGTATAATGATATATTTATATAATCAACGGTGCCTAGGCATCACAAACCGTTTTAGCAATGGCTCAATCCTCTGTTAAGATATTAATTTTACGGTGCAGTTGCGTGCTTAGGCGCAATCTAAGTGTTGGGTAGCAATAATAGATAGTAATAGTGAGAAAATACGTTTTCTCTAGTTAATCACCATTGTACGAATCCTTCCATTAGTTTCTATAAATAAGCACAAAATACGAAATGGCAGGGCAGAATCAAGCAGGGAACAAAACGAGCATTTACAGGTGCAACGCAAAACAGGCGGAATAGTGTCACTAACAGAGGTAACGGAAGTAGAATTTGAATGACGGAACTGAACTTATCAGAACAGAATTCAAGGGAGCGTGACGAGCACAGACAAAAGCGAAAGATAAGGGCTACAAAAATACAATCCAAAGAGAGAACATGTGAAGTTTTGCTTTTACCACATCAGAGGCTAATACGAACCCGAATCGAAAATTCTTAGTTTGAAATAGCACACATCCTCAGCTAGATGTAATGGATTCCATACCTCCACGCCTTCTACCTCCTCCCAGACGAAACTCGTAGCGAATTTGGCAATGTGTGGCTAGGTTTCACACGTAAAATAGCCAGAATTATCCCATAATCCTAAGCCAGTACTCCTGGCACGGCTAAAACAGCCGGCTTCTCCTCTAGCGGTCAGTTGCTGAACTAGCGTCGCAGTTGCTCAGCTGCTTCGGTAGCCTGCCACCAGGTGGCTTGCGCCGCTGGTGTCAAAGCCAATGAGCGTTTCGTTACCTAACGGTAGAAATTCTGCGTTATGATGGCTTCAATTGTTAAGAATGTTAAAAATGTTATGTTAATGTTAAGAATGTCTTGAATTTTAAGTGCATGGTGTATGGTGGCAGGTGGCGCCACCCAGAGTGGGACCGGTGGTGGCGCCACCCAGAGTGGGACCGGTGGTGGCGCCACCTGGGACATGACCGGCCGGCCATGCCGCGATGGTATTTCATCGACTTCCCCCTTGTGTTTCGTATGAAGTCGGCCGGAATTAAGTGTATCCTGAATTTTCTGTTCTCAAAGATAATATTTGCAATATTTTCCTCTGGACGCATGTGACCGCAATGCTCCAGTATCTGTATTACATTTCAACATTAGTGGTTTGATGATCTGATGATATACTGCCATGTTATATGTATTTCAAGGACATTTCACGTGCTACATCCACTGCCTTTGCCTCAAAATAAACAGCCTCTCCTTCCATCTCTTCACAAACGCTATCCTCACAACCTAGTTGCCCAAACGCCGTCCGTTCGTCGCGCCCCCAGCGCTGGCTCATCCGCGTCCTGATGCTCGCGCCCGCCGCGCCATCAGCGCCATCTCGCCGCCGCCGCCGTCCCCTCGCCCCCCCCCCGACGCCGCCGCCGTCGCCCCCCTCCCCCGCCGCCGTCCCCTCCCCCCGACGCCGCCGCCGTCGATTTCGCAGTGGACTCTGGAGTAGGTTGCGTCGGAGCCGCGCTGTACTTTGCGTCCCGCGTTCCCCCGCCAAAAATATAACGCCGCTATTCCCCACGTAGTATCGGTCCATGTTCGCGAGCACGCCCCCTGCGCACCTAATCCTATCCCTGGTCGTTTTTATAATGTGCAGTGTATTGTTATGATGAACAATATATGTTAACGGTTTCAGGTACGTTCAGCCCCCATCGAAGTTAGTTGGCAGGACGGGCTTGATAATTCCTCTGTCCCATTGAGATCGCATGTTAAAATGTTCATTTTGGAAGGTCTCCAGATCGCACATTTGGGTAATCCCAGAAACAAGTTGCATATCATCTGAAAGCGCCATCAATTTCCTTTTGGGTTCCGGAGTCGGTTATACAATGCCCACAAAAACCTTCCCACAGGAGAGCAAAAACTGACTCGATGTCGCGCCGCCACCGACCCTCCCTCCCCCAGCGGGCGGCCGCGCACGCGTCACCGTAGCGCAACTGGTAGAGCGCTCGCTTGCCACGCAATAGGTCGCGAGTTCGAAACTCGCGGGAGCACTTAAACAAATTGTTTTCAACCATGTTTTGAAACTCAATCGTTTTCACGGGTTATTGTAAACCTATGTTAACAGAAACTTTTTGTTCTTCAGAATATTTCCTTTTCGTGTTTACTGGGCAGATTTAACCCCATAGCCAAAATACAAACTCGCCGAGCAGTGCCTTCGGAGCACGGATGGAGATGGAGGGAGGAGGTGGGAGTCAGAAGCCCCAAGATTTTGGGTCTCCAACAGGGGCGCAGCCAAAGGGGGGTACAGGGAGCACATGACCTCATCGATGCCAGAGTGCCCCTTTGATCGCTAGGCGGTGTACCGTTTGGGCTGTGCCGCTCGAAATTTAGTGTCCTACGCTGTTGAACCTAGATGCAAGTAGACCACATGTAGCAATTGAAACTATTATTAGACAATTTTCAACTATTTTTGGTCAGCTAGGGAATTCTGTCGCGTTTCATGGTACCCGGGAAGAGTATGGGCACCTAATTTGCGTCCAGATAACGCCTCATCGTCGCCAATAATCGTATGGACGAAGGCATTCTGGTGCACATTGAGCTCACTTGGTGCCACCTGCGCTGGTCAAAGGCCATATGAACCCATCTAAAGCCAATTAAGCTACTCTGATGACCCCATATCTAAAGGCCAATGAGCTAGTCTATTCCCTGGGGAAAATTGAGCTGTTCTGGAGGGGGAGGGCTCTGATCCTCATCATTGTTGCCCTGAGCTGGTCTTGAATAGATGTGAAATAAAAACACAAGGCCAACTACCATCATCTCGGGGGGCCACTGAGCTATATTCTAGTCCCTGGTTGCACAGCTGGGGGACAGCTGCCTTGTGGGACTCTGTCACACTAGGTGGTCCCCGGGCTGGTCTTGAATAGAGGATCACCATAAATTCAAGACAGTCTTTGAAAACTTTTAAAATATTATATATTTACAGGCCATAGGGACATCCCTATGGTCATAGAGGAATAGGGGTATACAGGGGATATGACCCTCCAGGGCATAGGGGCAGCCAGTGAACAAAATGAGGCAGGTGACTCGATCAGGTAGTTCGGGAAAATACAATCCCAACATTAATGGCTCTTACAGTAAAAATAACCACCTAACTTTGCCTTGAATTGAGGGAAATTTCCCAATAAAATCTGCAATCTGGCAGGTTGAAGGAGGGGCGACTGGAATCACCTGGTCAGGGACCAGAGGCCGCAGGAAGCTGGAAGGCTTAGATAGACAACATATTTTTGCAGGCAGTGTTTAAACCGATGGTGTTGGAAGGGTCGGCATGAAACGGGAAGGCTTGGGAAACCTGACGTCGCTCCCTGCTAACCACGGATGTGAGAGACGATTTAACACTCAGCGAGCCATTCCAACCGGTGCACAGACTGCCACCCCATATCCCGAAATGGTGAGTTTGTCAGTTCATGTGTTCACTATTACATATGTGCACTGATAAGACTAGCAGCACGGGTAAGTGCACACAAAGGTCCAGGCGTTCATGGCCCATAAGGTACCCTCCCACAACACATATGGATGAAAACCGATATGAGAACCACATGTGAAAAAAAACAGAAGTACAGACACATAGATCACTAGTGCAGAATAAAAGACAAGGAACAAAACAAAATACGCACAAACACACGATGACTGCGGCATCCAGCGTGGCTAAGGAGAGGGTGAGAGAGCTCTCACTCTCTGAGAGAGGAGAGAGTGAGAGCGGGGAAAGAGACAGGTGGGAAGGAAGGTGAGGAGGATGAGGATGAGGATGATGAGGAAGGGATGAGGATGAGGATGAGGATGAGGATGACGATGAGGATGAGGATAAGGATGAGGATGAGGAGGAGGAGGAGGAGGAGGAGGAGGAGGAGGAGGAGGAGGAGGAGAGAGAGAGATGCTGAAGACAGGTAGGTTAGTGACAAAACTTGTAGCTTGCCGAGACACTAGGAACAAAGCTAGTGAGCAAAATTTCGCTGTTATCTAGAATTGCTGAGTGACAAGGGTTTGCCTCAATACTGGCTTGGAAAAAATTTCTTGATTACTTTCTTAAAGAATACTTTGTTGCCAGGTATGTCATTAATATCGCTTATGTTTGATGCTAAGGTCTGATGTTCGATGCTAAATCTGATCTTTTAACCCGCGCCCCACCGGGGGTCCGGCGCCACCTTCGCCCCACCGGGGGGCCATCGATGGCCCCCCTCTAACTCCGAAAATATGGGCGTTAGCGCAAATTTTCAAAGTGCAATAGAAAGCTCGCGTGAATTCAGTAAGAAATAACTTCGCATGTTTTAGTGCTCAGGTCAATGGTTTGACCTCCAGAGGTCAAATTAGGTCAAGATCGGCTATTTTCACTCAAATATGCAATGATTAAGCAAACTGGGCATAACTCTTATGTCATTAGAGCTATTAAGGCCTGGTAAAGTAAATTTGATAGCAAATTGCCAGTACTTTTTCCGCTATGTGGAACGTAAAGACCTCCCGCCAGTGGTTTGACCGCCAGAGGTCACCTCGGGACCTAATATGACCTGAGGTCACGAAAGGCCAAAAAGTGACCTTGCCGTATATCAAATGAAAGCCAGTGACAAGAAAAACACGATGGTGTTTGTTTCACCGCTCTAGCTCAATTAGGTCAAAAGTTATTGTCAAAATACTGTTTTTGACCTCTGGTGACCTTGGATGACCTTGGAAAAGTCAAAAGGCAAATATGACCCCTGGGATCCGTAAAGGGTGTCCAAAAACGTTGTTCTGAGCAGTCTGAGTATTTGCAATCATTTTTGTGGCTTTTATATCATGAAACAACTTTTCCCCATGCTTTTCCAACGGGAGAGGTCGCCTCGTGACCTGACCTCAGGGCACGAAATCGAAAAATCCCGGATATACACCTTGTAGACCCTGGAGGGGTTATGAAGTGTAGGAAGTTTCAAATCGATCGACTTTGAAATGTGGCTCTTACAGAGCTCTAAAGGTGAAGTGAGGTGACCTTGGTTGACCTCGTCTGGTGACCTGACCTTGGGTGACCCGGTATAAAAAATTGCAGGGATGATGGGAAAATGATGCAGTGAGAGGTAGAGCCCTCAACCGCGGTGCTGCGCCTCGTCGTTTTTCTGCTATCCCGGAAAAACCTTAGGGGCCATCGATGGCCCCCGGTGGGGCGAGGGTTAACACGCGCATTGACGGGGGCGGGTACCCGCCCCCTCGGGTTTTTCGGAGACAGCAGAAAAACGGCGGCGCGCAGCGCCGCCGTACTTGGTATACCTTTTCCCTCATCATTTTTGCAACTTCTGTGAAAATTTTAAGGATAGGTCATCTCAGGTCAGGTCACCAGTACAGGTTAAGTAAACCGACCTCAAAAAAAGTTTAAGATAGCATAAGTCGGAGCAGGGTGAACTTATCTAATTAAAACTCATATCACATAATGGGCTCACCGAGTTCTCTAAAATATGTTCCGGTATTTTTGATATCGATGACCTAAGGTCAGGGTCATTACCTAAGGTCATTCATTACCTCTCCATTGGTAATACATGGGAAATATGGTTTTTACTGAATAACTCAGTAACAGATGGTGATAGAGCGTTTATTTTAGCTTCATTAGACTCGCCGTGGCTTTGCAGTTCTAATGATATGAATTTTATATAATTTGACCCTGACCCGACCTCAGGTCAGGTCAAATCTTTGATTTGACCTAGCAAGGTCAAATTATATATCATTCGATTCGGCTTGCTGCGAGGATTCATATTGTTTAAATCGTTTTGCTCTATCTTTACTTGTTCAGATGTAATGGCCGAAAAACTTAATTTACATGTTATCCCTATGACGGCATGTGACGGCATGTTTTTGACCTCTGGTGACCTTAAATGTGACCTGACAAAAAATGGTTCCAATATTTTCGATGGAGAAGCGGATGGGCTACCCAACGCCGTTTCCCGTTTTTTTTTTTTTGCTACCTACCGTGGTTCTCGAGATCTTGGGGGTGGGGGCGTATACCCGCCCCCTCGTCAATCCGAAGGTGGCTCAGACCCCCGTCAATGTGCGTGTTAAAGGCAACTGCAGACAATCAACTGCAAAAAAGACACTGAGGTTGAAAAATATAATTTCATCAACTAGAAGCAGACATCGCACATACTAAATATTATGATCACAGAAAGCTTTGCATTATTTTTTCAGGTGTGATTGTGCGGGTCCCCTTACACTGCAGGCTGTGTGAATTGACCTTGCCCACAAATGTTCTAAGCTTAATTTGCACTGTGCGTGCTGCAGACGCAATGATATCATTTGTTGGGTTTATCATGGCTTGCCATTTTATTTTTTTCTCATCATAGGATTAAGCAGTGTGTGTGTGTGTTGGAAAAGTGCTTAAATTCCAAAAAGAAATGATCAGGATCAGATTGATGTGACTCAATGGAGAGGGAAGGCTGGTGATGCTCCAGGAAGAAAAAACTTGTTTGCATGCTTCAATTTTTTCAGTATGTGATTGTGGTTCCCTCTTGAACTGTGGATTGTGTGCATTGGATTTATCATGCTGTGCAATTGTGTGTTTTCCTCAGCATAGGATTAAGCAATGTCTGTGTGTTGAAAAGGTGTTTGTGCATTCCCAAAATATATAAATATCAGATTGATGTAGCTCAATAGAGACGGAAGGAGGTAGGTAACATGCTAGGAAGTGAAACCAACAGTTTCGAGATCACATACTATTATACCTTTAGCATTGTTTCGGGGGAAGATTGATTTATTTCTTGCTATTCCTGGATCTTGGGACATATTGAGAAACAAGGCCAGAGAGTGGAGACATCTGCCAGATGATCACCAGATTTTATGCATCAGGGTAAACCCACCATAAACAAAAACATGAAAATAAAGAAGTGCAAGCAGACCTGGAAAAACAAGGGTGTTCAAGCGACTTTCCTCAGGAATCATTGCAAGCCATGGAACTTAATAAACCCACTTTCTATGCTGAAAAATGCATTTACCATAGAGCCAGAGATGACCACATTTTACCCAGCTTCTAAGGAAATGTTCAGAAACATAAGTGACAGCATAATTCATTTACTTTGATTTGTAAATTTACCCAAAGTTTATGTGTCTACCACAATCTCCTGCAGTCACAATCTTCTGAACATACCTAAGGGCTGACCAAATGGAAATAATATATTGATATGATATGATATGATATGATACTCGGAGTAGTTAAGGCTTAATGCCTGTGGGGTCCGTTCTAATGGAGCTCAACTACATGTGAGGTCTTCGCTCAGTCCTGGTTTGGGATGTCATATTTCTGTAGTGCCCAGTGGGCGTCAAGCCGTGATTTGAACTGGTTAGTCGTCGTAGACTCTACCACTGCAGCTGGAAGTGAATTCCAGTCTGTCACAATTCTAACACTGAAGCAATTCCGGCGGACTCTGGACACTGCTACAGGTTTTGCAAGCTTCCAGGAGTGACCTCGGGTACGTGAGTGGGTTGCTATGGTGAAAAACTACTCGGGATCAAGGTCGATATATCCCCTTAAGATCTGGAAAACTCTAATCATATCTCCTCTCCGGTGACGATGGTACAGTGAAGGGAGGTCGAGTGCCCTTAGCCTATCTACGTATCCGAGGTTTCGAAGTGTTGGGACCAAGCGGGTCGCTCGTCTCTGCACCCTCTCCACTGCCTGCTGATTACGCCGGTTAAAGGGTCCCCATGTGATGTTCCCGAACTCAAGGATAGGCCTAACCAGGGATTTGTACAGCAAAGGCAGTGACGTGATATTAATGGCAGTGAAAGACTACCGTACCATCGCTAGGACTCGCGAAGCCCTTGATACGGCTGTGGCTGCTTGTTCCTGAAATTTTAAGTCACAGTCAGTCCAAACTCCTAAGTCTTTCTCTGCGTCTGACTCGGAGATAATGGATCCTGCCATAGTGTAGGTAAACCCAGGGTTGCTATGGCCCACATGCAGCACAGAACACTTGCTGGTGTTGAACGGCAGCTGCCACTGCGATGACCATTCCACGACCGCTTGGATGTCTCTCTGTAGTATCTGAGTGTCATCAGGTGTCGAAGCCGGATAATACAGCTTCGTATCGTCCGCAAAGATCTTAACTGAAGATCGAATGTGGTCGGGGAGGTCACTAATGAAAATGACAAAGAGCAACGGGCCTAGCACAGACCCTTGTGGAACGCCGCTCGTTACCGCAGCCCAGTTCGAAGCGGAGGAGCCAACGATGACCTGTTGTTTCCTGAAGGTGAGGAATGCCCTAATCCACTTCAAGAGTTTCCCTCGCACCCCATAACACCACAGCTTGTGAAGGAGACGCTCATGAGGGACAGAATCAAATGCCTTCCTATAATCTAGGTACACCGCATCAAGTGGACTCTTCTCCTCCAGCACCCGACTCCAATCCTCAATCACCTCCAACATCTGAGTATCACAGGAGCGCTTGGGTCTGAATCCGTGCTGGTCCTTACTCAGCAGATCGTGACTTAGAAGGTGTTCCATTAGCTTGTCTTTGATTAATGATTCAAGCACTTTACAGGGGATAGCAGTTAGGCTCACTGGCCTATAGTTTTCTGGCCTGTGCCGATCTCCCTTTTAAAGATAGGAACCACAGATCCGAGTTTCCACTCCTGGGGCAATACGCCTACATCAATCGATTTCCTAAAAAGTATAGATAATGGATGACATATTTCGTTCGCCACCTCTCGCAGAACTCGTGGGTGTATGTTGTCTGGTCCGGGTGAACTAGTTTGCTTTAAGTTCAAGAGCTTTGCAAGCACAAGATCTGTTGACAAGACAATATCATCAAGGACTTCGCCCTGCCATCTAAGTCCAAGATATGGGACATTGGAAGTATCTTCGCTTGTGAAGGCACTTGAAAAGCAGGAATTCAGCAGCTCGGCTTTTTCTTTGTCCTTTGTCTCCAAGCAGCCAGTGTTGTCATCACGAAGATCAGCCAAGCCTACCCTGGTGTTCAATCTGGAATGAATATATTGCCAGGTTGATTTGGGGTTGTCCTTTATACTCCCTAGTATTGTTTGCTGGTGGGAGGTCAGTAACCTGCGGGTCAACGGTCTCAATCGATTCCGACATTGTGTGAAACGGACGTGATCCAAGTCGTCTTTAGTGTTCGTGTATATCCTCCAAAGTGTATTCTTTTTATCTTTGAGTCTGCCTGCTTCACTTGTCATGTATATGTTTCTAAATTTTCTTCTGGACTTGTTGTATGGGATGCAGGCATCAGTTAGAGAGTCTATAGTATTTTTGAAGAATTGATAACAGTCTTCCAAATCCAGGTGTGCCATCGCTGTCCAGTCAGTATCGCATAACATCTGTCGAAACAGAGTAAAGTTTGCCCTGTAGAAGTTGAGTTTCGGTTTCCCTTGCTCAGTTGAAACTGAGGAACATTTCAGTGTAAATCTAAGTGTGACATGGTCACTTTTACCTAAACCTGGAAGGTATTCCATGTTACGCACCATACCCTCCTCGTTGGAGAGTACTAAATCAAGTATGTTGCTAGTCTCACCCAGCCTATAACTTGTTGGGCGCCTCACATGTTGAAATAGGAAACTGTCCTGAACGATTTTGACGAACTTGTGTGAAGGATGGCCCTCTGGAGCCGAGCAATATTCCGTGTCCCAATCTATCAGCGGAAATTTGAAATCTCCAGTAACCAATAAGTGAGTGGGGGCCAGGTCACAAATTGCACGAAAAAGATGTTCCAGATATACGACATTGTTGTGGGTGGTATATGAGGGACTACGGTAAATGCAGCCCACTATAAGAATTTTGTTGTCCCTCAGTTTCAGCTGCAGCCAGAGTTGCTCCCTGAACCTTGATGCAGGATCAGAGATTGGGATCGCAGATGTAAGGATATCATCCCTAACAAAAACACACATGCCTCTTTCTCCACTTCTGCCCAAATTTTCCTTTGTGTGGTCAAAGCTCAGATGAAGTGAATATCCTGTGATTCTCAGGAGGGCCATAGAGAGTGGAAAGCGCTGTCCCTTAGGAATGACTTCGGTTAATAACATAATGTCTGGTTTATTTCCTGCGATCATCATAACTAACTCCTCCCTCTTATTGACAAATTGGTCACAGTTTGTATAGAGTATCTTAAGCTCATTGCCTGCTCGCTGGGTTAGTCAGTGGTCCTGGGCAGCTTGAGAAGAGCTGCCACGAACACGCCTGTCGTCTGTTACACCGGAGGGTAGCGAGGCATTGGCGGTTACTCTCCGGGCTGTAGGTGGGGGACCATTGGTGGAGATGACCGCGATCGTGGGGGAGGTACCAGCCCCAGACCCATTACCAGCAACTGACCCATTTCGTGCTGCCTCGTCTGTATCCACATTGGTTACTGTGGCCACAGCCGAGGCCTGATTACCGCCAGACCCGGTCTGGCTCGGAAGGGTTTTGCTGGCAGTATCCCGCTTGCAAATCCTCCCACGCGTAATGACCAAGTCTGTTTCTCCCTGCTCTCTGCGCTGGCGCAGCTCCGCCCTCATCTCCTTTCCTTTTTGCCGTTCCTGCCAAGTCAAATCAGGTGTAATGTAGATCTGGCCATATCTGGCTGAGTCTCGGGGCTGGGATGCCAGTCTCAAGATTGAGTGTTTGTCATCCTCACTTTCAAGTGTCACAATTAACAGTCGATGCCTACCTGTTGAGGGTTTTCCAGCCCGAAATGACGACTTAGTGTAAACATTAAGACGAAAGCACTCCCTGATCATACCTGTGAACTCTGACATGTCTGCATTGGAACGATCCATTCTAGTATCCCCAGCCTGCTCTGGTAAGTTATGAATGACAAGATTGCACTTTCTCCTCTCTCTGTCCAGAAAACCATCGATAGCATCAGCCACTTTCCCCACACCATCCTTGGTACCTGCAGAGTTATTCACAGCCTGCACACACTTAACCTCAATTTCCTTGGAAAGCTGTTCGCATGACCCCCTTAACAATGCTAGCATACGACTCCTTAAGTGCAACAGTTTCAGGGCTAGATCTTTTTATGAGTTCTGTGTAGTTGTGATTGTTTCTCTCCTGCAGCTCCATGGCTTCAGACACTAAGTTGATGTGATCCCTGACTCGCTTGTCTAGTTCATCGGTTCTTTTCTCCAGATCTGAGTGTTGCTTCCCTGTGGAGACTTGGGTCTCTTTGTTAGCAAGTTGCGGAGCTGCTGCTTCCTCAGTCTGAGAGGTGGTAGTTTTAAGGTTGCAATCTGTCTGAGTCTGGGTAGAGGCTGGTTCGGGACGGGGACATTTTACCTCCAGCTTGCAAATGTTGCAAATCCATGCCAGTGTTTTGTGCCTGTTGAGGGCATTATATGCTTGTTTGGGGATGGCCTGGCATCCAATGTGGAACCATGCATGACATACATCACATCGGACACCATGTTCCCCATCCTTTACTTCTTCCCAGCAGGTTTGCTTTCCAGGACCCCCCTTGCAAACTGAGAGCATGCCTGAATTGCTGCTAGCACTAGATGACCTAGAGAGTGGAGGAGAGAAGTTTAATCACCTTGTCAACAATACCGATAGGTGTCCCACATGGGGTTAGCTGTGCTCCAGTCACATCGGATTCACCAGCTCCCTCAGAAGCTCCTTGATCACAGGCAGATTCAGCTCCGAGAACCAGATTGGGCAAGCAGTGTTTTCTGTTGGAAACAGATTGTTCGTTGGTCTTTCCAGCCGCGCCTGACGCTCCATCACCGCTGAACCCACTTTTTGACGGCGACACAGTGGTTGCCACCATAGCAGCACCAGCCAAGGGAGATGACAATGTGCTATCTCGGCGCTTCTGAGGAGGTGGCGATCGCCACATGGCTGTTCTGACAAACCCAAGCTGAGACCAATCCCAGTGGTTTGACAGTCCCCAAGCGTTCCAGAATCAACACAAGTGTGCAGTCAATGCAAGTGGAATCAACCTACCAAAGAGTCTAATGATGCAGGCCCATAAATCCTGTGATGGTGAAGTGAAAAACCCTATTAGACCCTGCTTTCAAAATGAGAATCTTCACAAAGCTCAATTTTTCACCAAACAGTGTGCAATGCTCAAAAAGTGGTGACCTGTAATGTTCTGCTATCCAGGTTTGACTAGCCTGATAATCCAATGCTGCAAATGAGCACTGTAAGAACTGTAGCCAAATTGACGTGACACCGTCTCGACGAGAGATGGTGAGCGAGCAAATCAAAATTCCAAGCAAATTGTGAGTATGTCTGCCAGGTGTGTCACCAAATGTCCGATAGTGCAAGTGAATTCCAACCTCTGTAGCTCCGTGGTACGTCGATTTAATGTACCTAATAGGCGTGCACAGTACCCAAAACTTTACTAACCTGACCTCAAAGATCTCACGGTGCCAACTCAAATCAATTGTATTGTATTCAACTCAAATCAATTGTATCAACTCAAATCAATCATATTGTAGAAATCAACCAGATTTCACAAACTGGGTTATTTTGAAGCACACCTTTTGTTGGCGAATTCTTCTTATCTTCATCTTGGCTGCAGCATACACCTACCTTACCTTACCTTACCTAACGATTTCGGAAATTTTGGGGACCACAATGGCCCGCTGGCTCCGATTCTCCGACGAGCAAGGTTATAGATTTTCTGGTACATCATAAGCTAATCTTTGACTATCAATTTGGCTTCCGTCCTGGTCACAGTACGTATATGCCAATATCTCTCCTTTATGATGAAATCACATCAGCTCTGGTTTCAAAAAAGGCGTGTGCGACCCTCTACTTAGATTTCTCCAAAGCATTCGACACTGTCAATCATTCTATTCTTCTCTCCAAGCTCAAGTTCTATGGTTTCCAAAATACTTCACTAAAATTTTTTGAGTCTTACCTTTCTGATCGTGCCCAGTATGTAAAAATCAACAACATCATGTCTCGTGATTCCGCCCCCGTGCCCCTTGGTGTGCCCCAAGGCAGCGTGCTGGGGCCCCTTCTATTCCTCTTATACGTTAACGACATCCATAAAAGCTCCCCAACTCCCAAATTCTTCCTCTTTGCGGATGATACGGCCCTTCTATTTACAGCTGACTCTCCCTCTGAACTTCAACACATTATTAATGAGAGTCTTTGTGATGTTTGGTCCTGGCTAATCTCAAACAGACTGACCCTCAATGCGAAAAAGTCTGTATACCAGCTCTTTCCCGCTACAAATGCAAATCTTCAAATTTACGTCAATGATGTCTTGCTGTCTCGAACCACCTCTACAAATTATCTTGGAATCAAAATTGACGAGGATCTGAAGTGGGCTTCGCACATAAAAAGTGTAGAAAACTCCATAGCCAGAAATATAGGACTGATCAGACGCGCTCAACACATCTTAAACCCAGATCAACTTCTCCTGTTATACAATGCCCTTATCCTTCCTAGTCTCACCTATGGGCTTCAAAACTGGGGAAATTCGTTCAAATACAGACTGAATAAACTATTTCTCCTGCAGAAGAAAATTATCCGAATTATTGATCACTCTGACAGGCTTGCGCACTCGGACCCTCTTTTCAAAAAATATAAAATATTAAAAATCAATGATCTGGTTGAATTCGTAAACATAATGGTGCTTCACGGTTATCTTAATGGTTCGCTTCCACCCCCATTGCAAAACTCTTTCGCCCTCAGAACCCAGGAGAACACCCGTAGACAAATCCGACAAAATAGCCATTTTCTTATCCCATTTGCGCCAACAGTTTACAAAAGAAATTCCCTCTTTATTACAGCCCCTCGAAACTGGAACAAAACAATAGCTCCCAGAATAAGAAATATCGAGGATATCCCGCGTTCCAAAACGTTCTTCAAAAAGGTTTTAAAGAAGATATTTACCGACGACTACTAGCGACCCTGGGATAGGTTCTTGTTGGTACTATATTATGCTTGCTGTTTTTTTCGATATTAACCCTCGAATCGGCCTCACAAGTATTGGTAGGAGCCCATTTACATTATACTTTATCGTACACATCGAAATTGACCGCGGAGGCACTTAGATTTAGGTAGACTCCTGGCGTCGAACAGGCCTGCCTCCGGCACCCTGCTACCTGTCCCCGACTTTCCACTCGAGTGCCGCGTCTACTCGACTCTCGGCCGTCCCTGACTCTCAAGCGGTGCTCCATCCACTTCCCCCTCCCTCTTACTTACATGTCTCTTTTCCTCTTCCACAGGAGCGAGCGCGGGGCGTTGCCGTTGGCCCCGCTCATGGCGAGGGCGTGGCGGCTCCCCGGCCGCTCCATGGTGCCTGCGAGCGGTCTCCCGGCGGCCCTCCCCGGGTCGCTGTGCGTGATCCTGGATCCGCGGCGCGATCCCTGCTGGCTGTGGCGCTCGGCGAGCGTGTTGCCCCCTGGTGGTGGCGCTGAGGTCGCCCCTGTCGGGGGAGCCTCGGCTGCCGCTGCCACGGACGCCCCTCGCCTGGCGTCGCTTGGGCCTCGGTGTCGTGAGGTCTTAACCTGCGGCCCTGACGCTTCCCGAGTATTCTGTGATCTTGGACGGTGTGGCGCTGTTGCTGCGGCCTCCGTGCGGCTGGTGCGGCGACTGTTGGATTAGCGGTGGTGCCCTGGCTGGTGCTGCGAGCCGCGCCGGCCGACCGCGGCCTGGTGGTGTAGGGGCTCCGGTGGATGCGCGGTGCTGCGGTGGCTGTTGGGCGACGCTTCGGTGACTGTTTGGTGGCGCTGTGGTGGCCGCTGGGCGGCGTTGGCCGCTGGGCCGCTGGGCTCGACCGCTGGTTGGCACGGCTGATGGATGCATTGCTGCTCGTCCCCATTGCTAACCCATCAATTTTTTTTACTTTTTTATTATTATTTTTTATTTCCCCGTGCCCCTATTTTTTTTCTTTTTTCTGAACGGTTAAACTGTGATAACACGATTCCTTATGTTGCTGCTGCAAATATTGCGCTACTGCTCCAACATCGTCTGACCTGACTTCTCCGGAGTCTTCGTGTCCAAGAATCGCGGATTCATGAATCGCCGGAATCGCGTGCGTGTTGACACTCGTTTTACCCGAAGTGCATGTCCCAATGTATGTCCCCCATGTGTATGTGTGAAATATATGTATGGATACAACGAGCTCAGGATATCAGTGTCTCGGCGCGATCCTCCTCAGGAAAAGAGACCTGAGGGTGGCTAAGAAGTTGTCCTCCTGAGGCAAGAGGATAGGATGTATCGGTATCAGACAAGTTCAAGAACTTGGTACATGAAGGTGGCCCAATGAGCGTCAAGCCGATTTTTGAACTGATTCAGGCTTTGAGCTGCGACAACCGACAATGGTAGAGAGTTCCAATCGTTGATCACCCTGGCACCGAAGAAGATACGCCTAACCCTGAAGACTGCATTCGGCTTAACAAGCTTCCACGGATGGCCCCGAGTGCGAGTTTGGGTGTCGAGTGCGAAGAAATGGGCATAATCCTGGTCGGTTATCCCATGGACAAGTTGGTACACTCGAATCATATCGCCACGTCGCCTTCTGTAGTACAACGATGGGAGCTTGAGCCAGTCTGCAGAACGTGGCAGATTTCGACGAGATCTCGTTGGGGCAGCCTCGGGGCAGACCTACCGATTTGGGGCCAACATACCTACCGAGTTATATCACCATACTGTGGGGATATAACGAAGCACTATATCCCCGTCTATGAGGTGAAATAGGGCCTTATATCCCCATATAGCGGTGATATAAGGCTCTAAAAGGGCCAATCAAAAGCCGTTTAGCCGACTCGTGGTTTTGTTTCGAAACATTTTCTTGTAAAGCTAGTAGCAGAATTGTTGACAGTAAGCCAATGAAAGAATGTACGTAAAGTTAGCACACGTTCAGCACAGATTCGGCACAGATTCAGCCCACATTCATATTCAGTACAAACTTAGATCACGACACTTAAAGCTATGTCCTAGCTCAACAAGAAGGCTGATCACATCCAAACTGATATCAGACGAAGACATCAATACCCCAAAGATATCTAAGACAAATATTTACAAAAAACATCCCTTGGGGCCCCTGAGGGCCCCAAGGGATGTTCTGAAGATTTTGGCGAATAGGGCGGACCCCTTCGATTTTCTTGAAAATCGGCATGCGTGATGCTTACATCCATTGGAGAAATCTGGCTGAAGAAACCATATGGGGCATTGATAAATAAGGGGCCTCGGGGGGCCTCAAAGCCTAGTAATAGTACTTGTGGGCACCAGTTTACGAAAACTTGGGATTTTTTTCTTCACCATCAAAAAGGGCTGCATTTTCCAAAAACAGTGCAAAAAAATTTTTGGGGTGGGGCCCATAGGGGCCCCTCAGGGCACTTTGAAAATTTTGGCGAATAGGGCGGACCCCTTCGATTTTCTTGAAAATCGGCATGCGTGATGCTTACATCCATTGGAGAAATCTGGCTGAAGAAACCATATGGGGCATTGATAAATAAGGGGCCTCGGGGGCCTCAAAGCCTAATAATAGTACTTGTGGGCACCAGTTTACGAAAACTTGGGATTTTTTTCTTCACCATCAAAAGGGCTGCATTTTCCAAAAACAGTGCAAAAAAATTTTTGGGGTGGGGCCCATAGGGGCCCCTCAGGGCACTTTTGAAAATTTTGGCGAATAGGGCGGACCCCTTCGATTTTCTTGAAAATCGGCATGCGTGATGCTTACGTCCATTGGAGAAATCTGGCTGAAGAAACCATATGGGGCATTGATAAATAAGGGGCCTCGGGGGGCCTCAAAGCCAAATAATAGTACTTGTGGGCACCAGTTTAAGAAAACTTGGGATTTTTTTTCTTCACCATCAGAAAGGGCTGCATTTTTCAAAAACAGTGCAAAAAAATTTTTGGGGTGGGGCCCATCGGGGCCCCTCAGGGCACTTTTGAAAATTTTGGCGAATAGGGCGGACCCCTTCGATTTTCTTGAAAATCGGCATGCGTGATGCTTACGTCTATTGGAGAATTCTGGCTGAAGAAACCATATGGGGCATTGATAAATAAGGGGCCTCGGGGGCCTCAAAGCCTAATATTAGTACTTGTGGGCACCAGTTTACGAAAACTTGGGATTTTTTCTTCACCATCAGAAAGGGCTGCATTTTCCAAAAACAGTGCAAAAAAATTTTTGGGTGGGGCCCGTAGGGGCCCCTCAGGGCACTTTTGAAAATTTTGGCAAATAGGGCGGACCCTTTCGATTTTCTTGAAAATCGGCATGCGTGATGCTTACGTCCATTGGAGAAATCTGGCTGAAGAAATCATATGGGGCATTGATAATTAAGGGGCCTCGGGGAGCCTCAAAGCCTAATAATAGTACTTGTGGGCACCACTTTACGAAAACTTGGGATTTTTTTTCGCCATCAGAAAGGGCTGCATTTTCCAAAAACAGTGCAAAAAATTTTTGGGTGGGGCCCGTAGGGGCCCTCAGGGCACTTTTGAAAATTTTGGCAAATAGGGCGGACCCTTTCGATTTTCTTGAAAATCGGCATGCGTGATGCTTACGTCCATTGGAGAAATCTGGCTGAAGAAATCATATGGGGCATTGATAATTAAGGGGCCTCGGGGAGCCTCAAAGCCTAATAATAGTACTTGTGGGCACCACTTTACGAAAACTTGGGATTTTTTTCTTCGCCATCAGAAAGGGCTGCATTTTCCAAAAACAGTGCAAAAAAATTTTTGGGGTGGGGCCCATAGGGGCCCCTCAGGGCACTTTTGAAAATTTTGGCGAATAGGGCGGACCCCTTCGATTTTCTTGAAAATTGGCACGCGTGATGCTTACTTCCATTGGAGAAATCTGGCTGAAGAAACCCTATGGGGCATTGATAAACAAAGGGCCCCCGAGGGCTTCAATCCCCAGTGCAGTTCGAGTGATTTCACTTCCAGAAATGATGAAGGTGGCAAAAGTAAGAAAAGCGTGAATCTATCAAAGATAATCTAATACCACACAACGGACCAACCGAGTACTATGAAATATATTGCAGTACTTTTTCATAGATGACCTAGGCTCAGGTACGGGACATGACTTCTCCTTCAGAAATATCTGGGAAAACGGAAATTGGACGAAAACTTTTCTGTTCTTGTAGATACTACTTGGAATAATTTCGTATCCTCCAAATTATTTTATCTTAGACCCTTTATATCTTCAAGCTGCAATTTTTTACCTATGATCTTTGGAAGGTCATTTTAACCCACTTCCTTTTAGAACTTTGGGGAATAAGTCTGCAGGAAATTGTGATAAAGCCTTTATGTTGATACCATTACTTTTGAATTGTTTTTGCAGGTTGATTAACCCTCGCCCAACCGGGGGGCCATCGATGGCCCCCTCCTAAAGTTTTTCCGGGATAGTAGAAAAACGAAGCGACGCAGCACCGCGGTTGAGAGCTCTACCTCTCGCTGCATCATTTTGCCACCATCCCTGAAATTATTTACCCTGGGTCACCCAAGGTCAGGTTACCAGACAAGGTCAACCAAGGTCACCTCACTTCAAATTTAGAGCTCTGTAAGAGCTACATTTCGAAGTCGATCGATTTGAAACTTCCTACACATTATGGCCCCTCCGGGGTGTACAAGGTGTATGTCCGGTATTTTTCGATTTGGAGCCCTGAGGTCAGGTCACGAGGCGACCTCTCCCATTGAAAAAGCATGGGGAAAAGCTGTCTTATGATCTAAAAATCACAAAAGCGATTGAAAATGCTCAGCTTGATCAGAATGGTGTTCTTGGACACCCCTTCACGGATTCCAGGGGCCATATTTGCTCTTTGACCTCTCCAAGGTCATCCAAAGTCACCAGGGGTCAAAAACAGTGTTTTGACAATAACTTTTGATCTGTATAAGCTAGAGCGCTGAAACAAACACCATCGTCTTTGTCTTGTCATTAGCTTTCATTTGATATACGGCAAGGTCACTTTCTGACCTTTCGTGACCTCAGGTCATCTTAGGTTACGAGGTGACCTCTGGAGGTCAAACCACTGGCGGGAGGTCTTTACGTTTTACATAGAGGAAAAATTACTGACAATTTCCTATCAAATGGTCTTTACCAGACCTCAATAGCTCTAATGGCATAAGAGTTATGCCCAATTTGCTTAAGGATTGCATTTTTGATTGAAAATAGCCGATCTTGACCTAATTTGACCTCTGGAGGTCAAACCATTGACCTGAGCACTAAAACATATGAAGTAATTTCTTACTGAATTCACGCGAGCTTTCTATTGCACTTTGCAGATTTGCGCTAACGCCCATATTTTCGGAGTTAGAGGGGGGCCATCGATGGCCCCCGGTGGGGCGAAGGTGGCGCTGGACCCCCGGTGGGGCGCGGGTTAATATTCGTTTTAACTATGCTAGGTTAGATAGTGACCTTTACTTGACCATAGGCCGGTTTATATTTATGTTTTGACCTAGTATAATCATATTATACATTATTCAATTTACCGCAACAAGAAGACGCGAAATGTGCCTAAAAATGATTCTAATCCAACACTGACAGGTACTAGCCCGCGCCCCACCGGGGGTCCGGCGCCACCTTCGCCCCACCGGGGGGCCATCGATGGCCCCCTCTAACTCCGAAAATATGGGCGTTAGCGCAAATCTGCAAAGTGCAATAGAAAGCTCGCGTGAATTCAGTAAGAAATTACTTCGCATGTTTTAGTGCTCAGGTCAATGGTTTGACCTCCAGAGGTCAAATTAGGTCAAGATCGGCTATTTTCACTCAAATATGCAATGATTAAGCAAACTGGGCATAACTCTTATGTCATTAGAGCTATTGAGGCCTGGTAAAGTACATTTAATAGCACATTGCCAGTACTTTTTCCGCTATGTGGAACGTAAAGACCTCCCGCCAGTGGTTTGACCGCCAGAGGTCACCTCGTGACCTAATATGACCTGAGGTCACGAAAGGTCAAAAAGTGACCTTGCCGTATATCAAATGAAAGCCAGTGACAAGACAAACACGATGGTGTTTGTTTCACCGCTCTAGCTCAATTAGGTCAAAAGTAATTGTCAAAATACTGTTTTTGACCTCTGGTGACCTTGGATGACCTTGGAAAAGTCAAAGGGCAAATATGACCCCTGGGATCCGTGAAAGGGTGTCCAAAAACGTTGTTCTGAGCAGTCTGAGTATTTGCAATCATTTTTGTGGCTTTTATATCATGAAATAGCTTTTCCCCATGCTTTGCCAATGGGAGAGGTCGCCTCGTGACCTGACCTCAGGGCACGAAATCGAAAAATCCCGGATATACACCTTGTAGACCCTGGAGGGGTCATGAAGTGTAGGAAGTTTCAAATCGATCGACTTTGAAATGTAGCTCTTACAGAGCTCTAAAGGTGAAGTGAGGTGACCTTGGTTGACCTCGTCTGGTGACCTGACCTTGGGTGACCCGGCGTAAAAAATGTCAGGGATGATGGGAAAATGATGCAGTGAGAGGTAGAGCCCTCAACCGCGGTGCTGCGCCTCGTCGTTTTTCTGCTATCCCGGAAAAACCTTAGGGGGGCCATCGATGGCCCCCCGGTGGGGCGAGGGCTAGAGCCAAGAAACTATTATCAAACATGCCACCTTCTTTGTCCTGTCATGACCTTAATCTTTACCTGTACCCAAAAGAGACCAATGTAGTCTCGTAATGATTTCTTATGCGCTGTCCAAAATCGTTCACTTCTTTTCGTTATCCTGCATAGGTGCCAAATTCGAGGCGGATTGTTTGAAACCCCCTCCCACCGGCGCGAAAGGTGGCTCGGAGGCCCACCAGGGTGGGTCAAGAAAGCCACCAAACGACACGCGCATCAATTCTCACAAAAATATCCAATAAAGTTTTCCAGCTCTTAGGCTGGAAACCATCCGAGGGCCACCTCCGGTATTCGTTCTATCGAAATCAAAAACATTCCATGCGCTTTAACATTTGCTGCAGCGGTAAAGTAGCCCTTGAAGAACTTTTCATGGCTTTGAAGTATTTGTGACGTTGTATCCAGTTGTTTCTCGGATATATATGCTTATTCGTAGATTTTTCCCACACACACAATAAGTTAAAGTGCAAAAAACGTTTTCACATGTTGATTTCCCTCTAAAATTCTAGACCATCGTGTACAACTCATCAATGGTTTTAACTGTCTCTTATTTTGCTCAAAAGATGACGCTTACTATCTCATGTACCCCATGCCCTACTCTCAATCAATTTTGTGTAGTCCAGAAACCTAACTTGCAAAAAATGTTTACGTTATGATAATACAAAATGATTTTAAGCAATTGGGTACAAAGCTGGGTATGAGACAATTTTTCAACATAGCGCTTTGTCTTCATATTTACAAAATAGGTACGAAAGCAACACATCCGGTGAGTCAAATTTTTTAACTGACAAGAGCATTATAGTAAGGGCCGGGGCCGGGGCCGGGGCCGATTCAAAGGACTCAGGACTCTGGGTCTCTGGTCGATGTCGAATGTGGTTGCTAAATTAAAAATCAGCATTACTTACGTTTCCACGAGCAATACTTTTACAATAGACATATGCCAATGCCAATACAAGAGCAACCCAACTCAAATCATATCACACATAAACTACCCTCCCATACATCACGCCTATGACCCAGAGCTACAAATCTAGAAAACGCATGAGTGTTGCAAAAATGATCTGGCTGAGGACAAAATATAGGGGTTCTTCAGCCAGACTTCTCCAATGGACGTAAGCATCACGCATGCCGATTTTCAAGAAAATCGAAGGGGTCCGCCCTATTCGCCAAAATTTTCAAAAGTGCCCTGAGGGGCCCCTATGGGCCCCACCCTAAAAAATATTTTTGCACTGTTTTTGGAAAATGCAGCCCTTTCTGATGGTGAAGAAAAAAATCCCAAGTTTTCGTAAACTGGTGCCCACAAGTACTATTATTAGGCTTTGAGGCCCCCGAGGCCCCTTATTTATCAATGCCCCATATGTTTTCTTCAGCCAGATTTCTCCAATGGACGTAAGCATCACGCATGCCGATTTTCAAGAAAATCGAAGGGGTCCGCCCTATTCGCCAAAATTTTCAAAAAGTGCCCTGAGGGGCCCCTATGGGCCCCACCCTAAAAATATTTTTGCACTGTTTTTGGAAAATGCAGCCCTTTCTGATGGTGAAGAAAAAAATCCCAAGTTTTCGTAAACTGGTGCCCACAAGTACTATTATTAGGCTTTGAGGCCCCCGAGGCCCCTTATTTATCAATGCCCCATATGTTTTCTTCAGCCAGATTTCTCCAATGGACGTAAGCATCACGCATGCCGATTTTCAAGAAAATCGAAGGGGTCCGCCCTATTCGCCAAAATTTTCAAAAGTGCCCTGAGGGGCCCCTATGGGCCCCACCCTAAAAAATATTTTTGCACTGTTTTTGGAAAATGCAGCCCTTTCTGATGGTGAAGAAAAAATCCCAAGTTTTCGTAAACTGGTGCCCACAAGTACTATTATTAGGCTTTGAGGCCCCCGAGGCCCCTTATTTATCAATGCCCCATATGGTTTCTTCAGCCAGATTTCTCCAATGGACGTAAGCATCACGCATGCCGATTTTCAAGAAAATCGAAGGGGTCCGCCCTATTCGCCAAAATTTTCAAAAGTGCCCTGAGGGGCCCCTATGGGCCCCACCCTAAAAAATATTTTTGCACTGTTTTTGGAAAATGCAGCCCTTTCTGATGGTGAAGAAAAAAATCCCAAGTTTTCGTAAACTGGTGCCCACAAGTACTATTATTAGGCTTTGAGGCCCCCGAGGCCCCTTATTTATCAATGCCCCATATGGTTTCTTCAGCCAGATTTCTCCAATGGACGTAAGCATCACGCATGCCGATTTTCAAGAAAATCGAAGGGGTCCGCCCTATTCGCCAAAATTTTCAAAAGTGCCCTGAGGGGCCCCTATGGGCCCCACCCTAAAAAATATTTTTGCACTGTTTTTGGAAAATGCAGCCCTTTCTGATGGTGAAGAAAAAAATCCCAAGTTTTCGTAAACTGGTGCCCACAAGTACTATTATTAGGCTTTGAGGCCCCCGAGGCCCCTTATTTATCAATGCCCCATATGGTTTCTTCAGCCAGATTTCTCCAATGGACGTAAGCATCACGCATGCCGATTTTCAAGAAAATCGAAGGGGTCCGCCCTATTCGCCAAAATTTTCAAAAGTGCCCTGAGGGGCCCCTATGGGCCCCACCCTAAAAATATTTTTGCACTGTTTTTGGAAAATGCAGCCCTTTCTGATGGTGAAGAAAAAATCCCAAGTTTTCGTAAACTGGTGCCCACAAGTACTATTATTAGGCTTTGAGGCCCCCGAGGCCCCTTATTTATCAATGCCCCATATGGTTTCTTCAGCCAGATTTCTCCAATGGACGTAAGCATCACGCATGCCGATTTTCAAGAAAATCGAAGGGGTCCGCCCTATTCGCCAAAATTTTCAAAAGTGCCCTGAGGGGCCCCTATGGGCCCCACCCTAAAAAATATTTTTGCACTGTTTTTGGAAAATGCAGCCCTTTCTGATGGTGAAGAAAAAATCCCAAGTTTTCGTAAACTGGTGCCCACAAGTACTATTATTAGGCTTTGAGGCCCCCGAGGCCCCTTATTTATCAATGCCCCATATGGTTTCTTCAGCCAGATTTCTCCAATGGACGTAAGCATCACGCATGCCGATTTTCAAGAAAATCGAAGGGGTCCGCCCTATTCGCCAAAATTTTCAAAAGTGCCCTGAGGGGCCCCTATGGGCCCCACCCTAAAAATATTTTTGCACTGTTTTTGGAAAATGCAGCCCTTTCTGATGGTGAAGAAAAAAATCCCAAGTTTTCGTAAACTGGTGCCCACAAGTACTATTATTAGGCTTTGAGGCCCCCGAGGCCCCTTATTTATCAATGCCCCATATGGTTTCTTCAGCCAGATTTCTCCAATGGACGTAAGCATCACGCATGCCGATTTTCAGGAAAATCGAAGGGGTCCGCCCTATTCGCCAAAATTTTCAAAAGTGCCCTGAGGGGCCCCTATGGGCCCCACCTAAAAAATATTTTTGCACTGTTTTTGGAAAATGCAGCCCTTTCTGATGGTGAAGAAAAAAATCCCAAGTTTTCGTAAACTGGTGCCCACAAGTACTATTATTAGGCTTTGAGGCCCCCGAGGCCCCTTATTTATCAATGCCCCATATGGTTTCTTCAGCCAGATTTCTCCAATGGACGTAAGCATCACGCATGCCGATTTTCAAGAAAATCGAAGGGGTCCGCCCTATTCGCCAAAATTTTCAAAAGTGCCCTGAGGGGCCCCTATGGGCCCCACCCTAAAAATATTTTTGCACTGTTTTTGGAAAATGCAGCCCTTTCTGATGGTGAAGAAAAAAATCCCAAGTTTTCGTAAACTGGTGCCCACAAGTACTATTATTAGGCTTTGAGGCCCCCAGAGGCCCCTTATTTATCAATGCCCCATATGGTTTCTTCAGCCAGATTTCTCCAATGGACGTAAGCATCACGCATGCCGATTTTCAAGAAAATCGAAGGGGTCCGCCCTATTCGCCAAAATTTTCAAAAGTGCCCTGAGGGGCCCCTATGGGCCCCACCCTAAAAAATATTTTTGCACTGTTTTTGGAAAATGCAGCCCTTTCTGATGGTGAAGAAAAAATCCCAAGTTTTCGTAAACTGGTGCCCACAAGTACTATTATTAGGCTTTGAGGCCCCCGAGGCCCCTTATTTATCAATGCCCCATATGGTTTCTTCAGCCAGATTTCTCCAATGGACGTAAGCATCACGCATGCCGATTTTCAAGAAAATCGAAGGGGTCCGCCCTATTCGCCAAAATTTTCAAAAGTGCCCTGAGGGGCCCCTATGGGCCCCACCCTAAAAAATATTTTTGCACTGTTTTTGGAAAATGCAGCCCTTTCTGATGGTGAAGAAAAAAATCCCAAGTTTTCGTAAACTGGTGCCCACAAGTACTATTATTAGGCTTTGAGGCCCCCGAGGCCCCTTATTTATCAATGCCCCATATGGTTTCTTCAGCCAGATTTCTCCAATGGACGTAAGCATCACGCATGCCGATTTTCAAGAAAATCGAAGGGGTCCGCCCTATTCGCCAAAATTTTCAAAAGTGCCCTGAGGGGCCCCTATGGGCCCCACCCTAAAAAATATTTTTGCACTGTTTTTGGAAAATGCAGCCCTTTCTGATGGTGAAGAAAAAAATCCCAAGTTTTCGTAAACTGGTGCCCACAAGTACTATTATTAGGCTTTGAGGCCCCCGAGGCCCCTTATTTATCAATGCCCCATATGGTTTCTTCAGCCAGATTTCTCCAATGGACGTAAGCATCACGCATGCCGATTTTCAAGAAAATCGAAGGGGTCCGCCCTATTCGCCAAAATTTTCAAAAGTGCCCTGAGGGGCCCCTATGGGCCCCACCCTAAAAATATTTTTGCACTGTTTTTGGAAAATGCAGCCCTTTCTGATGGTGAAGAAAAAAATCCCAAGTTTTCGTAAACTGGTGCCCACAAGTACTATTATTAGGCTTTGAGGCCCCCGAGGCCCCTTATTTATCAATGCCCCATATGGTTTCTTCAGCCAGATTTCTCCAATGGACGTAAGCATCACGCATGCCGATTTTCAAGAAAATCGAAGGGGTCCGCCCTATTCGCCAAAATTTTCAAAAGTGCCCTGAGGGGCCCCTATGGGCCCCACCCTAAAAAATATTTTTGCACTGTTTTTGGAAAATGCAGCCCTTTCTGATGGTGAAGAAAAAAATCCCAAGTTTTCGTAAACTGGTGCCCACAAGTACTATTATTAGGCTTTGAGGCCCCCGAGGCCCCTTATTTATCAATGCCCCATATGGTTTCTTCAGCCAGATTTCTCCAATGGACGTAAGCATCACGCATGCCGATTTTCAAGAAAATCGAAGGGGTCCGCCCTATTCGCCAAAATTTTCAAAAGTGCCCTGAGGGGCCCCTATGGGCCCCACCTAAAAAATATTTTTGCACTGTTTTTGGAAAATGCAGCCCTTTCTGATGGTGAAGAAAAAAATCCCAAGTTTTCGTAAACTGGTGCCCACAAGTACTATTATTAGGCTTTGAGGCCCCCGAGGCCCCTTATTTATCAATGCCCCATATGGTTTCTTCAGCCAGATTTCTCCAATGGACGTAAGCATCACGCATGCCGATTTTCAAGAAAATCGAAGGGGTCCGCCCTATTCGCCAAAATTTTCAAAAGTGCCCTGAGGGGCCCCTATGGGCCCCACCCTAAAAATATTTTTGCACTGTTTTTGGAAAATGCAGCCCTTTCTGATGGTGAAGAAAAAATCCCAAGTTTTCGTAAACTGGTGCCCACAAGTACTATTATTAGGCTTTGAGGCCCCCGAGGCCCCTTATTTATCAATGCCCCATATGGTTTCTTCAGCCAGATTTCTCCAATGGACGTAAGCATCACGCATGCCGATTTTCAAGAAAATCGAAGGGGTCCGCCCTATTCGCCAAAATTTTCAAAAAGTGCCCTGAGGGGCCCCTATGGGCCCCACCCTAAAAAAATATTTTTGCACTGTTTTTGGAAAATGCAGCCCTTTCTGATGGTGAAGAAAAAAATCCCAAGTTTTCGTAAACTGGTGCCCACAAGTACTATTATTAGGCTTTGAGGCCCCCGAGGCCCCTTATTTATCAATGCCCCATATGGTTTCTTCAGCCAGATTTCTCCAATGGACGTAAGCATCACGCATGCCGATTTTCAAGAAAATCGAAGGGGTCCGCCCTATTCGCCAAAATTTTCAAAAGTGCCCTGAGGGCCCCTATGGGCCCCACCCTAAAAAATATTTTTGCACTGTTTTTGGAAAATGCAGCCCTTTCTGATGGTGAAGAAAAAAATCCCAAGTTTTCGTAAACTGGTGCCCACAAGTACTATTATTAGGCTTTGAGGCCCCCGAGGCCCCTTATTTATCAATGCCCCATATGGTTTCTTCAGCCAGATTTCTCCAATGGACGTAAGCATCACGCATGCCGATTTTCAAGAAAATCGAAGGGGTCCGCCCTATTCGCCAAAATTTTCAAAAGTGCCCTGAGGGGCCCCTATGGGCCCCACCCTAAAAATATTTTTGCACTGTTTTTGGAAAATGCAGCCCTTTCTGATGGTGAAGAAAAAAATCCCAAGTTTTCGTAAACTGGTGCCCACAAGTACTATTATTAGGCTTTGAGGCCCCCGAGGCCCCTTATTTATCAATGCCCCATATGGTTTCTTCAGCCAGATTTCTCCAATGGACGTAAGCATCACGCATGCCGATTTTCAAGAAAATCGAAGGGGTCCGCCCTATTCGCCAAAATTTTCAAAAGTGCCCTGAGGGGCCCCTATGGGCCCCACCCTAAAAATATTTTTGCACTGTTTTTGGAAAATGCAGCCCTTTCTGATGGTGAAGAAAAAATCCCAAGTTTTCGTAAACTGGTGCCCACAAGTACTATTATTAGGCTTTGAGGCCCCCGAGGCCCCTTATTTATCAATGCCCCATATGGTTTCTTCAGCCAGATTTCTCCAATGGACGTAAGCATCACGCATGCCGATTTTCAAGAAAATCGAAGGGGTCCGCCCTATTCGCCAAAATTTTCAAAAGTGCCCTGAGGGGCCCCTATGGGCCCCACCTAAAAAATATTTTTGCACTGTTTTTGGAAAATGCAGCCCTTTCTGATGGTGAAGAAAAAATCCCAAGTTTTCGTAAACTGGTGCCCACAAGTACTATTATTAGGCTTTGAGGCCCCCTGAGGCCCCTTATTTATCAATGCCCCATATGGTTTCTTCAGCCAGATTTCTCCAATGGACGTAAGCATCACGCATGCCGATTTTCAAGAAAATCGAAGGGGTCCGCCCTATTCGCCAAAATTTTCAAAAGTGCCCTGAGGGGCCCCTATGGGCCCCACCCTAAAAATATTTTTGCACTGTTTTTGGAAAATGCAGCCCTTTCTGATGGTGAAGAAAAAAATCCCAAGTTTTCGTAAACTGGTGCCCACAAGTACTATTATTAGGCTTTGAGGCCCCCGAGGCCCCTTATTTATCAATGCCCCATATGGTTTCTTCAGCCAGATTTCTCCAATGGACGTAAGCATCACGCATGCCGATTTTCAAGAAAATCGAAGGGGTCCGCCCTATTCGCCAAAATTTTCAAAAGTGCCCTGAGGGGCCCCTATGGGCCCCACCCTAAAAAATATTTTTGCACTGTTTTTGGAAAATGCAGCCCTTTCTGATGGTGAAGAAAAAATCCCAAGTTTTCGTAAACTGGTGCCCACAAGTACTATTATTAGGCTTTGAGGCCCCCGAGGCCCCTTATTTATCAATGCCCCATATGGTTTCTTCAGCCAGATTTCTCCAATGGACGTAAGCATCACGCATGCCGATTTTCAAGAAAATCGAAGGGGTCCGCCCTATTCGCCAAAATTTTCAAAAGTGCCCTGAGGGGCCCCTATGGGCCCCACCCTAAAAATATTTTTGCACTGTTTTTGGAAAATGCAGCCCTTTCTGATGGTGAAGAAAAAAATCCCAAGTTTTCGTAAACTGGTGCCCACAAGTACTATTATTAGGCTTTGAGGCCCCCGAGGCCCCTTATTTATCAATGCCCCATATGGTTTCTTCAGCCAGATTTCTCCAATGGACGTAAGCATCACGCATGCCGATTTTCAAGAAAATCGAAGGGGTCCGCCCTATTCGCCAAAATTTTCAAAAGTGCCCTGAGGGGCCCCTATGGGCCCCACCCTAAAAAATATTTTTGCACTGTTTTTGGAAAATGCAGCCCTTTCTGATGGTGAAGAAAAAAATCCCAAGTTTTCGTAAACTGGTGCCCACAAGTACTATTATTAGGCTTTGAGGCCCCCGAGGCCCCTTATTTATCAATGCCCCATATGGTTTCTTCAGCCAGATTTCTCCAATGGACGTAAGCATCACGCATGCCGATTTTCAAGAAAATCGAAGGGGTCCGCCCTATTCGCCAAAATTTTCAAAAGTGCCCTGAGGGGCCCCTATGGGCCCCACCCTAAAAAATATTTTTGCACTGTTTTTGGAAAATGCAGCCCTTTCTGATGGTGAAGAAAAAAATCCCAAGTTTTCGTAAACTGGTGCCCACAAGTACTATTATTAGGCTTTGAGGCCCCCGAGGCCCCTTATTTATCAATGCCCCATATGGTTTCTTCAGCCAGATTTCTCCAATGGACGTAAGCATCACGCATGCCGATTTTCAAGAAAATCGAAGGGGTCCGCCCTATTCGCCAAAATTTTCAAAAGTGCCCTGAGGGGCCCCTATGGGCCCCACCCTAAAAATATTTTTGCACTGTTTTTGGAAAATGCAGCCCTTTCTGATGGTGAAGAAAAAAATCCCAAGTTTTCGTAAACTGGTGCCCACAAGTACTATTATTAGGCTTTGAGGCCCCCGAGGCCCCTTATTTATCAATGCCCCATATGGTTTCTTCAGCCAGATTTCTCCAATGGACGTAAGCATCACGCATGCCGATTTTCAAGAAAATCGAAGGGGTCCGCCCTATTCGCCAAAATTTTCAAAAGTGCCCTGAGGGGCCCCTATGGGCCCCACCCTAAAAATATTTTTGCACTGTTTTTGGAAAATGCAGCCCTTTCTGATGGTGAAGAAAAAAATCCCAAGTTTTCGTAAACTGGTGCCCACAAGTACTATTATTAGGCTTTGAGGCCCCCCGAGGCCCCTTATTTATCAATGCCCCATATGGTTTCTTCAGCCAGATTTCTCCAATGGACGTAAGCATCACGCATGCCGATTTTCAAGAAAATCGAAGGGGTCCGCCCTATTCGCCAAAATTTTCAAAAGTGCCCTGAGGGGCCCCTATGGGCCCCACCCTAAAAATATTTTTGCACTGTTTTTGGAAAATGCAGCCCTTTCTGATGGTGAAGAAAAAAATCCCAAGTTTTCGTAAACTGGTGCCCACAAGTACTATTATTAGGCTTTGAGGCCCCCGAGGCCCCTTATTTATCAATGCCCCATATGGTTTCTTCAGCCAGATTTCTCCAATGGACGTAAGCATCACGCATGCCGATTTTCAAGAAAATCGAAGGGGTCCGCCCTATTCGCCAAAATTTTCAAAAGTGCCCTGAGGGGCCCCTATGGGCCCCACCCTAAAAAATATTTTTGCACTGTTTTTGGAAAATGCAGCCCTTTCTGATGGTGAAGAAAAAAATCCCAAGTTTTCGTAAACTGGTGCCCACAAGTACTATTATTAGGCTTTGAGGCCCCCCGAGGCCCCTTATTTATCAATGCCCCATATGGTTTCTTCAGCCAGATTTCTCCAATGGACGTAAGCATCACGCATGCCGATTTTCAAGAAAATCGAAGGGGTCCGCCCTATTCGCCAAAATTTTCAAAAGTGCCCTGAGGGCCCCTATGGGCCCCACACCCTAAAAAATATTTTTGCACTGTTTTTGGAAAATGCAGCCCTTTCTGATGGTGAAGAAAAAAATCCCAAGTTTTCGTAAACTGGTGCCCACAAGTACTATTATTAGGCTTTGAGGCCCCCGAGGCCCCTTATTTATCAATGCCCCATATGGTTTCTTCAGCCAGATTTCTCCAATGGACGTAAGCATCACGCATGCCGATTTTCAAGAAAATCGAAGGGGTCCGCCCTATTCGCCAAAATTTTCAAAAGTGCCCTGAGGGGCCCCTATGGGCCCCACCCTAAAAAATATTTTTGCACTGTTTTTGGAAAATGCAGCCCTTTCTGATGGTGAAGAAAAAATCCCAAGTTTTCGTAAACTGGTGCCCACAAGTACTATTATTAGGCTTTGAGGCCCCCAGGGCCCCTTATTTATCAATGCCCCATATGGTTTCTTCAGCCAGATTTCTCCAATGGACGTAAGCATCACGCATGCCGATTTTCAAGAAAATCGAAGGGGTCCGCCCTATTCGCCAAAATTTTCAAAAGTGCCCTGAGGGGCCCCTATGGGCCCCACCCTAAAAATATTTTTGCACTGTTTTTGGAAAATGCAGCCCTTTCTGATGGTGAAGAAAAAAATCCCAAGTTTTCGTAAACTGGTGCCCACAAGTACTATTATTAGGCTTTGAGGCCCCCGAGGCCCCTTATTTATCAATGCCCCATATGGTTTCTTCAGCCAGATTTCTCCAATGGACGTAAGCATCACGCATGCCGATTTTCAAGAAAATCGAAGGGGTCCGCCCTATTCGCCAAAATTTTCAAAAGTGCCCTGAGGGGCCCCTATGGGCCCCACCCTAAAAATATTTTTGCACTGTTTTTGGAAAATGCAGCCCTTTCTGATGGTGAAGAAAAAAATCCCAAGTTTTCGTAAACTGGTGCCCACAAGTACTATTATTAGGCTTTGAGGCCCCCGAGGCCCCTTATTTATCAATGCCCCATATGGTTTCTTCAGCCAGATTTCTCCAATGGACGTAAGCATCACGCATGCCGATTTTCAAGAAAATCGAAGGGGTCCGCCCTATTCGCCAAAATTTTCAAAAGTGCCCTGAGGGGCCCCTATGGGCCCCACCCTAAAAAATATTTTTGCACTGTTTTTGGAAAATGCAGCCCTTTCTGATGGTGAAGAAAAAAATCCCAAGTTTTCGTAAACTGGTGCCCACAAGTACTATTATTAGGCTTTGAGGCCCCCGAGGCCCCTTATTTATCAATGCCCCATATGGTTTCTTCAGCCAGATTTCTCCAATGGACGTAAGCATCACGCATGCCGATTTTCAAGAAAATCGAAGGGGTCCGCCCTATTCGCCAAAATTTTCAAAAGTGCCCTGAGGGGCCCCTATGGGCCCCACCCTAAAAAATATTTTTGCACTGTTTTTGGAAAATGCAGCCCTTTCTGATGGTGAAGAAAAAAATCCCAAGTTTTCGTAAACTGGTGCCCACAAGTACTATTATTAGGCTTTGAGGCCCCCGAGGCCCCTTATTTATCAATGCCCCATATGGTTTCTTCAGCCAGATTTCTCCAATGGACGTAAGCATCACGCATGCCGATTTTCAAGAAAATCGAAGGGGTCCGCCCTATTCGCCAAAATTTTCAAAAGTGCCCTGAGGGGCCCCTATGGGCCCCACCCTAAAAAATATTTTTGCACTGTTTTTGGAAAATGCAGCCCTTTCTGATGGTGAAGAAAAAATCCCAAGTTTTCGTAAACTGGTGCCCACAAGTACTATTATTAGGCTTTGAGGCCCCCGAGGCCCCTTATTTATCAATGCCCCATATGGTTTCTTCAGCCAGATTTCTCCAATGGACGTAAGCATCACGCATGCCGATTTTCAAGAAAATCGAAGGGGTCCGCCCTATTCGCCAAAATTTTCAAAAGTGCCCTGAGGGGCCCCTATGGGCCCCACCCTAAAAATATTTTTGCACTGTTTTTGGAAAATGCAGCCCTTTCTGATGGTGAAGAAAAAAATCCCAAGTTTTCGTAAACTGGTGCCCACAAGTACTATTATTAGGCTTTGAGGCCCCCGAGGCCCCTTATTTATCAATGCCCCATATGGTTTCTTCAGCCAGATTTCTCCAATGGACGTAAGCATCACGCATGCCGATTTTCAAGAAAATCGAAGGGGTCCGCCCTATTCGCCAAAATTTTCAAAAGTGCCCTGAGGGGCCCCTATGGGCCCCACCCTAAAAAATATTTTTGCACTGTTTTTGGAAAATGCAGCCCTTTCTGATGGTGAAGAAAAAAATCCCAAGTTTTCGTAAACTGGTGCCCACAAGTACTATTATTAGGCTTTGAGGCCCCCGAGGCCCCTTATTTATCAATGCCCCATATGGTTTCTTCAGCCAGATTTCTCCAATGGACGTAAGCATCACGCATGCCGATTTTCAAGAAAATCGAAGGGGTCCGCCCTATTCGCCAAAATTTTCAAAAGTGCCCTGAGGGGCCCCTATGGGCCCCACCCTAAAAATATTTTTGCACTGTTTTTGGAAAATGCAGCCCTTTCTGATGGTGAAGAAAAAAATCCCAAGTTTTCGTAAACTGGTGCCCACAAGTACTATTATTAGGCTTTGAGGCCCCCGAGGCCCCTTATTTATCAATGCCCCATATGGTTTCTTCAGCCAGATTTCTCCAATGGACGTAAGCATCACGCATGTTGATTTTCAAGAAAATCGAAGGGGTCCGCCCTATTCGCCAAAATTTTCAAAAGTGCCCTGAGGGGCCCCTATGGGCCCCACCCTAAAAAATATTTTTGCACTGTTTTTGGAAAATGCAGCCCTTTCTGATGGTGAAGAAAAAAATCCCAAGTTTTCGTAAACTGGTGCCCACAAGTACTATTATTAGGCTTTGAGGCCCCCGAGGCCCCTTATTTATCAATGCCCCATATGGTTTCTTCAGCCAGATTTCTCCAATGGACGTAAGCATCACGCATGCCGATTTTCAAGAAAATCGAAGGGGTCCGCCCTATTCGCCAAAATTTTCAAAAGTGCCCTGAGGGGCCCCTATGGGCCCCACCCTAAAAAATATTTTTGCACTGTTTTTGGAAAATGCAGCCCTTTCTGATGGTGAAGAAAAAAATCCCAAGTTTTCGTAAACTGGTGCCCACAAGTACTATTATTAGGCTTTGAGGCCCCCGAGGCCCCTTATTTATCAATGCCCCATATGGTTTCTTCAGCCAGATTTCTCCAATGGACGTAAGCATCACGCATGCCGATTTTCAAGAAAATCGAAGGGGTCCGCCCTATTCGCCAAAATTTTCAAAAGTGCCCTGAGGGGCCCCTATGGGCCCCACCCTAAAAATATTTTTGCACTGTTTTTGGAAAATGCAGCCCTTTCTGATGGTGAAGAAAAAAATCCCAAGTTTTCGTAAACTGGTGCCCACAAGTACTATTATTAGGCTTTGAGGCCCCCGAGGCCCCTTATTTATCAATGCCCCATATGGTTTCTTCAGCCAGATTTCTCCAATGGACGTAAGCATCACGCATGCCGATTTTCAAGAAAATCGAAGGGGTCCGCCCTATTCGCCAAAATTTTCAAAAGTGCCCTGAGGGGCCCCTATGGGCCCCACCCTAAAAATATTTTTGCACTGTTTTTGGAAAATGCAGCCCTTTCTGATGGTGAAGAAAAAAATCCCAAGTTTTCGTAAACTGGTGCCCACAAGTACTATTATTAGGCTTTGAGGCCCCCGAGGCCCCTTATTTATCAATGCCCCATATGGTTTCTTCAGCCAGATTTCTCCAATGGACGTAAGCATCACGCATGCCGATTTTCAAGAAAATCGAAGGGGTCCGCCCTATTCGCCAAAATTTTCAAAAGTGCCCTGAGGGGCCCCTATGGGCCCCACCCTAAAAATATTTTTGCACTGTTTTTGGAAAATGCAGCCCTTTCTGATGGTGAAGAAAAAAATCCCAAGTTTTCGTAAACTGGTGCCCACAAGTACTATTATTAGGCTTTGAGGCCCCCAGAGGCCCCTTATTTATCAATGCCCCATATGGTTTCTTCAGCCAGATTTCTCCAATGGACGTAAGCATCACGCATGCCGATTTTCAAGAAAATCGAAGGGGTCCGCCCTATTCGCCAAAATTTTCAAAAGTGCCCTGAGGGCCCCTATGGGCCCCACCCTAAAAAATATTTTTGCACTGTTTTTGGAAAATGCAGCCCTTTCTGATGGTGAAGAAAAAAATCCCAAGTTTTCGTAAACTGGTGCCCACAAGTACTATTATTAGGCTTTGAGGCCCCCGAGGCCCCTTATTTATCAATGCCCCATATGGTTTCTTCAGCCAGATTTCTCCAATGGACGTAGGCCTCACGCATGCCGATTTTCAAGAAAATCGAAGGGGTCCGCCGTATTCGCCAAAATTTTCAAAAGTGCCCTGAGGGGCCCCAAGGGATGTTTTCTGTAAATATTTGTCTTAGATATCTTTGGGGTATTGATATCTTCGTCTGATATCAGTTTGGATGTGATCAGCCTTCTTGTTGAGCTAGGACATAGCCTTAAGTGTCGTGATCTAAGTTTGTACTGAATATGAATATGGGCTGAATCTGTGCCGAATCTGTGCTGAACGTGTGCTAACTTTACGTACATACACTAGACGCCTTTACTGGTCTTTTGCGCCTCAGTAAAATGTTGAAGATGAAATTTAGAAAGCTAACAAAAGCGCCCCGGCAAAGAAAAGGCACCACTAGATAGCAAGATTGCGCCATGGGGAACTAATGCACCCCTGAGTAGCCTAGGCGCCCCCTGGATGAAGCGCCCCTGGGTAGTCTAGGCGCCCCTTGGATGAAGCGCCCTACGGATACCATATGCGCCCTTGGCTAGGAAAGGCGCCCCTGGGCAGCAAAGGCAAATCTTGGTAACATAGGTGAACTGGACAACATAAGCGCCCTTTAGATAGAAATAGGCGCTTTAGGAAAATAAAATGCTCACCTTCGGTAGAAAAAGGCGGCCTTTGATAGCCTAGGCGCCCACTGGAAAAAGCGCCCTACGGATGTCATTTGTCATATGCACCCTTGGATAGTAAAGGCGCCCCTGGACAGCAAAAGCGCCCCTGGGTAGCAAAGGCGCCCCTAGGGAGGCACCCCTTCGATAGAAACCCGCCTTTGGATAGCCTAGGCGCCCCCGGATGAAGCGAACTACGGATATCATATGCGCCCTTGGCTAGGAAAGGCGCCCCTGGGCAGCAAAGGCAAATCTTGGTAACATAGGTACCCCGGACAGCATAAGCGCCCCTTAGATAGAAGTAGGCGCTTTAGGAAAATAAAATGCTCACCTTGGGTAGAAAAAGGCGCCCTTTGATAGCCTAGGCGCCCACTAGAAAAATCGCCCTAAGGATGTCATATGCACCCTTGGATAGCAAAGGCGCCCCTGGACAGCAAAGACAACCCTGGATAACACAGGTGCTGTGGACAGCAAAGGCGCCCCTAGGACGGCAGCCCTTCGATAGAAAAACCGCCTTTGTATAGCCTAGGCGCCCCCTGGATGAAGCGCCCTACGGATGTCATATGCGCCCTTGGCTAGGAAAGGCGCCCCTGGGCTGCAAAGGCAAATCTTGGTAACATAGGTGCCCTGGACAGCATAAGCGCCCCTTAGATAGAAATAGGCGCTTTAGAAAATAAAATGCTCACCTTGGGTAGAAAAAGGCGCCCTTTGATAGCCTAGGCGCCCACTGGAAAAAGCGCCCTACGGATGTCATATGCACCCTTGGATAGCAAAGGCGCCCCTGGACAGCAAAGACAACCCTAAGTGCTGTGGACAGCAAAGGCGCCCCTGGGTAGCAAAGGCGCCCCTAGGAAGGCACCCCTTTGATAGAAAAACCGCCTTTGTGTAGCCTAGGCGCCCCCTGGATGAAGCGCCCTACGGATGTCATATGCGCCCTTGGCTAGGAAAGGCGCCCCTGGGCTGCAAAGGCAAATCTTGGTAACATAGGTGCCCTGGACAGAATAAGCGCCCCTTAGATAGAAATAGGCGCTTTAGAAAATAAAATGCTCACCTTGGGTAGAAAAAGGCGCCCTTTGATAGCCTAGGCGCCCACTGGAAAAAGCACCTAAGGATGTCATATGCACCCTTGGATAGCAAAGGCGCCCCTGGACAGCAAATACAACCCTGGATAACACAAGTGCCGTGGACAGCAAAGGCGCCCCTGGGTAGCAAAGGCGCCCCTAGGAAGGCACCCCTTCGATAGAAAAGCCGCCTTTGGATAGCCTAGACGCCCCCTGGATAAACTAGGAGCACGAGAAGGAAAACGAGCGCCCCACTGGGAAGTACAGGCGCCCTCTGTATAACATAGATGTCCCTTATCCACCTTCAGCTGCCCTGCATTGGAGCAGCGCCCCCCAAGAGCAAAGGCACCCCTGGACAAAAAGCCGCCTCCTGGTATCAAAGGCGCTCCTAGATAACATATGCGCCCCTTAGATAGGAATATGCGCTCCAGGAAAGCAAAATGCGCCCCTTGGTTAAGAAAGGTGCCCTTGGATAGCAAAGGCGTCCCTGGACAGCAAAGGCAAATCTGGGAAACATAGGTGCCCTGGACAGAATAGGAGCCCCTTATATAGAAATAGGCACTTCAGGAAAATAAATGCAACCCTTGGATAGAAAAAGTGCCCTTTGAGAGTCCAGGCGCCCACTGGATAAAGCGCCGACGGATATCATATGCACTTTTAGATAGCAAAGGCGCCACTGGACAGCAAAGACAACCCTGGATAACACAAGTGCTTTGGACAGCAAAGGCGCCCCTAGGAAGGCACCCCTTCGAAAGCAAAGGCGCCTTTGGATAGCCTATGCGCTCCCTAGATAAACTAGGTGCCTGAGAAGGAAAATGAGCGCCCCGTTGGAAAGTACAGGCTCCCCCTGTATAACATAGATGTCCCTTATCCATCTTCAGCTACCCTGGATTGGAGCAGCGCCCCTCAAGAGCAAAGGCGCCGCTGGACAAAAAGGTGTCTCCGTATATCAAGGGCACTCCTAGATAATGTATGCACTCCTTACATAGAAATAGGCACTTCAGGGAAGTGAAAGGCGGCCTTTGGTTAGGACGGCGCCCTTGGACAGCCTAGGCGCCCTCTGCTTAAAGCGCCCTACAGACATCATATGCGCCCTTGGATAGAAAAGGTGCCCCTGGACAGCAAAGTTAACCCTTCTTGAAATAGATGATCTGGACAGCATAGGCGGCCATGGATAAACTAGGCGCCTGAGAAAGAAAACAAGCGCCTCACCTGAGAGTACAGGCGCCCCCAGGATATCATAGGTGTCCCTTTCCATCTTCAGCTGCCCTACTGTCTATGGTTTGGCACACCTGTCTGACAGTCGCGCGCTCTGTTACAGGGCTCGAGCGCTCAATTTGAGCATGGACTGCCTTTAACCACATTTCATTAACCTATAACTGAAGGCTTAGTGCTCCATCGCTGCAACCGGGTACCTTTTTCAGTATGTGCGCCCCGTTTCCGAGAACGCTGCCCTCACCAACCAGCAGTCATCCCCGCTCAGCAGATGAGCGCCACTTTCTGATAACTAGGCACTTTATTTCAGTGTTCGAGCGCTTTATTTCAGAATTCTTATTCTCCATCTATTTTGGGCTCCTCCTGGATTGCAGAGGCGCCCCCTCAAGTGCAAAGGCGCACCTGGATAGAAAAGTGCGCCCCATGTTTGCAAAGGCGCTCCAAGATAGCATATGTTCCCCTTAGATGGAAATAAGCACTCCAGGAAAGTAAAATGCTCCATTTGGGTAGCAAAGGTGCCCCTTAACAGCGAAGGCAGCCCTAGATAACAAAGGTTCTCTGGACAGCATAGGTGCCCTTGGATAAACTGGTGCCCGGAAGAGAAAAATAGCGCCTCACCGGAGACAAAAAGCACCCCAGGATAACGTAGGGGCATGTATTTCAATCATGTCTGTGATTGAAAAATACACCTAGACAGCATATGCACCCCTGGATAGAAAGACACCCCTGGGCAGTAACGGCGCCCTGGAAAGCAATAGTGCGCCCCTGTGGAGAAAAAACCGCCTCCTGAATAACCTAGGCACCGCCCCCGAAACATCAGATGCCCGTGGATAGAACAGACTGCCTTGAATAAAACAGCGGCCCTGGATAGTAAAGGCGCCCTTTGATAGCATAAGCGTTCCTTAGCAACAATATGGGCGCTACATGAGCTCAAGGTTCACGTGCACCTAAGCCCAATAATAGAGCAATCAATCGATGCCGAAGCACTCCTTAAAGCACGGGCGCCAAATTTCCTAAGAAGTAAAGGCGCCTCTGGGTAGCAAAGGCGACCCTCGACAATGGTGTAGGTATTCCTGAATAACAGCAGCGTCCCTTGATAAGAATAGCCCCAAGATGGCACAGGTACCCTGTTGATAGGAAAAGCGCCCCTGAATATCAGAGGCACCCTCTGAATGAGGTGCCCATGGAGAGCATAAGGGCGCCCTATGCATAGCAAATTGCCGCCCCCTGGATAGCCTAAGCGCCCCTTGCATAGGGTAGGCGCCACTGGGTAGTATAGGTTACCTTGAATAAAAATACGCCCCTCAATACCATGGTGAACCTGGATAAGAAAAAGCTCCCCTTGGGCACTGGGTATCAAAGGCACCCCCGGAACAGCAAAGATGCCCCTGGATAGCTAGGTTGCGTCCATTGGGGGAGCAGAAGGCGCCCCTGGGTGGCACAGGTGCCTCATCGAAGTAAAGCCCCCCCCCCAGAGAGCATAGGTGTCCCTGATGAGCACAGGTACTCCTGGACAGCCCCTAAATGACGTTGCATAATGTTACGATTCCTATTATGACGTATGCTATTATATCAAAGTAAAGGAGAAAAAAACCGCCTCCTGAATAACCTAGGCACCGCCCCCGAAATATCAGATGCCCGTGGATAGAACAGACTGCCTTGAATAAAACAGCGGCCCTGGATAGTAAAGGCGCCCTTTGATAGCATAAGCGTAAGTGTTCAGTGTTTAGATCAAGGTTACAGGTTAATTTTAAAGGTCACTGGCCTTGATGATCAAGGCTTGATCAAAGGTCATTGGTAAGCTTGGGCACAGCGCTAGTTATAGCGTAAATTAGGCATAATATGTTGGGTTGTGCCGTAATAGGTCAATGACCTTGAAGGACCTTGACCCCAAAAATTGCAGACATTGTTTAGAGCCTTCCCTTTTGGCCTCAGCCCTGTTCTAGAGTATTCAAGCCCCGTTCCGGCCCGTTGGGGGGGTGCTTGAACACCCCCTCGAGGTCTCCCAGTGGCACGAAAAAACGTCGGCGCGAAGCGACACAGTACTTGTCACACCTTATCATTGATCAATTCCGCAACTTTCCCTCAAAATTTAAGGTTGCGTCATCTCAGGTCAGGTCACCAGTGCAGGACAAGTGACATCACCCCAAAAAATGTTTAAGTTGGCGTAAGTAAGAAAAGGGTGAATCTATCGAATTCAAACTTGTACCATATAATGGGCCCAAAAAGTACTAATACATTTATTGCGGGATTTTTCCCATCGATGGCCTAGGGACAGGTACGAATCATGACCTCTCCATTGAAAATGCATGGGGAAAAACGGAAATTTGCCGAAAAATTGCTCTATGTCTGCAGACGCCGCTTGGAATACCTTCGGATTCCCCAAATCATGGTATCCTAGGCCCCTTTATCGGTTCATTTTGCAAGTTTAGACATGTTACCTCTGAGAGTTCATCTGGGGCTTCCTAAGCAGGTTTTAAGACTTGGGTTAATTGCTTTGCAGGAAATATTGATAAAACCCGTATTTTGATACCATTTTTTATTGCTATTGTGAGTTGATTCATATGCATACTGACTATGCTCGGCTAGATGGTGACCTTGACCTAGCCTTAGGTCAGGTAATTTTTATGTTTTGACCTAGTATAGTCATATTATGCATTATTTGATGATTCGCCGTAACGAGAGGAAGCGAAGTGTGCCTAAAAATGATTCTAGCTCAACTCTGGCAGATGCTAGAGTATATACACAAAGACATGTTGTAAGCTTTGTCTCGGGGGAGGGGCCCTAGCGCTGATCGGGGGAAAAATCCCCAATGGCCCCCAGGGGCCCTCAGGGAGTCAGGAAATCTGGCGTGGATGGAATCCGGTAGGAGGGATTTTGGGTCTCCAAAATCAGCTGAGGGGTCCGTGCCAGTTAAGGGGGCCCCAGATAAGGGCCCCCGACGAGCTCATTTGACCTCAGCGCCAACACAGGATTCTCAAGACCAGCGTGGGGTGCCTACCTATTTAAACAGTTTCTAAATAAGCTCAGGAACCCAAAACTAACCCAGGGGTCCAATTTTCAACTCATGGGGCCCAGACACTCTGAGGGGAACCTGCAGAACCTCAGAAGGCCCATAAAACTAATAGGGCCAGACTAGCTGGGTGCCTCGACGAACTAGTGCCCAGATACGCACAACGGGCCCCAAACAAGCTGAAGGAATCTATATCAGTTAAACGAAAACAGAGCCTCGACAAAAACTCAGAGCTCCAGCTTTTAGCTCAGAGGGCCCAGGACCGGTTGATGGGGCCCTATATCAATAAAAGGGCCCAAAAAGCTTAATAGGCTTCAGCGGCGACATATAGGTTTGAAGTTCAGTGTGAGAGCCTGGTTTTACTAAAGCGGTCCAAGATCAGCTGAGGGGACTCGATATAAACTCATCGAAGTCACCGAAAACTCAGGGGCCAGGCCCGCAGAAGTTCTGCGGCCTATGAGGCTCAGGTTAGCGTCAATCGAGTATTTCAGTATTGAGCCGTTAGCCAGGGCAACTGTGATAAGTGGAGGTGGTGGATACGACACCTCAGTTTTTACCATGACCGAATATAACTGTATTATTTGCTCATCGTGCTTCAGTTAGTGTCAGTGGGTGCTTTCAGCATTTTCTACCACGGTACCAGTCGTTAGCTGGCCCGAAATATGCTTGATGGTAAACGTGGACATGTCCTCACTGAGAGGAAGCTTTCATGAAAATAAGCATTTACAAATCCTTTTTAAACGCGTTCTTCATTGACACTGGCCGCCTTTTGGGTGTTAAATTGGCCAGTGGCGGATCCAAGGGGGGAGAAAGGCATTCCCCCAAACGAAAAAGCTCGGGGCAAAACTGCGTTTTCACCCCCAAAGCAATCGTCCTCCTTTTTTCCCCTACTCCTTCTTAGTTTATAAGCAAGATTTTGGTGTTCCAACTCTCAACTTCAAACAGAACATAAGTTGATAATATGTTCCCTGGCCTGTCCACTCGAATCCGGAAATGTAAAAAACACTGAAGATTATATATTCGGGCACAGCCCTTCATCAGAATCATGGAGTAAATATCAATAATTCTCAGTTATAGTATAGCCAGACCTCCATAGTATAGCAAGTCATAGTATAGCCAGCCCTGGATAGGAAGAAGTATCTCGAGCCCATATTTTTCACCCCGTGAAGTTTTTTTGGCCTTTCGCCTCAAATACCCAAAATTCTACGGGCAAGTGATATTGGTAGCGCAGCTTTTTACTGCGTGACGTTTTTTTTTTGCTTTTCGACTTTGGTTTGCTCCTCCCAAGCCGACCGGCTAGATCCGCCACTGAAATTGGCGCCCCTCAGGTTCGGCGCCCCCAGGTTCGGCGCCCTCCGAGCCTGGCCCCCCCTTAACGAAATCCTAGATCCGTCACTGCTCTCATATGACCTATTCGTCATAAATACCGCGGTGGTTGTGTTGGCTTTGATGTGCAGGACCACAGTTACATGCTAGGGAAATATATATAGCGTGTTATTTTCACCCGAGTGGGTGAGGCTCAGGGCGTACGACCAATCAGATTACTGCTGCCATATGGAAGTAATTCCTTCAGGGTTAGAAATAAGCCAATAGGCCCCTTCACTTTGAATTTTAAAGCTGGCAGAACTTTTATATCGAGAGCTTTGGGCGAAATTAAATATGTCAATAGTGGTTTCTAAACACGCTCTACAAAACTGCTATCTCACTTCAAAACCCATTATGAAAGTGGGACACTCCCCTTTAACACGCAGTGGAGAGGGTCTGTTGTCAACATGCAGTGGAGGGGTCTAAACGCCCCGCCCCCAACTTATATTTGGAAACCAAAAGGGTTAGAAATTCAGCCGTTAAATGGTGTGTCGGGGCCATGGTAATCTACCTAATGGCTGAGTTTCATTGACCTAGGTCAGTATCTTCAAGGTCAAACAAAGCGGTAAATGTTACATATGGGCCGTGCTGGGGACCTATGAGGAAATGCTGTCACTATGCGCAAAAAGTCGGGAATATACCCAAGCCGGACTAAAGGTATAAAGAGAAGGTACCACAAAATTTGCAATGCAAATTTGAGGTCAAGGTCATCCAAGGTCACTGACCTTTAACACTACAATATGGTATATCCCATATAATGTAAAATATAATCGGCACTATAGCAGCCTTCGGGTGGGAAATTAGGGTATGACCTTAAAAAACGTTTGACCTTTTATCTGTGAATTTGTGCAGCATCTTGTCAACAAGATGTTGTAAATGCTAAGTGGCAGCCCAGTTGGACTGCAAAGCAAGATTGCTTTTTGAAACGTTTGCGGTCATCGATTAAAGGGAAGGTGGCACCTTCATGACCTGATTTTAACTGAGATAGCCAAGTTGTAAAGCAAGTCGGAAAACCCGGTACTCAATATATCATTTGTCCTGGAATTTGAGATTTCCATAGAAAAAAGCTAAAACCTACCTATGTACCCCTTTTGTACCCCTAGCAGCAGTCCACAGTTGTCATGGCTGTTGGTGTGACAACATATGCTGACGTCACGATGAGCATCAGCCAATTGAAGCCCTTGATGCGCTTCAAGTATGGTGGTGGTTGCGAAATCATGACATCATCCACAGGCTGATACGTATTTCTTTTCCTAGAGGAGTATTTTAAAAATGAAAATATTAACCTTATTGTACATTTTTCAGAGAAATCATGAGTGGTTTCATTATTTTCGGCTAAAAGTACACCTAATTACACTAAATTCTAGTATTCGACCTAGGTGCCACTTTCCCTTTAAACTCTGGGAGTCTAGCAGCAGGCGAAGCAGAATGGAGGTGAGCCTCACTAAGCTTCGAGTCGGCCACTGCTATGCAGAGCTGCAAAAAGTCGGGCTCTCGGGTCATAAAGTGCCCGACAGATTTTAGGGCACGGTATGGTCCTGCGACAGATCTTACAATCTGTGAGAAAAAAATATTGAAAGGAAACAGAACATATTTTTTGTTCTAAAAAATCTCAATATTAGAATTGTCACCTCTTTCACTCAACAAGTTTTTCATGAATTTGCACCTCTCCCATATCAAGCCAGTGTGCGGCAAGAACCGATGGAAAATCGAGGGACTTATGAATCGAGGGACCTTTGAATAGAGGGCCTTATGCACAGAGGGTCTTTTCGAGGGACTTATGAATCGAGGGACCTTTGAATAGAGGGCCTTATGCACAGAGGGCCTTTTAAACGTCACCCAGAAAATCCTCTGCTGGAAAAATTCCTTCACCGGCCTGTCGGGCCCGATTTGCATTCCATAGCACGCGACAGCTTGGCCCGACAGGCCGCCGTAAAGGCCTTTAGACAGGCAAACCAGTTTTTTCCTTCGTTTCCTTCGTTTGGAAGTACGCTCAACGCTGCCGCAAGGGCGCTGTTTGAACAGCGCCCTTGCGGCAAAGCCGGTGTAAAAGGTATCTTTGGTTTGAAAAGCAGCCCTGCGGTTTGGTGTTTTGCGTTATGGATATGGCGGAGGCCAAGGCCCTAGAATCCCGTGGTGTGGTGGAGGGAATACGTTGCAAGGTTGTGCTTTTGATCATTTTTCTCTTGCATTACTTTGGTATACATCTTGAGTAAACTGGTTGAGCCTGGATTTCATCGTCCATAGTTGAAGGGCTGATAAATGGCTCCGATTAAGCTGGAGCCCCTTCCACCGTCCCGTGTCAAGCTTAAATGTGGATTTGAGGGATGTGGGTATTTTGGCGAAAAACGTTTTTTTTAGGAGCATCAGCTAATCAAGCATTCTGGGCCAGTGACGGATCTAGGATTTCGTTAAGGGGGGGGCCCAGGCTCGGAGGGCGCCGAACCTGGGGGGCGCCGAGCCTGAGGGGCGCCAATTTCAGTGGCGGATCTAGCCGGTCGGTTTGGAAGGGACAAACCACAGTCGAAAAGCAAAAAAAAAACGTCACGCAGTAAAAAGCTGCGCTACCAATATCACTTGCCCGTAGAATTTTGGGTATTTGAGGCGAAAAGCCCAAAAAAATTCACGGGGTGAAAAATATGGGCTCGAGATACTTCTTCCTATCCAAGGCTGGCTATACTATGACTTGCTATACTATGGAGGTCTGGCTATACTATAACAGAGAATTATTGATATTTGCTCCATGATTCTGATGAAGGGCTGGGCCCGAATATATAATCTTCAGTGTTTTCTACATTTCCGGATTCGAGGGGACAGGCCAGGGAACATCTTATCAACCTATGTTCTGTTTGAAGTTGAGAGTTGGAACACCAAAATCTTGCTTATAAACTAAGAAGGAGTAAGGGGAAAAAAGGAGGTCGATCGCTTTGGGGGGCGAAAACGCAGTTTTGCCCTGAGCTTTTTCGTTTGGGGAATGCCTTTTTTCCCTCCCCCTTGGATCCGCCACTGGCCAATTTAACACCCAAAAGGCGGCCAGTGTCAATGAAGAACGCGTTTAAAAAAGGATTTGTAAATGCTTATTTTCATGAAAGCTTCCTCTCAGTGAGGACATGTTCACGTTTACCATCAAGCATATTTCGGGCCAGCTAACGACTGGTACCGTGGTAGAAGATGCTGAAAGCACCCACTGACACTAACTGAAGCACGATGAGCAAATAATACAGTTATATTCGGTCATGGTAAAAACTGAGGTGTAGTATCCACCACCTCCACTTATCGCAGTTGTCCTGGCTAACGGCTCAATACTGAAATACCCGATTGACGCTAACCTGAGCCTCATAGGCTGAGCGCAGGCCGCAGAACCTCTGCGGGCCTGGGCCCCTGAGTTTTCGTTGACTTCGATGAGTTTATATCGAGTCCCCTCAGCTGATCTGGGACCGCTTTAGTTAACCAGGCTCTCACACTGAACTTGAAACCTATATGTCGCCGCTGAAGCCAGCTTTTTGGGCCCTTTTATTGATATAGGGCCCCCTCAACCGGTCCTGGGCCCTCTGAGCTAAAAGCTGGAGCTCCTGAGCTCTGAGCCCCAAGCTGGATTAGTGTCCCTTCAGCTGGTCAGGGTCCCCTGGGTTGGTATTGTTTTCGTTTTACTGATATAGATCCCTTCAGCTTGTTTGGGGCCCGTTGTGCGTATCTGGGCACTAGTTCGTCGAGGCACCCAGCTAGTCTGGCCCTATTAGTTTTATGGGCCTTCTGAGCTTCTGCAGGTTCCCCTCAGAGTGTCTGGGCCCCATGAGTTGAAAATTGGACCCCTGGGTTAGTTTTGGGTGTCTGAGCTTATTTAGAAACCGTTTAAATAGGTAGGCACCCCACGCTAGTCTTGAGAATCCTGTGTTGGCACTGAGGTCAAATGAGCTCGTCGGGGGCCCTTATCTGGGCCCCCTGAACTGAAACGGCCCCTCAGCTGATTTTGGAGACCCAAAATCCCTCCTACCGGATTCCACCCACGCCAGATTTCCTGACTCCCTGAGGGCCCCTGGGGGCCATTGGGGATTTTTCCCGCGATCAGCGCTAGGGCCCCTCCCCCGAGACAAAGCTTACAACATGTCTCTGTGTATATACTCTAGCATCTGCCAGAGTTGAGCTAGAATCATTTTTAGGCACACTTCGCTTCCTCTCGTTACGGCGAATCATCAAATAATGCATAATATGACTATACTAGGTCAAAACATAAAAATAACCTGACCTAAGGCTTAGGTCAAGGTCGTCATCTAGCCTAGCATAGTCAGTATGCATATGAATCAACTCACAATAGCAATAAAAATGGTATCAAAATACGGGTTTTATCAATATTTCCTGCAAAGCAATTAACCTAAGTCTTAAAACCTGCTTAGGAAGCCCCAGATGAACTCTCAGAGGTAACATGTCTAAACTTGCAACATGAACCGATAAAGAGGCCTAGGATACCATGATTTGGGGAATCCGAAGGTATTCCAAGCGGCATCTGCAGACATAGAGCAATTTTTTTGCAAATTTCCGTTTTACCCCATGCATTTTCAATGGAGGGGTCATGATTCGTACCTGTCCCTAGGCCATCGATGGGAAAAATCCCGCAATATATGTATTAGTACTTTTTGGGCCCATTTTATGGTACAAGTTTGAATTCGATAGATTCACCCTTTTCTTACTTACACCAACTTAAACATTTTTTGGGGTGAGGTCACTTGACCTGCACTGGTGACCTGACCTGAGATGACGCAACCTTAAATTTTGAGGGAAAGTTGCGGAATTGATCAATGATAAGGTGTGACAAGTACTGTGTCGCTTCGCGCCGACGTTTTTCGTGCCACTGGGAGACCTCGAGGGGGTGTTCAAGCACCCCCCCCAACGGGCCGGAACAGGGCTCGAATACTCTAGAACAGGGCTGAGGCCAAAAGGGAAGGCTCTAAACAATGTCTGCAATTTTTGGGGTCAAGGTCCTTCAAGGTCATTGACCTATTACAGCACAACCCAACATATTATGCCTAATTTACGCTATAACTATTGCTGTGCCCAAGCTTACCAGTGACCTTTGATCAAGCCTTGATCATCAAGGCCAGTGACCTTTAAAATTGACCTGTAACCTTGATCGAAACACTGAATAACCTTCACTCTGAATAATAATAGCATACGTCATAATAAGAATCGTAACATTATGCAACGCCATTTAGGGGCTGTCCAGGAGTACCTGTGCTCATCAGGGACACCTATGCTCTCTGGGGGGGGCTTTGCTTCGATGAGGCACCTGTGCCACCCAGGGGCGCCTTCGCTCCCCAATGGACGCAACCTAGCAATCCAGGGGCATCTTTGCTGTTCCGGGGGTGCCTTTGATACCCAGTGCCCAAGGGGGGCTTTTTCTTATCCACGTTCACCATGGTATTGAGGGGCGTATTTTTATTCAAGGTAACCTATACTACCCAGTGGCGCCTACCCTATGCAAGGGGCCCTTAGGCTATCCAGGGGGCGGCATTTTGCTATGCATAGGGCGCCCTTATGCTCTCCATGGGCACCTCATTCAGAGGGTGCCTCTGATATTCAGGGGAGCTTTTCCTATCAACAGGGTACCTGTGCCATCTTGGGGCTATTCTTATCAAGGGACGCTGCTGTTATTCAGGAATACCTACACCACTGTCGAGGGTCGCCTTTGCTACCCAGAGGCGCCTTTACTTCCTAGGAAATTTGGCGTCCGTGCTTTAAGGAGTGCTTCGGCATCGATTGATTGCTCTATTATTGGGCTTAGGTGCACGTGAACCTTGAGCTCATGTAGCGCCCATATTGTTGCTAAGGAACGCTTATGCTATCAAAGGGCGCCTTTACTATCCAGGGCCGCTGTTTTATTCAAGGCAGTCTGTTCTATCCACGGGCATCTGATATTTCGGGGGCGGTGCCTAGGTTATTCAGGAGGCGGTTTTTTCTCCACAGGGGCGCACTATTGCTTTCCAGGGGCGCCGTTACTGCCCAGGGGTGTCTTTCCATCCAGGGGCGCATATGCTGTCTAGGTGTATTTTTCAATCACAGACATGATTGAAATACATGCCCCTACGTTATCCTGGGGTGCATTTTGTCTCCGGTGACGCGCTATTTTTCTCTTCCGGGCACCAGTTTATCCAAGGGCACCTATGCTGTCCAGAGAACCTTTGTTATCTAGGGCTGCCTTCGCTGTTAAGGGGCACCTTTGCTACCCAAAGGGAACATTTTACTTTCCTGGAGTGCTTATTTCCATCTAAGGGGAACATATGCTATCTTGGAGCGCCTTTGCAAACATGGGGGCGCATTTTTCTATCCAGGTGCGCCTTTGCACTTGAGGGGGCGCCTCTGCAATCCAGTAGGAGCCCAAAGTAGATGGAGAATAAGAATTCTAAAATAAGGCGCTCGAACACTGAAATAAAGTGCCTAGTTATCAGAAAGAGGCGCTCATCTGCTGAGCGGGGAGGACTGCTGGTTGGTGAGGGCAGCGTTCTCGGAAACGGGGCGCACATACTGAAAAAGGCACCCAGTTGCAGCGATGGAGCACTAAGCCTTCAGTTATAGGTTAATGAAATGTGTTTAAAGGCAGTCAATGCTCAAATTGAGCGCTCGAGCCCTGTAACAGAGCGCGCGACTGTCAGACAGGTGTGCCAAACCATAGACAGTAGGGCAGCTGAAGATGGAAAGGGACACCTATGATATCCTGGGGGCGCCTGTACTCTCAGGTGAGGCGCTTGTTTTCTTTCTCAGGCGCCTATTTTATCCATGGCCGCCTATGCTGTCCAGATCATCTATTTTAAGAAGGGTTAACTTTGCTGTCCGGGGCGCCTTTGCTATCCAAGGGCGCATATGATATCTGTAGGGCGCTTTATGCAGAGGGCGCCTAGGCTGCCAAGGGCGCCGTCCTAACCAAAGGCCGCCTTTCACTTCCCTGAAGTGCCTATTTCTATGTAAGGGGTGCATATATTATCTAGGAGTGCCCTTGATATACGGAGACGCCTTTTTGTCCAGGGGCGCCTTTGCTCTTGAGGGACGCTGCTCCAATCCAAGGGTAGCTGAAGATGGATAAGGGACATCTATGTTATACAGGGGGGAGCCTGTACTTTCCAATGGGGCGCTCATTTTTCTTCTCAGGCACCTAGTTTATCTAGGGAGCGCATAGGCAATCCAAAGGCGCCTTTGCTTTCGAAGGGGTGCCTTTCCTAGGGGCGCCTTTGCTATCCAGGGGCGCCTTTGCTGTCCAAAGCACTTGTGTTATCCAGGGTTGTCTTTGCTGTCCAGTGGCGCCTTTGCTATCTAAAAGTGCATATGATATCTGTCGGCGCTTTATCCAGTGGGCGCCTGGACTATCAAAGGGCACTTTTTCTATCCAAGGGCTGCATTTATTTTCCTGAAGTGCCTATTTCTATCTAAGGGGCTCCTATTCTGTCCAGGGCACCTATGTTTCCCAGATTTGCCTTTGCTGTCCAGGGACGCCTTTGCTATCCAAGGGCACCTTTCTTAACCAAGGGGCGCATTTTGCTTTCCTGGAGCGCCTATTCCTATCTAAGGGGCGCGTATGTTATCTAGGAGCGCCTTTGATACCAGGAGGCGGCTTTTTGTCCAGGGGCGCCTTTGCTCTTGGTGGGTACTGCTCCAATGCAGGGCAGCTGAAGGTGGATAAGGGACATCTATGTTATACAGAGGGCGCCTGTACTTCCCAGTGGGGCGCTTGTTTTCCTTCTCGGGCTCCTAGTTTATCCAGGGGGCGTCTAGGCTATCCAAAGGCGGCTTTTCTATCGAAAGGGGTGCCTTCCTAGGGGCGCCTTTGCTACCCAGGGGCGCCTTTGCTGTCCACGGCACTTTTATCCAGGGTTGTCTTTGCTGTCCAGGGGCGCCTTTGCTATCCAAGGGTGCATATGACATCCGTAGGGCGCTTTTTCCAGTGGGCGCCTAGGCTATCAAAGGGCGCCTTTTTCTACCCAAGGTGAGCATTTTATTTTCCTAAAGCGCCCATTTCTATCTAAGGGGCGCTTATGCTGTCCAGGGCACCTATGTTACCAAGATTTGTCTTTACAGCCCAGGGGCGCCTTTCCTAGCCAAGGGCGCATATGGTATCCGTAGGGCGCTTCATCCAGGGGGCGCCTAGGCTATCCAAAGGCGGTTTTTCTATCGAAGGGCTGCCGTCCTAGGGGCGCCTTTGCTACCCAGGCGCCTTTGCTGTCCACAGCACTTAGGGTTGTCTTTGCTGTCCAGGGGCGCCTTTGCTATCCAAGGGTGCATATGACATCCTTAGGGCGCTTTTTCCAGTGGGCGCCTAGGCTATTAAAGGGCGCCTTTTTCTACCCAAGGTGAGCATTTTATTTTCCTAAAGCGCCTACTTCTATCTAAGGGGCGCTTATGCTGTCCAGGGCACCTATGTTACCAGGATTTGCCTTTGCTGCCCAGGGCGCCTTTCCTAGCCAAGGGCGCATATGATATCCGTAGATCGCTTCATCCAGGGGGCGCCTAGGCTATACAAAGGCGGTTTTTCTATCAAAGGGGTGCCTTCCTAGGGGCGCCTTTGCTGTCCACAGCAATTGTATCCAGGGTTGTCTTTGCTGTCCAGGGGCGCCTTTGCTATCCAAGGGTGCATATGACATCCGTAGTTCGCTTTTTCCAGTGGGCGCCTAGGCTATCAAAGGGCGCCTTTTTCTACCCAAGGTGAGCATTTTATTTTCCTAAAGCGCCTATTTCTATCTAAGGGGCGCTTATGATGTCCAGTTCACCTATGTTACCAAGATTTGCCTTTGCTGCCCAGGGGCGCCTTTCCTAGCCAAGGGCGCATATGGTATCCGTAGGGCGCTTCATCCCGGGGGCGCCTAGGCTACCCAGGGCGCTTCATCCAGGGGGCGCCTAGGCTACTCAGGGGTGCATTAGTTCCCCATGGCGCAATCTTGCTATCTAGTTGCGCCTTTTCTTTGCCGGGGCGCTTTTGTTAGCTTTCTAAATTTCATCTTCAACATTTTACTGGGGCGCAAAAGACCAGTAAAGGCGTCTAGTGTTTGGGCAGGGGCGCTTTGTCATGGTTTTAAGGAGTATGTGTTCATTCAAGTGGAATAAGTGGTATCTACCACCTTGGCGCACAAAATGGGTACAGGCGCGCCGCTCATATCGGGCGCCTTCGGCGCCCGATATGAGCTGAGCTTTACTGGGGCGCTTCGGAGCTAAGGGGGGCCCGGGCCCCCTGGGCCCCCCCTTGGATCCGTCACTGGTGCTGAGACGAATACATTGTGCTCTCGATCTGCACAGAAATAAATTTTTACAAGGGCAAACCTTGTCAGACCCTTGTTTACATGGAAAATTACTAGGGTAAAACGCAAAGCTTGTACGTGCAAAATCCGTGCCACGAAAACAAGGGAAATACAAGGAAAAACCATGTAGAACAACGGTAGAACCATAGTACGACAATGGTTGCTAGAAGACGTTGTACAAACCTTGTAACTTAACTATGGTCAACGTACATGACAAAGACAATGGCTGACAACGTCCCCACAAGCCCTCTACTAGGTCATGATTACCCCATAACAAGGGTAGAACAAAGTCTTGTGTCCGCCTTGTACGCAACGGCAGCCTTCCTACAAGAGCGTGACGAGATTAGAACCTTGCTTGCACAACCGCTTTACCAGTGCGTAACGGGGAGGGAACAAGGGTGTTGCAAGGCTTATTACAAGGGTAAAACGAGACTCGGATTACGTCTTTACAACAGCGGCAGATCCAGGACTTCATTTCGGGGGGAAGCTTGGGCGTTCGTTTCTCCTCCGCCATAGTGTCTAGACAGCATCCGACTACGCATTTACTTTAGGCACTCTGACATTTCATGATGTGGAAAGGGGCTTGAGCCCTCTTAGCCCCTCCCCTTGTACCTACCTCTGCTTCAAAAGGAACTTTTCAGTCTCTATGCGAAAGCTAAAGCGTTTTCTGGCCCCAAATGCAACCGGAAGACCATCGGTAGAAAAAGGGTAAGCATTGAGCCACCTCTCAAGCAAGAAAATAACCCGCACGTTGTCTTACCCATATCGGTAAAACACAGCATCACTCATCAGGCGCCGATCCATCTGAAGACACCAGCAAGATCATATTGGAACTCAACTCACCCTATTTTTCAAACGGGCCCATAGGGCAAACACAATTAGGTTCTACCCACTGCAGGTACCTAAGCCATATGATCAAATAGTCTGTGCTCCTTTGACACGAAAATATGAGCCTTAATACCAATATGGCATACACGCCTGACGTAACCACATCTCTACTTACCTGGACCTGGATTGACCATTCCAAAATGCCTCACTTTTCAACTATTGGAACAGAGAACAATTCTTTCCACTCGCAGATCACTGACAACTATTCCAGACAGCTTCCAAAGTTCCACGATTGATTAAAATAAGTCACATTTATTCTAACCTACACGGCATGCGTGCCAGGCCACTGTGTATCGCCACGGGTAAACAGAAAGCAAGATGGCGACCGTAACCCGAGCAGGTATTTGAAACCATAGTCAAACGACAATGGCCGAGCAAGGGTGCAGCAACGCCCTAGCTTTACCTACCAGCTATTTACAATGCCACTACAACGCCTAGTATTCAGTTAGTGCAGCGCTGGTGCACAAGCAAGGTATGAACCAGGTATGAACGAGGCGCGCACTATTGTGGCACAAAGCAAGGTTGTCATTCCGTAGTAATTGTATTGCTTTATGCTAGTGACTTAACCAGGGTTGTTTTACTTCAGTAATTGAACTACGGTGCAACTATTGTTCTGCAATGGTAAAACTTGTAGAAACACAATTTTAAGCTTTTACCTTGTAATAAATTATTTCTGTGTGTTTTCACTTCAAGCTATTCCGGCCTTTAGTTATGGATAGTAAAGAGGGAGTGTGCGCTGTGGGGGTGAATCGGAGCGACGTCAGCACAGACCTTCGACTTATCCCGGAGTTTGACGGCGGACCATCCCAGCCCGTCGCTGAGTGGCTGGAGAAGGTGGAGCTGATTTGCGAGCTGCGAGGCATCTCTGGTCTGCATGCCATCGTGCCGCTTCGGCTTACTGGGGGAGCTTTCACCGTTTACCAGCAGCTTGGGACGGAGGAGAAACGGAGCTATGGAAGCATTAAGCAGGCTCTGATCTCGGCATTTGCCGTTGATAGTTTCTCCGCTTATGAGCAGTTCGTCAACCGAAGGCTCCGTCACGGGGAAGCCGTCGACGTTTACCTTGCCGACCTGCGCCGTTTGGCGGGGCTGTTTGGGGCATGCCCGACGGCAGCCTGGCCTGCGCGTTCGTGGCGGGATAACCAGAGCCAGCTCGACGTGCTCTCCGGGCAGGATCGCGCATGGAGGCTATGACTATTAGCCAACTGCTAACCCGCGCTCGTGCCGTGCTTGTGGAAGAGGTGGGCAGTGATGTTGCCGCAGGTGCTGCTCTTCAGAGCGTGCAGGCCCCAGTTCTGCCACCGTGACCTGCCATGCTTGCACGTCCATGAAGTTAGCGACGGATTCGCATTCGGATTCAGCGACGGATTCGCCCGAAATGGCGTCTCCTGCGATTTCGTTCAAATTCTCATCATAGGCTCCCCGTGCCATCAGCAACTCACCCCTAAAGTGGTTTTCTGTCACAATCACCATTTCTGTTCAACCGCTAGAGGTGAATAAGTGAAATTCACCCGAAACGGCGTCTCCTCCCATTTCGCTCAAATTCACACCATAGGCTCCCCTTGCCCTCAGCAACTCACAGCATAAGCGATTTTCCGTCACAATCTCCCGTTCACCCACTACAAGTGAAAAAGCAAAATTCACCCGAAATGGCGTCTCCTGCGATTTCGCTCAAATTCACACCATAGAATCACCCTGCCCTCAGAAACTCACCCCTAAAGTGATTTTCCGTCACAATCACCCGTTCACCCGCTAGAGGTGAAAAAGTGAAATTCACCTGAAACGGCGTCTCCTCCGATTTCGCTAAAATTTACACCATAGGCTCCCCGTGCCCTCAGCAACTTACCCCTAAAGTAATTTTTTGTCACACTCACCCATTCACCCGCTAGAGGTGAAAAAGTGAAATTCACCCAAAGTGGCGTCTACTCCGCTTTCGCTCAAATTCACACCATAGGCTCCCCCTTGCCCTTAGAAAATCACAGCTAAAGTGATTTTCCGTCACACTCACGTGTTCACCCGCTAGAGGTGAAAAGCGAAATTCACCCGAAACGGCGTCTCCTCCGATTTCACTCAAATTCACACCAAAGGCTTCCCCTGCCTTAGCAACTCACCCCTAAAATTATTTTCTGTCACACTCACCCGTTCACCCGCTAAAGGTGAAAAGGTGAAATTCTCCCCCAACCGGCGTTTTTAGCGTCGGATTCAGCGACGGATTCGCCCGAAATGGCGTCTCCTGCGATTTCGCTCAAATTCACACCATGGGCTCCCCGTGCCCTCAGGAACCCACGCCTAAAGTGATTTTTCGTCACACTCACTTATTCACTCGCTAGAGGTGAAAAAGTGAAATTCAAGCGAACCGGCATCTTCAGCGTCGGATTCAGCGACGGATTCGCCCGAAATGGCGTCACCTGCGATTTCGTTCAAATTGACACCATAGGCTCCCCGTGCCATCAGCAACTCACCCCTAAAGTGATTTTCCGTCACAATCACCCGTTCACGCGCTAGAGGAGAAAAAGTGAAATTCACCCGAAACGGCGTCTCTTCAGATTTCGCTCAAATTCACACCATAGGCTCCCCTTGCTCTCAGCAACTCACAGCTAAAGTGATTGTCCGTTACACTCACCCGTTCACCCGCTAGAGGTGAAAAAGTGAAATTCACCCAAAGTGGCGTCTCCTGCGATTTCGCTCAAATTCACACCATAGGCTCCCCTTGCCCTTAGCAAATCACAGCTAAAGTGGTTTTCCGTCACATTCAACTGTTCACTCGCTGGAGGTGAAAAAGTGAAATTCACCCGAAACGGCGTCTCCTGCGATTTCGCTCAAATTCCCACCATTGGCTCCCCGTGCCCTCAGAAATTCACCCCTAAAATGATTTTCCGTCACACTCACCCGTTAACCCGCTAGAGGTGAAGAGGGGAAATTCTCCCTAACCGGCGTCTTTAGCGTCGGACTCAGCGAGGATTCGCCCGAAATGGCGTCTCCTGCGATTTCGCTCAAATTCACACCATAGGCTCCCATGGCCTCAGCAAATCACCCCTAAAGTGATTTTCCGTCACATTCACCCGTTCACCCGCTAGAGGTGAAAAAGTGAAATTCACCTAAAACGGCGTTTCTTCCGATTTCGCACAAATTCACACCATTGGCTCCCCGTGCCCTCAGCAACTCACAGCTAAAGTGATTTTCCGTCACAATCTCCTGTTCACCCGCTAGAGGTGAAAAGGCGAAATTCGCCCGAAATGGCGCCTCCTGCGATTTTGCTCAAATTCACACCATAGGCTCCCCTTGCCCTTAGCAAATCACAGCTAAAGTGGTTTTCTGTCACATTCACCTGTTCACCCGCTAGAGGTGAAAAGGTGAAATTCTCCCCAACCGGCGTCTTCAGCGTCGGATTCAGCGACGGATTCGCCCGAAATGGCGTCTCCTGCGATTTCGCTCAAATTCACACCATAGGCTCCACTGCCCTCGGCAACTCACAGCTACAGTGATTTTCCGTCACACTCACCCGTTCACCCGCCAGAGGTGAAAAGGGGAAATTCTCCCTAACCGGCGTCTTTAGCGTCGGATTCAGCGAAGGATTCGCCCGAATTGGCGTCTCCTGCGATTTCACTCAAATTCACACCAAAGCTTCCCCTGCCCTTAGCAACTCACCCCTAAAATTATTTTCCGTCACGCTCACCCGTTCACCCGCTAAAATTGATAAGGTGAAATTCTCCCCAACCGACGTCTTTAGCGTCGGATTCAGCGACGGATTCGCCCGAAATGGCGTCTCCTGCGATTTCGTTCAAATTCACACCATAGGCTCCCCGTGCCATCAGCAACTCACCCCAAAAGTGATTTTCCGTCACACTCTCCCGTTCACCCACTAGAGGTGAAAAAGCGAAATTCACCCGAAACAGCGTCTCCTGTGATTTCACTTAAACTCACACCATAGGCTCCCCTTGCCCTCAACAACTCACACCTTAAGTGATTTTCCGTCACATTCACGTGTTCACCCGCTAGAGGTGAAAAAGTGAAATTCACCCAAAACGGCGTCTCTTCCGATTTCGCTCAAATTCACACCATTGTCTCCCCGTGCCCTCAAAAACTCACTCCTAAAGTGATTTTCCGTCACACTCATCCGTTCACCCGCTAGAGGTAAAAAGGTGAAATTCTCCCTAACCGGCGTCTTTAGCGTCGGATTCAGCGACGGTTTCGCCCGAAATGGCGTCTCCTGCGATTTCGCTCAAATTCACACCATAGGCTCCACTGCCCTCAGCAACTCACAGCTAAAGTGATTTTCCGTCACAATCACCCGTTCACCCGTTAGAGGTGAAAAAGTGAAATTCACCCGAAACGGCGTCTCCTCCGATTTCAATCAAATTCACACCATAGGCTCCCTGTATCCTCAGAAACTCACCCCTAAAGTGATTTTTCGTCACACTCACCCGTTCACCCGCTAGAGGTGAAAAAGTGAAATTCAACCAAAGTGGCGTCTCCTCTGATTTCGCTCAAATTCGCACCATTGGCTCCCCGTGCCCTCAAAAACTCACCCCTAAAGTGATTTATCGTTACACTCACCCATTCACCCGCTAGAGGTGAAAAAGTGAAATTCAAGAAAACCGGCATCTTCAGCGTCGGATTCAGCGAGGAATTCGCCCGAAATGGCGTCTCCTGCGATTTCGCTCAAATTCACACCATAAGCTCCCCGTGCCCTCAGCAACTCACCCCTAAACAGATTTTTCGTCACATTCACCCGTTCACCCGTTAGGAGGTGAAAAGTGACATTCACCTAAAACGGCGTTTCTTCCGATTTCGGACAAATTCACACCATTGGCTCCCCCGTGCCCTCCGCAACTCACAGCTAAAGTGATTTTCCGTCACAATCTCCTGTTCACCCGCTAGAGGTGAAAAAGCCAAATTCACCCGAAATGGCGTCTCCTGCGATTTCGCCCAAATGCACACCGTAGGCTCCCTTGCCCTTAGCAAATCGCAGCTAAAGTGATTTTCCATCACACTCACCCGTTCACCCGCTAGTGGTGAAAAAGCAAATTTTACCCGAAACGGCGTTTCCTCCGATTTCACTGAAATTCACACCAAAGGCTTCCCCTGCACTTAGCAACTCACCCCTAAAATTATTTTCTGTTACACTCACCCGTTCACCCGCTATAGTTGAAAAGGTGAAATTCTCCCCAACCGGCGTCTTTAGCGTCGGATTAAGCGACGGATTCGCCCGAAATGGCGTCTCCTGCGATTTCGCTCGAATTCACACCATAGGCTCCCTGTGCCCTCAGCAACTCACAGCTAAAGTGCTTTTCCGTCACACTCTCCCGTTCACCCGCTAGAGGTGAAAAAGGGAAATTCACCCGAAACGGCGTCTCCTCTGATTTCGCTCAAATTCAGACCATGGGCTCCCCGTGCCCTCAGGAACTCACGCCTAAAGTGATTTTTCGTCACATTCACCCATTCACTCGCTAGAGGTGAAAAAGTGAAATTCAAGCAAACCGGCATCTTCAGCGTCGGATTCAGCGAGGGATTCGCCCGAAATGGCGTCTCCCGCGATTTCGCTCAAATTTACACCATAGGCTCTCCTTGCCCTTAGCAAATCACAGCTAAAGTGGTTTTCTGTCACATTCACCTGTTCAACCGCTAGAGGTGAAAAAGTGAAATTCAAGCGAACCGGCATCTTCAGCGTCGGATTCAGCGAGGGATTTGCCCGAAATGGCGCCTCCTGCGATTCTGCTCAAATTCACACCATAGGCTCCCCGTGCCCTCAGCAGCTCATCCCTAAAGTGATTTATCGTCACACTCTCCCGTTCACCCGCTAGAGGTGAAAAAGGGAAATTCACCCGAAACGGCGTCTCCTCTGATTTCGCTCAAATTCACACCATGGGCTCCCCGTGCCCTCAGGAACTCACGCCTAAAGTGATTTTTGTCACATTCACCCATTCACTCGCTAGAGGTGAAAAAGTGAAATTGAAGCAAACCGGCATCTTCAGCGTCGGATTCAGCGAGGGATTCGCCCGAAATGGTGTCTCCGCGATTTTGCTCAAATTCACACTATAGGCTCCCCTTGCCCTAAGCAAATCACAGCTAAAGTGATTTTCCGTCACACTCACCCGTTTACCGACTAGAGGTGAAAAGGTGAAATGCTCCCTAATCGGCGTCTTTAGCGTCGGATTCAGCGACGGATTCGCCCGAAATGGCGTCTCCTGCGATTTCGCTCAAATTCACACCATAGGCTCCCCTTGCCCTCAGCAACTCACACCTAAAGTGCTTTTCCGTCACACTCTCCTGTTCACCCGCTAGAGGTAAAAAGCGAAATTCACCCGAAACGGCGTCTCCTCCGATATCGCTCAAATTCACACCGTAGGCTCCCCGTGCCCTCAGGAACTCACGCCTAAAGTGATTTTTCGTCACATTCACCCATTCACTCGCTAGAGGTGAAAAAGTGAAATTCAAGCGAACCGGCATCTTCAGCGTCGGATTCAGCGAGGGATTCGCCCGAAATGGCGTCTCCTGAGATTTCGCTCAAATTCACACCATAGGCTCCCGTGGCCTCAGCAAATCACCCCTAAAGTGATTTTCCGTCACATTCACCCGTTCACCCGCTAGAGGTGAAAAAGTGAAATTCACCTAAAACGGCGTTTCTTCCGATTTCGCACAAATTCACACCATTGGCTCCCGTGCCCTCAGCAACTCACAGCTAAAGTGATTTTCCGTCACAATCTCCTGTTCACCCGCTAGAGGTGAAAAGGCGAAATTCGCCCGAAATGGCGCCTCCTGCGATTTTGCTCAAATTCACACCATAGGCTCCCCTTGCCCTTAGCAAATCACAGCTAAAGTGGTTTTCTGTCACATTCACCTGTTCACCCGCTAGAGGTGAAAAAGTGAAATTCACCCAAAACAGCGTCTCCTCCGATTTAGCTCAAATTCACACCATTGGCTCCCCTTGCCCTCAGAAACTCACCCCTAAAGTGATTTTCCGTCACACTCACCCGTTCACCGATTAGAGGTGAAAAGGTGAAATGCTCCCTAATCGGCATCTTTAGCGTCGGATTCAGCGACGGACTCGCCCGGAAATGGCGTCTCCTGCGATTTCGCTCAAATTCACACCATAGGCCCCCTTGCCCTCAGCAACTCACAGCTAAAGTGTTTTGTAAAGTGAGTGTGGCGAAAAATCAGTTTAGTGGTGAGTTCCTGAGGGCACGGGGAGCCTATGGTGTGAATTTGAGCGAAATCGGAGGAGACGCCGTTTCGGGTGAATTTCGCTTTTTCACCTCTAGCGGGTGAACGGGAGAATGTTACGGAAAATCACTTTAGCTGTGAGTTGCTGAGGACAAGGGGAGCCTATGGTGTGAATTTGAGCGAAATCGCAAAATACGCCATTTCGGGCGAATCTGTCGCTGAATTCGACGCTGAAGACGCCGGTTAGGGAGAATTTCACCTTTCTACCTCTAGTGGGTGAACGGGTGAGTGTGACGGAAAATCACTTTAGGTGTGATTTGCTAAGGGCAAGGGGAGCTTACGGTGTGAATTTGAGCGGAATCGCAGGAGACGCCACTTTGGTTGAATTTCACTTTTTCACCTCTAGTGGGTGAACGGGTGAATGTGACAGAAAATCACTGTAGGGGCGAGTTGCTGAGGGCGCGGGGAGCCTATGGTATAAATTTGAGCGAAATTGCAAGAGACGCCATTTCGGGCGAATCCGTCGCAGAATCCGAAGCTGAAGATGTCGGTTCACTTGAATTTCACTTTTTCACCTTTAGCGGGCAAACGGGTGAGTGTGAGAGAAAATCATTTTAGGGATGAGTTGCTAAGGGCAGGGGGAGCCTATGGTGTAAATTTGAACAGAATCGGAGAGGACGCCACTTTGGTTAAATTCCATTTTTTCACCTCTAGCGGGTGAACGGGTGAGTGTGACGAAAAATCACTTTAGGGGTGAGTTGCTGAGGGCAGGGGAAGCCTTTTGTGTGAATTTGAGTGAAATCGGAGGAGACGCCGTTTCGGGTGAATTTCGCTTTTCACCTCTAGCGGATGAACGGGGGAGTGTGACGGAAAATCACTTTAGCTGTGATTTGCTAAGGGCAAGGGGAGCCTACGGTGTGAATTTGAGCAAAATCGCAGGAGACGCCATTTCAGGTGAATTTCGCTTTTTTACCTCTACCGGGTGAACAGGAAATTGTGACGGAAAATCTCTTTAGCTGTGAGTTGCTGAGGGCACGGGGAGCCAATGGTGCGTATTTGAGTGAAATCGGAGGAAACGCCGTTTTAGGTGAATTTCATTTTTTCACCTCTAGCGGGTGAATGGGTGAATGTGACGAAAAATCACTTCAGGCGTGAGCTCCTGAGGGCACGGGGAGCCTATGGTGTGAATTTGAGCAAAATCGGAAGAGACGCCGTTTCGGGTAAATTTCGCTTTTTCATCTCTAGCGGGTGAACGGGAGAGTGTGACAGAAAATCACTTTAGCTGTGAGTTGCTGAGGGCAAGGGGAGCCTATGGTGTGAATTTGAGCGAAATCACAGAAGACGCCATTTCGGGCGAATCCGTCGCTGAATCCGACGCTAAAGACGCCGATTAGGGAGAATTTCACCTTTTCTCCTCTAGCGGGTGAACGGGTGAGTGTGACGGAAAATCACTTTAGCTGTGATTTGCTAAGGGAAGGGAAGCCTACAGTGTGAATTTGAATGGAATCGGAGGAGACGCCACTTTGGTTGAATTTCACTTTTTTACATCTAGCAGGTGAATGGGTTAGTGGGACGGAAATTAATTTTAGCTGTGAGTTGCTGAGGGCAAACGGAGCCTATGGCGTGAATTTGAGCGAAATCCAAGAAAGACGGCGTTTGGGGTGAATTTCACTTTTTCACCTCCAGCGGGTGAACGGATGAATGTGACAAAAAATCACTTTAGGGGTGAGTTGCTGAGGGCACGGGGAGCCTATGGTGTGACTTTGAGTGAAATCGCAGGAGACGCCATTTTGGGCGAATGCGTCGCTGAATCCGGCGCTAAAGACGCCGGATGGGAAGAATTTCATCTTTTCACCTCTAGCGGGTGAACGGGTGAATGTGACGAAAAATCACTTTAGGCGTGAGTTGCTGAGGGCGCGGGGAGCCTTTGGTGTGAAGTTGAGCGAAATCGCAAGAGACGCCATTTCCGGCGAATCCGTCGCTGAATCCGAAGCTGAAGATGCCGGTTCACTTGAACTTTATCTTTTCACCTTTAGCGGGCGAACGGGTGAGTGTGATAGAAAATCATTTTAGGAGTGAGTTGCTAAGGGCAGGGTAGCCTATGGTGTGAATTTGAGCAGAATCGGAGGAGACGCCGTTTCGGGTGAATTTCGCTTTTTCACCTCTAGCGGGTGAACGGGTTAGTGTGACGGAAAATCACTTTAGCTGTGAGTTGCTAAGGGCAAGGGGAGCCTATGGTGTGACTTTTGAGTGAAATCGCAGGAGACGCCATTTCGGGCGAATCCGTCGCTGAATCCGGCGCTAAAGACGCCGGGTGGGAAGAATTTCACCTTTTCACCTCTAGCGGGTGAACGGGTGAATGTGACGAAAAATCACTTTAGGCGTGAGTTCCTGTGGGCACGGGGAGCCTATGGTGTGAATTTGAGCGAAATCAGAGGAGACGCCGTTTCGGGTGAATTTTGCTTTTTCACCTCTAGCGGGTGAACAGGAGAGTGTGACGCAAAATCACTTTAGGGGTGAGTTGCTGAGGGCACGGGGAGCCTATGGCGTGAATTTGAGCGAAATCAGAGGAGACGCTGTTTCGGGTGAATTTCACTTTTTCACCTCTAGTGGGTGAACGGGTGAAAGTGACGGAAAATCACTCTAGGGGTGAGCTGCTGAGGGCGCGGGGAGCCTTTGGTGTGAAGTTGAGCGAAATTGCAAGATACGCCATTTCCGGCGAATCCGTCGCTGAATCCGAAGCTGAAGATGCCGGTTCACTTGAATTTCACTTTTTCACCTTTAGCGGGCGAACGGGTGAGTGTGACAGAAAATCATTTTAGGAGTGAGTTGCTAAGGGCAGGGGAGCCTATGGTGTGAATTTGAGCAGAATCGGAGGAGACGCCGTTTCGGGTGAATTTCGCTTTTTCACCTCTAGCGGGTGAACGGGTGAGTGTGACGGAAAATCACTTTAGCTGTGAGTTGCTAAGGGCAAGGGGAGCCTATGGTGTGAATTTGAGCGAAATTGGAGGAGACGCCGTTTTGGGTGAATTTCACTTTTTCACCTCTAGCGGGTGAACGGGTGATTTTGACGGGAAAATCACTTTAGGGATGAGTTGCTGAGGGCACGGGGAGCCTATGGTGTAAATTTGAACGAAATCGCAGGAGACGCCATTTTGGGCAAATCCATCGCTGAATCGGACGCTGAAGATGCCGGTTCGCTTGAATTTCACTTTTTCACTTTTAGCGAGTAAATGGGTGAATGTGACGAAAAATCACTTTAGGCGTGAGTTCCTGAGGGCACGGGGAGCCCATGGTGTGAATTTGAGCGAAATCAGAGGGGACACCGTTTCGGGTGAATTTCGCTTTTTCCCCTCTAGCGGGTGAACGGGGTGAGTGTGACGGAAAATCACTTTAGGTGTAAGTTGCTGAGGGCACGGGGAGCCTATGGCGTTAATTTGAGCGAAATCGCAGGAGACGCCGTTTCGGGGGAATTTCACTTTTTCACCTCTAGCAGGTGAACGGGTGAATGTGACGGAAAATAACTTTAGGGATGAGTTGCTGAGGGCACGAGAATCCTATGGTGTGAATTTGAACGAAATCGCAGGAGACGCCATTTCAGGTGAATTTTGCCTTTTCACCTCTAGCGGGTGAACGGGAGATTGTGACGGAAAATCACTTTAGGTGTGAGTTGCTGAGGGCAAGGGGAGCCTATGGTGTGAATTTGAGCAAAATCGCCGGAGACGCCGTTTTGGGTGAATTTCACTTTTTCACCTCTAGCGGGTGAACGGGTGATTGTGACGGAAAATCACTTTAGCTTTGAGTTGCTAAGGGCACAGGGAGCCTATGGTGTGAATTTGAACGAAATCGCAGGAGACGCCATTCCGGGCGAATCCGTCGCTGAATCCGAATGCGAATCCGTCGCTAACTTCATGGACGTCATGCTTGCGGGCAGCCTAACCACTTCGCGCGTGATTGTTTCTCCCAGCGCGGTGGTCGGGGCCGCGGTGAAGGTTTTGGTGCCCGTGGCAGGGTTAGGTGTTGTTGCTTTAACCGCCGTGGGCACGTAATCGCCTCATGCCCGGAAAACGACGGAGGAGAGGGGAGTTCAGCGGCGCGAGTCTCCTCTCCAGTTCAGCAATGAGAAGTGCGCTGCCAGTGGTGCGTGTAGCGGTGGATGGTGCAGGGTGCGACGCCCTATTGGATACAGGCTGTACACAGAGCATTGTGCACGCCTCCATGTGCCGCCGCTGGAGTAAGCGTGCGGTAAGCGTGACTACGGTCAGCGGAGAGCGGCACTGGTGCGCGGGTGCGGGTGTGGTGCACGTGCAGCTACCGTCGGGGGCATCAGTGACTGTTGAAGTTTTGGTTATCACTAGCAAGCCTTTGGGTTTCAATTTCATCTTAGGGATGAATGGTGTCAACGCTTTCCACGGAGTGTCTGTGAGTGACACCGGCAGAGTCACGTTCGGCGTTGAACAATCACGGATGCCAGCCCAGTCAGTCGCGGCTGGAGCAGTTGTGGAGAGCTCAGAAGCAGACTTCACAGTGAAGTATGATGTGAACAGTAAAAAGTGGACGGTGAAGTGGAAGTGGTGCGACGGGGAAGGACCAGCAAAGCTTCAAAACAACATTACGGAGTATAGAATTCCGCCTGGCGCTCGAAATGAGTACGAACAGGAGCTATCAAAGTGGGTTGAAAATGTATGGCTTGTGCCTCACGACGAGTCACTGCACGGTGAACTGAAGGGGACGATTCCGCTTATGGCGGTCGTGCAGCAGAACAAAGCGAAAACAAGGCCGGTGATGGATTTCCGCGAACTGAATCAGCATCTGCACCTGCACACAGCTGACGCAGATGTTTGCAGTGAGAAGATGAGGGAGTGGCGTGGCTTTGGCCAGAGCGTCGCACTGCTTGACTTAAGACAAGCGTATCTGCAGATCCATGTGCACGAAGCTTTATGGGCTTACCAGACTGTCGTTTTTCGGGGCCAGAGATGGTGTCTGACCAGACTAGGCTATGGCCTCACTGTCGCCCCCTTGGTGATGAAGAAAGTCTTGCAGATGGCGCTGGGCTTTGATGAAAAAAATAGATGGCGCTGCGTCCGCCTATGTGGACGATATATGCGTAAGGGAAGACATCGCAACCGCAGAAGAAGTGAGTGCTCACCTGAAGCGACATGGCCTGGTATGCAAGCCACCTGAAAAGCTAATGGAGGGTGCACGCGTGCTGGGTCTGCGAGTCTGTGGGCAGGAGCAGGGACTGTTCTGGACGCGCGACAACGACATTATTGAGATGCCGACAAGGCTGACGAAGCGGGCAGTCTTCTCGCTCTGTGGACGGTTAACCAGTCACCTACCTGTATGTGGCTGGCTGGGAGCGGCAGCATCCTTCCTGAAGAGGCGCGTATGCATGGCCACCAATGGGTGGGACGATGAGATTGTGGATCCTGAACTCTGCGCCATTGTCGCTGAGATGCTCCAGCGCGTAAGAATGTCCGACCCAGCCAAGGGTCGATGGGATGTTGGAGGTGAGGAGGCTGTTGTGTGGGTGGACGCCAGTTTCCTCGCCCTTGGAGCCATTTTGGAAGTAAATGGTGACGTCATCGAAGACGCTTGCTGGCTGCGGCAAAGCCCAGACTCCCACATCAATCTGGCTGAGTTGGATGCTCTGGTGCGCGGTGTTAATCTCGCCGTGTCCTGGAAAATGAAGAAGCTTACTCTAAAGACGGATTCGAAAAGCGTTTACCACTGGATGATCGACGCGCTGTCCGGCAAGGCACGACTGAAGACGAAAGCCGCAAGCGAGATGCTTATTCGAAGACGTTTTGAGACGGTGAAAACCATCATCAGCGAGTATAATCTCCAAGTGAGTGTAGAGATCGTCTCGTCGACCGATAACAGGGCAGATACACTCACCAGAGTACCGAAGAAGTGGTTATCGCCAGTGTGTTCACAGGCGACGTGTGCAGCAGCGGTCTCGGAGGTGGACATCGCGGCCGTTCACGAGACAAGCGGACACCCGGGCATTCGACGCACCCTGCGACTCTGCAGAAGACTGGATCCATCAGTGAGTCGAAAACAGGTGCGGAGTGTCGTTCGCCGGTGTCAGCGGTGCCAGTGTATAGACCCTGCGCCGCAGCGGTGGCAGCACGGCTCACTGGGCGTGTCCAAGTGCTGGGACCGGGTCAGTATGGATATTTGCCACGCTGGTGACCACCACTATTTGACTCTTGTTGACTGCGGTCCGTCACGTTACGCCATTTGGCGAAAGCTTAGGCACCAAGACTCATCCAGTGTGATAGCCCAGTTAGAGTCGGTGTTTCTTGAGCGTGGGCCTCCGAAGGAGATACTGACAGACAACGCCAAGTCGTTTCGCAGTGCAACATTCTCAGAATTCCTGAGTCGCTGGGGTGTGAGCGTCCGGTACCGTGCGGCTCACCAGGCCTGTGGGAACTCGGTGGTGGAGCGCAACCACAGAACCGTAAAAACAATAGCGGCGCGCAAACAGTGCTCGGTGGCGGAGGCAGTGTACAGGTATAATGTGATGCCGCGAAGTGATCACTGAAATCCAGTCCGGCCAATACGCTGTTCAACTACGAGCTGAGGGTGCCGGACATGCTAGGTCTGAGGGAGGAGTCTGTAACGGAGGGACACCGTTACAAAGTCGGTGATAAAGTTTGGATTCGGGATGCCAGTCGCCGCTGTGATGTTCCAAGTGCTCTCGGGACCGTCAGTCGGATTGTCTCGCAACAGAATGTGGAAGTCAACGGGATTCCAAGGCACGTGCGTGATTTGCGTATTGTGGTGCTTCCTCCAACTGGGTTACCGTCAGAGCCGGCGCCTGTAAGTGAAGCGAGAAATGTGGATGACGAGCCCGTATTTGATATTGGCGGTGATGTAAGTGAGGAACATAGTGACTCTGTACACTCTGTGCCGCATGGCGATGCCGTTGATGGTGCTGAAGATATTCCCTCCGATGTTAATGCGCACAGTGAATGTAGTGATGATGTCATGACCCAGGACGCTGACTCAGAGCGAGAGCCGGTGCGACGCAGCACAAGGGAGCGTCGTCCTACTATCTTAACGCAGTATGATGATCTTTAGGATCAGGGGGAATGTGCTGGAAAGTAAGCTGGCAGGAGTTTCGCAGCGGGGTTTGTCAGCTTTGTCAGAGGCGGTACAGTGGAGAGTGTACCTTGTGCGGTGGCCGGCGGCGGGGGCGAGCGTGTGGCCGGGCAGGTCAGGGGCGGTGTGTAGTGTTGTGCTGAGACGAATACATTGTGCTCTCGATCTGTTTTCACTTCAAACCTTGCTTACACAACCGCCTTACCAGTGCGTAACGGGGAGGGAACAAGGGTGTTGCAAAGCTTCTTACAAGGGTAAAACGAGACTCGGATTATTTCTTCACAACAGCGGCAGATCCAGGACTTCATTTCGGCGGGGGAAGCTTGGGCGCTCGCGCCTCCCCCACCATAGTGTCGGGACAGCATCCGACTACGCATTTACTTTAGGCACTCTGACATTTCATGGTGTGGAAGGGGGCTAGTGTGGAAGCCCTCTTAGCCCCTCCCTTTGTAACTACCTCTGCTTTAAAAGGAACTTTTCAGTCTCTATGCGAAAGCTAAAGCGTTTTCTGGCCGCCCCAAATGCAACCGGAGGACCATCAGTAGAAAAAGGTAAGCATTGAGCCACCTCTCAAGCAAGAAAATAGCCCGCACGTTGTCTTACCCATATCGTAAAACACAGCATCACTCATCAGGTGCAGATCCAGGGGGTCGGTTGGGGCGACCGCCCCCACCCATTGGGCTGAGTTTAGGCATTGCAAGGGGTCCCCTTGCATGGGAGCCCACCAGTGATGTCTGATGGAGTTTCCGGGGGAACCCAAATGCCAACTGAATTTTGGCCCAGGGTGCTCAAGAATTGGTATCAGGGATCCTCAAGAGTTGGTCATGGGGGTCCTCAAGTGTTTGTATTGGGGGCTCCAATTATCAAGAGCGTTTCCGATGTATTGGTCTCGGGCCCCTAAGAGTTGGTCTCGGGGCCTGCCAATATATCCGGGGCTGCAAATATTTTTGCTCTACAGACCTAGGGTTAACACTTAAAAAAAACTTCTCCGGCCTTTGGGGGTGGGCCAAAGGATAGTTGCCCCCCCCCTTCCAGCGTTTGGGGGGACATGGCCGGATTCCCCCTGCGTCCGCCAATGATCACTCACCTGTTTTTGAGAATCTGAAGTATCTCCTGCATAGCCTCAGGCTCAGCTACCTGGCATCGTAAATCCATGTACTTAACATAACCATTTGCACTGGCCTGCGCACGGCTCCTTCCCCGTGCACTCCCTTCCCCCTCAAGCGCAGTAATAATAATCGTTCGGGTTTAACAACGCACTAGTTGCCAAGGTTATACGGCGTCGTGGAAAATCCTTCCAGCAGGGAAGGATTTTGGGGATCAGATCAACTTATTCAGAGGCTCTGCCGGGACTTCAACCCTGGACCTATGGCCAGGGGGGTCGCCACGGAATTGTTATTAGGAGCAATGGCACACTGACTGGCGATGACCGGAAGGGGGCTGGGGGAAAATTCTGAGTATTTTCGCTGGATATCAAACAATTACGACGGTACAATTCACCAACACATCTATAGTGATTCACGCAGGTAATAAAAAATGCAAACAAATTAAGTGGCGGTCCAATTTTCTTAACTGACATTTCCCCTCATTCACGAGTAGAGAGGACGCGTCCCTCCCCTTCCCGCTTTTGACGCTGATGCTCATGGTTCATAAGACAGGAACGTTGACAGGTTGACATAAGCCAGGTTCATGGACAAGCCACGGTGTCGCAAATCGTCTATGTCCTCAAGCGCTGGTTTCAGGGGCCCCGAGAACTTATCCTGGGAGAGTGAAATAATAATTATTCGGGTTTATCGACGCACCAGCTGCCAGGGTCATATGGCGCCACCAACTATTTCCCTATTGGAAAGGTTTCTCGGGAGCCAGCTTGCTCCTTGTTCAGAGAAGCTGCCGGGTATTGAACCCGGGTAAGCTGCGTGGAAGCCAGCTACGCTGACGAATCCACTACCGCTCCACAATCCCGGATGTCAGTCTTAGGTGGCCTCCAGAGAAATGGTATCAGGGGTACCGCCGAGTGTCAGTCCCAGTCCCCCAGCCCCACCCGGACGGATAATCTCGAAAGCCTCAGAGAATTAGGCCCAGCGATACCCCCGACGTTTGGTCTAAACAATATCTCGGGAGTCAATTTCAGAGGTCTCAGGGGTCCCCTGAGAGTCGGACTCAGAGGGTACCCGGGCGTCAGTCTCAGGGACCCTGAGAGTCAACTTCCGGGCGCCGTATATCTCAGAGGTACCCCAAGCATCAGTCTCTGGAACCCTGAGAACCAGTTTAAGAGGGTCCTCGGAGATCAGTCTCAGAGATCTCAAAGAGTCAGTCTCATGGGGCTTCGGAGAGCTAATTTGGGTGCACCATATTAGCTCTCAAGGGACTACTTCTCAGGGTCATGGGCCTGAGACGTAGACTCGGGCCTGAGTATCAGTCTTAGGTGCTCCCACAAGTTAGTTTCAGGCACGCCCCCGAGTGGGGGTTTAAGGAGGTCCGAGTCAGTCTGAGGAAACTGGCAATAGTTTTTATCATGGGTTTTGCTGAGGGTTGGTCTTACCTCCCCCCATCTTAGCCCTCTGAAAACGTATTTCAGGAGCCCCGAGAGTTGGTATCAGGGGGTTACGACTAACATTGATTTCAAAGGGGACCGGGAGTAAATCTCAACCCTCGCCCCCCCCACCAGAATCAGTCTCAGGCCCTTGAGAGTTAGTTTCAGGGAGCCTCTCGGGAGTGCTCTTAACTGTTGGTCTAAGGGGCTCCTGGAGTTTTCCCTTGAACAAATCCGAGAAACAAAAACAATGAACACTACGTAGGCAGTACGTAGAAAACACTACGGAGAAAACATTACGTAGTAGACACTACGTACGTAAACACTACGTAGAAGATACCTCGAAGTTCTACTGCCCAATAGAAAGCTAGAAAAGAGCATTTCTGAGAGGAAATCTGAAATCTTCGCACTATTCTGGGGGGATGCTGGAGGAGGAGGTGGACGAGACGCTGAAACGCACCCTTTATCAGGAAAGGGAAAATTTGACCTCCCGATATCCGATAAAATGTGTTGCAATATGGTAAAATCACTCTGCGTGAGCGCACGAGGCTATTTGAAATGGAATGAGTGTGGTGTTACCAAGGTCCTTAACGGTAACAATCCGGAGCCGACTCTACTATGACGTCACGTAAAGCGAAAGAAGTTTACCATTGGGGTTTCATGTTAAAATTAACCAACTTCAAAGGTCTACGACAGATACAGTATGCCAATTTTCTTTCATCATGATCTCATGCTCAATTTAATTCCGAAATATTTTCACTCATAGGAATTCAATTCCACTTTATCAAAAATATGCACACTTTAAAGGGAATGTGGCACCTTCATAACGTGATTTTAACTGAGGTAGCCAAGTTGTAAAGCAAGTCGGAAAACCCGGTACTCAATATATAATTTGTCTTGGAACTCAAGATTTCCGTTGGAAAAGCTAAAACCTACCTGCAATGTACCCCTCATGTACCCTTAGCAGCAGGAAACAGTTGTCATCGCTGTTGGTGTGACAACATTTGTTGACGTCACGGTGAGCATCAGCCAATCGAAGCCCTTGAAGCGTTTCAAGTATGGTAGGGGTTGCCAGATTATGACATCATCCACAGGCAGATATTTATTTCTATCCCTAGAGGAGTATTTAAAAAAATCAAAATATTGAGCGTATTGTATACTTTTTAGAGAGGTCATGAGTGGTTTCATTATTTTCGGATTAAAGTATGCCTAATTACACTAAATTCCAGGATCTGACCAAGGTGTTACGTTCCCTTTAAGTTAGCTCTGCAACCCCCACATGGCTCACACATTAGTTAGTGCGGTCCTCTAGCTGCCAATCACTGTATGACGTCACCCTGAGGATGGAATTCATTTCATGGGTCACGCCTTTTTAAAGTAACCTTGGTGATGAGTTATGACCAAAGTGGAACTTAATATTAGGTAATTCACATAGGGTATGTTCCAGACCCTCTTGCAAAAATCCAAGAGCTTTTGGTGCCAGGCTTCTTGTCGGAAAATACCTACATGCTGTGAAAAATTCCCAAGCTAAATGAGGTAAAGGATAGTAGAAAATTTCGCTGTTATTGTGTAGTACCTGATTTTGACAATTATGGCTTACTTGATAAAATATTCTGCGCCTTTTATCTTTGGTAATCTTTAAAAATGCACCTAGCATCAAATGGTTTCGGATTTTCGCAAGAGGGCCTGGAATATACCCATATTCACACTGACTTAGTTTCCATGACCAAAATACAACCTGCATCGGACCACCGATCAGTATACATCGTGGAGTCGTGGAGGTCGTCAAGTGCGATCTTCCCAGCACTTGAGCACGGACCCTGTCATATTACTCTGGAAAAAAACACTTGATATACTCCATCGGTAGTCCCATCCGGATCGCAATTTGGTCACGGAGACTAGGTCCCTAGCTGATGATTTTCACGAACAACTCTCAGCAGCTCACAAGCTTTTCATGGTTTTCTTCATCTGGGACCGGCGGCATTTTAGTCCCTGAATTCCAGCACACCAGCTATTCTGCCAAGCACTATTGTGACCCTTGCCCATGGATTTTATGGTCCCCTAAATCAGTGCAAAAATGTTCACCCGAAGAAACTCAGGGAGCAGAAGTGACATTTTTATTTTTGATTTGTCCCTTTTGAGTGCCCTTCTCTCCCTTCTCCTTTGAGTGCCCTTCTCTTCTCTTACTGTCCCTTGTCACGGTTTGAACTTAGTATAAAATCCATTGATCCAAATGGGATCCTATCAGTGTTGTTTTCATTCCCTCTGCTTAGCTCACCTCCAATCCAGACAGATTTTACAAAATCTATAATAAGATAATGAAAAAAGTGTCTTATTTCACATGCTAACCAATGAATAATGATATCAAATGGGCAAACAAACTCGTACAAGGTATATGAAAATAGACCTACTTACTTATGATGAAGCATGTTTCGATTTAATAGGCTCAAAATTTTGTCCAAGTAGCTTCTTGGAAGGAATAAAAAATCCTCTCAAATAAAAACTAGAACATTAGTTCAGGGGCCCAAGTATCATTTTGTACAATGTTAGTACAACAGTAGTTTTTTTCTTTGCAGTCTTGCACTTTATTTGGAACAATGAGGCTGCTACAGACACTCTTTTGAAAACATTAGATATTTAAGTGCCAGAAGTTTTTCCAAACATATCCAAGCTAAATGGCACAGACTAATGTAAAAAAATCTGCCATAAATCTCTCGTCACAGATATGGTCAATTATGAAACATTTGAAACAATCTTTTGGATGATTCACCTTAGGTATATTTCCTAAAAATATATGGTTCCAAGACCCCCCACATTTCCCAAGAGGGTCTGGAATGACCGAATGTCTAAATGTGAATGGTAATTTCATTTTTAATTCTGGCTGACATTTCACAGACAGAACCAATAAGCTTTTTAAGAATGTCAAGGGTTTTGGCATCTGGTCTGAAATTTAATCTTAATCAACTGGGAGGAAGGTAGAGCTGTATGTAGAATTATAAACAAAATGTTTTGTAGGTATACCTACTCAATGATAGGAATGCTGACTCATAACTGGGCACGTTTCACCCCAAATAGGAAAGCTTATTATCAAAATATGAAATTTTTGGGTTCTTAAGAAAGTCCAACAGAACCAAAAAAATTTGAGAATGCTGACCACGGTCTCCATCACTGAATAGGCTTAAATGGTTTTAAGGGAAGTAAGGAAATATTATGGCTGTGCTGGGGAAACACATTCAGGCTTCAAATTTTCCCAACTGTATCACAAAATATACTTTGAGAACAGAAACAGATCTTAGTGTACTTTGCTTGATAACTTTTATGTGAAGCACAGGCTATTTTTAAAATGAAATGCTCATATCGACAGCATTTCCAAAAATCTTAGAAGACGAGCCAGATATTTTAATGTGACCACAAAATTTTTGTATGTATACTACAAATTTCAGCCCTTACAATAAGTTGCAAAGTCTGCCCAAAATTGGGAAGGAATTTTGTTGATTAAACATTCGTCAATAAATTGATACTGTTCGCTTGGCTAGCATTTTTCAATCCTATCCATTAAAAAGGATTAGCAGCATTATATTTACTAGAGATGCTTCCCTCTCATATTTTGATGTTGTTTTAGCTTCTGTGCTTGTCCCAGTCCTTCTACCCCTGCCCTAAATGATAAACAAACTTCGTTAAACGAGGAAAATCCATCTGAATATACCAACAAGATCATATTGGAACTCACCCTATTGTTCAAACGGGCCCATAAGGCAAACACAATTAAGCTCTACCCACTGCAGGTACCTAATCCATATGATCAAATAGTCTGTGCTGGTTTGACACGAAAATATGAGCCCTAATACTAATATGGTATACATGCCGAAGTAACCACATACCTCAACTTATCTGGGCCTGGATTGACCATTCCACAATGCCTCACTTTTCAACTATTGGACAGAGAACAATACTTTCCACTCGCAGATCACTGACAAATATTCCAGACAGTTTCCAAAGTTCCACGACTTATTAAAATAAGTCACTTTTATTCTAACCTACACGGTATGCGTGCCAGGCCACTGTGTATTGCCACGGGTAAACGAAAGCAAGATGGCGACCGTAACCCGAGCAGGTATTTGAAACCATAGTCAAACGACAATGGCCGAGCAAGGGTGCAACAACGCCCTAGCTTTACCTACCAGCTATTTACAATGCCACTACAACGCCTAGTATTCAGTTAGTGCAGCGCTGGTGCCAAAGCAAGGTATGAACCAGGTATGAACGAGGCGCGCACTATTGTGGCACAAGACAAGGTTGTCATTCCATAGTAATTGCATTGCTTTATGCTAGTGACGTAACCTGGGTTGTTTTACTTCGGTAATTGAACTACGGTGCAACTATTGTTCTGCAATGGTAAAACTTGTAGAAACACAATTTTAAGCTTGTACCTTGCAAACAATTCTTTCTGTGTGGAACAGAGAACAATACTTTCCACTCGCAGATCACTGACAAATATTCCAGACAGCTTCCAAAGTTCCACGATTGAGTAAAATAAGTCACATTTATTCTAACCTACACGGCATGCGTGCCAGGCCACTGTGTATTGCCACGGGTAAACAGAAAGCAAGATGGCGACCGTAACCCGAGCAGGTATTTGAAACCATAGTCAAACGACAATGGCCGAGCAAGGGTGCAACAACACCCTAGCTTTACCTACCAGCTATTTACAATGCCACTACAACGCCTAGTATTCAGTTAGTACAGCGCTGGTGCGCAAGCAAGGTATGAACCAGGTATGAACAAGGTGCGCACTATTGTGGCACAGGGCAAGGGTGTCATTCTCTAGTAATTGCATTGCTTTATGCTAGTGAAGTAACAAGTGTTGTTTCACTTCGGTAATTGAACCACGGTGCAACTATTTTTCTGCAATGGTAAAACTTGTAGAAACACAATTTTAAGCTTGCACCTTGTAAAAAATTCTTTCTGGGATACTCCTGGGACAACTTTCTTCGTGGTCGATTGAGCCGATTATGGTTTTTCTCACAGTTCTGTTGTCTTGTAACCTCTTCTCCTGCACTTAATTGGCCCTGCCATGCGGGCAATTCAAAGGACCAGACCATTTACAAGCTGAAACGTTGAAGAGTTTTGAGAGCCATGTCTGTTCCTTCTTCTATAGGGTATCATCCTGAGGGTGCTTAAGAGATTTCCGAAGCTTTTTTTAAAGCGTCTCCAACAGATGTGACCCAGTTGTTTGATGCGAACTTCACTAACCGTTGAAATGTTTTCCTGACACTAGTGCTCGAAACTCGATCGCATGCCAGTTTCCTAACTTTTACAGCAGAGGTCGGCCGCCTGGTCAAAGGGTCTATCTCGCATTGTGTTTTTCGGAAGCGGTTAATAAGCTTCTTCGTCGTCGGTAATGCATTTGTAGGAAGATCAACAGCCTGGCCAACGACGAACTCGTCGGTGTCTTGATGGCCTCAACATATAGAATAGGTCAACTATAAGCACAGAGGAACGAGCCACGTCGACCCTCTGGCAGCCAGCCACCCGTACTGATATGTGACCTCTTTTGTATTTAGTGCGCCTTCTCTCTCAAATGAACAGCAATGTTTAGTCTAGGTTTTTAGTATCAAATGCGTGGGAAATCGAGGGCGGATCGAATGCATGGAGGCAGAAAATGAAGGGAGAGAGAGAGAGAGAGAGAGAGAGAGAGAGAGAGAGAGAGTGAGAGCGAGAGCGAGAGAGAGAGAGAGAGAGAGGACGAGCATAGAAACCCACAAGGTGGGTGCAGAACCCAAGATGCCCACTATGGGACGGCGTTGCTTTTATGTTCACCTCCCGTTCCGTAGCTATCAGCGGCAGCCTAAACAGGCATGAAGGGCAAGGGGGAGGGGGGTGGGGGGAGGGGAGGGCACCGACATCGGTTTAAATCAACAATCGGAGAGACAGATCCATTGCGGGAGACAAAAGTTGGCAAATCACCAACTGTTCTCCGCGAATAGGCACAGCCCCTATATCACAGCACGCGAGCCTTGAGCTATTTCTAGTCTCGACCGCTAGATGTCACTGGCGACAGACGCCAAACTATCCGTAGTAAAAGCAATATAAAAATGCTGGTCGGTCCTGCTCAATAATTTTTAACCCATCCGGTGTAAAAGCACCAGGCAAATCCGAAAAAACAGCACACCAGAAACCTCCAAAACCTACCAGTGTTCAAAAGTGTCATTTTTAGAAAGAAAACGGAAGAAGTGCCCAAATAAATAGGCTTTGGGACACCACTCAGAATCAATTCAAATCGATGAAAATTTGGAAACAAATTTAGAACCTCACAGGGCCAAATGATTTTTCCCTTTGCCCAGGATCCATTTCCATCGGCCCGGCCTAGTGACCATGCCCGAGCTCTCACCTTGCCCACTCCCTCTGTCCTGTACCCGGTTGCTCGGCGTCGGTGCACGTCAGTTGGGTGGCAGACACGGCACGTGGTGGCGGCGCCCTCTGCAGCCGCACCGCTCTACTACAGCTGCAAGGTGTGGTACGATGCAGTCCGGTGGGCGGCTCTCTTGACAGCCGCACCAGCTAGCTGCCCTGATAGAATCGGAGGACGGCGCGCCCATCACGAGACTATCGCCAGATAAGATGGAGTGACCGTGGTGGGGGCAGCATCTCAACAGCGGCTCTGCGGCAGCCCTGACTGGACTGACTTAGCCGGGCGGAGACATGGCTCACAATGGTCTTAGCGGCCATGTTTCCCAGTCGTCTCCGGTCGACTACGCGGCGCTGCTGCTGCTGTTCCAGTGCCCCATCTGCAACGACTTCCTGCGGCCCCCCATCCCTCAGTGTCGCAAGGGTCACGTCATGTGCGAGAAATGCCGACCCAGGGTGAAGGGTGTGTGTCCCGAGTGCAAACAGTCGGTCGCCAACCAGACCAACCTCATGATGGAGAGGATGTGCGCTCTCATCAAGTTCCCCTGCACGCATGCCGCTAAGGTCAGCCAGGGAATGTGCTAGTGTCATCTTCGTGAATACGTGTAAGGGCTTTGTGGCTGCAGCATAGTGATTTGTCACGGCTTAGCTCGATCATCTTCTTTTTCAACACCACTATTTTCCACGCTCTAAGATTTACTCTGATTTACTGTTAAAATGAAAAACCGCACAAACAAAAAAGCGGCGAGGTTTGATGGCATTTTTTATATATTTTTCGCCCCCGACCTGGGAACATTTCTACATAATTGCACCACATATACACACAGTCACACATGTACATACACGGCAGATATTTTCATTTATCGGCACCCTTGCGGGACAGTCGTGCCCGCACGCTCCCTTTCACATACCCCACCGACTGACACGGCGAGGCTATCCCGATTTCTCGGGCCCGGCGGAGCAGAGGACTGCTCCGGTGACACAAAGCGAGGCCGTGCCCTCTGGGCGCGCCACCGGACCGGTGGACCTATTTAAAGGCTGATCAGGCCCGTGCTTCCAATAACAAGGGCGCTGGTTGGTTAGCGGAACTCCCGTGTCAAGGCAAGCACTACCCAGCTTACTTCCATCTCCTGGATAGGAGGCGATCGAGGAAAAGGCTGCCAGAGGTCAGCTTTGATCCAGGGACCTACCACATAGGGTTGATGGCATTAGCTTTGGTGGAATATGTATCGAACAGACTACAAGAACGTCAAGTTGACTTTTACCTTTTCCTATATTGAACGAGCAGCATTAGATCTCATAATTTTGACATGGTTCTCACTATTTTAACGCGCTCCCCGCTGGGGTCCCTGACATGACGCGCCCCGCTGGGGGCCGTTTTTCCCCCGCCTCCGTATCTCATTCCCACGAAAGCTAAAGGAAAATTATGGGCGGTGTTCGAAAGATCTTGACAAGATGAAGATATTTTATATGAAACATTTTTATGTCAGGTCAATATTGAGGTCAGCATAGGTCAAAGAAGGTTCCATAGGCTTACAACAGAGCAGTGTACGTTTATCTCTCTAGATCTGCCCTCAGGGAGCTAGAGCAAATCGCTATGCACCATTTGATTCCTCTTATCGCGGTGAATCGAATGATGTATAATATGACCTTGGTAGGTCAATTAGTGAAAATGACCTGACCTCGAGCTAGATCAGGATCATAGAGTGACCTGGTATGGCCATGCTGCACATCAATCGACTCCCCGTAACAATATAAGCACAATGCAAGCAAAATGGGAGCTTTATCTCAACTCAGTGAGAAGTTACTGGCAAAACAATCACTCTATGCTCCCGTGACCTGACATGACCTTTGAGAGGTCAGATGCTCAAAAACTCAACGTTATGTTGAGTTTTTGTCAAGATAGTTGAGTTTATGTCAAGATAGTGGTAAGAATAGACGGTTTGAGGATTTTCAGCTTTATCTATCCAATATTGACTGAAAACGAGCCAATTCTATTTTTCACCATAGACTCATAATGGGTTGACCAAAAATTGACCCCACCTTAGGTCAATAATATCGAAATTCCGAGATAGCAGATTTGTAGACCCTAATGACCTTATTATATTTTGGAAGATTCAGTCTGATCGGTTCGCTGATGTTTCTTCAAACTCGTGGTTTTAGGTTTTGAGGTCGGGTTATATAATATAGTTGTTGGGGTTTAACGACGCACCAACCAGCCCCGTTCAGTTGCCTGGCATTTTGCAGCGGTGACGTCATCGCCGCGATGCCGCAGGCGTTTTGCAGCTTGAAGTAAAGGCAAACTGGGTATATTTGACATGGTCAGTAAAGCTTGCAAATGACTGAAAGACGTCGAAAATGGCTAGTTGACAAGTTTGCTCATATTTCTAGCCAGTACAGAGTTTCTGCAGCCCTAAAACCGGGCTGCGGGACTTCAGGGGCTTTTCTCGCAGTGATGTTCCGTTGCTCTTAAGAGCCATTATCAGGCTAATAGCATTATAATTTCATCCTTCACGCCATCGTTGCTTAGATGAAAATACGAAGTACGGGTCTTTCCAATAGAGGTTTCTGAGCGAGAGGAACAAATTGTTTGAGGTACCTTGCGGTCGCAGGTCCAGGACTTATTTTGGGGAGGCTAGAAGACTCAAACCTCCCCACTGCCAGTGGCGGATAAAAGGGGACTAGGGATCGAGCCCTCCTCCCCAGATGTTAGTGTCTAGTACATGCATAGGCCGATGCTGATGTGAGGTAATGGCGGGGAGGCTCGAACCCCTTGCCCCCACCCAAAAAGTCCTGTACCCGCCACTGTCCTCCGCCATAGCCTCCGAACAGCCTTTGCTTATACAGATATTAGTAGATATCTCGGAGGGGCCCCCTCGAAATTTCGGAGGCTCGTGAGCCACATAACCTTATATCCGCCACTGGTACCATAGGCGGATCCAGGGGACAAAGCCCGGGTGGGTGTCCCCGATGGGCCCTCGAGGTGCCCCTGAAATGGTCACAGCGCCTCCTGAAAGGTCGATGGCGCCACCTGAAATGTCGCTTCCCACCCCCTCCGCAGGATACAGAAAGAAGCGCCCGCCGATAGGATTTGGCGCCCCTAATGGGTTTCGCCAGCCAAAATGGCGCCCCCATGGTCGAATGAAGCCCCCATGGTCTGGATGACACCCTCCCGGGAAGAATGCCCCCGCCGCCCCCCGACTGGCAATCCTGGATCCGCCTATGACTAGTGCCCTGTGTATATAAACAACCCAATTACAATAACTTTGGGTAAAATTTAATCACATTTACGGGTTTCAATGGGGTCAGTCAGAGGCGTGTCCAGGAATTTGTTTACGGGGGACAGGGTGGTCCGGCAATGGTGACAAGGGAGAGGCAGAGTTGGCACTTGGCGGATGCAGGAGACAAGGTGGCACTTGGTCTCCAATACCATGGGCAGCACATCCCAGTGGGATGTGCTGCCCATTGGCTATATGCTGCTTTCGACGCCCATGACTGCAACTGTTAGCGATCGGCACGTGTTGCATTTAGGCTTTGAGCAGCGGCTATAATCGGACTCTGAGGTGTGATCTTTCCTACTATCGTTACTGCTTTTGTATTTACCCAAACCTACTCCCTTCACCCGGTATGTCGTTTCATTGGTTTTTATTCTCGCTCGGTCCTGTCATGTTTCTCTTTTACAATGTTGCAGCTCAGTAAAAACCGTAGAAAATTACCAGACTAGTACACTTTTTATTATAATATACCAAAACTACAAGATTTGACACCATATTTCACTTCGCAAACATTAAAGTGCAAAAAGTGTATTCCATGGCTCTTTTCTTAAACATCTAAGCTCAATTTATTCAAAAAGCTCAAATTTTAGCGCTCAAAATAAGGAGATGTTTCCTTTTTTAGTGGATACCAAGAAAACGACCAAAATTTTACTAGTAGAAAACTTGAACCAACCTGGGATTCTAGGGCTTTGGCACCAACTGCCAGGGTCATACGGCGTCACCAACTCTCACCCTGTTGGAAGGTATTTTGGGGATCAGATCGACTTATTCAGAGGCTCCGCCGGGACTTCAACCCGGGACCGGTGGCTTAGAAGTCAAGGGTGCTATCCACTAAGCCACCTCATCCCCTGAGGTCGGGTTACTTGACCTTGAATAACTCCTTGGCCTGACATGACCTTAACTCAAATATTTTGTCAGACGTGTAAAATTGATCAGGGATAAGGCACTGCAAGTTTGGTTGTTCTGCGTCCCTTCATTTTTTAGTTATCTGGGGAAAACCAGAAGGGGGGAGGGTGAATTCTCCCCCCCAGCGGGGCGCTTGTTAACCCTTTTTTTAACGGGCTCCCGGCTACCCCTATTTCCAACAGGAGGTAGATTCTGCCCCCTAAGATCTCGAAATCTACCCGGCTGATTTTAAAAATTCCAACTGCAATGTATTCCTCGCGCCCTGAACTTCATTTCGAAAAAAATTGAAAATTGAGGGAAGGGGATTCAAAATATACATAATTTTTACCTTTGTTAGATTAGCCGTAGCTCTTGTCTCTTGGGCTTGCTTTTCACGAAACTAGTAGGGATTGCCAGGGAATTGCTTGGAAATGGTTAAATCTCTCATTTAGGCGAAATTCAAAGTTCAAGGGCGGTTCTAGGCAGGCTACTTTAACTACGGGTACAACCAAGGTTCCTACTAAATATAGTCCTCCCCTGATGACATCACTGCCCTTTCCTACTAAGTTCTAGGAGATTCTACTAAGTTTTTGGAAAGATCAGCTGGAACATACCAAGTTTGGGCGTATTTGGCAGCAATCTAGTATAAATCGAAAGCAACTTCCGTTGCCCATTCAACAGTAACCTTGATCTCAACGGCGAGCGGCGTATTTTACGCAAATCTAATGAAAAAAATCATAACACTTCAAAGAATTTGTTGAAAGGGCATGTATTTATTTGGTCAGCTCAGGCCTACTTGAATTTATGCAGCCATGAACAGTGATTTTGACAAATATACACACAGATAAATCAGCAACAACATGCAAATACCTAAAAGCAATTTGTAGCTTCTCAATCGCTAATTTGGATACCTTTCATCACGTAAATTCAAATTATCAGCACCCACACGCTGATCATTAGGGGACAGCGTCGAGATGGTCAAAAATTAAATTTCAATCTTTTTTTACCTCGGCCCAGGCATATTCGGTTGTAAAACGGGTTTATAAGCAGGATTTGTATTTGCAAGTTTATATTTGAGCAATTCTTGGTGGCGGGAAATCGCATTTTTTGTTACCATATGGCTTATGCATGCAGGTCAATGCTGGTATGCCACATCGTCGAAACTTGATTGTTGTGCTTCTAATATCTTATGAGAACAACAGTATTTAAGATACTAAATAGATGTCCAAATATGTCTATTTAAGTACCGCATCTAACTTTTTAGCTCCCAATGAGCAAGCTTCACTTAACAATGTGGCTAATTTAGGCTGATAGCGTTGTTTTTTATGTTTTTCCTCGCGATATGTGATAACATGTATTTACTTTAGTGTTATGGTGGTATGATCTAAGTTCCACATTCTCTTTGTGAGGGTATGAGAGCTGATAAATAGTTCCACTAAAGTCGAAGAAGGCACCACTAGATCCCATATTCTCCTATATATATTGCACTATGGTGGACATGGGGCTTGCTTATTAATTATGCGTGATTGTGGATGGACTGATAAACCAACACTGAATTATGACGAAATACGAGTGCTTTAATACACACATCTATGCATTTCTTTTTATACCCGCCTCTCAGGTACCGTCATGTTGCATGACCCTCTCATATCCACTTTTCCATCCGTTGCTATGCTTGATATTGCTTTCCTTTTTCAGGATGGATCCTTGTCCTAGTGCCAAGCCCAAACCCCCGATCCTCCGATAAACCATACCTCTCCGAAGCAATCGGAACAGGGAGAGAATTTCTGGCGAGTGAAGTACCAACATACCACGATGTATTTCGAGGAATTCTGCTACAGCAGCAAAGAACCGTTCAGCACGATCTCCCCGAGAACTTCTACTCCGTGAAGAACATTGCAGGTGATTTAACGCCTTTGGTGCTTGCACAGTGGCAGAAATCCAACCCAAAGTTTGTTCAGTCAGCGGTCATAAATGAGAAGTCACTGAAAAAAATTGAGCGATTCTGGTTGAAAGCTTCTGAGTATGCAAGGGGAAAGTCAACAGCTGCTGTAACCGACCACGTGGAGAAGAATTTAGACCGGCTTTTTGATATAACCTCCTGCCCCCACAAGATTCTACGTTGCACTGATGAGGGTTCCAATTGTTTTGACTCTCAGCAGTGTCAGAAACCTGTCCATGTTCAGTGCAACTGCACGTCGGATAAAAAGGTACCTGCTTTAGAGCTGGAGTGGCTTTATCATCAGAGACAGAAAATTGGAGAAAGAGGGGCTATGATGATGCAGGGCGTGGACCGGAAGGAGGCGAAACGACAGGAAACGGCGTTGAAGAGGAAACTTAAGAAGGAAGAAGCAACGAGGAAACGAAAGAAAACAGAATACAAACGGACTGAGGATCTCGTGCTTCGAGAGCTAGATGATGCATCGGCGTCCGATGATGACCTCAGAACCGATGACAAGGGAGATAAGACATTCACTGCTTTACGTGCGGATGATATCCAAGAGAAGTTGGACGTGATGAGGTTGGTAGAAGGTTTTCTTAAAGAGAAAATTGGAACGCTATCCCACCTAGTGCTTCAGTATTTAGACAAACCAAAACTACAACGAAACGTCATGCCGGTTCACAATCTAGCTTTGGCTTCCATTCGGTTTGACGTGCCACCCACTGCTGCGGCAGGCATTGGCACAGGGTTCCTTCTGGATTTGATTGCGAGTGGCTACTTCTCTCCCCAACATTCCTTTTAGCGTGTGACCCCAGCAAGGTAAGACGGGCGCGTCAGGAAGCCATGAGGGTAGCGAAATCCATGGACCAACAGCAACATGAGGGTTCGCAGATAATTGGACTGGGCTATGATGGCAGTAAAGATGCTAAGACAAGGGCCTTGGTACCAGATTTTCATGGAAAGCTTCATCCCCGAATCATCAAGGAAGAGCACGTTTCGGTGGCTAATGAGCCTTCCGGTAGGTATCTCTGGCATTTTGTGCCAGAGACTCCCGTGTATCCCGAAAAGCCGGCGCTGAAAGTAGCCCAAGGTCTATATGATCTCTTAGTCGTACATAAATCCACTGAGTCTCTGATGGTTTTGCAGGGAGACTCCACCAATTCCAACACTGGATGGAGAGGAGGGACCCACACTCATTTGGAAAAGTTGTTAGGACACAAGCTTTTCTGGAGCATATGCATGCTTCATACTAACGAGCCTCCTTTACGGCACCTGATCAAAACCATTGATGGGCCAACTGCATCGGGCAACGAATTCTCAGGTCCCGTAGGCTGCCTTTTATCCAAGGTCAATGAGATGGAGTTTAATGCAGAATTCGAGGCGCTACCGGCAGGTGAAGATCTGGTTGACATACCAGAGGACATTTTGGAGTCCATGCCCGCAGACCAGAAGTTGTCATACAAACTGGTACAAGCTGTGAAATGTGGCACACTTCCTCCATCTATGCAGGAAATTCAATGTGGAGGGCGTTCTCATGCAAGGTGGTTTACCACTGCTCAGAGTCTGGTTGACATGTGGACCAGAAAACACGGACTCGTTGGCCAGACATTGGATTGTCTGAGGATTCTGGTTGAGTTTTGTGTCCAGGTCTACTTCAAAATGTATTTTGACATTAAAGTGAAGTGCAAACTACAGGACGGGCCAAAGCATGTCTTAACACAGCTTAGGCTGCTTCAGTCACAGCCGAAGACAGTGCAGAAAGCTGTGAGCTTTAGCGTCAGAACTGGCGCCTGGCTCGCACATCCAGAATGTATTCTCCTACCGCTTGTATCTAGTGAGAACAGGGACGACCGAGAATTCGCTGTAAATCAGATCTTGAAGATCAGAGGAGAGAGTGAATATGGAGATATGAGCGTCCGTTCACGCATCACCCCGAAACTTAACATGAAGGCAAAGCGTCTTCAAGATATGATCGCTTGGGAGTCTGACACCATTCCTGAGCCCGTGTTTACGTGTAGGCTACCGAAGAAAAATATAAAGGATTTTCTCGCCCAGCCATTTAAGGCTCCAGACTTCTACATTCATACACAGAACACAGAGAGAGAGAGTAGTGAAACGAGTGACAGAGGCAGCTGCAGCAGTGGTAGGCCAGGAGGCTCGAGACGGTTTCATACGGGCTAGGGCGCACCATAGGCAGGACCTGCCGGTTTTTAAGACAAAGAGGCACATTATGTCAGTGTTCTAGTAAGTTTTCCGTAGGATGTACAGTGCCAGCATGTCGATGCCATTCGCTCCTGTTACCGCCCCAATAAGAAGCCCGCTTTCTATGTCATCACCTCACTATTTGTGTGCGAGCATCGAATGTACACACAGATAATTTTTTAGTACCCTCTGTACTACTTGAACTCTTTTTTTATAACACAGTAGCCTGGGGCTGCTAAGCAAAGTCTTAATCCGGGAGTGAAATCGGACACACCAAATAAAGTGATTCACCAAAGTACATTTTACAGTGTCAATGTATTTGTCATGTTTTTCACTCTCCAATCGATACTGCATGGACTCCATGGCTATATTAGATTAGAGTACTAACAACATGCAAGCAAGAGGTAAGATAACCGTTATCTTAGATCAGTACCCTGGTGGCTCTTCATCCAGTACCTAATTGGAAAAAATGAGAGTTTCCTAACACCAGGTGGTACTACATCTAATATCCAAGTTGGTGTAAGTAACCCCTGATCAAAATTTTGGGTACTTAATCTAGTACCTATTTTGGAAAAGGAGAGTTTTCTAACACCAGGTGGTACTGCATGGAACATTCATTCGATATGTTCAATCCCCTTTGGAATACTTCGGTGTGAAGACAAAAAATGGCGCCAACTTTAGTGCAATAAAGGTGGTAGGTTACCCTCTATTGAGTTCTTTCTTTGAACCAAGCGACTTTTTGCATCTTCCAGCGCCATTTTCCTGCAGTGAGTGGCAGACGGAAGCTCAGCCCGTGGAACATTTGGCAAAAGGTGAGAGTTGGCATCTGTTTTGTGATTGAACAGGTTTAGGTGCATTAGGTACCAGTTATCTCTTGACATCCTTTGTGTATGGCATCTTCATCATTAGACCAGCCAAATTATAAACGGCGTAATTGTGTATACAAGCACGTCCATGAAACCTAAACTGAAAACATGGTAATGCTTCAAAGATTATGGTTAGGTAATGCATTTGACTGATTTGCCTGCTTCTGGATTGAATGCAAAATCTGAAGCCCACGTAACTTCCATTAATGAGTTTTTAAAGGTCTACATGGAGAAACAATTTCTATGTAGGTGCTCGGTAACTATAAATAATGTTGAAACACCAAAAATATCTAAAACTTCCTACGGGGCAGAGATGAGAATTCTATTTCTGTAGGGGCATTCTACAATCACCCAACATTTGTTATTTTAAGATCACATGCTTCTATTTGGCTTCCTGATTCTAAGAAGGGCGTGCTTATTTAGAAAACAGCTAATAATACAATACAATTATGTTAAACTGTCAGAGTACCCGTTTTTCTAATTCGAGCACCACCGAATAAAAAATCCCTACCCTTGCTTGTAGCTAGACTCATAAGCGTAGGTACATACGTCCAAAACATTGGGGATGAAGTTTTATCTTAGAGATATTTATTTTCAGTCAACGCTATTTATCTAATAATTAAAAATAGGTTAATATTGGGGGCATGGCCCCTTTGGGGTTCTCTACTCTTACGACTATAGGTAAACTAGGAAATGCCGCTATGTTATCTTTGTGGCTCTTGGTATTGTTTTAAATTTGGCCACCCCCAATTATTAACCCGCGCCCCGGTGGGCCTCCGAATCACCTTCGCCCTGGTGATTAAGGGGTTTATGTTATGGGGGGCCAGAGCTGGTCTTGAATTTTTCGTAAGGCCCAAAGAGTTCGTCTAAGGATGCTCTAAAAAGTTATTGGTGGCCGCCAGAACTGGTCTGGGGAGCCTTTAAGAGCTTGTCCCGGAGGGGGGGACAGAGTTTATTTCGGAGGGCCAAAGGTTGTTTTGGGAGTCCCCAGATTCGGCCTCGGAGTCCTCCAGAGTTGGTCTCGGGGGCCCCAAGGCTTGATCTCGGGGTCCAAAAGTTTTTTCTCGGGCGTGGGGCAAGATTTTTCCTCAAGGGGCCAAACAATTTTTTTCAGGAGGTCCCCCGAATTGGTTTCGAGAGGGGGGGCAAAGTGCTTATCTCGAGGGCACCCCAGAAATGGTTCCCGTGTCACAAGGAAAATAATAAAGGGATAACACGTGTTTTTTTTAGCTAAATAGACCTTGAAACAAAGCAAAAAATAGGTAAAAACAGCCAATATAAGTCACGTAAAGTCACGTCATACGTTATATTTATTTGTATTGTCTTAAACCACAAATTCTTTCTCTACATGCATGATGTTGTCAGGTCACTAATACACCGCGGTGCTAAGTTAGTCTTATTTTGCGCCACTATAAGGAACGGTTATAGTGCCACGTGGTGACAAGTGCCGGTGCAAAGGCTAATCTCTAGCAGAAAATAGCCGACTGTTTGCCTTGCGCGCAGGGCCCGGACGTCCAATCATTTGAAGGATGTTCACACAGAATCCTGAGGAAGCAGGAAGATTTAAGGACGGCTGATTGGTTCTGGACAGAATTTACTCTCTTTTAATATCCATCGACAATATGCAAGCTGCGAGGTCAGCTCAGCTCAACTGGGGTGCCTTTTTGTAATTTGCAAGATTAAAAATGTCTAGAAATGACCAGCAGAAACGAATATGAAGCTCATAGTTCTAGAACCAGCTTACTCTCAATTTCAGTGCCATGTATATTTTGTCCCTTGAAACGACAAAGCTGTTCCAGTGAGTCGTGGCTGCTTTTTTGTATTGTGCTGTATATGATTAAAGCTGTGCAGTGTTACCTTGATCGAATTATCGAATCACCTTAAATATACTTCTTCAAGTACCTCTTTGTTTCACGAAGGAGAGTAGGTATTGGATTGTATTGATTGAGTACATTTTAAGCACTACTTTCAGTGCCCTTCAGACACCTTCGCAGGGTACTAGCGTTAGTACCTAAAATGGAAGTACCCTAGGAGGCCTCATTTTTGGCACGGAACCAAACGGGGGTACTAATTGCAGAAGTACCCATTTTGGTGTAACTGCAAAAGGGTACTACGGGAAGTACAACCAGCTGTAACAAAAGAGGCGTAGTAAAAGTACTCATGTTATCTGACGAGTACCAAAAATGTCCGAAAAGCGTTCATAGTATACTGAATTAAGTATCCAGAGAATACTGATTTTTGGCACGAGCAAAATGTTCCGTGGGGTGTAAATTTTTCTCTGTGTGTATGTTGACTTCTGGGGTGAAATATAGAAGATAAACTACCAATAGTGTGCTCTGTAACAGCAGATAACTCAGAACTTATATATATATATATATATATATATATATATACATAGATATACATATAATTCAACACTATTCTGCCATTTCATACGATGGAAATTACTTTCCCGGACTTAGTCGGGGTTAGATAAACAATGAACTGGCATGGGCCGAGCGATTCCGTGGTACTTATCTATTATCTACACCCAACTATAAAACATTATTTCCCGCCACCAAAATGTGTTCAAATTAGAAAAAAATAGGACAGCCCCACTTAAAATTCCGCGTTACATCCGAATATGTCTGGGCCGAAAAGTAAAAAAACTTAGTAAACAAAACTAACTACTCTTTAAAAAAAGAGAAGTACCATGTCATTAACGTCAGAACATTACCTGAAAACTGGTTATAATCCATCCGCTTTTATTAGCAGCCGAGAGAAATAAAGTTACCTTCGCTCAAGAGATCACTGGTGTTTATTGTCTTCTGCTGCAGGTGCCATGGAAATCAACAGCTAATCAAAAGTCAGCAATCAACAGCCAATCAAAATCGAGATCAGTCTTACTGCAAACAGCTGTTAGTGCTGAAGCTGCCATTATTTTGACAGGCTCTAGAAAATTTTTAAAAATAATACTCCTCGCTGAGGTTTTGGCAAAACGTCTGATGGTTTCACAAATAAAATTATTTCAGCTTTCTGTTCAACTAGATAAGTTTTGTTGATACAGTTCTAAAAGAGTTTATTTAGAGCTTCGAAAAAGTGTAATTTCTCCAATGCCCTGCATAGTAACTGCTGTGCCTGTCCAGCCCTGATGACGTAATGCTGCCAAACAACTTGAACGGGGTCTGGTTCTAGGATCAGAAACTTGGGGGAAATTATATAAATTTTTCATATCTTTTTGCAGAAATGCACACGACAGGTACAGTATGATATCTGTGATGCCAAGCAAAGTGCTCAAATACCGAAAATATGCCAGAGTTGGATTCAGGGAGGCAAAATAGTGGGGTATGACACAAAGTATCCCACCTTTCAGGCATGTCTACTTTTCAAATTACCCCGCCTTTACCCACCCATGCTCGACCAGGAGAACACTCCTGGATCCGCCTATGGATGAATTGTGTCCCTTTGGTGCTAGGACTAAATGCATATCTACGATGCTTTGCCCCATTGATGCAGACACAACACTAAAATACGCTTGAAACTTAGCGAACCCCCTAATTACAGTACCTGACCACGCCTATGATATCCTATTACCATAAATTAAATGAATGGGATCAATACATGCTTATTTTTACCCCTCCTGTCCATTCTGTAGGCAGTTTATTCAGTTTGGAAGAGTTCGAATGGATAACATTGCAGACCCCCATTTTGAGCTCCTGGAACCGCATATGGCCAAAATATATCAAAATATACATCAACTTCCATTCCAAATATCATTCTAAATGCACAGTTGCAATGCTTTGTCCCATCCAATGCACACACAACGCTAAAATGAACGTGAGTGCGAGTGAAGCACCCTAATTACGGTGCCTGAGCACGCCTATGGCTTCTTATCATCATATACTACATATATAGGATCAATGCATGGTTCTATTTACCCCTACCGAAGATTTTGTACGCAATCTATTAACTTTCGAAAACTTCGAATGGATAACATTGTAACCCCCCATTTGAGCTTCTGGAACCGCCTATGGCCAAAGTTATATCCAAATATACATCAAATCTCATCCTAAATATCAGTAATACAATTCAAACATAACAAATGTCGCCAATTTGCAACAGCCACCTTTATTGTAGGACAAACGCAACGCAGGCGATAATACTCGACTTATGGATAAAGCCCCCAAATTAGTGAGCCATAGCTCCGTCTCTAGCGAATTCATATGTTCAAAATTTTCTGGTAACACGCGCTATTTAGTTTTAGGAAAATTCACAAAATTTCTAGGGCCTATCTTAAACTGTTTTGGAGATACTAGGGAAAAACCTGGGGTGTGGGCAGAATCTGCCCCCCTGTTTGAAATAGGGTTTAGCCTCTTCGATTAAAGTGCGAAGCAGGGGCATTGGAACTATGTTCCAGTTGGGTGAGGGGATTCCCCACGCCAATTGATTGCTTCTCTGTACCAATTTTCACCTTCAAAGAAATACTTTCCGAACGGGAACGACACAGAAACGTGCTTTACTAACGGACACCTCACCAATCGATCATTTATGAGGCACTAATTTGCTTAGGCGGGGGACAAGAGAGTGTTCAGCTACCCTCTATTTCACTTTGGGGTATGACCGGATTCCCCCGAATCCGCCCCTGGGCAGGATTTGTGATGGTGATTTCATATCAGCATGGTGATTTCCACCCACCCCGTAATCTGTCACGTTGATACTGCATAACAATTGCCGAACAGAAGCGGTGCATATCAGTAACATTAACACAGCCACCTGCAGATTTCGTGACAAACTATTGACTAAAGCATGAGAAATTGTATATTTGACCTTTGTAATAGAAAATTTCATAAAAAAACTGGTAGCCCAGAAGTAGAAAAGGTCTTGATTTTTTCTCCTGCCCAATCTTAACACGCGCATCGACGGGGGTCTGAGCCACCTTCGCTTTGACGTGGGGAGGGGTGGCGTGTACCCGCCCCCTTAAGGTCTGGAGAACCACGGTAGGTAACGAAAAACAGTAAACACCTTTGGGTAGCCCATCCACTTCTCCATCGAAAATACGTGAACTATTTTTCTCCCAGGTCACATTTAAGGCCAAGAGAGGTCAAAACATGCAGTTATAGGGATAGCAAGTAAATGAAGGATTTCGGTTATTACATCTGAACAAGTAAAGATAGCGCAAAAAACAACTTGAACCTTATGAATTCTCGCAGCGAGCCGAATCGAATGATATATTATTTGACCTTGCTAGGTAAAATCAAGGATCTGACCTGGCCTGAGGTCAGGTCAAAGTCAGACCAGATGAATTGCATATTATTAGAGCCGCAAAGACAAGGCGAATCTAATGCTGCTAAAATAAACGCTCTATCACCATCTGTTACTAAGTTATTCAGTTAAAACCATTTTCCCCATGTATTTCCAAGGGAGAGGTCATGGCTCGTACCTGACCTTAGGTCGTCGATATAAAAAATACTGGAACATATTTTAGAGAACTCGGTGGGCCCATTATGTGATATGAGTTTCAATCGGATAAGTTCACCCTGTTTCGACTTATGCTATCTTAGACATTTTTTAGGTCAGGTTACTTGACCTGTACTGGTGACCTGACCTAAGATGACCTACCCTTAAAATTTGCACAGGAGTTGTAAAAATGTTCAATGAGAGAACATTGAGAATGAGAGGTATGCCAAGTACGGGGGCGCTACGCGCCGCTGTTTTAATGTTATCTCCGGAATACCCGAGGGGGCGGGTTGCCGTCCCCCGTCATTGCGTGTGTTAAATTTTCCCAATATTTTTCCTTTCATCGCAATAGAGAGGCCAAAGCGCTCCGTTGCTACAAACGGCCTTCTTTGATAACCTTGCTATTTGATATAAATTGCAGTCCAATCATTGAAGCGTTCTCTGACTGCAGACTATTTGAATCTCTTTTAGGTGAGGTCACTTGGGCTTGTCTAGTGACCTGACCGACGATGACTTAAACCTCAGTAAATATGCGACATTAATCAGAAACAAACTGTGCCAAGTACGAAAACTTCGTTTCACCCTTTTCTTCGACTCAGAAACGCCCGAGTGCTAACCCCACCCCTTGCATGTGATATGTGAATGGAAGAGGCGACTGTGGCAGTGACAAAGTATGCCTAGGTATTAAATGCATTAGATCCCTCTTGCCGAGTCATGCCTGTGGATCGGAGGATGTATACTGAGGATCAGAGGATGCCATACTGTGGGAGTATGGCCTGAATCATTCATTGCCAGATCATTGCAATTATCATGGACGGAAATGGACGCTGGTTGGGGATTCATCAAATCACCGAAATATCGGAATTAGTGAGGTTCGGATTACCGCCACTAAAGCGAAAAATTGTCATCGATTATTAACTGCTACCGACAATTTTATGAATCGTTATGTATATGCTCTGGCAAGAAGCTTCAATGCCACTATCATTTTACATTAATACCCAGACTACTGAAATGAGTCGATTTGGTATATATGTAACGCTGCAGCGAGGAGTATTAGAAACATGTCAAGATAGGTGCCCGATAAGGGACACATCCATACATCCGAGAACATTCACAGCGTCCGTCAGCCCAATCTATGGTATAGCAAGCAATAAGAGGGATGCGGTGGCGTGGGGGAAGAACAGTCGACTTCCACGCTGCTAACCCCGGCTTAAACTCCAGGGAGAGTATTCTGCATAAGTCTTTCTGATCCCCGGAATACTCTTCAAGCATGGTGAGAGTTGGCGGCACCATATGCCTTCAGCAGTCGGTATCTCGTAAGGCCCAAAACCTGCTTTTCATTCTATAACAGGCGAAACATTGTTCACCTCAAAGTAACATCGATACATGTTCAAACTTGGCGAAGCCAAGAAGACATTCATTTGTAATACAAAAAATCTAGCCCTGGTAAAGAGGCTCAATCCTTCCACTCAGACTTGCTCAAACGGAAAAATACAAGCAACATTTGATATATTTCTATTTATTTTCCTCTTTTTTCTAAATTTTGCCAAAGTTGCTGCAAGCTCGTTTTTTGGAGTCGGAGTCTCACTTAAGTCATCAATGCTTAAGTGAGAGAGACCCGTCCCCCCAATTTAGAAGCCAAGTTTAATGTCCCACAAAGCACAGGGACGGCCGCCCCACTCAGGTCACCCTCTTACTATTCAGTTTCCAGCCGACCTACGTCGAGTTAATATTAAGCGCCCGAGCGTCACAGGTGAACCAATTCCAAGCCTATACATGGACTGCCACTACACGTTCTTGAGCAGTGGGCCGGAGCCCAACGCTCAAAATGTGTTGAGAAATAATTTTGAAGCTATTTCTCATTCTCTAGCCCAGGCCAAGCAGGGGCAGATCCAGGGGAGGGCCAAAAAATAAATTTACGCCCCGAAACCCCATTTTCCCCTCATTTTATCCATTGACCCACATTTTAAGCTCCATCCAAAAGACCCTAACCTGTTCGCACTGCACGAAAAAAATGCTGTAGAGTGTCGAGTTCTCCGCATTCTTGACATAATGGATTATCTGTTACCCTTCTACAAAGAAACCATCAGGTGGGGAAAAAACCAGTGCAGTACTCTATGTTGCAATCTATATAATTTGTAGATTTTTTTATTCTGGATGGAGCATCGTGCACTTTTCTCCGACGTTCACTTTTCCCCAAAGTCAGTTCCTTCCCTAACCCAGTGAATTGGTGCGGCGGGTGGGACCTCCTTTAGCCACCCTGTTCAGAAGTATTACTACTCGATATTTTAAATGGGCAACAATTTGCCCCGTATCCTGATTTGGGGGACATTTATATTATCGTCAGTGGACAGGGAGTTTTTCTCAGTTACCATTCTTTTAAGTATGTATGTATGCATGTATATATTATTGGGATCTCCATAAGATATGGCTTTTCAGCCCTCAATTACAGGCACACAGCACACAGGGAGTACACACTTTCGTAAACCACACAATACGTTACACAACATGACCATTCTAAATAACAATTTTAAAGAAATGTGCTAGTTCATTTTTAGCCTATCTTCTCTCCTAAATGCCTACTATACATATGCTTAACTCTCTCTCATTCCACTGTTCCATGCTTCTACGCCCCCCTCCCCTGAAACGGAAACTGTGTTTGGCTTGCTCTGTTCGCACTCTTGGGAGTTCTAGCATATCGTGGTCAGTCCCCCGTGTGCTCCTTCTAGAGATTTTGGAGCGACGCGAAACTGACCGCGACAGTGCACTTCCAGAGTCGTCGGAGAGCAGTCTTTTAATAGCTTGTATGTACCGTTTCTTTAGCAAATCTGTGAACGTCAGCCAGCCCAGGGATTGCAGGGTTGGGGTCACGTGCTCACGCCTGCTCAGTCCCTTTACGATGCGTGCACCAAAATTTAAAACTTTCTGGATACGATGTTTTTGAGTGGCATTGCAACCTCCCCATACAGTCATACAATACTGAATGTGTAGGAACACAAGGGCCTGAACCAAAAGTTTTCTGGTCTCTGATGGGACTTTGCAGCTTAAAGGGAGATACGCGAGAATTTTTTGGCTAGATGAAAAGGCCACAAAAAGTTGTTTCAGAGTCCTATTCTCATTTTTGCGACTTCGCCCTGCAAATGCCTTAAAATCACTCTCAGAGTCAACATTTCTAGACGACTTATCGATATCTCTCAATGTCGATTAAATGACGTACCCTCGGCTAAGGCTGTAAATTTCTCTAAAAAATAGGCCAGTTCTGTCCTTAACACGCGCATTGACGGGGGGCGGGTACCCGCCCCCCTCGGGTTTTTCGGAGGTAGCAGAAAAACGGCGGCGCGTAGCGCCGCCGTACTTATTATACCTTTTCCCTCATCATTTTTACAACTTCTGTGAAAATTTTAAGGTTAGGTCATCTCAGGTCAGGTCACCATTACAGGTCAAGTGACCCGACCTCAAAAAAGTTTAAGATAGCATAAGTCGGAGCAGGGTGAACTTATCCGATTGAAACTCATATCACATAATGGCCCCATCGAGTTCTCTAAAATATGTTCCGGTATTTTTGATATCGATGACCTAAGGTCAGGTACGAGGCATGACCTCTCCATTGGAAATACATGGGAAAAATGGTTTTTACGGAATAACTCAGTAACGGATGGTGATAGAGCATTTATTTTAGCTGCATTAGACTCGCCTGGGCTTTGCGGTTCTAATGATATACATTTTATATAATTTGACCCCGACCTGACCTCAGGTCAGGTCAAATCCTTGATTTGACCTAGCAAGGTCAAATTATATATCATTCGATTCGGCTTGCTAAGAGGATTCATATAGTTCAAGTCGTTTTGCTCTATCTTTACTTGTTCAGATTTAATGGCCGAAAAACTGAATTTACATGTTATCCCTACGACGAGCATGTTTTGACCTCTCGTGACCTTAAATGTGACCTGACAAAAAAATGGTTCAAATGTTTTCGATGGAGAAGTGGATGGGCAGCCCAACGCCGTTTACCGTTTTTCGCTACCTACCGTGGTTCTCGAGATCTTAGGGGGGCGGGTACCCGCCCCCGTCAATGCGAAGGTGGCTCAGACCCCCGTCAATGCGCGTGTTAACAGTGATGTAAAACTTAAGAACTATTTAAGACAACAACAATTTGAAAAAAGCTACATTCCAAAAATATTTCGAAACAGAAATAAAGCACTTTGAAGAAATCACAAATAACCAATCAAAAGCCCAAGTCACCTCATTTTGTGGTCACGTGATTTACCTGACGCAAAAGTTTCGTCATCCTGGGATTTTTTTTGAAAACGATTGAACACCCGAGGGATGCAGTGAGACATATATGAACGGGAGGAGACTTATTTTAATCTCTGTTGAAACAAGGAAGTAACAGTGCAAACAAAGGCATAACAACACTGCGGGATTTTGAAGATTTAGTGAGTTTTGTCGCTTTTCCACTGATATTATCTTCGACGGGTAATGGTTCAGGTAGTATTGTGCAGTGGCGATGCAGTAAAAAATGAAGTCTATCCGCTGTGGCATCGTAGTCAGTAATTAGAAGACCTTGGCCTGCGGCCTCAGCAGGTGCCGCTCCGGCGCAGGAGAAGCCGGTCACAATGTGCGTTAGCCAAGCAGTTCGATTAGCAAGCGAGTCGCTTCAGTAGTATTCTAGTTACAACAACCCATTGTCGGGAACATAATGCATATTTGTTTCGTAACAACTCTGTTGCATCCCATAGGGTCCTGATCCCCCAACCCCACTGGGATCTTCACCCATGATGTGTGGAAACGCAACGATTATCACATATTAGCCGTTTTCACACGAGGAACTAGTTCATACTATTTACCACGATGTTTATGAAATTGGCTTCTGGTGATAATGGAGGAGTTTCTAAGTATTGCTGCAAAACATGGGATGGAAGGTGCGGAAGCCCTGGATTTTGCTGTAAAACAACAAGAGAAGACCGACGAGTGGAAAGGGAGAGAGAACGAGTGAACAAGGAGAGAGAACGAGAAGAGCGCGAAAAGGAGAGGAAACATGAAAAAGACCTGGAAATGATAAAAGCGTCTAGCTCGGTACCAAATAATTCTCAACCGAAGAGCAGTATGCCCGTGTTCGACGAACAGAGAGACAGCATAGACAGCTATCTAAAAAGATTTGAGCGCGTTGCGAAAAGTCACGGATGGGAGCAGACAGTCTGGGCTCCGCACTTGAGCGCTCTTCTGACTGAAATAGGGCTCGAAGTGTATTCGAGACTGTCAGATAAGGAGGCGTGCGATATTTACCAGCTGAAGTCCGCGCTTCTCCATCGCTACGGCTTGTCAGCCGTAGGCTACAGGAGAAAGCTTAGACTGGGTCAGCTGTTGGAGGACGAAAGCCCCCAGCAGCTGATAACTCGCCTCAGTGGCTACCTCAAGGAATGGATTGAACTGTCCGGAACGGATGAATCATTCACTGGGCTTTTCGAACTGATGATCACGGAACAACTTATAGAACTTTGTCTACGCCCCCTGTCTATTTACCTGAAGGATAGGGCCTACGGAGCATATCGGAGCTGGCAAAGCATGCCAGTAACTATTTAGATGCCCATGAGCAAACCCTTCAAAATTGGCCAAGGGGTACATATTCTCCGGGTGCTGCTAGTGCTCAGTGGGAAGGAGAGGGGGAGCAGACAAGACGGGTGTCAGGCACCGTAACGGCTTTGCCTTCATCATGCCTCTGTATTTTCTGTGGTTACGTAGGACATGCCAGTGACGCCTGTCGCACGGCTCAAGCCATGACAGCCTCAGAGAGAAGGGAATCAGCGAAAAGGCATAGGCGCTGCTTCCTGTGCCTGCTATCCGGCCACACCAGGTTTGCCTGTCCAGAGGTCAAGAGAAGATGTGGTCAGTGCAACGGAGCGCACCACACACTTCTGTGCGAAAGAGCTGGTTCTACGATGGTAAACACAGTTTCAACGTTTGCCATTGCTGCGTGGGGAAGTCACTGAGCGAACCACCACAGCAGCCAAGGAAGACGCCTCTTCTCGGCAGCTTCTTCTCTTTCAGGCGGTCACAGTTCGAGCTAAAGGGGTAGGAGAAGAGATGGAAGCTCGTATATGTTAAACACTGGCTCCAACCAGTCTTTTATTTGCGATCACTCGTTGCTCTGGTTCTTACGTGTATTTCTTGATGAACAAGACAAGACTGAGCCCGGCTGGCCCGACCGGTGATCGTTGGCCGCGGTCACTCGCCCGGCGGCCACATGCGCAGAGGCGCATCCAGGTCAAACACTATCACACCTCCCCCACGTCAAATATGGGGATATTTGCGAGAGAAAGGTAAACACAGCACTATCCTAAATCACTAGCAGCCTACTGCAAGTCACTTACATTTCCTCAATAAGTCGCCTCGGAGGCCGCCATACACGACTTGACCTGCGGAGGCCGGCTTGTCCGTCGACGACGACATCAGACCTCGGTCGCGCGTCGGGAGCACTACCGCTGACAGGCACCACTTCGTCCGGGTCTGCAAGTCCGTATCTGCACCTGAGATGACACCGATTGCGCTCAATTTCTCCACCATTATCGAGCCGAACACGATAGCGACGGAATGGGCCCACCGCAACAACACCCCATCTCTCCCACCGTCTGGTACGAACATCCTGCACTCACACGTGGGTCCCAACCGGGAACTCGGGGAGGTCGCGGGCGTAAGCGTCGTATCGCTGCTTTGCTTCCTCGCGGCACTGCTCCAACTTGACGTCTGAGACAGGTGGCGTCACATAGGTCAAAGGGGGGTTGGTAAGCTGTCTCGGATGGATTTTCCGAGCACGATCTGGGCGGGCGATCTTCCACTGCTGCCAGGGGTATTCCGGTGCTGGATGATGCCTTGGCTCCACATCTGCTCGTCGATGACGCCTCTGTGAATGTCCCAGCATCGTCTGAGCAGTTTTTTTGGCAGTTTTCACGGCCGACTCAGCTCTGCCGTTTAATTTTGCATAATACGGTGAAGAAACACGGTGCATTATCGCCTAGTCCCTGACGAAACATTTAAACAGGAACGACGTGAATTGAGAACCCCCGTCAGACCAAATAACTTCAGGAATCCCCACTTGGCAGAAAATTCTGAGCAGGGCAGAGATCACCTTATTGGTGTTAGCATGACGTCCCACATTTTCGACAAAAAGCCATCCAGAGTATCCATCTACTGCCACGAGATATTTACCTCCAGCGCGGTCTGCAAGGTCCAGGTCCAAGTACTGGAACGGCCGGGAGGCAGGTTCGTGTTGCATCATCGTCTCTTTTTGCTGGGACGGTAGCTCCTTTTGACACTGTTCACATCCTCGTGTTGTCCTGTCGATGTCAGAATCAATTCTGGGCCAGTACAACATTTGACGCGCTCTGGCCTTTGTTCGCTCCTTTCCCAAGTGCGCATGATGCAGTGACGTCAGCGTCTCACGCCGTAGAGATGAAGGGATGACCACTCGTTGTCCACAAAGGATCAGCCCATCCTCCACAGATAGCCGATCGGAAACAGGCCAATAATCTCGAATGACCTCCGGAATTTCCGATTTCGAATTCGGAAAACCGTTTTGAATTGTTGTCATCAGAAGCTGCATCTCAGGGTCCACTGCCACAACGCTGCGGATTTCTTCCAGGCGTATGTCTGTGAAGTTTGCTTGGAGCTCTCTGCTGACTATTGCCCTCAGGCTGGGGGTAGCAGGGTCTTCCCCACATTCATCTTCAGCCACTGCTTCATCGATGGGGTGTCTGGACAGGGCATCTGCCGCCAGATGCTGCGATCCTGGAATCCAGACGGCGCTGAAGCTTCCAACTTCACCCATTTTCAGTTTGAGCCGTTGCAGTCTTGGGTTGTCTATCTCATCAAGTGTCTTGCTGTTAAGGATGGGCACTAATGGCCGGTGGTCGGTGATGACTTGAAAGGAAGGCAAGCCAGAGAGGAACAGGTTGCATTTCTTAATAGCCCAGGCCACCGCTAGAGCCTCGAGTTCAATAGTGGCGTACCGGGTTCCAGCCGGACTGGGAAAGCGAGAGCCCGCCTGTATGATCCGCCACGTCCCATCCTGCTGTGCTTGTCTTAACACAATGCCTAATCATTTTAGGTGGCTGGCGTCGGTGGCGAGAGTGGTTGGGCGGCTGGGGTCAAAGAATGCGAGCGTTGGTACAGAAGTGAGCGTTTTCTTTGCGTCTGCAAAAGCTCGTTGGTGGTGTTCCTCCCAGCGAAACACGTTCTTCGTACTCAGCAGTGGCCGGAGCGGGAGGAGGAGTTCCGCCACGTCGTCCGCGAATGGCGCCAGCTGATTTGCGAGGCCAAAGAAGCTGCGCAGCTCGCTGATGTTCCGTGGTGTCGGAAACCCTGCGAGGGACCTTGTCAGTTGCGGGTCGGGCTGGTAGCCTTCGTCAGAGACGATACACCCGGCGAACTTGACAGATTGTCTGGCCCGCTGCAGCTTGCTCACGTTCAGAGAGATGCCTCTCTCCTGGCGTCGTTGCATGAAGGTGCGCACATGCTGGGTGTGTTCTTCCAGGGTCCTGCTGAATATGATTACGTCCTCGACGACCTTACGGAATCCTGGGAGGCCATCAAATGTCTCGTCCATGCGCCGGTTGTAATGCTCAGATATGGAGGTGACACCATACGGAGCGCGGAGAAAGGCATACCGGCCGAATGGCGTTATGAAGGTGGTAAGATGCTGGCTTGCGGTAGAGAGCTTGCACAGGTGATATCCTTTTTGCAGCGTCGAAAACTGTGAATTAGCGAGCTTGGGACGCTGTGATTGATGTCCGACCCGTCGACCTCTCGTCTGTCGATGCTGACACCTGTAGGGTCCGACACTAAGTCGTCTCCTGTAGGCGTTATCTCCCGCGGTGGAGTTATACTGTGGAAGCCGGCGTTGTCTTCTGCTCTTACATCCAGGGTCCTTTCTTGGTCCTCTTCAGACGTGTGGCTTCTTGATGTCTGCTTCGCCACTGAAACTCGGGCGCTGTCTGTAGGCAGCGCGAAATCCACTGCAGATGGCGCTGCTCCCGCTGGTATAGATGGCGCTATGAAGTGCCCATGACTGCTGGTTAGTGGCGTCATGGCTTGGTTAGAGCTGGCGGGTGCTTCAGCGTGGGCGACAGCGTCACGGTTCACATACCAAGGAAGATGGACTCCGGGAGGTGGAGATCCATTGGATGACGGTGTGGATGGAGATGACGGAGTGGGAGGACCCAGCGGATTCGTCTTCCTTGACGGGACTGAGTCTGCGGCACCGGCGGCGCTCATTTCTGCGGCGACTTCTGTGGATGTAATCTGAAGAATTTGTTTGGGATAGTTTTCAGGTATTATGTGGAGGCGCTTGGTAGCTTTCCACGACAGAAGCAAGTCTGTGACGCCGTGAAGGATGTGAACATCTTCCATCATTGAGACACTCCCTAGCGTCAATCGTACGGGGAGGATTCCAATAGATTCGATTAAATCCCCGTTGGCTGCCTTTTGATCTTGTTCCGGTGGCAAGAGATTCTCTTGACACTCTCCCATGACTTTGAGAAGATTCAAACCAGTAACACTGATGTCTGCTCCAGTGTCTGGTAGGGCATGTACTGTAGCAGACTGGTTGGCTTCGACGAGAAGCGGGACTTTCGGCGCGCTCACCACCGACGTGGAGGCGATAACGGCTGATGTGCTGGGTCTGTAGTCTCGGTTTCCACCGCCTCTTAATGGTGGCGAGAATCGGACGCGCTGACGCCGAGGAGACGGAGATGACCTGGCAAACGGTGGCGACTGAATGTGCTCGGGTGACGGCGACTGACGCCACTCCTGTGGTGGGGGCCGGCCACGTCCCAGTGATGGGGACCGAAACCGATCCCGCGGGGTCCGACGAGACCGGCAGACTGACGAGAAGTGGTTGGGGCCTTGACACATATGGCAGCGTTTTCCCCACGCTGGGCACTGATGGCGGAGGCGTCCGCACGCCCCGCAGCAGTCACGCTGGCTCTCACGACTGCTGTCTCTGCCGCGGACCTGACGGGCTGAAGCCGGACCAGCTGTCCGCAGCTCCCTGGTATCTCTGGATGCAGCCTCCTGCGCCCTGTAAACGGTCACGGCAGCAGCCAGAGAGAGGTTGGGGATGGCACAGAGACTTTTTACAGTCTCTGTAGATCTCAGGCCCGTTACTATTCTATCACTTATGAGTGAATCGTTACACGTGGTGCAAAAATTACAGCTGCGAGACAATTCACGAAAGGAAGTAAGAAAATCATCAAAGTTCTCGCCATCTCCCTGGATCCGCTCGTTAAACCGTTTCCGCTCAAGAACATCATTAACTTGCCCATTGGCATACTTCTCCAGAGCGGCGATGGATGCATTTACATCAAGCCGCTCGCTGTCATTTATCTCTAGATTGCGGAGAACTCGGATGGTGTCGTCCGTGAGACAGCTTCTCAGTGCTGCCATTTGCACCCTTTGCCCTGCAGCTACGAGTCCTGAGAGAAACACGTAGTCGGCCCATCGTTCCTTCCATATGAGGAACAGCTCGCCCCTGTCGATGGCGATGTCCAGTCGATCTGGCCTGGTTGTCCGGCCGATCCACGACGGTCCAGATCCCTCAGTCTCGGGCAGCACAGCAACGGCACTGTCTCTCGGTGGGGTCGGCACTGACATACCTTGGCACTAGAAACTCAATGCAAATAATCACTCACGAGTTCTGCAGTCACTCACTGCGTCTACCCTGCCGGCTGCGCCATGTTCTGGTTCTTACGTGTATTCCTTGATGAACGAGACAAGACTGAGCCCGGCTGGCCCGACCGGTGATCATTGGCCGCGGTCACTCGCCCGGCGGGCACATGCGCAGGGGCACATCCAGGTCAAACACTATCACACTCGTCAAAAATGCTCAAATGTAATATTTTGTCAGCGGACACAGTGAATGTGAGTACATTTGGTGGAAGTAGCACTTCACCAAGATTATCGGGGAAGATTGAGCTGACACTGCTTGCAAATCAAGGCCATAGGGGTGACCTCACCATAGCGGCGTATGAGGTACCAACAATCTGTAACCCGGCACCGAGGGTATCTCGAGATGACGTGTCAAAATATCCTCACCTGAAGGGTCTCACCCGGGCCGATGTGTCTGGCGCCTCTTCGGATGATATTGTCATCGACGTGTTGTTGGGGGTCGACTTCCTCCCTTTCGTTCTCGACGGTGGCATGAGGAAGGGAGCCAGTGGGCCAGTTGCAATGTCGTCACGATTTGGTTGGATCCTCGCCGGGGAGTTAGAGTCAAGTGTTCCTACCCCTTCCACAGACCGGGTTCAGGTTAATTTCATTCAAGCTTCGTCCATGGAGGGACACCTGCAGGATCTCTTCGCTCTAGAAGGTATAGGGATATCATCCGAGGGGGCTACGCCCGAAGAGTCAAAAGCTAGTGCCGCAGAGGAGGCGCTGGGCCACTTCGAAGAAACGTGCAAGCGGCTTCCGGACGGGAGATACCAGATCCGCTGGCCCTGGAAAATTGACCCTGCTTTGTTACCAAGCAACAGGACGCACGCATTGGTGAGGCTACAGGCCTGCGAAACACAACTGAAAAGGAAGAATAAGCTTGGGCTCTATAATGAGGGGATTCAAGCATACGTGAAAAACGGGCACGCCGAGGAGGCGCCAGTGGTCCCTGACGGCCCTGTGCACATTCTTCCGCACCATGCCGTTTCCAAAGGGGATAAACTATGTATTGTATTCGACGCAACTGCTGGACATCCGAACTCTCTCAATGACCATATGATGTCCGGTCCTAACCTCATCACAGATCTGGTGGGGATACTAGTTCGATTCCGCCTTAGGAACCTGGGGCTGTCTGCAGACCTGGAGAAGGCCTTCTTACAGCTGTCTCTACACCCAGCAGATAGAGACGTCACAATATTTCTTTGGAGGAAAGATGCAAGCGATGAATACCCGACCACCTACCGGATGACTCGCGTGATTTTCGGCGTGAACCCATCGCCATTTCTCCTGAAAGCCACTATAAAGAAGCATCTGGGTTGTTATGCTGCGACTGATGCGAATTTAATCTGCTGACTGGAAAGAGACATATACTGTGATGATCTGAAAACTAGCGTGGACTCCGCTGAGGAAGCTCTGCAAGTGCAGGAGCGAACTTCGGAATTTTTTTAGGCAGCGAAAATGAATATGCGCGACTGGATGACCAGTGAAGAAGTCACAGATGATCAAAAGGACCGACTGAAACCGAAGTATCTAACTCATCCGTCCGAGCAGGAAAAACGTGTGTTGAGATTAAGCTGGGAACCACAGAAGGATTACCTATCGTTTCCCATCAGTGAGCTAGCGAAGGCTGGTCTTGAATGACCACGTACAAAAAGGAATCTGCCTCGGTTAAAAGCATGCATATTTGATCCACTGGGACTGTTGGCAGCATTTCTAATCAGAGCAAAGAGCATGATCAAAAATCTTCGGTCTGAAGGATATAGTTGGGATGAGGGAGTCCCAGAACCAGTTTGTAAGGAATGGGAGGGTTGGTTAAAGGAGCTGGATAGCCTGCACAGCTTTAAGATTCCGCGGCCGTACAACAATGAGGTTCGAGAATGTTCAGAGCGCAAATACGAGCTACACATTTTTTTGCGATGCAAGCAAGAACGCTTTCGCTACGGCAGCCTATCTCCAGGACTGTTCTACGCCCTCTCAAACACCGTCCCTGGTGATGGCGAAGTCTCGCGTTGCGCCAAGTCAAGCCATTTCTCTTCCAAGAATGGAATTAGCTGCAGCGCTCATTGGGGCGCGGCTGGGATCCTTCCTCCGCCAACAGATTGACACTCCAATTCAGGCTTTTCATTTCTGGACTGACTCGGTGGTCACGCTACACTGGATTCAGAGTGATGCAAGACGTTGGGGTGTATACGTGAGAAATAAGGTCAACGAGATACAGAATCTGACCTCTGCAAATCAGTGGAGACACTGCCCGGGCAGTGATAATCCTGCCGACCTTCCTTCCCGAGGGGTTCATGCTGAAAACATTCGAAGCAACAAGTGGCTTCACGCACCGGACTGGTTGAAAATGAATATGACTGACTGGCCCACACAGAATCATAGTAAAGAGCCAAAGGAGTGCGAGTTAGAATTGGGGAAGCAAGCCCTGCCATCTTCGGGCTCCACTCGCACGGATAACCGAGCTAAGGGGATCGGAAGTCTCGTCGATATTGAGAGATACAGCACATATGATAGGCTATTGAGGGTTACTGCCTGGCTTCTCAGGGCGGTCCAGAGCTGGAAGTCGGACAGGCCCACACATGATCACTTGTCACCAGATGATCTAGCACAAGCCGAAAGACTCTGGACTCTGGACGTTCAGCACAAACATTTTGGAAACGAAATATCTGTACTAGAAGCTGGACATGAACTGGACGCTTCCTCGTCTATCAAACAGCTGAATCCAGGACTATTTGACGGCGTGCTGCGCAAGAAAGGTAGACGTCACAACGCATACCTATCACGAGAGGAAAAACATCCAATCATATTACCTTCAGGGCACAAGTTGGCGGATCTCGTAGTAAAGCGAATTCACGCTCGCCTTTATCATGCTGGCACTCAGCAAGTACTGGATAACGTGAGAGACGATTTTGGATCATCAGAGGGCGCCAAAGAGTGAAAGCCATAATCCGCTCATGTCCCAACTGTGCTATTTTCCATGCCAGTCATTTCCACGAGGAATCAGCACCGCTATCCGCACCACGCGTACGACCCTCGCGCCCCTTTTCTCACGTCGGAGTCGACTTCGGGGGCATTCTCTATGTTCGCAACGAGGCAGGTGGGCGGCCCCTCAAGATTTATTTCGTCCTATTTACTTGTGCCGCTGTAAGGGCAGTTCACTTCAAAATTGTGAAAAGTCTTAGTCCTTCCGACTTCCTACTAGCACACCGTCGTTTCAGATCACGGCGAGGTCGACCCATCAGTGATGGTGCTGCTTTCAAGGGCGCGGCTCCTATCCTGGCTAACGAAGGTATTACATGGCACTTCATTGTCGAGAGGGCCGCCTGGTGGGGAGGATTTCGGGAGCGACTTGTCGGAGTTACGAAGAGAGCGCTGCGCCGCACAGTAGGTCGTGCACTTCTCAGGAGGGAAGAACTTAACACTAACATATGTGAGATCGAAGCCGCGATCAACTTTCGCCCTCTAACGGTGGTATCCGATGATAGTGACGACGCTCGCCCGATCCGACCATCATATTTCCTGCAATGCCATTCCGCATCCGATCAGATGGATCAGGCACCAAGTCCCGATCAGATGGATCAGTCACCAAGTCTTGTCTGTAGAAGACGGTATCAGAGCTTAGTATTGATGAACCTCTGGAGCCGCTGGAAAAGGGAGTACTTACGCAGCCTACGTAAACATCACGATGCCAAATCGCCGACGCAGCCTCAGGTCGGTCGCCTGGTCTTAGTGGAGGGTCCACAAAAATGTCACCTGGCCTGGAAAACGGGTATCATTGCCAGTTTCCACCATGGAAGGGATGGCAGGACGCGTTCAGCTACGGTGCACACAACCGGAGGAGACTTCCGTTGGTCAATCGAGCACCTATACCTTCTAGAAGCGGCAGAATGAGTTGTAAAGGTCTCTTGAAGTGACCTGACTCGCAGGGGAGAGTATTGGAAGCTCTATTGGTGTAATCGCACGTGGACTTTTCACGCCAATTAATGTGAGAAATATCGAGGTCAAGGAGGAGCAGTTTTTTGGTGAAGAGTTGGCATTTATTTTGGATTTGTATCTTAGCTTTGGTTGTGTGGATTTCATGAATAATATGATATTTTGGCCTTGCGTATTGCGGAGTTTTAATAATTAACAACAACAGGGTCAGCCCATTTTATTTCCTGATGACATGTTGAGTTTCTTTTTTCAAAGAGAAGATGACACCTTGGAACAATTCCAAGTTTTGGTGCTTCTTGGGACAATCTATGCTGAAAATAATGGACTTGCCTTTATTTCTGCAAAAAACTGATAAGACAGATATTCTAATACAAATAATTTTTGGGGTTTAACTATGCATCAACTGCCAGGTTTATATGGAGTTGTTAGGACTAATATTTTGTTATATTTTGTTTGACATAATTTTCCTCTGTCTGTTTTCCTCTGTATGAATTATCAAAATGTTCGTGATATCAAATTGGTCCATGGGCTGGCAATGTTACTTACCTATTTGATTTGTGTCAATAATTAATAAGAATACGAACAAACGTTTCTAGCTAAAAGAGGTTACTATTAGCAACCAAAGCAACATATCTAATTTCTTCTCTTTTTCTTGAAATATTAAAACGTTATAAAGTGCAAACATGACCAGGGAGGACAGAGTCGATAGGGGGTAAATATACTCTTTTTTCTGCAAACAGTAAAACCTTGAACAAATTAAATGGTAATCTAGTGGTTTCTTGACATTTAATATCACATGACTTTCTCAATTCAAATCAAATTAAGACGGTGCCATGTTCCCTTTAAAATGGTTTTGGGAGTTCCCACATTTAAGAACTAACATGGGTCAAATTGCCCATTATTGGGTAAAGTGGTTATTGGGAATGCTGATCACAATTTCCCGCACGGCACTCTCCAAGACCAGGTGTGTCAAATGACGCCCAAACAAGTGCAGATCCAGCAGGTTGCTTGCCTAGGGGGAGTCAAATCCATGCACAAGAGAATAGTTCAAGTAGAAAGTACTGACTGACGGAGTCAATAGACGGAATTTATCTGGTGCAGGCAATAAATTTTTCACTATCAATTAGAGATAGCTCGCATATGGACAGAAGCAGTCAAAATAATTCCACTGATGGACAGTTCCCAATACATTAATTATGGAACATTAGTTGGCTAGGGAACAGGCCACAAGATGGTTTAGACCCTTTTATTGCTTTGGGGGTCATGGCCGAATGGGCATGGCAGGTTCTGTACAGCATGGCAGGTTTTGACAAGAGCTCATTGTGGCAGCCTTGTAGAAGATCAACCAGTTTCGGGCAGCTTTTACCCTTTTTTGGGGCAGGTAATGAAACTTTGAATTGTTCCCCCATCTATTTCTCTTCCTTCCTTAAAGTGAGCGGTTGCAGATTGCTACTGAAATATGCCTACGTTTAGGAATGCAAACATGCCGCATTCTATTTTGAGCACTTTTAGTATTTCCGTCGAACACTGGGACCGCAAGCGGTGCTTTCTAGTTTTCTGCCATTATTATCATTACGCCAAAACAATTTTCACATGCCGATCTGCTCGATGAATCAAAGTATGCGCATTTACAAACGACAGAAGGCAAAGAAAATTTGACCGACAGCTGCACACACAGCGCTAACTTGGGGATGTTCCAGACCCTCCTGCGAAAATCTGAGAGCCTTTGGTACCAGGTGTTTTGTAAAAGATACCCGAGGCAAATGACGCAAGGGATTGTAACAGGTGAGTCATGATTGTCATAACCAAGAAAAAGGCAATAATAGTGCATTGGCTAAATTTCTTTACGTCTTTTATTTTGGGGATTTTCCAGGCCAGTAGGTATTTCATGAAAAAGTCTGGCGCCAAAAGCTCTCGGATTTTCACAAGAGGGTCTGGAACCTACCCATTGTTTTCGACAGTGAACAGTGATTTCAATGTTCAGAATTTGTTGTCTGGCCTGGTCGGGCCCTGTATATCCGGCAATACTGGCTGTCGCCGATTGTAGTCACTGTCCACTGCATCCACTGATTGTCTCTGTCGAGGGGCATTGCTGGCCGCAGCGCTGTCGTGTGTGTTGGCCGTAGAAAAACAGAAAGGGACGTGACTACTAATTAGACAGTTGTGATTCACTTATTTCATTTTCCATAAAGTCTTATCTATTGAATCGTCTATCGTGACATAGGTGGATCCAGTATTTCCGATCGCGTGGAAAAGGGGGCGTATAAGCTGGCGCACCATCGGGACCATGAGGATGCCTTTTTGTACGGAGAAACCTAATGTGGCGGCGCGGTACCTGCGTACTAAAGGGGTGAGAGTGGGGGGGGCATTTTAGGTGGCGCCATCGACATTTCAAGGGCCCGTGACCATTTCAGAGCATTCCAGATGGAGGCGAGGGTTTATAGGAGTGTGTGTGTGTGTGTGTGTGTGTGTGTGTGTGTGTGTGTGTGTGTGTGTGTGTGTGTGTGTGTGTGTGTGTGTGTGTGTGTGTGTGTGTGTGTGTGTGTGTGTGTGTGTGTGTGTGTGTGTGTCTGCGTCTGCGTCTGCGTCTGCGTCTTGCTTGCATTGTACTTATATTATCACGGGGAGTTGATTGATATGCAAAATGACCATACCAGGTTACCATGTGACCTTGACCTAGCTCGATGTCTGACATAAATGTGACATAAAGATACTTAGTATAATTTCTCTTCGTCTCGCCAAGAGCTTTCGAACGCCCTCCTTAATTTTTCTTTAGCTTTTCTGGGATATGAGATACAGAGGGGGGAAATGCCCCCAGCGGGGTGCGTCATGCCAGGGACCTCAGTGGGGCGCGTGTTAGGACTTGAAACGTTATAAAACAGTAAACCCAAGTGAACGTCACAAAAGTTCAATTAAATCATATCTATTAGTGACTGCGATCAAACCAATCCACAATGCTTATAAACTGGATAAATTGGTTCCATGAGAACGTTACGGCTTGAGCCCATTCAACACATAATCACTTGCAAAAATGATTACCAGCTTCACCCGAATAAGACAATTGCAAAATTATATTTACGCCTTTTTACGACGGTGAATTATACGCCGAGTAATAAGCACTGTATGCGTGTGAAGTGTGACTTACGGCAATATGTTGATCTCTGGAACGTCAATCACCAGGACAATATCCAGCAAAAGTTTTAACTATATGCAGTCAGCTCACAACTTACTATTTACAGAATGGTCAACTTCCTCATGATCCTGGCCGGACTGTGGATTGGAACGCAACATTAGAAAAGTGAATACAAAATCCAGCTATCATTTCTGCATTCTGGAAATTGATCCATGAAATCCAACAAACACTAATGGCTTCGGCAACATCCGCTACAAAGAGTCTAGTAATCTTCCGAATTGAAACCTCAAGAAGTCAGACATGATAAAACATGAACATATTTTGATGATTATCCCCTCTATCCAGTTATAGAAATATAAATGCAATGGTTTATCCGTGAACAGTACGGTAATGTGCTAACCAGAAAAATTTAGCACCAGGAAACGGTAAACATTTATAGCAAGATATTTATAGCAGCCTCCAAGAGACAACTGGCTTCTTCACAGTAACTCCTCCCTCATCCCCTTGTGAACGGCAGAATTAACACCTATAGTGTAACTCAACATCTCTGAATCAATAATTCAGTCTGCCAGGGGGCTTATGAAGACGGGTGGACCGTCTCAGTTCACTCTCGCGATCACTCGAAGTGTGTGCGGAACTTGATTCGACTCGAAAAGGTGCCATCAAACCACTATTTACGACAGCGTTCATTACTGTCCCTGGAACATAATCACGCACTGAAACATCAAAATTCCCAGGTGGCTCCGCACCAGTGCACTGCATATATATATATATATAAATATATATATATATATATATATATATATATATATATAACACTGCAGATACTACCACTGAAGTGGTAGTGTCTGCACCACTCACAGTGTTTTGTGAATTGGGAGTATCGACCATAGTAATTACCGTGCTGATCGAAGCCATTGCGGGCATCTTGACTCGTGATTGACCCGCATCGTTGGACGCAACGGAAGCATTTGTTGGAATCAGCTGAGCCAACGCAAAATGTCCAAAGGCGTCACTAAGCTCTGCCGACCCGGCTGACTGAACAGTACTATCTGGGCTGTCCCCGTCTCCATCAGGGAAAACACTGCACTCGGCACTTACTGCGAGTTCTGTGCCTACTGGTTCAGAGAGACGTGATTTCAATCTGTTGGCATGCACAATAGGTAAATGTTTTGCCGGTATCCATAAGCTTTACTCGTTAATTCAGTTCACCAAGACGCTCCAAGACAAGAGCATGCTTCCGTGGTCTGATAAACTTAAAATATTCGCCCTTTTCGACGACGGATCTGTAGAGATAGACATTGTCGCCAGCAGGGGTGTAATTTTATATCTCTTTGGGGGTACCCGAACACCCCAATCCTAATTTGAGCACCCCCAATCATGCGCTGAGTACCCCCAATAAATGTGCCGCCTCTTGCTTATCACCACTGCCCTGAACATTATCACTGCCACCCTGATTCATTTCGCCCCTGACAAGTTTTTCCCATCCCGGGTTCATTACTTCCACCTGGATTGGTTCCAGCTCTAGCTCATTAATGCAGCCTGGCCTATCACTTTCCCCCTGATTTGTGACGCCACATCACTGCCTGATCACTGTCGCCACAGCAGTTAATCACTGCCGCCCCCGCCCCCCCGGATAAATACTGCCATCTTTGGTACATCACTGATCAGATGACTGATCACCGTCACCCCTGTTTTATCACCGCGGCCTTAATTCATGCCAGCTATGGCTAATCAATGTTATGCCGGTTAATTTCTCCACCCATATAGTGCCCTTCCTGGTTAGTCACTGTCGCCCCCGAATCACCACTGCCACCCCCTGGCTGATAACTGCCGTCCCTGGCTGAACACTGCCGCACCTGGGTGATCACTGCCGCCCCTGGCTAATCATTGCCGCCCCTCAATTATAATTGTGGCCCCTGACTGATAAGTGGCGCCCTCACTGCTGCCTCTGGCTGGTCACTGCCGCCCCTGGTTCTTCAGTGACGTCACCCGGGGCAGTGAGCATCATGGGGACATCTGGGCAGTGAGCGTTCTGGGGGAGCATCCTTCTGTGGATAACACTAACACTATGTCATACGCTGAGGAGCGTTAGTGTTGATATCATATATTCATCCTAGTAGTCTTTCAAGTTTTACGTAACGTCGAGTTTCTTGTTACCTAGTCGCTGACCTTAGTGTATCGTATGAAATTAACTTCGTCATTTTTGCAGTATTTATATTTCAGTTAATTGTATTTATTAATTTTATATATGTTTTTATATAATCTTCTGATACAATTTTTGCAGCCTGACCTGTTTTACCACCTGAATTGTTTAAAAGCGTGTGGGAATGCCCTATTTGCGTATTTTATTTAGTGTTATGGGCGCTGTATGATCCTGGATATCGACGCGCCCTAAAAGCCCAAATATGATGATGGACCGTCTCCCGGCTGATCACTGCCGTCCTATTTTTGCCGCCGCTGGCTCATCGACGCTGTCCCCGGAATATGTTAACCCAAATGCGCACCGCCCCGACTCATTGCTACCTCCCCTGGTTCATCACTGCCGCCCTCAGTCTGATCACTGTTTTCCCTGGCACGTCACTGCCGCCCTGATTAATCACTGCTGCCCTGATTCACGCCGCCTTTGGCTAATCAATGCTGTCTCTGTTTTTTGTTAACCCATATATGAGCAGCCCCTGGTTAGACACTTCCTCCGCCCCCAGCATTTCACTACCACTTCGGCTAATGAATGCTGCCCCTGACTTATCACTTCCATTCTAATTCGTGCCGCCCTGGGCTCACGATTGGCTCCCCCAGCTCAGGGGTGGCGTATTCCATTTTCGGGCGGGTGTACAAGATTTTCGTGAGGGACCGCATTCCTACCCAGGGGGGTGCCTTAGGGCTGCCCATTTTACTGGCACCCCCAGGTTTGCCAAATAGTCCACCAGATTCCCATTATTTTGTCAAAATGCTACTCAGAACTGGTTTTGGTTTCCTCGAGACTAAAAAACTGGTTATGCGCAGCGGGGGGGTTAACATAGCCCCCATATCGTACCTATACACGGTGATGCAGGAGACCTGAATAAAACGGGTTGGAGCCTCCGGCTCAAAAACTATTTACGATGGAACGATAATTTTTTTTCAAATGAAGGCTTTCTATTGGGGGGGTTCAAGCAAGCATGCGCAATGATGGTTTTCGATATTGGGCTTCTGACCAATGACCATTTAGTGATGTCAGTAAAATATCATAATTTTATACTGGTGATAACCACTTTTAATTAGGAACTTATTACGATAGAATGACGATTTTTACTTCAATTGAAAGCTGGTGATCAAATGGTTTGAATACAAATACAAAATATCATATTCAGATTCCAGATTTCGACAAATTATAATAAAGTGATGCCATAAAAATATCACTAAACGTTGGTAATGTCATAGGCGGATCCAGGGGCAGGTGCCATCCATCCAGGGGCAGGCAAAGAGGGGCAGAACTGCCCTCCCCGACCGACCCTCGGCGCCCCCTAAAATGGTCACGGTGCTCCAGTAAAAGGCCGATGGCGCCCCCTTGAAATACGTCGCTTCCAAACCTCCCATGCGAAAATCGGTGCCCTGCGACAGGATTTCGCGTTCATCTGATAAGATTTTCCGGCCAAAAGTGGTGCCCCCTTCGTCTGGATGGCAGGCCCCACCTCAGCAAGGTGCCCCCCACCCGCGATCAGCGATCCTGGATTTGCTTATGGGTTATGGTCTTTTTTAATCAAGGACTTTTAATGATAGAATATAAATTTTTAACTAAGTAGAATGGTACAAAATAAACACAAAACATACTTGTGTTTTGAATTCAGGTTTCCGCCCAATCACGCTGTGGTCACGCATGAAACCACCACAATTTTTCTTTGCTGACGCTCATTTTCAGTTCCACCACAGAGACTATTGAGGGTATTTGATGACTCTGGTGCTCAGTACAATTGATTCAAATGACTACAAAGCTGGAAAATCTGACCAAAAGCAATAAGCTGAGCAAAACTTGCGATTTATACGGAAACGTGTTTGGTTTGGAGCATATCGACAACTGCAGCTAACGCCATGTTACGTGCTAGTACGTACACACATATGTAAAATCGCCAGTTTTTATCCTCTATAGTACTTAAATGGGGACAGCATCAGGCTGGCATGCAACGACCCAAAACAAATTCACGATTTTAGTCCTCCGCTAGTTATCAGTAGGACTAAAACCGTCATAACTTGTTTCCGGTCGCTGGATGCCAACCTGATAATTCCATTATTAAAACTATAGAGGGCACTCGCTGAATTATTCGCTACAATTTTCCGGCTGATCTTGATAGTAATTTTTTTGCTGGTTTAAGAAAACGTGCTCTGTGTGGGATTTTATTTTCAAAACACACCGTTATTAAAATGGTCTCACTATGTTGTTGGGACCAGTTAGAGCCGTATTTCTGTGACCAGAAGGTCACAGAAATTTGAACGATAACAATGCAGCGATGGCTAGCTGTTAGTATTTGTGATTCTTTTTTGGAACCATGCCATTGTTTTTTTAGTAAGATTGCGGTATGTAATGCCATGGAAGAATTTTCATGTTTCAGCAGCCGTGAAATCGACGTGGCACGGTAAATGGAAGTAAGCAAGGTTTTCCGTGTTCCAATGAATTCTTAAACATATTATATCCATTTGATATCATTTCTAAAAAGTCACTTTTAAGGGTTTCATCCTATTGTTTAAGCCCGCTGGATCACTATGCAAACTCCAAACTAAACCATGAAACCTGTAAACTATCAAATATGTCTAGCAAAAAGACTATCGATTTTATAGCCACGCCCATTTATTGCGCTTCATAGGGTACAAATGAAGTTTCACGTGTAACACAGTACCAAGTCACAGTCAATCGCAAAAAAAATATTGATGATTCTCCCTTCACAGAACCTCTAAGCCGCCGACGCCAACGGCACCGCCGCGGCGGTGCAGGTGGCCTAGATTTTGGGTTTAGATTTCAAGTGTTTAATACGGTGCAAACCTTTGAACTTCAACTACCAGTAGTTTTTTTTTGTTCAGTGTCTTCTCGGTGAGGTTGGGATGCACCGTCTGGAACTTCTCCACGCCCTGGAAGTTTTTTATGAGCTGGTCTTCCCTAGTAAGAATATTGATGCACTTTGTGATGGTGCCGCAGCACCTCTTGGTCAGGTCGTTAGCCACTCTGACATTCCGCACAAACTCCTCCGTTCCCTTGTACTGCTGGTCCTCGCCCCCACAGTTTGGAATCCATCACCAGCCACGTATGATCGATTTTGAAGATAGTGAAGAGCATGAATGAGTTAGAGCCGCACAGGGCGGCCAGTTCGGTCTTGGAGGTGAGCTTCTCGAAGGAGTACTGCAAAGGGGGTTGTGGGCGAGGCTGCTACAAGTTGACCACAAGTAACTGGCGAGGGATTCTAAACTGTGGGGCGAGGACCACCAGTACAAGGAAACTGAGGAGTTTGTGCGGAATGTCAAAGTGACCAACGACCTGACCGAGAGGTGCTGCGGCACCATCACAATGTGCATCAAGATTCTTCCCTGGAAAGGCTCAGAATAATACAACTGCTGCAGGGTATGGACATGTTCTGGAAGGTATATGCCAGCTTCACCAAGAAGACACTGAAAAAACAAAAACTACTGGTAGTTGAAGTTTAAAGGTTTGCACCGTATCAAACACTTGAGGTCTAAACAGAGAATCTAAACCGGCGGTGCCGGTGGCGTCGGTGGCTGGGAGGTATTGTGAAGAAATAATCAATGCTTCTTGTGAATGACTGTGACTTGGTATTGTGTTACACGTAAGCTTCTTGTCGCATTCGTACTCAATGAAGCGCAATACATGAGGTGTGTGAATATAACCAGTAGTCTTTTTGCTAGAAATATTTGATAGCTTATGTTTCATGGTATAGATTGGGGTATTCGTGCGATATGGGGGATATCTTCAACCTCGCTGTGCATGGTCATTTTTTGAGTCTCGAAGAAAACAAAACCAGTTCTGAATAACATTTAGGTCAAATAATGGGAATCTGGTGGACTATTTTGGAAATCTGCGGGTGCAAGTAAAATGGGCAGCCCTAGAAGTGCCTCCATCCCCAAGGGGGCGCCCAATCAGGAAGGGGGCTCTGACCTAATTTCCCCAAGTTGAGTGGATAAATTGGGTATATTTGCTTCCCATGAGACGGCTTTGATGAGGGGACCACCATTGATATGTGAAACTGTTATTATTTTGCACAGAGGGACCTACCTCTTCAGGTAGGCGGTGCTTAGGCCTGATTTTTCCTTGTTCGGCCAGGGGCGCCACCCAAATCCGAGGGCGTTTTTCCAGACCAAGCCAAAACCGAGTGTCCAAAACTATACTTTGACACGCAGTCAATTTTTCAGGGTGTGCAACTGCACACCCTTCCCCTCGGAATCCGCCGTCCCTGCCCCACCTTATCCCTTCCGCCCTGATTCGTGCCCCCGTAGTTTATAACTACTACCTACGGCTCAACATTCCCGTCCTCGGCTTATCACTTTGCCTTGATTCGTACCGCCCTCGGCTAACCAATGCCTCCCTCATCCCAACTATCATTTCCGACCTGATTCGTGCCGCCCCTAGTCAATATCTACCGCCCCCCCCGAATCCTCACCCCCCTCTCTGGACCTTCTTGAGGCAGACTGAAGCCAAGTTTACCAGGCTGAAACTGTCACTGAAAAATCGAACGCCTGTTACGAAGTATGGCAGCCCCAAATTGACAAGCACATGCCTCTTAACCCGCGCCCCGGTGGGCCTCCGTGCCATCTTCGCCCAGGTAGGAGGTGTTTGAACACTCCCTCGAACTCGGGTTCTATGCGGGATAGCGAAAAAAACGCAAAGGCTGGTGGATAGCTCATACAAATTCATGAATAAACTATATAGGTAACCTTTTGGCTCAGGTCAATACTGAGGTCATGACAGGTCAAAGAAAGTGGGATTTTGAGTACAGTTTTTGGGCTATAGCGTCTGACAGAAATAAGTTAGAATCATTTTTTTAGGCACCATTAACTTCTTTTCGTCAAGGCGAATCGAATTTTGTATAGTATGACTATCCTAGGTCAATGTTGGCGCTGCGCCATAATTTCCAAGTTTGCCGGGACTTAAATTTGTCTATGGGGGGGGTTGATTGGGGGGTAAATAGCGCTGATCATCCGGAAGTCAACTCCCACTTAGTTGAACGGGTTCCTTGGTACTCCTTTGCTCCCCCTTTTTTCTTCAATGCCTTTTTCCCATTACGTATGGCTTGGTTTTGGCTCATGTGATTTGACTCGATAGATGGCTGGTGCGATGATGTCATTAGTCACGTGAATAAATCACGTGACTTGAAATGGAATTATTTGATGCTTATTTGGCAACAATGGATTTCATGCACTTTGGTGGAGCCGACATTGTTACATTCGAAGGTTGCATTGGAGTAGACATGTGTAAGGTGTTATTTGTAAGGGCGACCTAACTTTCGCGGAACGTAACTTCGTGACTCACCCCGACCCCCGGCCCGGTCTCGAGGGCGCGGCCCATTCTGTACCGGACAGAGCACGTAGTGAAAGGTTGTTGGTGACGTCGTTGGACCATGGTGAGTGAATGTGATGGCCTTGGACATGTTTTTGTGATATTTAGTTATTTGCAATAATTGGGCATAATCTGTTTTGGTCAACGGCTTCGTCTGGTCAATAATCAACATTTGATTTGGTCAATGTTCCAGTATGTTGGATTGTCATGAGTAAATGGTTCTGATAATTTGCATATTTATGTACACTTTTCCGTTGGTAATAATGTATTTCATCCTGACTCATTCTTGTGGCATAGGATGTCGAAGGTGACGTGGCGAGCCGCTTCTGAGGGTGGACGTTAGTTCTCCCACGGGCCGTCAGTGGTGGAGTAAATTGGATTCGACCAAAGTCGCCAGGCCGCAGAGGCGCAACTTATCGGTACGAAGTGATTATTATGTACTTTCATTTGATTTTTCCTCCGGTTTAGAGCTCGCAATAAGTCACGTATGCTTGTTTCCAAATGTTTGTTTTTTGTGTCTTCTGTTTTCTTTCGTCTAACATTTCATTATTTGTTCGTCAGCAACGACATGAGACCACGGCCAATAAACCGACCATGCCAGTAACGGTGATCTTTGCGGCGGCTCCGGCGGCTACAGTTGCGATAAGCCTCTAGTCGGAGGCAGTTACGACAGTTCTGCCATCTGACGGGATCGAGGAACGTCGGCTGCGCCGCAACACTCAGCGAGTCAGCGGCACAGCGGGCGGAGCCCGTTGGACCGGCGCGTGCCAATACGGTATGTGCGTGCGCTGCTATATTTTCAGCGTACTGGTTTGGTCTCATGACTCCCAGCAGTAAGATTTAAAGTTAATTGGATGGACTTGTTGGATTTGGACTCTTCACACATTACGCTGGTTTCTGGAAGAACTATACCGATTCAAGACTGTGAAGATTTGGTGATTTACGTGAGCACGATAACAAGGACAGCTTCTCAATAGTGGTGCATTGGAGTGTGCATTGCTAGTGTCTAGACTAGTGCTATTAAAATGCATTGTTGTGGCTATCGTTTCTTTGGTGCATTGTACATCAACCCATAGGTTGTCCCCCTTTCCTCTGAACCGATCTTTCCTTTGATTTAAGAACACTTCTGGTCCATTCCTTGGGTATAGTATCGGTTGGATTTGCAGACGCTATCCGGTTTCAGTGCCCACCTTCACTGACTTTAACCCGTGAGCCCTAGGATTGGGTTTTCTGTGGCGGCGATTCTTATGTTAGATTTCCTGGTTTTTATTTTTGTGTAAGCACTAGACTTAGATTATTTCATATAAATGAGCCCTAGAACTGAGCCATCGATACTATTCTGGACATTTGGTAAGTAAAGTTTGTTCACTGGACACGACATAGTAGAGCCATTTATGCAAAGCTTTCATATAGATGTAATCTAGGGAACTAGACACAACTGTATAGTTTGGTACGCCATCACTTCCACAGTTAGTTGACGTCGGCTGCTTCTGGTCAGTTTCAGGTTAGATCCGTGGTTATTATTTGCATTATCGGTCATTGGCTGTGGGCGATGCCAGTCATTCGTTGTCCTCATTGAATCGTTCTGATTTCCTTTGAGGAATGGCTTACTCATTTGCCGTTTCATCCATGATGGTTATTAGCTGCTACCTGCTGTTTACCCATTAATCTCCAGTAATTCCGCTGCAGATTCCTTTGAGTTACATTCTGTTCCCTGGCCCATTGCTCCGATTCATGGTTTGTATTTAAAACATACGCTTTCCCACTTAGTCTATTTCTGTTCGTTTTGTCGGGTAATATCTGTTAGTGCCGCACGATCAGTTTCACTCCGAATATCATGGACACTTTACACAGCCTGAAGGTTTCTCAGTTAAAGGCGGAGCTGAAGGAAAGGGGTGCTAAAACAAAGGGTTCCAAGGCTAACTTGGTTGCTCGGCTAAGACCGCTCTTGGAAAAGGAAGGGATGGACATACAGTCATTCATAGCAAGTAATTTGGGAATGGACAGCGAAAGTGTGAGGAGCCAGGGCGGTGCAAGGGAAGTTTCAGAGCTTTGTAGTCAGCCCCCCACGCGGCCGGGATCAGAGATATCTGTCCGAACCTCTGCGTCGCAGGCTTCTGTTAGGTCTCTGCGCGCTGCTGAGTCGGCTAGAAAGGCAGGTTTGCTGGCCAAGGCCTCCTTTCTGAAAGAAAAACGTAAATTGGAACTTGATGAAGTAGATATGAAAATGCGGAAGGAAGAATTTGACCTTAAGGCCGAGTTAGCCGAAACTGAGGCTAGGGAAAGGGCTTTGCTGGAGTGCGAGGGCTCAGACTATCCTCAATATGGGATCAGCTTCACAGCACTGGAATCCAACCAAGCAGAATCGCACGGTCAGGAAACCGGGCTCCGACCCATCGATACAGCGATACTGGAGACTAGTGGAAATGGGGGAACTTCGGCTTTGGCTGAGCCGATTCCTCACAGGGCTCAGGAAAGCAGTGGCGACCAGGGCGGCTCCACAGCGGCCTCACAGCCTCCTAGCTCGCCCCAGACAGGACAGGGCGCAAACTGCTCTCAAGTGATTCTCACTCACCTCCAGAAGATGCTTTTGCCTAGACCGGAAATTCCGCTTTTCCATGGAGACGTGACCAATTATCGTTCTTTCATTAGAGCGTTCGACAGCAGGATAGCGAGCAAAACCGATGATGATGATGAGAAATTGTATTTTCTGAATCAGTACTGTGCGGGCAAGCCGAAAGACATTATACAGGGATGTATACACATGCCCCCAGGTACCGGCTACTTCGAAGCCAGGCGTTTATTAGAGCGACGGTATGGGGACGCCGACTCTATAACGGGGGCTTTCGTTGATATGCTGACGGACTGGCCTCAGGTGAAACCAGGCGATGTAGAAGGTCTTGACAAGTTTGCCATCACTCTCACGTCCTGCCACAATGTCATGCAGGACATACCCGCAGGTGCGAGGGAAACTGACCACCCTCGCACCATGCGCAAAATTGTGGAAAAATTGCCCTTCCACTGCCAGGATGCGTGGCGGAGTAAGGTTATCCACATCCAGGAGGAACAACAAAGAAAGGTATCATTTGATGATATTGTTTCATTCGTAGATCGCGAAGTAAGGAAGCTCACAGACCCTACCTTTGGTAAACAAAAAATCGACCGTGGAAAAAGGCTGTCCCACACCGTGTCCGCCACGGCTGTGGAGCAGAGCACTCGTAACCGGGGACCCCAGTGCGAGTACTGCTCGGGGCAACATTTCATCGATCAATGCGACATCATGAAAGGGCTCACCTGGGAGGAGAGAAAAAAATTGTATGGGAAAAGGAGCTCTGTTTTGGATGCCTGTGCAAAGGACATCGGTTCAGTTCCTGTCTCAGAAAGTTGACTGGTGACTTATGTGGACGCCGTCACCCCACTGTCATGCATAGGGATGCACCGCCGGCAGAATTTATGCCGACCAGCGCCACTGCAGCTAACAGGGCGGGCCAGCCTGCATCAGTTACAAATGGCAGGGTAGATATCGGGGGTAGAGAGGTATCGGCAGGGGTAGGGACCCAGTCGAGTCCCATGATGGCAGTTATTCCAGTAAAGGTATGCTCTCCAGACGGGTCACGATCCGTCGTGACGCATGCCTTTCTAGACATGGGTTCCAGTGCAACATTTTGCACCACCTCACTACTGGAAAACCTGGGTGCAGAAGGAAAGGTCACTGAGCTTACAATGACGACAGCAGCCGCGGAGGATCAATTGATTAGAACTCGGGTCGTAAAGGGACTTAAAATATCTGGTGTCGAAGGGAAATCTATCCTTGACATGCCCCCAACATACACGCTGGATAAAATCCCTGTGAAACAAGACGACATACCAACGGCATCTGACGTTTATCGATGGTCCCACTTAGCGGGAATAAGTCTGCCAGAGGTGAAGGCCGAAATAGGCCTAATGATCGGGACAAACTGCCCAGAGGCACTGTGCCCTCTCGAGGTTAGGAAGGGAGAGGAGGGGGCACCCTTTTCTTTCCGATCGCAGTTAGGCTGGGTCGTATATGGGCCTAGGGGACACCAAACTGTTATAAATCAGGCGGCGAGGGTGAATAGGGTCCACGTGAAAGAAACCATGGATTTTGATTTACACCAAAAATTTGTGGCGCTGTATAACCAGGACTTTGAAGACGATAACAGTGCCACAGACCTTGGTTTATCGTTAGAAGATCGCTTGTGGCTAAAGAAGGTAGAAAGTGGGATATGTCACAGGGACGGGCGCTACGAGATTCCACTGCCACTCAAGGACGATGAACCATTTCCGAACAATAGGCAACAGGCCATCCGTCGGGCCGAGAGTCTAAAGAGAAAAATGAGCAGGAATGAGAAGTATCTGAATGACTGCAAACTGTTTGTGAATGACTCAATCGATCGGAACTACACGAGAGAGGGGAGGAGCTGGACTCGGCTGGAATCTGGTACATTCCTCACCACGGGGTTTATCACCCCATGAAACCCGAAAAGATTAGAGTGGTGTACGACTGTTCTGCGAGCTATCGGGGCGCATGTTTGAACAGCAGTCTACTGCAGGGGCCGAACCTCACTAGCTCGCTACTGGGAGTGTTGCTCAGATTTCGAGAGCGGCCGATTGAGTCATGGCGGACATTGAGAAAATGTTCTATCAGGTCACAGTCCCACCTCAGCAGAGAGATTTGCTGCGCTTTGTGTGGTGGCCAAACGGAGACATCACCAAGGACTTGCAAGATTATCACATGAACGTGCACTTGTTTGGGGCGGTGAGCTCTCCCTCCTGTGCAAACTTTGCTCTTCGCAGGACTGCACAGGACTTTGGTCACATGTTCGGCGCAGATGTCAGACAGAGAATAGAGCGATCGTTCTATGTAGATGATTACCTGCATTCAGGATCAACAGCTGACGAGGTGCGTGAAATTGCGCAGGGGGTAAACAAATGTTGCGCACAGGGTGGTTTCAGGCTCACTGGATTTGTGAGTAACAGCCCAGAACTGATGGATGCATTTCCAGATTCTGACCGCGTATTCTCAGACCCAATCGATCGGACAGGAGATAAACTGTCCTCCCAGAGGGCGCTTGGTGTCCAATGGGACGTATTGGAAGACACGCTTTCTTTCCGCATCAATGTCCGCAGGGGTCCGGCTACTAGGAGAGGAATATTGGGAACTGCTAGCTCAGTGTATGATCCACTTGGCCTCGGCTCGCCGTTCATTTTGCCGGCGAAAATTATCCTGCAGGATTTGTGCAGACTTGGACTTGGCTGGGACGATAAGATTCCGGATGCCCACCTGAAAAGGTGGAATCAATGGTACCAGCAGCTGGAGGAGCTGTCTGCGTTCTGTGTACCTCGAAGCCTCACTCCCGTGCATGGGCACGTCAGTAGTCAGTTGCATATGTTTGCTGATGCCAGTGAATCTGGATATGGCTCAGTTGCATATATTAGAACAGTGGATGCGTTAAAGACGGTTAATACGTCACTATTGATGAGTAAGGCAAGGGTAGCCCCGCTGAAAACGTGTTCAATCCCACGTTTAGAGCTCTCTGCTGCCACACTGGCGGTGCAGCTGAGCACCCAAATTCTGTCCGAGCTGGAACTGGCTATAGATGAGGTGTATTTCTGGACTGACAGTATTTCAACGAATAGGTACATTCACAACCAAACGTCACGATTTCAGACGTTTGTATCGAACAGACTGGCCGTTATTCACGGCGGTTCCAGTCCTGAACAGTGGAGATACGTTCCCTCTGCGCTGAACCCGGCGGACGCTCTTTCGCGTGGGTTACCTGCCCGAGGGCTGCTAGATTCGTTTTGGACTTCAGGGCCGGCATTTCTGACACGTTCAGAGAATCAGTGGCCTGAACAACCAGACCTTCATCAGTCTGGTGCTGACGATGAACCATTGGAGGTCAAGAAAGGCTATGTTTGTGTTGTAGCTACAGAGGAGGATCACACTGCTCGCTTCATTCACAGTGCTTCAGATTGGTATACGTTGAAGCGTAGGGTGTCCTGGATGCTGCGCTTCAAAGAGTTTCTGTTGGATAAAGTAGCCCTGAAAAAAGGAGCTGTACCTAACGATTCTCTCAAGAAACCGAAGGGATCCACCAATTTGAGCTTAGATGATCTAAACAGGGCAGAACTGGCGATCATTAAGTATGTACAGCAGGTGTCATTTCCGGAGGAAATAGCACAAAACACGGCAAAAAGGTCTAGCCCTATCTTTCGCCTCAACCCGTGTCTGGTAAACGGCGTTCTCAGGGTCGGAGCCCGTCTGGCTAACGCACAGATCCCATATTCATCCAAACATCAGCTGATCCTTCCCAAAAGGGTCACATCACGGATTTAATTATCCGAGACATTCATGAACGGAGAGGTCACTCGGGCAGAGAACACGTGCCGGCAGCTATGCGCTGCAATTACTGGGTAGTAGATGGAAACGCAGCTGTCCGCAGAGTTCTTTCTAAGTGCGTCAATTGTAGGAAGCGGCAAGCTCCAGTCATCACTCAAATAATGGCAGATCTGCCACCTGAGAGAACCATCGCACATGAAGGGATTTTCAGCCACGTGGCGACCGATATATTTGGTCCCTTCCATGTCAAGCTGGGCCGCAAACAGTTCAAACGATATGGGATACTGTTCAGTTGTTTGGCGACTCGCGCTGTGCATATTGAGATATGTGAGAGTTTGGACACGAGTTCATTCATCAACGCATTGCGCTGTTTCCGAGCTCGCAGGGGCCAGGTGAGATTCATTAGGTCAGACAATGGATCAAACTTTCTAGCAGCTGAGAAAGAGTTACGTGAGGGCCTGAAAAAGCTGCAAAATGATAAGATACATGGTTTTCTCTTAAACAAGGGAATCACGTGGGTATTTAACCCACCGGGGGCATCTTCCCACGGAGGTGTTTGGGAAAGACCAATTCGTAGCATAAGAAAAGTCATGAATGCACTGATGAAAGAACAAATCCTGACTCACGAATCACTTTCCACACTTTTCTGTGAGGTGGAATTGATTCTCAACTCAACGCCGCTGACGACGGTGTCAAGTGACCCTGCTGACATGCAGCCGCTCACTCCAAATGACTTGTTGCTGCTACAGGGCGGTTCAGTACCGGATAGTGTATTTTCCAAGAGCGATAGTAATATTGGCCGTAGATATAAGCAAACTCAGTATATGGCTGATATTTTTTGGAGGCGCTGGCTCAAGGAATACCTCCCCTTGTTGCAGATGAGACACAAGTGGAACAAGGTAGAGCGCAATCTGGCAGTCAATGATGTTGTTCTCGTCGTTGATATGAACACACCTCGCTGTCAATGGCCATTGGCTCGGGTCACTGAGACGTGTCCGGACAGAAAGGGTTTCGTTAGGTCCGCAGTAGTTAAGACTTCTTCCTCAGTCTTTAGGCGTCCAATCACGAAGTTGGTGCTTGTTTTGGAGAGCGAGAATTGAAGCCTCTGACAACAAGATTTGTTCAGATCTTGGTCGCTGTGAGTCTTCACATACTAAGTTTTGTGTTCCCGACTTAATGTGTAAGCAGCGAATATAGGCGTATCGTTTTTTCCTGATAGGAATCTACACGCTGCATTTGCGACTGCGACTGGCACTCTAATCAAGTTTAGATTAAGTGCACACCCGTTGGCCTACGATAGAACACAGGAACCCAGGTTATCCCATAGGTCCATAGGCATCTTATCCAGGTAAGCGTACGTCAGGAAGATATTTTTGGTTTTCAATGCATCACTTTATTGTAATGTCCGATGCTGGTGTCCCAACTGGCTGTTGTGGTTTCCCTTGCTTGGATTGGCCTAGATGTCGCTAGTGTTTTCGTTGATACCCGAGTCGAGGTATAGATGCTGCGCAGCGCGGCTCTGCACTCTAATCAACGGGTGTTGAACCCGCGTCGGTTCAAGGGGTGGGGTGTTGGCGCCGCGCCATAATTTCCAAGTTTGCCGGGACTTAAATTTGTCTATGGGGGGGGTTGATTGGGGGGTAAATAGCGCTGATCATCCGGAAGTCAACTCCCACTTAGTTGAACGGGTTCCTTGGTACTCCTTTGCTCCCCCTTTTTTCTTCAATGCCTTTTTCCCATTACGTATGGCTTGGTTTTGGCTCATGTGATTTGACTCGATAGATGGCTGGTGCAGTGATGTCATTAGTCACGTGAATAAATCACGTGACTTGAAAATGGAATTATTCGATGCTTATTTGGCAACAATGGATTTCATGCACTTTGGTGGAGCCGACATTGTTACATTCGAAGGTTGCATTGGAGTAGACATGTGTAAGGTGTTATTTGTAAGGGCGACCTAACTTTCGCGGAACGTAACTTCGTGACTCACCCCGACCCCCGGCCCGGTCTCGAGGGCGCGGCCCATTCTGTACCGGACAGAGCACGTAGTGAAAGGTTGTTGGTGACGTCGTTGGACCATGGTGAGTGAATGTGATGGCCTTGGACATGTTTTTGTGATATTTAGTTATTTGCAATAATTGGGCATAATCTGTTTTGGTCAACGGCTTCGTCTGGTCAATAATCAACATTTGATTTGGTCAATGTTCCAGTATGTTGGATTGTCATGAGTAAATGGTTCTGATAATTTGCATATTTATGTACACTTTTCCGTTGGTAATAATGTATTTCATCCTGACTCATTCTTGTGGCATAGGATGTCGAAGGTGACGTGGCGAGCCGCTTCTGAGGGTGGACGTTAGTTCTCCCACGGGCCCTCAGTGGTGGAGTAAATTGGATTTGACCAAAAACGCCAGGCCGCAGAGGCGCAACTTATCGGTACGAAGTGATTATTATGTACTTTAATTTGATTTTTCCTCCGGTTTAGAGCTCGCAATAAGTCACGTATGCTTGTTTCCAAATGTTTGTTTTTTTGTGTTTTCTGTTTTCTTTCGTCTAACATTTCATTATTTGTTTGTCAGCAACGACATGAGACCACGGCCAATAAACCGACCATGCCAGTAACGGTGATCTTTGCGGCGGCTCCGGCGGCTACAGTCAAAACACAAAAAGATCTGATCCCGGGTCGGGTCACGGTGACTTTTCAACCTAGCATAGTCAATGTGCATATCAATCGAGTCGCAATAGTAATCCGAACGTCATGATATCAAAATAAAACTTGAATCATCATTTCATGCAAAGTTGTTGACCTAAGTCTGAAAACCGCTTAAATAGCCCCAGATGACCTCTCAGAAGTCACAGGTAAACAAATGCAAAATAGACCTGGAAAGGAGCCAGGATTCTACGATTTGGGGAATAAAAAGGCATTCTCAGCTGTATCTTCAAAATACAGCCCAATTTCCGTTTTACCCATGTATTTCCAATGGAGGGGTACCATGCTCCGTACTTGACCTTAGGTCATCGATATAAAAAATCCCAGAATATATATTGTAGCACTCGATGGGCCCATTATGTGGTATAAGTTTCAATCTTATAGTTTCACGCATTTCGTACTAATGTCACCTCCAGATGACCCAGCCTTAAAATTTTGGGGAAAGTTGCGGAATTGTTGAAGGAGAAGGAAAGCCATGTACGGCGCGCCGCCGTTTTTCGTGCCGCCGGAGAAACCTGAGGGGGAGGTGTAAATACCTCCCATCAGGGCAAGGGTTAAGACCATACGGTTAAGACATCCACCAGCTCCCTGGCTTAACAACAACGATCAGCTGAGGGAGTGCATGACGCGATGGGACCAAGCCAGGGAGGCAAGAGACCGAGACCGTAGAGAAAGTGAAAGCTTATGGTGAATGCAGAAATGCCGTCACAAAAGCTCTGCTCCGGGCCAGCTCCGAGTATTTCACCAGGTCAATCCAGATGCTAAGAATAACTTTCGCAGTTGCTGTTCCGCATCTTCAAGACGTCATTAACTGTTCACTGCGTACTGGAGAGGTACCTCCACAGTGGAAGGAGGCCTCAGTGATCCCACTCTACAAAAAAGGCTACCGGAGTGTTACCCGGAATTTCCAGCCAATTTTCATCCTTAGTGTGGTTAGCAAACTGTGCGAGGAGTAAGTATGTCTCCAGCTATCGTTCTATTTCGAGAAAAACCACACACTGTGCAAAAACCAGTACGGTTTCAGATCGGGATATTCAACTGAAACAGGAATGCTAGAAACTGTTAATTTCATCTCTGACAGCATGGACCAAGGCCACGCCACTACTCTCTGAACGGCTGACACACCACGCGCGTTTGACAGCGTGGAACACTCGCTCGTACTCCAGAAGCTAGGGTGGAGACAAACATTGGTTCAAGGACTGGCTGTCAAATAGGACTCACAAGATCCAGGGAGGCAGAGCTGGGTCACTGGCAGTGACGCACGGCGTGGCCCAGGGCTCACTACTGGGACCAAAGTTGTTTTTTTTTCTCTTTACAAATGACCTAGCATCTCACATGTCTTCGGGCAAGCTCATCATGTACGCGAATGATGCACAGTTCCTAGACTCAGACACTCTGGTAAATATCTGCCACCTAAAACTGCGAGTGGAAAGTACCCGAAGACTAGCTCACGACTGATTCACTCAAAATCGGTTCAAAGTAAACCCCCAGCAAAGCTGAGTTTCTCGTTGTAAAGTCAAACCGGAACCGGTGTGACCTGAAGCTCAATATTCAGTTCCGTAACAGCCTTATCAAACCCACATCGTATGCTAAGATCCTTGGTGTGTTCGTCGACTCAGCCCTGACCTGGGAAAAACAAGTATCGCAAGTAACTCGTCGCTGTTACGGCATCCTCATTGGATTATGTCGCTTAGGCTGCAAATTTCCACCAGAGACCAGAAAACTTCTAGTTCAAGCCCTAGTGTTCCCACATATACAGTATTTTATGACTCTATGGGGAGGCTGCAGCGCCACTAAAAACATCGCATCTAGGAATTTTGAATTTTTGCGCACGCATCGTAAAGGGACGAGCAAACGTGAGCGCGTTGCCCCAGCCCTCCAATCCCTGGGCTAGTTGAAGTTTCCTGATGTCCTTAAGAAATGAGACATATCGATGATCAAAAGGCTGCTGGGGCATTCCGCGACAAAACGACCAAAAATATATCAAAATAACACCCTACATCTCATATTTGGATGAAACTTTGTCTAAGGGGTTCTCTGGGGCGCTGATTCTTGCTGTAACATTTTAGCCGCATGCCTCCAACGGTTTCTGAGTTATTGCCTCCGGCAATTTTGCGATATAGTACAAAACCCCATTTTCCAATAGCTATATCTCCAAAACTAATCATGATAGTTGTATAAAACATACATCCCCAGAATTCTTAAGACCTTAATAATAATAAAGTGGAGTCACACTTCAAAATTTATAAATACAGATATAAGTTTTCTGGTGACCTAAGGTCAGGTCATGTGATATCATAATGTTGGCACAAAAAAATTAGTTTTTTCTCTGGTAAAATTGAATTTTGGGTATTATGTTCTTATGTGCAAAAAATTGGAGACAGGTTTTTCCTTAAATTTGTTTAATTTTATTTTGAAATTACTACTGCAGGCGCATTATTGGCAAGCAAGTACGTACTTTCAATCATCGCTGCCCTTGCAATGTATAAAAGGCATGAATTTCTTACAGTCAAAGGACATAGTACCGAAAGAAAATATTTGCATAATCTTAAGTGGATTTTATGTATTACATAAAATTATATAGATATTATATATATATATATATATATATATATATATGTGTGTGTGTGTGTGTGTGTGTGTGTGTGTGTGTGTGTGTGTGTGTGTGTGTGTGTGTGTGTGTGTATGTGTGTGTGTGCGTGTGCGTGTGCGTGTGCGTGTGCGTGTGTGTGTGTGTGTGTGTGTGTGTGTGTGTGTGTAAGGATAATAGTATATTTACACTATTCTCGTTTTGCAATAACCCTACTGTCATGTTCCATCAGGCATTTTTGACACCCAGCTCTGCCCTGTAAGCGGCATCACTGTCCTGCTCACATTTCTAAATTCGAAACGTTCAATACACCCAGGCATAGATATGACGAATAAGCCCATAAAAACAAGGTCATATTATATATCATTCGATTTGGCTTGCTACGAGGATCCAAATGGTCTAAATGGTTTTGCTCTATCTTTACTAGTTCCAATGTAATGACCGAAAACCTTCATTTATATGTTATTTATTTATTTATTGCAGCTGATGAGCAACAGGGTATCATGCGTCACCCAATTACAGCTCATCAAAACATGCCTTCATATCCCTATGACGGCATGTTTTGAACTCAAGTGATCTTAAATGTGACCTGACAAAAAAATGATTCAAATATTTTCGATGGAGGAGTGGGTAGGCTACCCAACGTTTCTTTTACCGTTTTTCGCTACCTAGCGTGGTTCTCGAGATCTTAGACGGGGCGGGTACTCGCCGACCCCCCGTCAAAGCGAAGGTGGCTCAGACCCCCGTCTATGTGCGTGTAAAACTTGCAATATGAACCTATAAAAGGGCGTAAGATACTATGTTTTGGAGAATACGAAGGTATTATAAACGGTATCTACAAAATTAATGCAATTTTCGGCCAATTTCCGTTTTCCCCATGCATTTCCAATGGAGAGGTCATGATCCGTACCTGCCCTAAAGTCTACAATATGAGCAATCCCGAAATTTGTTGTAGTTCTCGGCGGCCCACTATGTGGCACGGGTTTCAATTCGATAGATTCACCCCTTTCTTACTTATGCCACCTTAAACATTTTTGGAGGTGAAGTCACTTGATATGCACTGGTAACCTGACCTGAGATGACCCAACCTTAAAATTTCGGGGAAGGCTGCGGAATTGATCAAAGATAAGGTGTGCTAAATACGGCGGCACTTCGCATAACCGTTTTTTCGTCCCGTGGAGGAACCCAAGAGTTTTCAAACACCGCTCCCCACCACCCTGTCGGGCGTTAATAATTAATCTGACGTTGTCATGGTGACCAATCCCCTTCACGGAGATCAGCCTGCAACTGAAGTATTTTCCCGCCTTACCGAAATCGGCTCTGGTGAAAGAATGCGGCTCCTTAACACGCACACTGGAGGGGGCCCTCGGAGGCCCCCCACCTGTTTTCCAAAGTCGCCAGAGAACCGCTCGTAGCCGGAAGACGATACGGGGACAGATATAATAAAATTTAATAGCGCGTCGATTGTTGAAAGAATTTTGGAAATCAGCCGAATTTTTTTAATTATAGGCTTTCAAAGTCAGACCTGCATTTTGGATCACCGTGATCGCGCGGTCGGACCAGTAAAATTGCATTGGGGACCGAGTGGTGACGTCATAACGCAAAATAACCGGGGAAATATGTCAAGATCACCTCACATAAAGGTCAAGGTCAAGTTCAAGGTCAAATATCACAGCTCAAGGTCATATCAGCACTTTCAAGGTCACTGACCTCAGTGCTTCCGGTCAAATGGCGTTACCTGGTCTGACGTATTATGCTATGACGTCATAATTACGGTACCTCAATGCAAAGGTCAAAGTCAAAGGTCATTGGGAAAGGTCAATCCTCATTTCCCGGTTAACAGTTGCTATAGTACTAGTCATATTGTACTAAGTGGTATACCATATTGTGACCTCATAGGTCAATAACCTTGAATGACCTTGACCCAAAAACTGTAGGGAAGGTGCTTTACGACCTTCCCTCTATAATCCAGGTCTGCCTCTAGATTGTTCCCGCCATTTTCCCGCATAATCATGGCATTTTCCACTCGGTTCCCAGCGTGGCTAAGATTTTACCTTTATGACCTCGTTTGACCTTGAATATATTGACCTAGGTTAATAAAAATTGGCATAATGTAGTTCACTATAGCCCCCACCCACATCTCAAATGTATTTTTCTACGCCTCTTGGTTTCCGAGATCTTAGGGGGCCTACCAGACCCCCTCCAGTGCGTGTTAGTACTGTAGGATTCAACTCGGCCACGAAAGGCCTTAGTCAATCTACCAATCGAAGTGTGAGAATTATTTCTCTTGTTTTCCTTATCTTACCACCCACCCTTTCGGATCTCCAAACCAACGCTAGTTCCTAACCTCTTTCGGCCATCACAGTCGGCGCCTGACACCGGTCGGGTGAAGGTCATGACCGGTCCCGCTCGTGCACTGTGAGTGGAGCTCGCGGGGTGCGAGGCTTGATGGTGGGTGAGCTCACACCAGTGATATGATCAATGAGAAGTGAATCACATTTATGTGAACAGTCCAGCAATAGTGATGCGACCTACGTGACCCCTGTGCAAAGGAACTCAATTATTGGAAAAGAGACTTACTCGGTGTGAATTCTAAAGCCACGAAAAATGTCGGATTCAGAAAGTGGAAACCAAGACTCTGTATTCACGGATGCTGCGTCTGGCAATGAAAGCGGAGCCGGTCGGAAAAGGCAACTCTCAGTGACAGAAATGGCCAAAAGACTGGAAAGAAAACGAGCAAAAAATAATGCGTCGGGACCTAAGAAATCTCCGCGTCAGAAGGAAACCAATGGTGAGTCTGGTGCCCAAGTGACACTTGACGCCATTCAGAAACTTATCGAGGCGGGTAATAATCGTGTGATCGAGGCCTTGGAAGTCAAATTTCGGCATCTCGAGAAGCGCTTAGAGATCTTGGAAGCCGAAAGTATGGATAAAGATGCAAAAATCAAGGAACTCTATGATGTGGTAATGAATCAGAGGGCTGTAAACGTCGAGATGCAGGACAGGGTTGCGGCTATGGACGCAAATCGGCGCTTATCATCGCTCATTTTCACTAGCGATGACTTTGGTGTCCGCACGCAGAATGAAGACATCGCTGGCAAAGCTGTCTCTCTGCTCAACAGCCATTTCGATGGACTGAACTTGAAGGAGGATGATATCCAAGCGATTCATCGCTTAAAGGATGATAGTAAGGTGATAATCAAATTCGTGCGGCGTCAAGTGCGTGAGAACATCTTTGAGCGTCGGTTTAAACTGTTCGCGCGGAACGCTCAGGGTGGACGGCAGGCGCGCGGTGGAACAAGTTCCACCGTGGCGTCAGAGATGGCGCCACTGTATGTGGCCGAATCGCTGATCCCAGAGATGCAGCAGATTTTGCAGACTCTCCTCGCTGCGAGACGTCAGGAAAACGGCGCTTAAGTGGCCTCAGTCTTTAGCCGTCGAGGGCAGGTATACTGCCGAAAAGTCCCTAAAGGTGTAAATATTCGCGTAAGGGACTATCAACACATGCTGGAAATACTCGGCAGTACCTTGCCGTCGATGCCAGAGCGTCGCGCGGGTGGTCGTCGCCGGGACGCAAGACGTGGTGGACACGGTCAGATTGTTCCGCCTCGGCACGGGCAAGGAGCGATGCACGACGACAACACAATTGGAGCAGCCGGGACGCCAGGAACCGCTAACGCAGGCATGGAGACGAACGCAACCGCGTCCCCCGCCGGGAACGGTGGAGGCCGACTCCACTTGCCTGTCACCTCTGCGATGGGCGTAGACCAGCGTTCTCCTGCGGGAGCTGAGCGGGCCACGTCACCCTCCAGTCACTGGTGGTCCCGGTAAACTAGGCGAGCGCCTACTGGTCTCCGGGAGTCTGCGATCGCTGCTTCATCAAAGCGTGGTGAGGTTGAATTTGATGTCGAGAGTTATGCTGTGTTGTGAGCTGTGTCGCGCCTTTTTGGCTTTTGCGTGCTTAAAATAAGCTTGTTAGAGATAGTTTGAAGGCTAGGATTGCTTATTTATAATTATATTTAACAGATGATTTGCTGTGCAAATAGTAACGTTGCTTTCCTTTAAAAGTATAAACGTGACTACCAATTCTACTCAGCAGCGCTTATAACGAGCTTTTCGAACGGACATGATAATGCAAATCGTTCACGTAGGTTGTAGTAGTACAATGTGCCGATGAGCGCTGTCTGCTTCAGCGCATCCAAATCATCCGACTTTTGCCTCAGAGCATCCGATTGCCCCAGCGCATCCGAATTTGCTTCGCGAAGCATCATAGTAAAATTTCGTTTTCTGTAACAACACAAATATAATTTTCTTCAGCAAAGTTCAACGCAGACATACGCATTGCACAGCCATGATAAAATGCGTGAATGGGTGTGGTCTTTGGCACCGTGCACCCTCTTGGTGTCGTTTGATGTATCTGCAGGGAAGCGGAGACTGTCGGCGTAATCGGGTGCGTCCGACGGTCAGATTGTGCTCGGCTGAATCATAAAGGATCATAAGGTGAATGTTTTGTGGAGTAAGTACGCAACTCTCTTCTAGGGGTGAGTTGAGTGGCCGTCGGCGCACCCGGGCGCCGTGGCATTCACAAATATGTGGCTGAAATACCTAATGAACGCTGTTGTTTGTGGATAGAGTGCTTACTTGATAACTTCAGCATGCATGAAGGTGATTTAACATGGATTTGAGAAGTACGCCATAATGACTGGTGATTTGAGTGTCGAATCTGCTGCTAAGTGATCATATGATTGAATGCATATGGCAAAAGCAAGGCGGTGTGACCAGAAATGCCCGTTATGCACCTATGCGCTGTGATTTTCAATACCAGGTTTATGTTTATCCGGGTAAAGGTGCACCTACAGTGCCACTATGTTATATGCGGCATAGCATGTTTCAGTTTAACGGTATAGGCACATGCAGAGGGAAGGAAATGGTGTTTGCTATTGTCCCTGGTAGGTGGCAGCACAATAGAATTACGCTACGGAGCTGTTGTGGACACTGCTGTCGATGAATGTTACACTGTTTTGTTGTGCGTCTGCAGGTTTTGAGGTGCAGGACGGCGTGGCCAGGTCCAGACGGCGGCCGCCCGGCCAGTGCAGTCTCGCGGGGTCGCACCACAACGTGGACACTTCTGTCACGACTACGAGGTTATCATTTCCGAGGAGTCCTGGCTGGGCGGCCGTCGCTGCACCTGGTCGCGCCTGGTGATCCTTCCAGATGGGAGTCGTGAGAGTTGTCGCGTTTTGTTATTGGGCTTTCTTTGCCATCATAATTATCCAGGCATTAAGAGGCACCTAAAAGATGTTCCATAGGGGTTGTATTGTATGCATTCAACAGAATATTCATGGATGACGATTATTACTATAGCTTACCGCCATAGGGCTCGCGCCCCGCGACGAGTGGGCTCAGGGTTTCTGGCTCTTCCGGCTTGGTGTGGCGTGTGATGTTGGGGGAGGGGAGGTTGGGGCATGTGGGGAAGGGTGGGGAGCAGCTTCCACCAATTCAGGATCGCAGACGTATAATGCGTGATCAACAGGTTGTCGGTGTTAGTTGGATTGAGCTAATTGATATATTTATCCATAACCTATCATGTGCAAGTTTACGCTTCATGATTTAAAAAGGGGTACCCATCAGTCATCACCGCAGGGCGACTATTTCTGATATATTCTTGCGTTTGTGGGCACCTTTGATATAATTAAATGGATAGGCAACAATTAGTTAAACATTACCTCGAAGGGATATGCCTGATTGAAAGGTACTTACATTTAACGTCAGGGGATTGCGGGAGGCATCAAACAGACGGGCGGTATTTAGGTTTCTGCATACGCAGTATCCGAACTATTTAGCGGTACTTCAAGAAACCCATTCTTGTCCCCGCGATATGCCCTTCTGGCAGTCGGAGTGGGGTTCGCAAATATTTTTTTCACATGGTGCAAGTGTAAATGAAAGTGGGGTAGCATTCCTGATACCTAAATCTCACCAGGGGATTGGCATAGCTAAGCTCGAATATGCGTCAAATGATGGAAGACTTATAGTAGCTGATATTCAATATGACAAATGCAAAGTTAAGTTAGTTGCTGCATACGCACCGAGCAAAAATCGTAATAACTTACAAGTAGATTTTTTCAATCGGTTAAAAGAGAAAATTGAGGCCATGTCCGAGATAGCAAAGTGTCATATACTCATTTGTGGGGACTTGAACGTTCACCTGACGCATCGGGATACATCCAATAGGAACTTTCGCATGACAGCAGCTGCTAAAGTTTTGACTGATTTAATGAGTGAACAAAGTTTAATAGACATTTGGCGGAATAAAAATCCTGACCTGGTGAGATATACTTGGAGGCGTTTCAATCCATTACAACAATCCAGAATTGACTATATAATAGCAAGTAAACATTTTATAGATAACCATGTAATAAGAAATATAAATATTAAGTCGTCCATCCTTAGCGATCATTCGTTACTGACCACAGAAATAGAAGTTGTCTCATCTGAGCGTGGACCGGGGCTATTTCATTTTCGAAACGATCTTCTTCGTGACGAGACGTTTGTCAATTTAGCTAAGGTAGAAATACAGAAAGCAGCCACAAGATGTCAAGATTACTCTGATATCTCCGATTGGGGATTAACACTAGATATACTTCTGAGTAAAATTAGAGTTATGAGCATTAGAAGATGGAGAGAAAAAAATAGACAGAGGCGCGATGAGAATTCAAAGTATATAAAGCTACTAGAGGAATGCGAAGCCAAAATGAACTCACAAACAAGCATTGAGTTAATAGAAGAGTATCAGGACCTTAAAAGTTTGATAAATGATATAGAACAAGAAAAGGGTAAGCGGGCAATGATTTATTCAGGAGCTAGATGGATTGAAGAGGGTGAAAAACCTACTCGCTACTTCTTTAATCTAAATAAAGTTCGAGGTACCAAAAAGGAAATTAATGTGCTACAATCTGAAAACAACCAGTTTATAACAGGCAACAATAATATCCTAAACTACTGTAAGAATTACTTCAGCAAGCTTTATTCCAGAAGTGATGGTAGTCAAAATAATGGGGATAAATCAATGGTTAGTGAGTTTCTTGGCTCAATAGAAATCCCTCGACTCAATCAAAGTGATAGAGATATTTGTGACGAGCCTTTCACGAGTGCAGAGTGTAAAGTAGCACTGGATTCGATGATGAATAATAAGTCCCCATCAGTTTCCGGGTTTTCGAAAGAATTTATACAGTTTTTTTGGTCAGATTTAGAAACAATTGTTATGAGTTACCTTAGACAAGTGAAAGAAAATAGACAGTTTTTCGTTGCCCAACGAAGAGGGGTAATCACATTGATTCCAAAAAAGGAGATAAAAAATTATTGAAAAATAAGCGCGCGATATGCTTGCTTGACATTGTGTACAAGATAGCAGCTAAGGTGCTGGCGAATAGGATCATGCAGGTTATATCTAATTTAGTAGCATCAGACCAAACGGGTTCAATACGCGGAAGATATATTGGAATGAATGTCCGAACAATCGCAGATGTTATAGAGTACTGCGAAACAGATCGATTGGGTGGGATACTGATGGCTCTGGATTTTCAAAACGCGTTTAACACAGTCGAGCATAATTTTATACATGACGTTCTGGCCAACTTCAATTTTGGCCCAAATTTCATTGAATGGGTTAAGATATTGCATACCGACACAGAGTTGACTGTCATTAACAATGGTTATACCTCCCAGTGGTTCAAACCTTCAAGAGGACTTCAACAAGGCTGTCCAGCCTCAACTTTAATTTTTTGTATGGTTGTTGAAATACTCGCGATTAAAATCCGTAACACATCGTCCATTAAAGGAATTACGATATCGGGACAAGAGGTTAAGATATCGCAGTACATAGATGACACCAGCCCCCGTTCAAGTTGCCTGGCATTTTGCGGCGATGACGTCATCGCCGCGATGCCGCAGGCGTTTTGCGGCTTGAAGTATCGGCAAACTGGGTATATTTGACGTGGTCAGTAAAGCTTGCAAATGACTGAAAGACGTCAAAAATGGCTTAGTTGACAAGTTTGCTCATATTTCTAGCCAGTACAGAGTTTCTGCAGCCCTAAGACCGGCCTGCAGGGACTTCAGGGGCTTTTCTCGCAGTGATGTTTCCTTGCTCTTAAGAGTCATTATCAGTGTAATAGCATCGCAATTTCATCCTTCACGTCATCGTTGCTTAGATGAAAATACAAAGTACGGGTTTTTCCAATGGAGGTTTTTTAGCGAGACGAACAAATTTTTTGAGGTACGCGTGGTCGCGGGTCCAGGACTTATTTTGGGGAGGCTAGAAAACTCAAACCTCCCCCACTGCCAGTGGCGGATACAAGGGGAATAGGGCTCGAGCCCCCCCCCAATGTTAGTGTCTAGTAAATACATAGGCCGATGCTGATGTGAGGCAATGGCGAGGAGGCTCGAACCCCCTTGCCCATACCCCAAAAGTCCTGTACCCGCCACTGTCCCCCGCCCTAGCCTCCGAACAGCCTTTGCTTATACAGATATTAGTAGACATCTCGGAGGGGTCCCCTCGAAATTTAGGAGGCTCGTGAGCCCCATAACCTCCTTATATCCGCCACTGGTACTACAGGCGGATCCAGGGGACAAAGCCCGGGCGGGTGTCCTCCGATGTGCCCTCGAGGTCACACCTGAAATGGTCACAGCGCCTCCTGAAAGGTCGATGGAGCCACCTGAAATGTCGCTTCCCACCCCCCCTCCCTCCCCTCCACAGGATGCGGAGAGCTGCGCCCGCTGATAGGATTTGGCGCCCACCTGATAGGTTTTGCCAGCCAAAAATGGGGCCCCTGGTCCGAATGAAGCCCCCTGGTCTGGATGACATCCCTCCCGGGAAGAATGCCCCCCCCGACTGGTAATACTGGATCCGCCTATGACTAGTGCCCTGTATATATAAACAGCCCAATTACAATAACTTTGGGTAAAATTTAATCACATTTACGGGTTTCAATGGGGTGAGTCAGAGGCGTAGCCAGGGAATTTTTTTACGGGGGGGGGGACAGGAGTGGTCCGGCAATGATGACATGGGAGGGGGAAAAATTGGCACTTGGCGGATGTAGGAGACAAGAATGCACTTGGTCTTCCAATAGCCAATGGGGAGCACATTCCACGTCCATGCTGCTTTCGACGCCCATGACTGCAACTGTTGAGCGATCGGCGCGTGTTGCATTTAGGCCTTGAGCAGCGGCTATAATCGGGCTGTGAGTTGCGATATTTCCTACTATCGTTACTGTTTCCGTTGTTGCCCAAACCCAATCCTTTCACCCCGTATGTCGTTTCATTGGTTTTTATTCTCGCTCGGTCCTGTCATGTTTCTCTTTTACAGTATTGCGGATCAGTAAAAACCGTAGAAGGATTGCCAGAATAGTATACTTTTTAGTATAACATACCAAATGCTACTAGGTTTGTCAACATATTTCACTTTGCAGACATTAAAGTGCAAAAAAGTCTATTCCATGGCTCTTTTCTTAAATGTTTAAACTTGATTTATCCACAAAGCTTAAATTTTAACCCTCAAAATAAGATGTTTCCTTTCTTAGTAGATACCAAGAAAACAACCAAAATTTTACTAGTAGAAAACTTGAACCAGCCTGGGATTCTAGGGCCTTGGATGACACAACCCTTTTTCAAAAGGATGCAGATTCAGGTAATGAGGCATTGAAAATCATACAAGAATTTGGAGTGTGTTCTGGGCTGCAACTTAACTTGGCAAAAAGTCAATTTATGTGGTTAGGCAAAGAGAAGAGATGTCAACATCCCATTTGCGGCCTACCGCCGAGTGCTAAGGTTAAAGTACTCGGGATGGAGTTTAGTGCCTTACATAACTGCGAGGAAGAAAACATTGGACACGTTAATCACAAAATACAAAATACATTGAATCAATGGTCCCAGAGGCACGGTTCCTATAGATACGGTTCGGACATGACAGCCAGCTGACTGCCTGATTTGGCAGCACGTTGAGAATATGGTAGTATTTTGAAGGATTTTGTTCAAGATAGCTTTGGTTTTGCTAGCACAAGGTAAAATACAGCGTTCTGATTGGTTAAACGAAACGTTCGAAACAGAATTCTGAAGGAATTAGCATAAAGTTCATCGTGGATTTTTCTTGTTATAAAAGCACTTTAGAGACAAAAAACTGAACCTAAAAGATAGCCTGATCAATTTTACATACCAAAAATAAAAAATATTTACTTAAGCACAACTTAACTTTTCCCACTGGCCCGTGTCCCAAAGCCCTGCAAACAGTCCCATTGGAATTACATGTTAAATTTTTCTGCAAAAAAACTGTTAGAACCAGAAATGGAACCTTCAAAACCCCCAGAATTCTAGAGAGGTATCTCATGTCCACTCCCTGCCCAGAGGGACCTTTCATTGAAGGGTAAGATAACAATAGCAAAATCTCTCGTTGTCTCCCAGTTGATATATATTATTTCGGCTGCGCGAATTGATAAAAAGCACTTAGTGGCAATTCAAAGCAAGATCATGAAGTTCATATGGAGAGGTCGCCCACCAAAAGTTTCTAGGAATACCCTATACCAGACTGTTGAAAAAGGGGGCTTGAACGTTCCGAATGTAATCAACATGTACAAAGCGATGCGTGTATCGTGGCTGGGGAAAACTCTAACAAACATTGATGCACCTTGTTCTAAAATTTTACAGGCTAGGTTGAAAATCAAGTTCGAACACATTTTGCACATGAATTACGGAGATAACTGGACTAATTCACAAAAAATACCATTATTTTACAACGAAATGTTAAAGTGGCTACGAGAAGCCTTACCTATCAAAGAGCCCCAAAACGGCAAGGAAGTGCGAAGACAGTGTCTTTGGAATAATTCAGCAATACGCATAGGAGGACAGCCCCTGTTCTGCCGTAGGGTATATGAAGCTGGTTTGCATTTGATCGACGATTTATTTGACAGTCAGGGGCTTTATATGAGTTTCGAGCAATTTAAAGAACGTTATCCAGCGACAAGAGTTGATCCTTTGACCTATTACGCCTGGAACCGAGCAATACCACGGGTATGGAAAGGGATGATAAGAGGTACAGTGGCATTGGAACCAGAAGAACGGGTGATGGGATATTTAATCAATATGGAAGGGGAGGATACTAATTAAAAAAATTTAAAACCCAAAAGTGTTTCCATTAAGTGGCTGGAAAACCTTACCCCCAACGCTCAAAGAAAATGGCAAACTGAAGGAATTGATTTTGGTGAAGATTGGCAAAAAATCTTTATAATGCCTTTCAAAATAACTAACTCGACAAAATTACAGTCTTTGCAATTTAGACTAAGACACATAGATATTTTCCTACTAGACGCTACTTGTGTATTAGGAACGTTGTAACCAAGGCCTTTAAATGTAGAGGTAGAACGCTCCCCTCTCAAAAAATGGCAACCTCTATTTCTAGAGACTTTTACGTTTGTGACGTCAGCAGTTGCTCTCAAGGTTGAGCCGCCCATTCATTCAATGAGAATCGACTCCGGATCGTGGAGTGTTTTACGGTTTCAAGATGCATCTGGCGAGGGGTAGACCCAAGATTCATTACCCCACGTCCTCAAAAAACAGTATTATTGCCCCTAACACGCAACTTATCTCCTGATAGCCCCGTCTTCTACAATGCTCAGCGACAATGCGTTGCTAAGCAACTCTAGGCGATCGCTGACGTCATCACCATGGTGAATGCCAGATTTGAGGTTGCCATTTTTGGCATAGGCTAAAAAGCCGGAGCGCAACCCCCTGGTTGTAACTGATCCGTTTTGTAGCAATTGTGGTGAAGTTGAAACAATGCAGCATATCTTCTTGGAATGCAATGATGTTCAAAACTTCTGGAATGCAATGGCTATGAGAATAAATGAGAAACTTCCAGCTCCCAACAAGTTAGTAATCAACGTTAACAATGTACTGTTTGGATCCCTGTTGACCTTAGACATAGTGAATTTCATCGTATTAATTGGTAAACAATACATTGCCAATCAGTATTTCAGCGGCGGCCAAATCAGAATCGATGCATTTGTGAAAACTGTTGTTAAAAGTTTCAAAATGGAACAACACAGCGCTAATCAAAATGGGTTGATTTCCAAGTTCAGACAGAGATGGGCACCCTTTATTGGAGAACATGGAGAACTTATTTTGTAAGTATTTGGAAGCAATTTAGAAAGCACCCAAAAGCTGTAATGACTAATAAAGGTAAAAAATGAGATTGTGAAGGAATTGTCGTCTGCCTGATGGGTAGGGTTGGGATGGGGATGGGGGCGGGGAATGCTCATTTTGCGGTGACGATTGTGTCAAAGCTGCCAAGGAACTAAACAGTAAGGTATGTTTCAGACGTGTGCGCCCTGTTTGTTTTTGTGCACATGTTGATGCACAAACGTAAACCTGATGTGCTTTATGCTGAGGCTGCCTTGTGAATGTGGCTTGACACTGCTTGCTGACTGAAATAAATAATTCCGAAAAAACTCTTTCGGCCATGTTTCGAAGCTTTACTTAGATTAAGTGCCTGAAGAGGGCCACATACTCTGCAAGAAGCCACTAGATGGCACAGAGAACTGTAATTGTGACGTGAAAATATTTTAGAAAACAGCCACGCCGGCGACGAGTGGGGGCGAAAAAAATAAGAACTGTGTTGCGCCACATCCGTCAAGTCTATCCCTAGCGTGAACACGTGGAGGCGTGACGAGAAGTGCTTAAAATCAAACTCAAGATATAATACCAAGCGTGACGAGAAGTGCTTAAAATCAAACTCAAGATATAATACCAAGCTGATCAAGACTTTTTCTTACTCTAACAAACCACTATCTCTCCGAAGTTCTGGGCTGTACTTTGATTTTCAGTAACTTCTATAAGACCACTGTGTTTTATAAAGGTAAGCTGAGAGATGTGGCCGTCCTTAGTTTGAAACAAATCCTCACATAAGAATAATTATAAAACACAGTGCCTCATTCCTAAACCATGTATTACCCTACTTGTTACCTGTTAGCATTGCCCATTACCTGTGCGCCTTATTGATTGCCTGTTTGCCCTACCTATTGCCTGTTCGCTATACCTATCTATTACCCTACCGTCAACTGACATCACATTGTTACATCTTAGTGGTGATTGTGTTTGATACACATTGCTTCATATTGGTGACACTTGCACACTACAACTAGACACTATAAACAATTCCACTTCAACATGGATGGTGATCGCAAGCTACGGGAGGCTGAAGTGAAGGCTATGCGAGCCAAGCGTGGGCACTTGAAAAGGGTCATCACCATGAGCCTCAAGAATCTTCAACAGTGCGATATAGAGATGAAAGTAGCAAAACAAGGAGTAATCAGCATTCAACATAAGTTGAAAGAGATTGAAGAGTTTGATCTTCAGATCATGACTGCCTCAGATAAATATGATCAGGACGAGTCCTACTCTGAAGAAACGGAGGAACAAGTGTCTTACCAATTTGAAGTTCAGGCAGCCTTGGTTGATATACAGAACAAGCACAAGCTCAGGCAGACAACGAGTCCAGAGAGACTACAAGCAGAAGTGAGTGCTCTCAAACTCAGGGACGTGAAGCTGCCCATATTCAGTGGAACCCAAGCCGACTCCATGGAGTTTAATGACTTTATGACACTTTTTGAGGACCTGGTGGGGAAGAACCCGCACTATAGCGGGGCAAGTAAGCTTCTGCAGCTGAAAGCCTACCTGCGAGGAACTCCTCTTGACATTATCAAGCACCTGTCAAATGATGATGGCAACTATGAGTTGGCCATCCAGTTCCTGAAGAAGGAATACATGGACCCAGACGTGATTACAGAAAGACATCTCAGGAACATAAAAACATTGAAAAGGCCTGAAACTCCTGAGGAAATCCTAGCATTCCTGAACTCAGCACGGACATCGCTCTATGAGCTTCAGAGGCAAGGATTTAACTTCGAAGGTGAGGAGACTCTCGGAAACAAGATGGTGAGCTACCTGTTGACTGAGAAGCTACCCACTGCATTTCTGGAGAAGCTGTCTGTGAAGATAGGTACTGACCACCCCAGCTGCGAGCAGCTACGACAACTACACAGATATTGTCCGCTCGCTAGAAAGCCTCAGACCGTCCCATGCCGCTCCTCCAAGGTTCAAAGGTGGCAAACCACTTACTGGTAAGAAGTTGGCAGCCCCAGCCCACAAGGTTCAGTTTCCTGGAACTCGACCCTTTAGCGTCAACACATTCCACACTGACACACAGAAAGACGTGCTCAAGTACAAACCATGCAAACTCTGCCAAGGTGCACACTCAATGCTCAAATGTGACACTTACCAGGATGCAAAGAAGCGGTCCACAAGACTCCAGGAGCTCAACCTGTGTACCTCCTGCAGTGGTCAGCATAGTGCTAACAACTGCCCAGGACAAGAGAAGGGATTCTCTTATCCTTGTACAATATGTGGCTCTAAAACCCACATATCAGCACTGTGTGTGCCAGCCGAGCCAACACAGAGTCAGCTGTGTCTGTCCAACAGCCAAGAAAATCAAGCGCTGCTTCCAACCACTTCAGTGGTCATCAGCGCCAATCAAGAAGCAGAGCTAGCGCGTGCACTCATAGACACAGGGAGTCAGTGCAGCTATATCAGTGAGACACTTGCTTGCAAGCTCAACTTGGATCAGAATGGCAAGAAGGAAAAGTTCCTTGTGAAGACCTGCACAGGAACAGAGGAGCGGTCACACCAGGTAATGATGTGTGAGGTGGCTGTGGCTCCTAACCACATGGTGAAAGTAGAGTTCCTGGTTGACCCAAAGTTTGATCTCAGCTTCACTGTTCCAGGCCTCTCTAAAACTGTGAAGCAGTTCCAGCAAGACGGAGTCAAGCTGGCAGACTGCTTCTTCAGAAACCAAAAAACCGACAAGGTTGACAACATTCACTGCCTTTTAGGTGTCAATGTTCTCTCACAATTCTCTCCCTTACAGACAGAGGCGTTAGGAGATGGTACAGTGTACAAAAGTGACAAAGGGCTGATTCTCCTAGGTGATCTGACCAAGATGGCGTCAGGATCTAACACCACCACAGATGTGCCTGAGAGTACAAACGACATACCTCAACTTGCTGTAAACGTTCCTCACATTGCAGCCACTGTGTCACCTGGTGCAGCTGACACATCTCACTCAGCAACAGTCTCGTCTCATGTGGCAACCGCCTCAGCTCACGCAACACCAGATGATCTTCAGGAAGAAGATAACATTCAAACCACAGAAGGCACAGATCAGCCTACAGCTGAAGAGCCAGCTGTGAAACTTCAAACTCATCAGCAACAGCCAGAAAAAGTATCAAACTCGAGCTCAAACGAAGGCAACTCTACAAAGTCAACAAGCTCTCAAACTGTGAACACATCACAAGGTCATGAAGGTAGTGATGATGAAGATGAAGCGTCACCAGCTGATGAACATCTTCTGGAGCAATTCAAAAATGAAGTGGAACTCAGGGATGGACGATATCACGTTCGAATCCCATTCTACGCCACAGTGGAAGAAGTTCCAGAGAACTTTGGGTACGCAAAAGCTCTCATGTCCAAGGTGCATGAATCCCTTCAACGGAAAGGTTTAGTGGACGACTACACTGATGTCTTTCAACAACAGCTCTGTGATGGAATAATTGAAGAGATTGACCTCTCAGAGCCTCAGAAACGTGTCTTCATACCTCATCACCCAGTCATAAAATCGGAGTCAACCACAAAGATTCGCCCTGTATTTAACTGCAGCTACAAACAGGGCACATCACCTTCACTCAACGAAGCCTGCTATCCTGGCATCAATCTTCTGACTGACATGAAGAGTCTTCTTCAGAGATTCCGCACCAATGACCATGTGGTGATGGCAGACATAGAAAAGGCGTTTCTGCAGATTTTCCTGAAAGATGATGGAGATAAGAACAAGTTTTGCTTCTTGTGGAAAACGCAGTCAGGCGTCGTTGCATATCGGTTTAGAATGATCCTGTTTGGTCTGAACTGCAGCCCGTTCATCCTGAATCATGTGCTACAACTACACCTTCGACAGTTTGCTAACAGTCAAACAGCCAGCATCATTGGGAAGTCTCTATATGTAGACAACTTCTTGTACACAAGCTCTGACGTAGACAATCTAGTCAAGGTCTACCAGGAAAGCATTGAAGTTCTGAAGGAAGGTGGCTTCAATCTTAGAAGTTGGCAGTCAAACCACCCAAAGCTGGTCGACATGATGAAGAAAGATGGAACAAGACAGCAGCATAGCGCTGATACCGAGAAAACCCTAGGATATACCTACAACCCCAGACAAGACACCCTCTGCCTTGCAGGGGTGAAGTTTGAGGTCAGAAGTCACATCACTAAACGTCAGCTTCTCAGTGACATAAGCAAGATTTTTGACCCTCTGTCGTTGACAGTTCCAGTCACCATCAGAGGACGTCTGCTTATGAAGCAGGTCTGGGAAGAGGGCACCGACTGGGACGAACCCGTCTCACCAGATGCTCTAAGACAATGGAATACACTCAGATCAGATCTCCTGGCTCTACAACATCTGAAGTTTCCCAGAAAGACAATAGATCTGGAAACTGCAGACCCTGTCAAGCTACATGTCTTCTGCGATGGCAGTGCTACATGCTATGGGGTAGCATGCTACCTGACACAAGCAGGCTGCTCGAAGCTGATATACAGTCACAACAAACTGGCACCAGACAAGAAGAGTATACCACAAATAGAACTTCTAGCTGTTATGCAAGCTCTGGACTGGGTGACGTCGATTGCGTCATCATTGGGCCACAAACCAGACCATGTCGTTATTTGGTGTGACGCGCAAGTCGTGCTGGAGTGGCTGCACAGCGGAACCAAAACGAAGAGTAAGTTCACCATCAACAGACTAAAGACAGCCAGCAAGAAAACTGCTGAACTAGAAGCTGAGCTCAACTGCCAGATAGTGTTCAAGTACGTCAACACTCACGACAATGTTGCTGACATGCTGACGCGTGGAATCTCGTTCAGGGAGTTTGAAAACAAGATGGAGACATGGCTGACAGGACCGACGTGGCTCTCCGACCCAAGCATGTGGCCTCAAATCGAGCTACATTGCCTATCAGAGAGCACGAAACAAGCAATGCAAGTCAACACTCAGATCACAGAACCGGTGGAAACCGTTGAACCAGTTATCAACCTGGAACAATACTCAAGCCTGAAGAAGCTGTATAGGGTGACTTCTCTACTGTTCCAGTTTATTAACAAACTGAGACGCAGAAAAGCAGACAGTCAGAAGCAAGCAGAAAACTACTGGCTCAGCTACATGCAGAAATCGGCGTTTCAGGAAGAAATTCAATATCTCCAGAACCCCGAGCAGAACAAGACGAAAACACCCAAGTATGTCAATGACTTGAATCTTTTCACAGACGGTACAGGGCTGCTGAGATGTAAAGGCAGGCTGTCCAGAGTAAATTATTACTCTTACTCCGCACTCAACCCAGTGCTACTGGCTAAGAACCACCCACTCACCACTCTTCTAGTAAGAGACCAACATAGGATGTCCAAGCACTTAGGCATAGGAACAACGCTCACAGCGCTGAGGGAGCGCGGATTTTGGATCCCCGCCGGGCGCCAGGTAGTGAAGCGAATCATCAAAAGCTGCGTCACCTGTCAGAGATTTAATAATCTCGCTTTCTCATATCCCAAGCTCACAGATCTTCCGAAAGAAAGAGTTCGCTTCGTTGCACCCTACCAAGATACAGCGATCGATTACACTGGACATATTTACGTGAAGGATGAAGAAGGCAATATGAAGAAAGTGTACCTGGTAGTGTACACGTGTCTGGCGATTCGCTCTGTCCATCTGGACGTCGTTCCCGACCTCACCGTGAAATCGTTTCTTCAGTCATTTTCACGATTCTGCAGCATATATAGAGTCCCTAGATACCAACAATGCAAGCTACTTCGTCGCAGCCCAGAAGTTGATGAAAAACCTATTCCTCTCAGATGAATTCAAAGAACATCTGCAACAGATCAATGTTGCCCACAAAACCATTCCAGCATATGTGAGCTGGATGGGAGGCGTCTACGAACGGTTGGTAAAGACAGTGAAGCACTGCCTCTACAAGACAGTAGGGAGGGCAAAACTGTCTTACTTTGAACTGATCACGCAGCTAGCTGCCATACAGGATATAGTCAACAGCAGACCAATCACCTATGTGAACAGTGAAATAGAGAATGTGGAGCCCCTCACTCCAAACAAACTGTTGAAGTCTCACACAAATCCACATCTACGACTCGTCCATGACGTCGATGGAGATGATCCTCTGTGGACGCAAAATCAAAGCGCTACTCACGAGCAGCTCAATCAAACCGTGATGAAACAAGAGGAGATGCTACAGAATTATAGAAATATGTGGTACAGTCAGTACCTACTCAGCCTACGAGAGAACTCGCGTGACGTGTTTCAAACGGACTGGGTCGACAAAATCGCCGTAGGAGATATCGTGCTCATACACACTCGAGACACGCCCCGTGTGTACTGGCAGATGGGACGCGTGTTACAGCTGATACACGGAAACGACGGGAAAGTCAGGCAAGTTGTCCTGAAGACAGCAAACGGGCAAGGGCGCTATTCCACCCGCTTGTTGTTTCCGCTCGAAATACCGACACATTCTCACGCCGGCACGGTAGCAGAACACAAAGTAGCTGAGACACCGGTGGCGACCAGTGTCACACTCAAGCCATCGCGACCACGCCGTCAGGCCGCGGTGAAGCAAGCTGAGATGGTGAAGAACCTCATTCAGTCTGGCGCATTATAGAGACATTTGCATCACTCAACCAATATCACATCACATTCAACCGGCAATCTCATTTCCATTGCTATGCTTGACTCCGTCAAGCATCTCTTCTGGGGAGTGTGAGAATTATTTCTCTTGTTTTCCTTATCTTACCACCCACCCTTTCGGATCTCCAAACCAACGCTAGTTCCTAACCTCTTTCGGCCATGTTTCGAAGCTTTACTTAGATTAAGTGCCTGAAGAGGGCCACATACTCTGCAAGAAGCCACTAGATGGCGCAGAGAACTGTAATTGTGACGTGAAAATATTTTAGAAAACAGCCACGCCGGCGACGAGTGGGGGCGAAAAAAATAAGAACTGTGTTGCGCCACATCCGTCAAGTCTATCCCTAGCGTGAACACGTGGAGGCGTGACGAGAAGTGCTTAAAATCAAACTCAAGATATAATACCAAGCGTGACGAGAAGTGCTTAAAATCAAACTCAAGATATAATACCAAGCTGATCAAGACTTTTTCTTACTCTAACAAACCACTATCTCTCCGAAGTTCTGGGCTGTACTTTGATTTTCAGTAACTTCTATAAGACCACTGTGTTTTATAAAGGTAAGCTGAGAGATGTGGCCGTCCTTAGTTTGAAACAAATCCTCACAGAAGGAAAGAAGTCGACGATGATAATGTCAAATTTATTGATGCAATGGCAAATCAGCGGATGAGAGACAACAATGATAACCGACAACAACAGTGCCAATATTTACAAATGGGAACATATACCCATTCCAATGGGAAATAACAAAATCCCAGAGCAATATGTGACATTCGATATGGACGCGTGTAGAGTGAGTGAGAGCGTGAGTGGTTGTGAGAGCGTTTGAGGGCGAGGAATAAATCGCCGGCAGGTTTGATGCCGTAATCGACAGTAAATTCAGCGACGGCTGCAAACCAAAATCGGACATGCAGTGAGCAGGGATCTGCTCAGTCACGAGTGCAGACCCAATTACACGACGGCATCGTCAGTGCAACTGGGGGAACGAAACACTCCAGGGAGTGGCCCTGGCGAGTGATCGCAATGCAGAGGTGGAGGAGTGGACCAGCCCAGAGAGTAGCCCTGGCGAACTGACCAGTGTTGTCAGTTAGTTAGTTAAGGGCTTTTTATAAGGCGTTCTGTGCAAGGCATCTTTGCACGCCTCTAAAGTGTGGGGGAGAATTTTTCGGGAGGGGTGTTTACTTTAATGTCGCAGAACAAAGGGACGAATCTTATTTCAAGGAATGGATCGCGAGGTGTAGCAACACTAGCGAGGGAAGGGAATTGCTACGGCAGAGATGCCGAGCCTGGGGCACAGGTAGGACTTAAAAGGGTACGTGAAGAGGCTTGCCACCGTAAAGATTAGTTATTTTTTTAATTTTGTTCCTTGTTATCGAATGACCGTTTTGCTTACGTTACTCAAGTTCCTCCATTGGAAAATAATAATTTTGGGTTACTAGAAACACCCGCAAGCACCATGACATGGTGCCGCGGGTTTTTATCCTGCAACCAGGAGGTGAGGTTAGAGCACCCTCTCTGGCTGGTTAGCCGCCGCATAGAGGAAGAGAGAAGGGTAATAGAACAGATAGAGTGTCAGGGAAGGGTGTGAGTTGGTTAGTTGTTAGTCTTAGATGTGGTTAGTATAGTTAGTAGTCCTTAAGTTAGGGTTAGTTCGTTAGCAAACATGAACGGATGGTTAGATAGGGTTAGTTGGTTAGTTGAACTTTTTTTTTACTATGGTGGGAGCTATTATGAGTCTACCATACCTTAGGACCAGAAAGTTAAAGCCTAGTTTGAAGCACCTATTGTTTAAATTTGTCAGAGGGACGTTTATAGTGTAACTGTTATGTCTAATATGAGGGGTGCTATTCGGATGCAGGTATTTTCATACCTGCCACCATAGACGTTCAGATAAAGCTCTCGAGCCTAGAAGCCTTCAGGAATGTAAAGAGCTTGTCCAGCAGCTCAGGGTGATCATTGCCTAGAAGAGTGGAAAGGTTTACTGGGATGTTTCTGATGCGGCAATAATCTAGCATGGGCTGCCTATGGGCGTCGTGCTGGGGACAGTCGATGAGGATATGGTAGGGATTTTCCATGGCAGAGCAGGTACCACAGGTACCTACACGCCCATAGGCATTTAATTTGGTGTGTCCGCTTCTGAGTCTGGTCAGGATGACCTCACGCCGACGGCTGTTTTGGTTGGAGCTGGGCCAGTAGCCGATGTTAGGCTTTATATGGAATAAATGGGCGCTGTGGTTAGTGGTCCAGTCATTTTGGATGTACTTCCGGATATGGTTCTGGAGGAGAGCTTTGCTATCGTCTCCGGACCATTTGAGAGATGCGACCTCTCTGAGTTCTAGAGACTTTTTGACCTGTTCGTCGGCTTTTTCATTTCCGAGAATTTTGCAGTGGCCTGGGATCCAAAGAAAGGAGACATCTGGGATATCGTCGATACCATTCTGGATGTCTGCTATTACGTGATGGCTGGGGTTGACTACGTTATTGATAGCTTGCAAGACAGATTTAGAGTCTGAACAGATGACAGCTGAATTAATATTTAGGGTTCTAATCTGGACTAGTGTATCTAGAATGGCGACAGCCTCGGCAGTAAAGATTGAGCAGTTGCCGGAAGTCGTTTTTGGAGGCAAATATTTTGCCCCCAGATGCCGAGGCCTACTTTTTCGCCTATTTTAGAGCCGTCGGTGAAAATGAAGGTTTTGCCAGTGTTGTTAGACTGGAACTCTAAGAATTTCTGGGAGATCTCCTCTGTGGTGAGGTTGTCTTTGCGTGTGGTGCAAAGAAACTCGACTTTGGGCTGTTTGCGAGTCCAAAAGCGGGAGAGTGGGGGTTTGCCTATGGCTTCTGGGATCGCAATGTTCAGGGTTTCCAGGGTCTTAGCCACTCTATTCTTAAATGGAGGCCAAGTTGTCCAATTAGTTTTTGATACACGTCCAGGGTGGGCGAAACATTGTTTCGCCGGGTGATTTTCGGTAGATTGGACCTTGATATAGTAAGAGATAAGCTGGGAGTGGCGTCTTGTTTGGAGAGGGCACAGCCCACTGTCCACTAACAAGCTGGTGATGGGGGATTCTCTGAGCGCGCCTGTGGCTGCCCGGATACTTGCGTTTTGGATGCGCTCTAGCTTTAGCTTATTAGTGTTGTTCGTTGAATCAAAGACGAACGAATTATATTCGAGTATGGGCCGGATCAAGGACTTGTAGACCATGAGCAGGGTCTTTCGATCCCCGCCGGACTCTGTTCCGCCGAGCATGCGGAGGATATTGACTCGTTTTTGACAGCTAGAGACGACTTTGGTAATATGCATATAATATTGGTAATAGGTTAAAACTAAGGCGGGTATCAAGGATGACGCCTAAGAATTTGAAGCTTTTCGCGCATTCAATAGGTTTGCCTGAGATTTGGAGCTGAGGAACAGCGTGTCTCACACCTGGCCTGGCAAAGACTACGACTGATGACTTTTCAGCCGAGAGTGATAGACCCATTGAATTGCACCAAGCATGGATGTCGTCGAGACTACCCTGCAATTCGGTAGTCGCAGTTTTGAATTCTGGTTGACTGCGCCGCCTGGTGTCGACCGGAGTGGATTTCCAAATAGCGACATCATCTGCAAATAGAGAGTACTTAACTCCAGGCGGTAGCTTTTTGGAAAAAATGTCATTGATCATGACTAGGAAGAGGGTCGGAGATAAAACGCTACCCTGGGGTGTGCCCTGGTCTTGAGATGTCAAATAGGAGAAGGTGGTGCCGCAGCGCACTTTGAATTTTCTGTCCCTAAGAATATTGTCAATGAATCTAGCAAGGTGGCCATGGACTCCCAGTTTACAGAGTTTATACAAAAGGATGTCTTTTTGTACACAATCAAAGGCCGACTTGATATCTAAGAATGCAGCAATTGTGACTTGTTTCTTGTAAAAGCCATTTTGGACGTCACTGACCAGTTTGATCAAATTGTCGGTGGTGGCTCGCCCGCGCCGGAAACCCGATTGCATGGCATCGAGTTTCTTTTCGAGAATTTCGTGCAGTCTTACGTTGACCATGCGCTCTACAAGCTTGCTAGCACAGCTAGTAAGCGAAATGGGGCGATAACCTTTAGGGTCCGTTTTTTCTTTGCCAGGTTTTGGAATGGGAATGATGACACTCTCCCGCCACATAGTGGGGAACAAGTCGCTAAGAAACATGTTAATGGCCGAGGGAAGATATTTTAGTGCTGTCTGGCTCAGGTGCCTGAAGAAAGAGTAGTGAATTTCATCCGGGCCCACTGCAGTGTTTCCACACTTGCTAATGGAGTAATTTAGTTCGGTCCTTGTAAAAGGTACGTTATAGTACTCCTGATTACTAGAATTGAAGAATGTGCGGTGTTTGCACCATTCGGCCTGGTCTTTTGAGCGCTGGTTGTAGGAACTGTTGGCTGCAACGCCATTGTAATGATCAGCAAAGGCGTCCATGACTTCCTTGGGTGCCGTGATGTTTTGGCCGGAGATTGTCAGTTGAGGGAAGGGTCCACGGGGCGGTCGTTTCGCAGAGAAAGCTCCAATGGTTTCCAGATTTGAGAAATGGGTGTGAAGCGGTTGAATTTAGAAACGAAGGCGTTGAAACTATCTTTCTGGACACGCTTGCACGTGTTTTGGAAGAGGGCTTTGGCTGCCCGGAGGGCATTGCGAGTAGGGCTGTGTGCTCTCCTCTCGTAGGCTTTCCTGGCTCTAATCATTTGAGCTTTGGCGTGTGCCGTCTCTGCATTCCACCATGGGGCTCCTTTTTTCTGTCGGGGGCCTTGACTTTTTGGTATTGCTAAATGTGCTGCTGAGCTGATGGCTCTTAGTACCGAGTCAATGTCTGCCGAGTCGGGGTCACCTCCGGTGACAAGTGTGAGGTCGACCTCTGCCTCAAACTTGTTCCAGTCGGCACGTCTTAGATTCCATGAGGGTGTAAAAAGAGTAACATGGTCGATTGAGCCTGTGGGAATACCAATTTTTATTGGGAGGTGATCGCTCATTCCTGGGTTGTCTTTGACTTCCCAGGTAAACAGTGACGCAATTCTAGAAGAGCAGCACGAGATGTCAATGGCAGTGTCAGAATGGCCACCGCGCATTGCTTGGTGGGTCGGAGCGCCGTTATTTAAGATAACTAGATTTTGAGAGTCTATTGCGTCATAGATGATTTCGCCTCTGCGAGTGGTGGTGGCGTTGCCCCATGAGGGATGATGACCGTTCAAGTCTCCAAGTAGTAGCAAAGGGCCGGGAATTTGTGCCAAAAATTGGGCGAGGTCCCGAGCCGACGGGTCAGGATCGCTTGGAGAGATGTACAATGAAATCACCGTAAATTTGACGTGCTGAATTTCTACATTAATAGCGACACAGTCGAGTGGCGTAACCAAAGGCACTTGGCTGTGAGGGATGCTATTTTCAATAAGGATGGCAGTGCCTCCTTTACGGACAGTAGCGTTTACATTATGGCGGTACCAAGAGTAACGCGAGATTTTGAATTTGTTATTATCATTATCATTAAAGAGGGTTTCTTGGAGTGCTGCTACTGCCGGCTTTTTCTCAGCAAATATTGATTTAAATAAGGGGAATTTCCCAATTAGACTGTTTGTGTTCCATTGCAGAATTGAACCCATGGTGGTTTAATGTCTTAGATGCTGGGGGGGGTTTGCGGGGGCGGGGGCGGAGGTGATAGGAATGTGTGCTACTCGTGTCGCTGGTAGTGGAAACGGGGGACGAGTGCCGGGTGTACCGGAGTTTCCTCGGCACCGGGGGGGCTGCCGGGCCTGAGGGATTTGGATGAGACTGAACTGGTGGGGGAGGCCGACATGAGATAACTATTTTCTACAGAGTCTGTGACCGAGATGCTGTCAGCATTTGGGTAAGACTCAGTCCCGGGCAGCTCACTATCAGGTTCGCTGTTGCTACCTGACGTGTTGGAATCACTGGCAAATTGGAATTGCATGTAATGACATGCCAGGTCTGTTTAAGAGCCACAATGGCGGGTCGTCGGTGCTTGAGAGGCAGGAGCTTTGCTGCTGTCCGTGAGAGAGGTTTCGGTTTGGGTGGCTACACTGACTTTTTCTGTTTGAGTGGCAGCTGTCTTACTGGAAGGGGGGAGCTGCCACTCTGGTGTTTCCGTCCCGGCGCCCGCCGTAGGCGGCGCCTGGGAGGGGGTGCACCGGTGACTTTTGGGTGGGAGGGGGCTGGGAGCGGGGAAACTCGGTACAGCTAGGCACCTGCTGAGGGCTGCTTTGCCGCCCTTCGGTTGGGGTCCAGGTCTTCCTGATGACATTTGAGGGACGGGGGGCGGCGGTACTTTTGGGCGGAAGACCCGGATTGGAACCGGCTGGGTTGGCTGGGAGATCCGTCCAGCCCGTGGTGGGAGTCCACCTGCGCCAAAAGGTGTTTGTGCTGTGTGTGTGTGTGTTGGAGTTTAGAGCGCTCCAGCGACTAGGCTATGTCGCGCCCATCGTTATAGTGGCTTCTCAGATGCTAAAAATCAGTTCAGTGTTCTAAGTTCACAAATGCAGCCATCTAGAGTTTAAACACCAATACTTTGTCTAGCTCTACTTGGGTTATAGATGACGTCAAAGCCCACCTCGGTCAAATATGCTAAAACTCGTTTGAAATCGACTGCTGCCCTGTCACCGAGAATGTCTGGTATCGATAGTCCGCGGATAAATCTATTTCTGATTTCACGCAGCCCCGCACAGACTTCTGAATCCGACAGGACATGCCTAACGCTTAGTTGTTCATCACAGTGGGGGCATATGCTTGGGTCGGAGCGAGACAGATAGTGCCCATGAGTGATATAGGTGTGGCCAATGCGCAGCCGCGTCAAACACACCTCCTCCCTTCTATTCTGCCGGCTGCTGGACTCCCATCTGCCTATTGTTGACCGGAGGCACTTTAACGTACATTCAGGTTCAGCCTCCCATCTTGTCTGCCACTCAGAATGTAGGAAGTCGTTGATGAGGACCTTGATGTCCCCAGGTGGAACCCTGAACCGTCGTGGGGGAGTCAGCGATGATGCTGACTTAGCAGCCTCGTCCGCTGACTCATTCCCGGGTACACCCACATGGCTTGGCACCCATAGAAACTTAATCTCTACACCTTTGGCAGAAACAGTTGTCAACAGTTTTAGAATAGCGAATACGAGCCATGATGAGTGGTTATGACCAGAGCTAAGAGCTGCAAGTGAACTGGCTGAGTCAGTGATGATAAGAAAGCGTCTCTCAGGATGATGGTTGATGTAGCGTAGAACTTGTAAAATTGCGTAGAGTTCGGTGGTAAATACAGAGACGACACTCGGAAGAGCAAAGCAACGACGGACTGCGTCACCAGTAAAAGCACACCCGGCCCCAGCGGCTCCTTTTGAGCCATCGGTGTAGAGCTTACAATAGTTTGAGTAGGAGCTGATCTTTTCTGCGGCCAGTTGGGCGAATTCTGATGGCAGTGTCACCGACTTTCTGTACTGCATTAATTCTAAGTCATGTTTAGCAGTGACTTGCCGCCAAGGTTCCAGGATCTCCGGTCGTGATTTTGCGATCGTCTCAAAATCGATGCCGGATACCTCCAGCCAGCGTGCAACCCGGGAGCACAGTGCCGCAGCGGAACTTTGCCTACCGGACGAAAGGAGCTCAACCAGTTCATGGTCAAATATCCATTTGTATGTGGGGTGAGTCGGGTGCTGTCGGATTTTACAGGCGTATGTGAGAGACAGCCGTTTTCGCCTTAGATCAAGCGGGGGCTCATCAGCGTCTACCAGCAGGCTCGCTCTCCGAGAGGTGCGAAAAGCACCAGTGGCCGTTCTTACACACGCGTGATGGACTGCATCCAGGGGCTGCTTTGTGCCCGTCAGTGCACCGTCATAAACAACCGATCCGTAATCTAAGACTGATCGTATAAGTGCACGATAAAGACGTAATAGCGTGGTTCTGTCACCCCCGTAAGATGTACGTGATGTCATTTTTAAAACGTTTGCACGTTTCATACACTTGTCTCTGACTAGTGACACATGTGGCCCATAGGTGAGTCGCTTGTCAAGTGTGACCCCGAGAAACTTTGCTCGGTCTACAACCGGGATTGTTTTCCCATACATTCGCAGGTGGACATCAGGGCAATAGCGGTTTCTTCGGCAGAAGTGAACACACACAGTTTTCTCCGTTGAGAATCTAAAACCGTTTGTGAGGCTCCATTGAGCAAGACGGTCGATACCGAGCTGCAGCTGTCTCTGCGCTGAGACAGACGTAGATGAGCTGATCCACATTGCAAGATCATCAACAAAGAGCGATTTTTCAACAGGAGCATGAATAACGTCACAAATGTCGTTGATTAAGACGCCGAAAAGAGTCACACTGAGCACACTACCCTGGAGGACGCCGCCTTCCTGTTGGAATCTCCGCGAAAGCACCCTACCCACTCTCACACGAAAGAACCTCTCCCGGATAAAGCTAGCGAGAAAATGGCCCATGTGGCCTCGCACACCCGCGTCAAAGAGTTTTCGAAGTATGGCATGTCGCCATGCCGTATCGTATGCCTTCTCGATGTCGAAGAATACAGCAATCGTATGTTGCTTCAATACAAAAGAGCGGCGAATAGCAGTATCAATGGAGACCAAATGATCAGTAGTTGACCGACCTGCGCGAAACCCACATTGGGCGTTGGCCATGAACCCAGTGCTCTCCAGATACCACATGAGGCGCCGATTTATCATACGTTCAAAAAGCTTGCACGCACTTGAGGTAAGGGAAATGGGGCGGTAGTGTAGGGGATCACTTCCCTCTTTGCCCGGTTTCAGTATGGGGACGACCGTGGCCTCTCGCCAGGCGTCTGGAAAATCGTGTTCAGTCCAAATATGATTGAAAAAAGATAGGAGCGCCCTTCTTGATCGTTCGTTAAGGTTTTTAAGCATATCATAGTGTATGTTGTCCGGGCCAGCTGCTGTGTTCTTTGTATGTGAAAGAGCTAAATTTAATTCGTCAAATGTAAAGAGGTCGTTAAAAGACAGATATTCGCCCGAATTAAAATCTATTGGTGTCCGTTCGCTTATGGTCTTATGTCTGATAAAACGAGGGTCGGTTGTTCCCACACGCCATCGGTCCGACCAAACCATCCCAAACGTGTCTGCCACTTCCGCGGGGTCAGTGATAGTGTTATTATTGTACTGCAGAACTGGTAGTGGTGAAGGTACGCTGCGGCCCGAAATGTTGTTTATGCGTTTCCAGATTTCGCTAAGAGGGGTCAATCTATTGATGGCGTTGATGTATGTACACCATGAGGTTCTTTTAGCGTCCTTAACAGTGCGCCTAGCTAGCGCTTTTGCCCTCCGGAATGATATCAAATTATCGGTCGTGGGGCGCCTCGAAAATATTCTGAAACATCGTCGCCGTTCTCTGATGGCTCGTCCACAACCATCTGTCCACCAGGGAACGGGAATGCGGCGGGGCAGCGGACTAGTCTTTGGGATAGACTTCCCAGCAGTGTTTGTGCTGTGGTGCGTGTTTTGCATGACATTGGGGATGGCCAGCCGAAGGGGTACCATGACTAGCGGCTCCATCAGGGGGCGAAGGGGATGCTTTTGGGAGGCGGTGAGCTGAGGAGTGGCCTGGCCAGCTGTGCTGGGCGCTGCCGCGGTGGCCTTGCCATCACGTGCCTGGGTTAGGGAGTGGCGTTTTTCGCTCTCACGCACTTTTTTGCGGGCCAGGTCGAAGGGCAGCTTTTAGTCTTCAGCCACCATATTTACATGTTTTTCATGGAGCCAGGCTGGGCACTTAGGATCGGTAGCCCCATGGGTGTAATAGCAGCGGTGCGGTGGCCGTACATTTAGCGCACGAGGAAATACTATTTTTGCTGTGAAATGAAGTGATTGGATGTTGGGGGACGGGGAGTGAATTGGCTGGTGGAATGTGAGAAAGAATGATGGTGTAGGACAAAGTGTTGTAGTAACTTGTGGGAATCCGACGTCCGACTCAAATACGATTTTCCTTTTATACTCTATCTTTTTCGTATATTCTCAGCGACTTACAAGCTATTCGGGCAAAAAAGGATGGCCTCCCCGTCTTTTGATGTAAAGCTCATCCCAGAGTACGATGGCGCTGGCGATGTGGTAGATTGGCTGGAGAAAGTGGAAATGGTATGTGAACTGCAGTCTCCTGCAGCAGACCAGCTCATCGTCATACCTCTGAGGTTGAAGGGGGCGCATCAGCGGTGTATCGGCAGCTCTCGGTCGAAATCAGGAAGGACATAAGCCAGTTGAAATCTGCGTTGCGACGCGCTTTCGCTTCTGATAGGTTTATCGCCTATGAAGATTTCATTCACCGTAAGCTTCAAGATAATGAATCCGTAGATGTGTACCTTGCTCATTTGAAGCACACATCATCTCTTTTTGGTGGGCTCACAGAAGAAGGATTAGCATGCGCATTGGTCTCAGGCTTGCCAGATACGGTCAAACAGATTCTTCGAGCGGGGGCTCGGATGGAAACGCTCTCACTCTCTGAACTTGTAGACAGAGCCAGAGCCATTTTGCGAGAGGAAGGTGCCACGACCGTTGTGTCGGCAGCGTTAAGACACACTGAACTCACAAAGTGCGTTTCGTGCAAAAACGCCCGGCAGAAAACGAAGCAGCCGCTTAACAGAGGTGTTGGCGGTATACCATTTTCCAGGCATCCGAATAAGGAAGGGCAAACAATTCGCTGCTACTGCTGCAGTGGATGGGGTCACATCGCTGCACAGTGTCCCAGCAAGCGAGACTCGGGAAACGAGAGCCGAGAAGAGGGACATGCGCCGGCCTCTTCTCGGGACTAAGGTGGAATGGCGCGCTGCCTGTGAGGCGGTTAGAGGTACAGGGGTTTGAATCAGAAGTCTTGATAGACACAGGATGCACACGAAGTTTAGTTCACACTTCTTTGTGCACGGAGTGGAAAAGCTGTGCTATAAACATGGTGACAGTCAGTGGCCAGTATATGGACTGCGTAGGAACGGCAAGGGTGCAGCTGTCCATTCCCAAGGGTCAATCAGTGGTTTTGAACGCTGTTGTAGTGAGGGAGAAACCTTTGGGGTTTTCAATGATTCTGGGTATGGATGGCCTGCAGGCTTTTGGAGGAGTCACGGTGCGCTCGCCCACCGATGTTTGCTTCTTCAGCGAAATAGACACATGTGCTGGCATGGGTGCCGGACAGGAAGATCAAACAAGCACAGAAACGGAAGCGAGACAAGAGCTCGCAGTAGAAAAAGAAGATTTCTGCGCTAAGTTTGATCAAGACCAGAATTGCTGGGTCGTTAGCTGGAAGTGGGCGGAAGGTTCAGCACCGGCTGCCCTGAAGAATAATGTACCGCAATATGCAGTGCCGGCCAATGTCAAGGCGGAATACCGGCGAGAAATTGATCTTTGGATTCAAAATGGATGGCTTCTACCATATGAAGAGGGGAAATATGGACCGCCGAAAGGGCTCATCCCGATGATGGCTGTCGTACAGCACAACAAGAATAAGGTGCGACCTGTGCTCGACTTTCGTGAGATGAACCGTCACGTGGAAACTTTCACTGCAGATATGGACGTTTGCAGCGAAAAGTTCGGGAGTGGCGGAAGATGGGGAGGCAAGTTGCACTGCTAGATCTTCATAAAGCCTATCTGCAGATACGCGTGGACGAGGCACTGTGGCCGTATCAAACAGTGGTGCTTGACGGGAAAAGATATTGTTTGACAAGGTTAGGATTTGGTCTCAACGTGGCGCCTCGCATCATGAAAACCATCTTAGAGACGGCCATTAGACAAGACCCAGTAGTGGAGAAGGCTGTGTCTTCCTATATCGACGATGTCTCGGTTGACGAGACAATCACGTCGGCAGAGGCTGTAGCTGCCCATCTCAAAAGCCATGGCCTAGAATGTAAGCCTCCTGTTAGACTTACCGAGGGAGGAAGAGCTCTGGGCCTCAGGGTGTCAGGAGGGAAAGATTACCTGAGGTGGACCAGAGACAACAACATTGGCGAAGTCAAACAGCCGTTGACAAGACGAAACGTGTTTTCCCTCTGCGGTCGTCTTACAGGCCATCTTCCTGCTTGTGGTTGGTTACGGCCAGCAGCATCGTACATTAAAAGGCGTGCGAATGAAGCGTCTAGCGACTGGGACGATCCTATCGAAGATCCGGAGGTCGGCAATATGGTTGCTGAAGTTCTTCAGAGAATCGATGCCGACGACCCAGCCAAAGGAAGATGGGACGTGGATTTGAAAGACAAGGAACTGACAGTGTGGACTGATGCCAGCTCATTAGCGCTGGGCGTTGCCATTGAAGTGGATGGAGATGTCATTGAGGATGGATGCTGGTTGCGACGTGATGAGAGTACGCACATCAACGTTGCAGAGCTCGACGCTGCCGTGAAGGGAGTGAACCTTGCTTTACTGTGGGGTGCAAGGAAGATTTGTCTCATGACTGACTCGCGCACCGTGTATCACTGGATTTCGGAATGTCTAACAGGCAAAGCAAGGCTGAAAACGAAGGCCGCCTCAGAAATGTTAATTCGCCGGCGGCTTTCTACGATTGAAATGTTGTCAATGGAATATGACCTGAACCTGAGCGTGCAGTGCGTACCCTCTGCTAAGAATCGGGCCGATGCGCTAACGAGGGTGCCTGAGCGATGGCTGCGAGCCGGGATGGAGACAGAGCAGCAGTGCTTTGCTGCCAGAGCGACCACGGACATTGTCGGACATGCCACTGACGACCCCACTGAAGATGCTCACGACCACCAGTCTCAGCAGGAAAAAGTCGTTCGTATTCATGAAGCGGCTGGTCATCCAGGAATCAGACGAACACACTTTTTCTCAAAGCGCGCTGACCCTTCAGTGACGAAGAGTCTGGCAAGGCGTGTCGTTCAGAGCTGTCAGATATGCCAGTCAATAGATCCCGCGCCAGTCAAATGGAAGCAGGGCCAGCTGAGTGTCGAGGGGATATGGCAGCGTCTGGGGATAGATATCACCCAATACAGAGGTCGGTCATTCTTGACACTCATTGACTGTGGGCCGAGCCGGTTTGCGATTTGGCGTCCGCTCAGGCTGAAAACCACTGCTTTCGTTGTTGAGCAGCTACATCATATCTTTCTGGAGAGAGGCGCTCCACAGGAACTTTTGGTCGATAACGACCCCGCCTTTCGGAGCCGCCGGTTTGAAGTATTTGCTGCTGAGTGGGACCTGCAAGTGAGGTTTCGGTGTGCCCACCTTCCATCGGGAAATGGAATCGTCGAGAGAAGTCATCGCACCATAAAGACAATCGCCGCAAGAAAAAAACTGCTCTCTTGGAGAGGCAGTTTTTCTCTATAATAATGCTCCTCAGGACAACAAAAACGAGGAATCAACCCCAGCTAATCAACTATACAAGTACAGGCTGAGAGCACATCCATTGGATAAAAATGCCGCAGGATCACAAGGATCGCACAGATCGGACGCTCGGCCTCCCAGACGCGGTTCCTATGAGGTGGGTGACACTGTCTGGGTGCGGCCCCCGGAGCGAGGTGCCACACACAGTATGCCAGAGGAGTTGTCACTGGCCGTATCTCTGAACAAGCTGTGGAGGTGAACGGAATACCACGACATGTGCGCGAGCTGCGCCATCGAACTACTGCGGATGAAGAGGAGAGAAATGGTAGTGCAGAAGACGATGGCCCCCTTCTTGTTTCGCTGCAAGCATCCGAGCCAATCATCGAGACCACGGACAGTGCTGCGGGCGGAGATGCGACAACGCAGCTGAGGCGATCCGAAAGAATACGCAACCGCGTTCACCGGTGAGGTCCAAGCTTCCCTCTGCGACGGAATCTAAGGAGCGCAGCGGCATGAAGAGAAAACAGTGATATGAGGTGTCTCAAAAGACAGGGTGGGGTGTAATAGCAGCGGTGCGGTGGCCGTACATTTAGCGCACGAGGAAATACTATTTTTGCTGTGAAATGAAGTGATTGGATGTTGGGGGACGGGGAGTGAATTGGCTGGTGGAATGTGAGAAAGAATGATGGTGTAGGACAAAGTGTTGTAGTAACTTGTGGGAATCCGACGTCCGACTCAAATACGATTTTCCTTTTATACTCTATCTTTTTCGTATATTCTCAGCGACTTACAATGGGCACCGCCACAGGCAGCACACAGGAGGCTAAGGGAGGTGCAGTCTTTGGTTCGGTGTGCAGCACTACACTTGCCACAGCGGGGGGCGGGGTTTTTACAGCTGGATTCAACGTGGCCGTAACTTTGACAGATTTGACACCTGATGGGGTTGGGGTAGAACGGCTTCACTGGGTAGACACAGTCGCCCAGTCTGACTCAGCCACATACATCTCGGCACTTAGTGTCGAAGGTGACGAGGAAGCGATTTTCTTTACGGTGAGGGGCTTTTTCGGTGGTGGGCTTGGGGAGAGTGAGTCTTTGAATGGTGAGCAAACTTTGGCCCTCAAAATCAAATTTGCGCTCGAATTCGTCTTCAGAGAGGTGGGAAGCCTATGGCGCACGATTTGTGCCCCGGTAGAAGTTCAGAGACTTATGAATGGCAAAACTCACCGGTTTCGATCCGAAAGTTTTGGTATGAAGCAGGGCTTTGGTTGAGGCAACGTTGCTGGTTTTAACAAGGACGTCTTTTTGGTGCCGGATAATTTCATAGCTGCCTGTCACCTTTCGGCTGATGGCCTTGTCCAGACTGAAGGTAGATTCCTTCGCAAGATTTTGGTGGATGGAGTCGTAACTACCAACCAGCCAAGCTCCACTTGGCAGGTTTGCATTGTTAAGGCGATCCACTTACTTACTTACTTATGGCTTTTTATAGGGCGTTCTGTGCATAGCACCTTTGCCCGCCTCTAAAGGAGTGTGTGGGAGAATTTTAGAATTTTGCGTGAGGGCAAGCTACGTTAGTCTGTTACAGCAATGGGAGTTATTTCAAGTAATGGGTTGCAAGATGTTTCAGCTTGCGACTGGACGGTCGTGGCAATGGCATAGCCATGCCAAGGGAGGTCTTTTAATAAAATTAGACCCGCAGAGTGCGAGGGTTATCTCTGTGGTTGAGGACCTTCAATTTAGAATTTGGAATTTAGAATTTAGAATTTTGTGTGTCAGCTACTGATGTCCGCTTGTCTACGTTACTCGAAATCCTCCGTTGAATCAATAATTTTCATATTTTAGAAACTGCGCTAAACACCTGGCCAGGGTGCCGCGAATTTACCCTGCAACCCGGAGGTGAGGTTGCAGCTCCCCTCTCCGGCTGGGCAGCCGCCGCGCAGAGGAAAAGAAGTGTGAGAGGATATTTAGATTGTTAGTAAGAGTATGAGTGTGGTTAGCATAGAGCCGCAGTGAAAGGTATCACTGCGGTGAAGAAATCTAACCTATTTAACCTAACCTGATTTCAAAGCTAGCCTAACATAACCTATCCTTAGCCTGCGATGAACCATTTAAAGGTTAAACAACTATTGCTTAAATTTTGCAGTGGATCATCTATGATTGGAAAATAGGCAAGTCCTACTTTGGGGGTGCACCAAGCACCCCCCATCATATATACTGGGAGGGGTGATTTATAGAAACTTCTCTAGCCCAGAGTCCTTTAGAAATGTAAAGAATTTTTCGAGTAGCTTAGGATGGTCGTTACCGAGCAGAGTTTTTAGGTCTACAGGGATGTTTTGGATTCGGCAGTAATCTAGCATGGGTTGCCGATGGGTATTGTGCTGGGAACAATCGATGAGAATGTGATAGGGATTCTCCATTGCGTCGCAGGTACCACAGGTATCCACGTCCCAATAGGCATTTAATTTTGTGTGTCCATTTCTAAGTCTGGTTAGAATAACCTCGCACCGGCGACTCTTTTGGTTGGAACTGGGCCAGTAGCCGATGTGAGGCTTGATATAGAATAGGTGAGCGCTGTGATTTGTGGTCCAGTTATTTGGAATTTGCTTCCGGATACTGTCCTGGAGGAGAGCTTTGCTATCATCCCCAGACCACATTAAGGGTGCGATCTCTCTAAGTTCTAGGGACTTTTTGCCTGCTCATCGGCCTTTTCATTTCCTTGAATTTTGCAGTGGCCCCGGATCCAAGGAAAAGAGACATCAGGGGTATCATCGATACCTTTCTGAATATCTGCTATAACGTGGTGGCTGGGGTTGACTACGTTACTGACGGCCTGAAGGACAGATTTAGAGTCTGAACAGATGACGGCTGAGTTGATATTTTGGGTTCTGATTATGGCTAATGCATCTAGGATGGCAACAGCCTCGGCTGTGAAGATAGAGCAGTTGTCCGGAAGTCTTTTCTGTAGGCAAATATTTTGCCCCCAGATGCCGAGGCCTACTTTTTCGCCTATTTTGGAGCCGTCTGTAAATATAAAAGTCTTGTCCGCGTTGGAAGATCGAAACTCTAGGAATTTCTGGGAGACTTCTTCCTCTGAGAAGTCCGTTTTACGGGAAGTGAAAAGAAATTCAACTTTGGGCTCTTTCCGAGTCCAGAAGCGGGAGAGTGGGGGTTTGCCTATTGTTGCTGGCAGTGCAAGATCAAGGGTTTCCAGGGTTTTCGCTACTCTGTGTTTAAATGGGGGCCACTTCTGTAGCGTGGCTTGATTTGCTCGTCTGGGATGGGCGAAACATTGTTTTGCCGGGTTGTTTTCAGTGGATTGGACCTTAATATAGTAAGAAATAAGCTGGGCGTCGCGTCTTGTCTGCAGTGGGCATAGCCCGCTATCAGTTAGCAGGCTGGTGATGGGGGGATTCTGAGAGCGCGCCTGTGGCTGCCCGGATACTGGCATTTTGGATTCGCTCTAGCTTTAGTTTATTGGTCTTGTTCGTCGAGTCGAAAACGAACGAATTATATTCGAGAATGGACCGTATCAGGGACTTGTAGAGCATAAGCAGGGTCTTTCGATCCCCGCCATACTCTGTGCCGCCGAGCATGCGGAGAATGTTGACTCGCTTTTGACAGCTAGAGACAACTTTGGTGATATGCTCATTGAAACTCAATCGGGAATCTAGGGTGACGCCCAAGAATTTGAAGCTATTGGTGCATTCAATAGGTTTACCCGAGATTTGGAGCCGTGGAGGGTCCTGTCTGGAATGCGCTCTGGCAAGGACAACGACTGATGATTTTTCTGCCGAGAGTGATAGACCCATTAAACTACACCAAGTATCGATGTCGTTTCAGCTATCCTGCAATTGCGTAGTTGCATGTTGAAATTCTGGCTCATTTTACTGCCTGGTATCTGTTGCAGTTGATTTCCAAAAAGCGACATCGTCCGCAAAAAGGGAATAATTTATTCCAGGCGGTAGCTTTTTGGCGAAGAGATCATTGATCATTACTAGAAAGAGGGTGGGGGACAGAACGCTACCCTGGGGTGCGCCTTGGTCCTGGGTTGCCAGGTAGGAGTATGTGGTGCCACAACGGACTTTGAAATTTCGGTCCTTGAGGAAGTTTTCAATGAATTTTGCAAGGTGGCCGCGAACTCCTAGCTTGCTTAATTTATACAAAAGGGCGTCTTTTTGTACGCGATCAAACGCCGATTTAATGTCTAGGAATGCAGCTATTGTTACTTGCTTTTTGTAGAAGCCATTCTGGATGTCACTGACCAGTTTCACCAAATTGTCAGTGGTGGCTCGCTGGCGCCGGAAGCCTGATTGCATAGCATCAAGTTTCTTTTCGAGGATCTCGTGAAGTCTAGCGTGTACCATGCGCTCAACAAGCTTGCTAGCAGAGCTAGTAAGCGAAATTGGGCGATATCCTTTTGGGTCTGTTTTTCCTTTGCCAGGTTTTGGAAGGGGAATGACAATACTCTCTCGCCACGATGTGGGGAAAGAGTCGCTGAGAAACATGTTGTTAATGGCCGAAAGCAGGTACTTTAGTGCTGTTTGGCTGAGGTGCCTGAAGAAAGAGTAGTGAATTTCGTCAGGGCCCACTGCAGTGTTTCTGCACTTGCTAATGGCGTAATTTAGCTCGGTCATTGTAAATGGCACGTTATAGTACTCTCGATTACCATAATTGATGAATGTGTGCTTTTGCACCATTCTGCCTGGTTTTTGGAGCGCTGGCTGTATGAATTATTAGCTGCGACACTGGCGTAATGATCAGCAAATTTATCCATGACTTCCTTAGGTTCGGTGATGGGTTGGCCAGCTATTTTTAGTTGAGGGAAGGGTCCACGGGGTGGTCGCTTCGCAGAGAAAGCTCTGATGGTTTTCCAAACTTGGGTGGTGGGAGTGAAGCGGTTGATTTTGGAGACAAAAGAATTGAAACTGTCCTTTTAAACCGCTTGCACGTGTTTCGAAAGTGTTCTTTTGCTGCCCGAAGTGCACATCGAGTAGGGCTGTGTGCCCTCCTCTCATATGCCTTGCGGGCTCTTATCATTTGAGCTTTGGCGTGTGCTGTCTCTGCGTTCCACCATGGGGCTCCGTTTTTCTTTTGGGGTCCTCTGGTTTTTGGTATTGCTACTTGTGCTGCTGAGCTTATGGCTCTTAGTACTAATTCAATGTCCGCCGGGTGTTGGGCGCCTTCGGTGACCAGTGTGAGGTCGACCTCTGCCTCAAATTTTGTCCAGTCCGCTCGTTTTAGATTCCAGGAAGGGGTAAAAAGATCAACGCGGTCGAGTGCTCCTTGGGGGATATCAATTTTGATTGAGAGGTGATCGCTCATGCCTGGGTTGTCTTCGACATCCCAGGTAAACAGTGACGCAATTCTAGGCGTGCAGCACAAAGTATTAACCCGCGCCCCACCGGGGGTCCGGCGCCACCTTCGCCCCACCGGGGGGGCCATCGATGGCCCCCCTCTAACTCCGAAAATATGGGCGTCAGCGCAAATCTGCAAAGTGCAAAAGAAAGCTCGCATGAATTCAGTAAGAAATTACTTCGCATGTTTTAGTGCTCAGGTCAATGGTTTGACCTCCAGAGGTCAAATTAGGTCAAGATCGGCTATTTTCACTCAAATATGCAATGATTAAGCAAACTGGGCATAACTCTTATGTCATTAGAGCTATTGAGGCCTGGTAAATTACATTTGATAGCAAATTGCCTGTACTTTTTCCGCTATGTGGAACGTAAAGACCTCCCGCCAGTGGTTTGACCGCCAGAGGTCACCTCGTGACCTAATATGACCTGAGGTCACGAAAGGTCAAAAAGTGACCTTGCCGTATATCAAATGAAAGCCAGTGACAAGACAAACACGATGGTGTTTGTTTCACCGCTCTAGCTCAATTAGGTCAAAAGTTATTGTCAAAATACTGTTTTTGACCTCCGGTGACCTTGGATGACCTTGGAAAAGTCAAAGGGCAAATATGACCCCTGGGATCCGTGAAAGGGTATCCAAAAACGTTGTTCTGAGCAGTCTGAGTATTTGCAATCATTTTTGTGGCTTTTATATCATGAAATAGCTTTTCCCCATGCTTTTCCAATGGGAGAGGTCGCCTCGTGACCTGACCTCAGGGCACGAAATCGAAAAATCCCGGATATACGCCTTGTAGACCCTGGAGGGGTCATGAAGTGTAGGAAGTTTCAAATCGATCGACTTTGAAATGTAGCTCTTACAGAGCTCTAAAGTGAAGTGAGGTGACCTTGGTTGACCTCGTCTGGTGACCTGACCTTGGGTGACCCGGGATAAAAAATTTCAGGGATGATGGGAAAATGATGCAGTGAGAGGTGGAGCCCTCAACCGCGGTGCTGCGCCTCGTCGTTTTTCTGCTATCCCGGAAAAACCTTAGGGGGGCCATCGATGGCCCCCCGGTGGGGCGAGGGTTAATGGCTGAGTCTGAATGCCTGCTTTGCGTTGCTGGGCGGGTTGGTGCGCCGTTATTTAGGATAACTAAATTTTGAGAACCTATTGCGTCATATATAATTTCACATCTACGGTTTGATGTGGCGCTGCCCCAGGATGGGTGGTGACCATTCAAGTCTCCAAGTAATAACAAAGGCCCTTTTATTTGATTAAATAGTTGTGCGAGTTCCCGATCCGTTGGATCAGGGTCACAAGGGGATATGTATATTGAAACAACCGTCAATTGGACGTGTTGTATTTTCAGGCTAATAGCTTCACAGTCCAGTGATGTTGCCAGATGCACGTGACTGTGCGGGATGCTATTGTCTATGAGGATGGCTCTGCCTCCCTTACGCATAGCAGCGATTACGTTATGGCGATACCAAGAGTAGCCGGAGATTTTGAATTTATCATTATCTTTATCATTAAAGTGGGTCTCTTGTAATGCTGTAATGCGTAAGGCGATCCACTTACTTACTTATGGCTTTTTATTAGGCGTTCTGTGCATAGCACCTTTGCCCGCCTCTAAAGGAGGGTGTGGGAGAATTTTAGAATTTTGCGTGAGGGCAAGCTACGTTAGTGTGTTAAAGCAATGGGAGTTATTTCAAGTAATGGGTTGCAAGATGTTTCAGCTTGCGACTGGACGATCGTGGCAATGGCATAGCCATGCCAAGAGAGGTCTTTTAATAAAATTAGACCCGCTGAGTGCTAAGGTTATCTCTGTGGTTGAAGACCTTAAATTTAGAATTTGGAATTTAGAATTTTGTGTGCCAGCTACTAATGTCCGCTTGTCTACGTTACTCGAAATCCTCCGTTAAATCAATAATTTTCATACTTTAGAAACTGCTCTTAACATCTGGCCAGGGTGCCGCGAATTTACCCTGCAACCCGGAGGTGAGGTTGCAGCTCCCCTCTCCGGCTGGACAGCCGCCGCACAGAGGAAAAAGGTGTGAGAGGACAGTTTTTGTTAGTAAGAGTATGAGTGTGGTTAGCATAGAGCCGCAGTGAAAGGTATCACTGCGGTGAAGAAATATAACCTATTTAACCTAACCTGATTTCAAAGCTAGCCTAACATAACCTATCCTTAGCCTACGATATATCATTTAAGGGTTAAACAATTATTGCTTAAATTTTGCAGTGGATTATCTATGACATGAATGGTTAATTTGAAAATAGGGAAGTCCTACTTTGGGGGTGCACCATGCACCCTCCATCATATATACTGGGAGGGGTGATTTATAAAAACTTCTCTAGCCCAGAGTCCTTTAGAAATGTAAAGAGTTTTTCGAGTAGCTCAGGATGGTCGTCACCGAGCAGAGTTTTTAGGTCTACAGGGATGTTTTGGATTCGGCAGTCATCTAGCATGAGTTGCCGATGGGTATTGTGCTGGGGACAATCGATGAGAATGTGATAGGGATTCTCCATTGCGTCGCAGGTACCACAGGTACCCGCGTTCCAATAGGCATTTAATTTTGTGTGTCCATTTCTGAGTCTGGTTAGAATAACCCCGCGCAGGCGACTCTTTTGGTTGGAACTGGGCCAGTAGCCGATGTGAGGCTTGATATAGAATAGGTGAGCGCTGTGGTTTGTGGTCCAGTTATTTTGAATTTGCTTCCGGATACTGTCCTGGAGGAGAGCTTTGCTATCATCTCCAGACCATATTAAGGGTGCGATCTCTCCAAGTTCTAGGGACTTTTTTGCCTGCTCATCGGCCTTTTCATTCCCTTGAATTTTGCAGAGGCCCGGGATCCAAAGAAAAGACATCAGAGGTATCATCGATACCTTTCTGAATATCTGCTATAACGTGGTGGCTGGGGTTGACTACGTTACTGACGGCCTGCAGGACAGATTTAGAGTCTGAACAGATGACGGCTGAGTTGATATTTTGGGTTCTGATTATGGCTAATGCATCTAGGATGGCAACAGCCTCGGCTGTGAAGATAGAGCAGTTGTCCGGAAGTCTTTTCTGTAGGCAAATATCTTGCCCCCAGATGCCGAGGCCTACTTTTCCGCCTATTTTGGAGCCGTTTGTAAATATAAAAGTCTTGTCCGCGTTACAAGATCGGAACGCTAGGAATTTCTGGGAGACTTCTTCCTCTGAGAAGTCCGTTTTACGGGAAGTGAAAAGAAATTCAACTTTGGGCTCTTTCCGAGTCCAGAAGCGGGAGAGTGGGGGTTTGCCTATTGTTGCTGGCAGTGCAAGATCAAGGGTTTCCAGGGTTTTCGCTACTCTGTGTTTAAATGGGGGCCACTTCTGTAGAGTGGCTTTATTTGCTCGTCTGGGATGGGCGAAACATTGTTTTGCCGGGTTGTTTTCGGTGGATTGGACCTTAATATAGTAAGAAATAAGCTGGGCGTCGCGTCTTGTCTGCAGCGGGCATAGCCTGCTATCAGTTAGCAGGCTGGAGATGAGAGATTCTGAGAGCGCGCCTGTGGCTGCCCGGATACTGGGATTTTGGACTCGCTCTAGCTTTAGTTTATTGGTCTTGTTCGTCGAGTCAAAAACGAACGAATTATATTCGAGAATGGACCGTATCAGGGACTTGTAGAGCATAAGCAGGGTCTTTCGATCCCCGCCATACTCTGTGCCGCCGAGCATTCGGAGAATGTTGACACGCTTTTAACAGCTAGAGACGACTTTGGTGATATGCTCATTGAAACTCATTTGGGAATCTAGGGTGACGCCCAAGAATTTTAAGCTATTGGTGCATTCAATAAGTTTACCCGAGATTTGGAGCCGTGGAGGGTCCTGTCTGGAATGCGCTCTGGCAAAGACAACGACTGATGATTTTTCCGCCGAGAGTGATAGACCCATTAAACTACACCAATTATCGATGTCGTTTAAGCTATCCTGCAACTGCGTAGTTGCATGTTGAAATTCTGGCTCGTTATACCGCCTGGTATCTATTGCAGTGGATTTCCAAATAGCGACATCGTCTGCAAAAAGGGGAGTAATTTATTCCAGGCGGTAGCTTTTTGGCGAAGAGATCATTGATCATTACTAGAAAGAGGGTGGGGGACAGAACGCTACCCTGGGGTGTGCCTTGGTCTTGGGTTGCCAGGTAGGAGTATGTGGTGCCACAACGGACTTTGAAATTTCGGTCCTTGAGGAAGTTTTCAATGAATTTTGCAAGGTGGCCGCGAACTCCTAGCTTGCTTAATTTATACAAAAGGGCGTCTTTTTGTACGCGATCAAACGCCGATTTAATGTCTAGGAATGCAGCTATTGTTACTTGCTTTTTGTAGAAGCCATTCTGGATGTCACTGACCAGTTTCACCAAATTGTCAGTGGTGGCTCGCTCGCGCCAGAAGCCTGATTGCATAGCATCAAGTTTCTTTTCGAGGATCTCGTGAAGTCTAGCGTGTACCATGCGCTCAACAAGCTTGCTAGCAGAGCTAGTAAGCGAAATTGGGCGATATCCTTTTGGGTCTGTTTTTCCTTTGCCAGGTTTTGGAAGGGGAATGATAATACTCTCTCGCCACAATGTGGGGAAAGAGTCGCTAAGAAACATGTTGTTAATGGCCGAAAGCAGGTACTTTAGTGCTGTTTGGCTGAGGTGCCTGAAGAAAGAGTAGTGAATTTCGTCAGGGCCCACTGCAGTGTTTCCGCACTTGCTAATGGCGTAATTTAGCTCGGTCATTGTAAATGGCACGTTATAGTACTCTCGATTACCATAATTGATGAATGTGTGCTTTTTGCACCATTTTGCCTGGTCTTTGGAGCGCTGGCTGTATGAATTATTAGCTGCGACACTGGCGTAATGGTCAGCAAATTTATCCATGACTTCCTTAGGTTCGGTGATGGGTTGGCCAGCTATTTGTAGTTGAGGGAAGGGTCCACGGGGTGGTCGCTTCGCAGAGAAAGCTCTGATGGTTTTCCAAACTTGGGTGGTGGGAGTGAAGCGGTTGAATTTGGAGACAAAAGAATTGAAACTGTCCTTTTTAACCCGCTTGCACGTGTTTCGAAAGTGTTCTTTTGCTGCCCGAAGTGCACATCGAGTAGGGCTGTGTGCCCTCCTCTCATATGCCTTGCGGGCTCTTATGATTTGAGCTTTGGCGTGTGCCGTCTCTGCGTTCCACCATGGTGCTCCGTTTTTCTTTCGAGGTCCTCTGGTTTTTGGTATTGCTACTTGTGCTGCTGAGGTTATGGCTCTTAGTATTAATTCAATGTCTGCCGAATCTGGGTCGCCTTCGGTGACCAGTGTGAGGTCGACCTCTGCCTCAAATTTTGTCCAGTCCGCTCGTTTTAGACTCCAGGAAGGGGTAAACAGATCAACGCGGTCGAGTGCTCCTTGGGGGATATCAATTTTGATTGGGAGGTGATCGCTCATGCCTGGATTGTCTTCGACATCCCAGGTAAACAGTGACGCAGTTCTAGGCGTGCAGCACGAAATATCAATGGCTGAGTCTAAATATCCGCTTTGCGTTGCTTGGCGGGTTTGTGCGCCGTTGTTTAGGATAACTAAATTTTGAGAACCTATTGCGTCATATATAATTTCACCTCTTCGTTTTGGTGTGGCGCTGCCCCAGGATGTGTGGTGACCATTCAAGTCTCCAAGTAATAACAAAGGCCCGTTTATTTGATTAAATAGTTGAGCGAGTTCCCGGTCCGTTGGATCAGGGTCGGAAGGAGATATGTATGCTGAAACAACCGTCAATTGGACGTGTTGTATTTTCAAGCTAATAGCTACACAGTCCAGTGATGTTACCAGAGGCACGTGACTGTGTGGGATGCTATTTTCTATGAGGATGGCTGTGCCTCCCTTACGGACAGCAGCGTTTACGTTATGACGATACCAAGAGTAGCCCGAGATTTTGTATTTATCGTTATCTTTATCAATAAAGTGGGTCTCTTGTAATGCTGCTAGCGCCGTTTTTTTCTCAGCTAATATTGATGAAAAAAGTGGGAATTTCCCGATAAGGCCATTTGTGTTCCATTGCAGAATTGAACCCATGGTGGTTTTAACGTTTGTGCTTTGGAGATCTACGCTTACGAAGGTTGTAGGAGCACCTGCTGCTGCTGCTGTCGCTGGCAGGAGAAACGGGGGTAGAGTGCCTAGAAAAGCTAATTTTCCTTGCTACGGGGAGCTGCCGGGGCTGGAGGTGCCGGGGCTGGGGGTTTCCAAGAGGGGAGCACTAGAAATGTTTACAACAGTTTTTGCAGAGCCCGTCTCTGATGCACTGCTGGCGTTAGAGTCGGTCTCTGTCCCGGTCAGCTCGTGGTCAGACTGACTTTTGTCGTCTGACGTTTCAAGTTCACTTGAGAACTGAAACTGCATAAAATGACCTATGAGGTCGGTTTGGGATCCGCAAGTGCGGGTGGTCGGTGCTATTTGGAAAGAAGCGTCGCTTCTTTCCATGGAGAGAGGAGCAGTTTCAGTTTGGGTTGAAATATTTACTTTTTGGACTTTGGTTTGAGTGGCAGCCGTTTTACCCTGAGGGGGTGGGCTGCCACTCGTTAGAGGCCTTCTCGGTGCCTGCCTTTGGCGGCGCCTGGGAAGGGGAGCACCGGTGAATTTAGAGTGCTTGGGGGCAGGTAGCGAAGGAAATTTAGCCTTGTCGAGCACTCGAGCTGAGTGGCTTTGCCACCCTGCTGCGGGTGTCCAGGTCTTCCTGGTGATTTTAGGTGCCTGAGGGGCGGGATGATTTTCGGTCGGAAGACCTGGCGGAGAACTAGTGAGGGTCGGGAGGTCCTCCCAGCCTGCAACGGGCGTCCACCTGCGCCAAAATGTGACTGCGCCACGTGGTGGGGGAGGGGGACGGACGGCCTGATGGGCGCCAAGAAGAGTGGCTCCATTAGGGGGCGGATGTGGCGGCTTGTGTTTTTGGGTGACTGAGGCTGTTCCAAAGTGGGACGCTCCTGGCCGGCTGTGCTGGGGGCTGCTGTGGTGGCCTTGCTACCACAGCTTTTTGGGACTGTTCGGCTTTTTTCTTTGTGCAGCACTTGTTTGCGGGCCAGGTTAAATGGGATCCTTTTTTCCTCAGCTAGAACGTTTATTTCTTTCTCGCGGAGCCAGGTCGGGCACTTGGGATTATCAGCCCAATGAGCGCCGCCACAGGCAGCACACATGAGGCTTTTAGAGGTGCACTCTTTAGTGTGGTGCTTAGCACTGCACTTGCCGCATCGTGGGGTGGGGTTTTTACAATTTGTTTCTACGTGCCCGTACCATTGACAGATTTGACAACGAATAGGGTCAAGGCGACCGCGAGGTGCAGCACCGCGGTTGAAAGCTCTACCTCTCACCCGATATTTTTCCTACCATCCTTGAGTATTTTTCACACCGGGCCACACTGGGTCAGGCCACCAGGAAAGGTCAAACAAGTTCACCCCACTTCAACTTTTGAGCCCTAGCATAACTACATGTATTATTAATATCTGGGTCATTCCAGCATAAGTCAACGAAACATTTCGTAAAATAAAACCCTTCTATTTTTTAATTCTCTCCGAAATTGGTGTCAAGGGGGGTTTCAAAGGTTTAGAATCTAACCATGGCGCCAAAAAAATATTTGAAAATTTGGCATGGCAGATATGGCCTCCGGCATTTTTCGGGGGTCATCATGTAGTCATTGTTTTGAAAGCCTATAGTTCTGCCATTTTTAATGATTGTAACGATATTTTACATTTTTGTTCACCATTTAGCATATTTCAATTTGGCTATCTTCGACTTTTATATTTCTGCAAAATTGACGTCATGACCTCGTGACCTAGTTTTTGAACGGTGACCTTGACTTGCAGTACAGCGGAATTTATAAATTCGTGTAAAAGCATTTTTTACCTTTGGAAATACTCTTTTAGGGAAAGTAATAAAAAATATGGGTTTCGCACTAAATATACTACTTCTTACTTCCGAAACATGACACTAGGTGTCACTATGGAGCTGTACCATCATAACTCATGGTATGGTTAATGCCAGTGACGACGGAACGTCCGAATTTAAGAGAGGCGCCATGGATTCTTCAACTAATTTCTTTCCTGTCAACACCATAGGGGGTTTTAACCCTTACACGTACAGGGGGGCGGGGTGGTGTTGCAGCCCCCTCAGGTTTTTCAAGAATTGAAAACGAGCTTCTTAAGTTAGAGTCTTGAAATGTTGTACAGCCTCTGACGCATTCATTGCGGACATCTTGCACAGAATTTTTCCTACCCTTCAAGGTCACGGAGTTATGACCTCTAGAGTGGAGGCATGTTGGGGTCATTTGGGCGCCTGTACCCGTTTTCACGTGAATGCTCCAGACTCCTATCGTTCTTTTGCATCATTTGCTCATGAACTGTCCCAGAATATTTTCTTTCAGCCTTCGAGGCTCATTTTTATCAGGTTAGACCTTTTATGACCTTTTTGACATTCGATGACCTTTATTTGACCTTGCGTGACCTCAGTGATAACTCTGTATCGAATAACGACTACAGATGCGTGCTTCAATTCGGTATTTGTAAATGAGATGAACACCGAATTATTTGAATCACGTCCGATACGGGCTTAACCTTTTTCGACCTGTGACCTTTTGTACCTTGAAAAGGGGTAAGCAATAACAATTGAAGAAACAAACGTACTTGGAGTAAGTGATGCAGAACGGTTTATGAATAATCAATTTGAATGATATGGACTCTAAACTAGTTGGTTTGCATATTGCATGGACTTGACCTTTTTCGAAATTTGACCTTATTATAACAAATGATGAAGCAGGAAATTGGCGTAACTGATGCAAAATACCTTATGAATAGTCAATTTGCATGATATGACACTGAACAAGACGTTTTTCTCCCAAAACGGACTTGACCTTTTTCAACCTTTGAACTAATTCGACCTTGAAGGGGTGTAAGCAGTGACAGATGATTAGAAACTGACGAAATTGGCGTAAATGATTCAGAGTGGCTTGTGAATAGTCCATTTAAATGATGTGGACTCTGAATTAGTTACTTTCACTTCTAAGGAGTACTTTTGAGCTCTGAACCAGTCCCATGCATTGCAATGCACCACTGAAAGTCATCAATGATTTTTTTTTAGTGCCTAAAACTTCGTCATTATAAAAGAGCTATAATAATGAGTATGCTGAGCAATATTCACTACAAGATTACCATAGGCCAAGTTTAAGCCAAAAGTTTAAGCCGTTTGAAAATGCCAAAAGAGATTACCAAAGGCTATAAAAGCTGAACTGAGGTCATAACATGTTTTAAATTCAAGCTACGTCCGGGGGAACGCGACACAAAGGCTCAAAATCCAAAAATCATCCTTAACCCTCGCGCCACCTAGAATAATGAAATCGATGGTCCCCCTACGGTTTTTCGGAACAACAGAAAAATAACGAGGGAAACACTGCAGTTGAGAGTTCTACCTCTTACCACATTATTTTCCCATCATCCCTGAAATTTATTACCCCGGGTCACCCTAGGTCAGGTCACCAGGCGATGTCAACCAAGGTCACCTCGCTTTAACTTATGAGCTCTACCAGAGCTACATTTCTAAGCCGATCGATTTAAAACTTTCGACACTTCATGGCGCCTCCGGAGTCTAAAAAATTTGTCTTCGGGGTTTTTCGATTTGGTGACTTTAGGTCAGGTCACCAGGTACCCCCTTCCATAGAAAAAAGGTGGGGAAAGCTGTCTTATGAGCTACAAGTATCAAAATAATCGTAAATGCTCAATTTTGCTCAGACAAGCGTTCCTGGACAACCTTTCATGGATTCCAGGAGCGATATTGCCCTTTGACCCATCGGAGATCATCAGAGGTCACCAGAGATCAAAAACAACATTTTGACGATAACTTTTGACCTAATTAAGCTACTGAATCAGAGGTCATCGTGTATGTCTTGTCTCTGGTTTCATTTGATATACAACACGGTCACTTTCTTACCTTTCGAGACCTCAGGTCATATTAAGTCACAAGGTACCCTCTGGAGGTCAAACCACTGGCGGGAGGCCATTATGTTCCACATAGCGGAGAAAATCGTGGCATTTTCTTATCAAACGATTTTTGCTAGATCTCAATAGCTCTATTGGCGTGAGAGCTATGCTCAGGTTTCTTAAGGGTTGCATGTTTTACTGAAAATAGCCTATCGTGACATAACTTGACCTCTAGAGGTCAAAACATAGACCTGAGTGCTTAAACGTGTTAGTAAAATCTTACTGAATTCACATGAGCTTTCTAATGTCTTTGCAGCTTTGCGCTAACTTCCATATTTTCGGAGTTAGGGGGCATTGATAGCCCCCCAGTGGGGCGAAGGTGGCGCCGGACCCCGGTGGGGCGCGGGTTAAATACGTCTGGAAATGACATCATAGTTCGGTGATTCAATGTGACGGGACCACTTTTATTTTCAAAAGATGTACAATGATCCAAACAATCATACGGGCATTTACAACAGTTAAGTTCATTCCCAAAGGGACAATAATGTGAATTCAAAATAGGGGAGGGTAACCCCTATTCCTGTGCTTGTGTTGAAATGCTTCAACTCTAGGTTGACTGCTTGATTTTGATTCTTCAAATGTTTTTATTTTAAAGTTGCAAGTCAATTAGAACATGAGTTACGATAGCATAGCTCCACAGTGACACCTAGTGTTATATATATGAAGCTAAAAGTAGTATATGCATTTCGAAAGCCATTTTTTCTTTATTTGATATGAAAGACTTCTATCATATGTCACAACGCTTTCAAGAGTTTTTTTATTTCACTGTACTACGGGTCAAGGTCACCGTTATAAAACTAGGTCATGAGGTCACCAAACATTTTTTGTTTAAATTTCAAAATTGAAGATAGCTTAAGTGTTGCCCGTAGAATTTACATCCTAAAACTATAAAATTTGAAGAAATCACTTGAAAAAGTTTGGAGTTATAGGCATTCTAATCAATGCCTGTATAATGGCCTTGAGAAATTGCCGGAGGCCATTTCTTTCAAATAAATTTTTGGATAATTTTTTGGGTGCCATGGTTGGATTCTACGCCGTTGTGAGTCCCCATATACCAATTTTGGAGGAAATTAAAAATAGTAGAGTTTGATGCCTTGGTCGATTTATGGTGGAATGACCCATCTGTCAACCACTGTTATACAATAGCTTCATTTCGTGGCCGATTGATTTAAAACTTTCAACACTTGATGGGCCCTCCAGGGTCTTCAAAATTTATGTCTGGGGTTTTTCAATTTGGTGACCTGAGGTCGGGCCATGAGGTGACCTCTCCCATAAAAATGTATGGGGAAAGGCTGTCTTGTGATCTAAAAGTCACAAAAATGATACCAAATGATGAGCTTTCTCAGAAAGTCATTCTTAGTCACCTTGTCACGGATTCCAAGGGAAATATTTTCCCTTTGACATAGGAGGCAGCGAGCGCATGCGCCTTGGGCAGCAGCGACCCCTCCAGGTAGTATCCCACCTTCCTTTAACCTCATCCATCCTAATCCTTACCATCTCCTTTCATAGTCTTCATCACTTCACGTCCATTACGACGACGCTTGAAAAGCCACCGTATGTGTGGAAGTGTTCCGGAACTAATACAATACTGAGGTCATCCCAGGTCACCAGGGTTCAAAACAGTATTGTTACGAACGCCCTGGTAGGGGAAAACCCGTTGAGCAGGATAAACCAAGTATATTTCCGTTGGCAAAACTGAATACAACTCAGGACATTAACAGGTCCCACACAGTTCCACCAATAGTCAACTCCACGTGTGCCGCACGCGTGCCGGAATCACAGGCAGGCCGAGAGCTGCCAGCACGGGTCCAAATCCCGTACCGGAATCGGTGGCCGGCTGCGAGCCGTCAGTGCGGGTCCGAATCCCGTGCCGACCGCCCAGCGACTGCCCAGACCCCGGCCATGCAGCCAACGAGGTCACGTCTCGCTAGGGCGCGACCGCCCAGCGGGACGGCACACGGGGGTTCAGACAAACGCCGCTGCGCGCCACGCAGGGCAGCACCGGGGGGTTCCGCAACACTACCCCCTCCCCTCTTCATTGGCCTTTTCGACCTCGAAAAATACACCGAAAAATTGTACACACAAAAAAACTCTAGCGCCATCACACATTAGTCGAAAAAAACGTTCACAAGCTGCTGTTGCACTCATTGCTCATCATCATGTTGGATAACCAGCCAGGGCCGGAATCTCTGGCCCGGCAACGCCCTCCAGTAGCCACCGGGGGAGAGATTGATGCCGTCCCACCAGCAAACCGTCCCGGGAAGCGTTTCCCTTCTTCCCGGTCGGCCCCGCTTAGCCAAAGGGTCTAAATCCCCGTTAGTCGGGCGCCTGACGTGTTCTTGGGACAGCACTGCCTCCCGTGTCCCTGAGGGCCGCCGCCGCGCCTCGAGCCATCCTTTTGTGGTCTCATGGAGCTCCAGGACCTCGTCCATCATGATCAGGGGATCTGCGGTGCAAATCAAGAGTTAAGATCGAACAAGAAAATATCACATGCTTCACAGAAATTGACACAAGATTATTTCCCATGACGCATATGAAAACATCACATGTTACCCGACAAATAGCACATTACCCCCCCCCCCACGAAACATATCGATGATGTCCACTGGCTCTAATGATATGCTAGATACTCTGGGGGTCTCCGGCGGTGCCACGATCTGCGGAGCCCAATAGAATCACCACTACTTGAGGATTCATTCCTGGTTACTGACGCAGTTGAAGCGGGATCAATCCCATCTTTGTCATTTCCAAGGCCAGCACTGGGCATTCCATGGGACCCAACATACGAAGGCGTCGCCCCACCGATCTGCTCCCCATCAAGGACAGGTTCACCACCCTCTACTGCTGTACCATCTGGAGCAGCTTTTTCCCAAATAAGCTCGGAGGAACCCCTGACCCGCCATAACCGGTTAAAGTACACAACTTTAGGCTTGGTATGACTGTATTTCTGTATCCTGTAGGTTACTGCAGAGAGACGCTTAGTGATCATGTACAGACCATCCCACGGAGACATCAGTTTTTGGCTGAGGCCTTTTTTTACGCCGGGGATTGTACAGCCAGACATAGTCATTCGCCTCCAGGGGTGTCAAGGATACCTTTGAGTCTTTCCTCTGTTTCATGGAATCAGCAGACACCTTCAGGTTTTCAGACCTGCTTACGGACGTCCATCATTCGATCTCGCAGGGACTTAGCGAACTCTGTTGTGGACACCGGGTCTTGTAGCTCATCAGGTGGTCTCTGAATGAGCATGTCGGTGGGAAGCCGGAGGCCCCGTCCCAACATTAGCTGAGCAGGGGTGTACCCCGTGGATTCATGCTCCGCAGAGCGATAGGCCATCAGTATAGCCGGAATGTGCTGATCCCACTCACTCTGCCCGTGACGGCAGTGCTTTGCCAGCTCCTGCACCAGTGTACGGTTAAACCTCTCCACCATCCCATCCGATTCGGGGTGGAGAGGTGTCGTACGTGTCTTCCGAATATCCAAAAGCTTGCAGCACTCTTGCCAGAGAGCACTTTCGAAGTTTCTCCCTTGGTCGGAGTGAATCTCGTGCGGAATTCCGAAACGGCTGAAGAACCCATCAATTAGTGCCTTAGCTACGGTGCTAGCTTTCAGGGGGGTTCAAGTTTAGTATATACTAGTCTGGCAACCCCTTTGCCTACGTCACCCCGAGGATGCCCGAGTGCATTTAGCGCTGTAGGTATAGCAGGAAGGTGGTTTTCCAGAAAATATTAAAAATACTTACAGCCCATTTAGAGATGTGATTTTTGCTCCGCGTGGTGCTGTAACATTTTTCTTTCCAAAACTGACCTCAAATAGTTCTAGACAGACGTACTTTTTGATCTGGAGGGCTCAATCATGAGGCATGTCAGACTTCCCCTTAGGCCGACTTTCAACATATTCCGGGGGCAGTATCGCCCTTAATGGTTCTATCTTCAGTGAATTGGGAGCTGGATGCAGAGATACAGAGGACGGAGGTGAATGCAGATGGCATAGGCGGATGTACGGGCCAAGGTACTTTAACAGACAGGTGAGAATTCGGCGGCAGAGGCGGATACAGGGACAACGATGGATGCAGAGGGCAGAACGGAACGATGGGGAAAAGGCGGATAGAGCAGCAAGGGTGGATGCAGGAACAGAGCGGTTCGAGAGGTCAGAGGCGGATAAAGAGGCAGAGGCGGATGCAGGGGCGGATGGAGGAGCAAAGGCAGATGCATAGAGAGAGGCGGAGGCAGGGGCAAGGACGAATGGAGGGGCATATGAGGATAACGACAGCTGAGGCAGGTGCAAGAGACAGAGCCAGATGCATGGGACAGAGGCCGATTCAGGAGATAGAGGCAGATTCAGGAAACAGAGGTGGATTCAGGAGAAAGATGCAGATGGAGGAGACAAAGGCGGATGCAGGCGACATACGCGGATGCAGGATATAGAGACATACGCGCATGCAGGAGGATAGAGGCGGATGCAGGAGACAAAGGCGAGTGTAGGAGATAGGCATATTCATGACATAAATGCAGATGCAGGATACTAATGCGGATGCAGGAGATAGAGACAAAAGGCGGGTGCAGGAGATAGAGACAGAGGCAGATCCAGGAGATAAAGACAGAGGCGGATGCAGGAGATAGAGACAAAGGCGGATGCAGGAGATAGAGACAGATGCGGATGCAGGAGGTAGACAGACGCAGATGCAGGAGATAGACAGTGGCGGATGCAGGAGATAGTCAGATGCAGGAGATACACAGAGGCGGATACAGGAGAAAAAGACAGAGGCGGATGCACTAGATAGAGACAGAGGCGGCTACAGGAGATAGACAGAGGCGGATGCAGGAGATAGAGACAGAGGCAGATGCAGGAGATAGAGACAGTCGCGGATGCAGCAGATAGAGACAGAGGCGGATGCAGGAGATAGAGACAGAGGCGGATGCAGGAGATAGAAACAGAGGCAGATGCAGGAGATGGAGACAGAGGCGGATGCAGGAGATAGAGACAGAGGCGTATGCAGGAGATAGAGAAAAAGGCGGGTGCAGGAGATAGAGACAGAGGCAGATCCAGGAGATAAAGACAGAGGCGGATAAAGAAGATAGAGACAGAGGCGGATGCAGGAGATTGAGACAGAGGCGGTGCAGGAGATAGAGACAGAGGCGAATGCAGGAGATAGAGACAGAGGTGGATGCAGGAGATAGAGACAGTCGGGGATGCAGGAGATAGAGACAGAGGCAGATGCAGGAGATAGAGACAGAGGCGGATACAGGAGATAGACAGACGCGGATGCAGGAGATAGAGACAGAGGCGGATGCAGGAGATACAGTCACGGATGCAGGAGATAGAGACAGAGGCGGATGTAGGAGATAGAGACAGAGGCAGATGCGGGACAAAAGAGGCATATTCAGGAGCAGATTCAGTGGTAGTCGGGTGCAGTGGCAGTCAGATGAAGGGGCAGAGGCGGATGTATGGGTGGACGCAGATGAAGGGACAGAGGTGGATGGAGGAGCAGATGAAGATGCACAAACAGCCGCAGAGGCAGGGGCAGAGACATATGGAGGGGCACATGAGGATGCAGACACCCGAGGCAGATGCATGAGACAGAGGCACTTGCAAAAGATAGGGGTAGATGCAGGAAACAGAGTCTGGCGCAGGAGACAGAGGTGGATTCAGGAGCAGAAGCAGTGGTAGAGGCAGATGCAGTGGCAGAGTAGGATGAAGGGACAGAGCCGGATGCATGGGTAGAAGCGGATGCAGGAGCAGAAGTGGTGCAGGGGCAGATACGGATGCAGAAGATAAGAGGCCGATCTGCAGGCAGGGACGGATGTAGAGGGCAGGGGCAGATGCATGAACAGAGGCGGATGCAGGGGTGGATACAGATAGAGGGGCAAAGGTGGATCCAGATGACTGATGCCAATTCAGGAGATAGAGGCTGAGATACAGGTAAGGATGGATGCTGATGATGGAAGAGGATGCAGGAGGCTGAAAGTTCCTTCACTTCACATGCTTATCCATGGCACATGGCAATTCAGCACAATAGGCAAACCCCTGTTGTTAAACTTATAGTCAAAACTGATCTTTTTTCCCAACAACTAAGAGTTGATATCTGGATTTGCTAAATGATATTATGAATGTTTTATTGCATTTAAGTCACATAATTGTACATTTTCTTCATCAACTTATATGTCAGTACTTTAACATGGCAGGATAGAAAGCTTCGAATTTATTGTGGGTGATCATAATGCAAAGAAACTATCTGTTTGAATTTGTAGTTCTGATTTTGAACCGATTTGGATGTGCCTGAGTTTATAAAATTGAATTCACAATAAGTTGGTAAATTGTTTATTGGTTCTTGCTCCTGAGTGCAATGTGTACTCAATAGTGTGGCTAAGCAGACATGTTCAGCTGTAACACAGAACGCCTGCCTCTTGTCCTCCCAGTGAGTATATTTTTTAGTCTATTTTTAACAAGTTTATGATTTGTGCTATGTGATGTGGAATATACAAGTACAGATTCAGATCCTGAATACAAAATATTCAGTGTGATTATGCATTCTGACATAGCTGCCAATCAGAATCCTCATGTTGGCAAAAGATGATCATAATTTTTTTGTCATATTGTGAGTAATGGCAGGCAGCGGCTCACTCGGACAAATAGTTTTCCTGACTGTTTGAGCGGCAAAAAGTTGTGGGCCACATTGTGAAGAGAACATTTTATGATCAGCTTTTATTTATCAAAAGGTTCTGGTGGATGGCTATACCTGAACGCCTCGGTTATCACATTGAAATTTCTACACTTACATCCAGGGTTCAATGGGGAAGGGCAAATAACAACTAATTAACTTCTAATACTTGTTCGTGCCGTCCAGCTTGCAAAGTATGGCATTTTCGACGAGATCTTGTCGGTGTGAATGCCCTTGAAGACAGGAGCAAGTGGTGCGAATTCTATCAACCTGGTGTGAATTTGTCAGACTGGTGCGAGGAAAGTGACACTTAAACCAAACAAATAATGGCTCAATGGTTATCAAGACACAGAAGGGGGCCTTATGAAAAGTTCTTAATTAACTAATTAATAATAGAGGTAGCATTGCATCCTTTGGGTAGGAATGGGTGCATTTTTCTCCCTGGTATGTAGCAGAATGGTGCACATTTTTGGAGGCTGGTGGTGCAAGATAGATGACTGGTGCGACTCGTCTGACCTGCTGCCATACTTTGCAGATTGGAGTGCAGCAGTTAAGACCTACCCACTAAGAATCATAGGCCCTGGTATCAGTGCATGTAATATGTGTTATGTGTGCAATGCTAATATATGTGTATTGATGCAAAAGTCATCAGTTCTGAAATAAAATAGTCCTGAAAAAATGTAAAGGACTTGACCTGCACTCTCTCCTATTAGGTATCCTCTGTGGTTGCAAAGCTTAATCTATCATCACGCCTGACATCACATGCAAGATGATCTACCATTGTCGGTTGTCGCAGCTCAAAGCCTGAATCAGCTCAAAAATCGGCTTGACGCTCATTGGGCCACCTTCATGTACCAAGTTCCTGAACTTGTCTGATACCGATGCATCCTATCCTCTTGCCTCAGGAGGACAACTTCTTAGCCACCCTCAGGTCTCTTTTTCTGAGGAGGATCGCGCCGAGACACTGATATCCTGAGCTCGTCGGAGAATCGGAGCCAGCGGGCCATTGTGGTCCCCAAAATTTCCGAAATCGTTAGGTAAGGTAAGGTAAGATTCTGAAGTTTACACTGTGATTGCCTCTTGAAATCAGTGCCCATTAATGGGCATATACCTACAACAATTATATCAAATGTTTTATATGTTTTAACACACATTCTTCAACTCTGGTCTAGCGAAGTGTTTCAGCCTTGGTTCTTGACATTTCTGCATCCTAGAACAGCGCAGCAGCGTCCTATGCTCATAAATACCAGACTTCTAAGGACAAAGAAAATGTAGGCCCTGATACAAAGTGAATTTTTCAACCAATTAGTATTGTTTGCCCCTTTCACCGTCAGCACAGGAAGCACAACCACAGGCGATCACTCATTACAATTCCGTAATAACACACTAAAGATCAGATGCATAAAGGTATCCCTCAGTTGCGCACAAATAGCAAATCTGGCAAATCTAGCATCATACCAGCCTAGAATATACTGGATCTGCAAAAAAACATACTATTTTCAATTGAAACGTTATAATACAAAATAAAGACTTGATTTGTCTATAATATTCTTCTTTGGTATAATTGATTGAAGAAAACTTTGTAAATATTTTGTTTTGAGCAAGATTAAAACAATTTACCGGGAGGTGCTAGTAGGTGCTTGGTAGGAAACTTGGACCAACCTTATCTTTTAGGGCCTTGCTAGCTTCCTGATTGGGAAGCGCAAAAGCTTCCGGCCACTTGGTAAAGTAATCGATCACCACGACCACGTATCGATTTCCTGAGGAAGACACTGGGAATGGCCCGGCAACATCGACAGCCACCCTTTCTAAGGGCGCGCCGACTCTGACTACCTGGAGTGGCGCTTGGGGAATTCGATGAGGCCCCTTCTTGGCCTTACAGACCTCGCAAATCCAGCACCACTTCGAAACATCGCGCCGCATGCCTACCCAATAATACTGTTTACGAAGTCGTTGCAGGGTCTTTTTCACCCCGAAATGGCCTGACGACACTGATCCGTGTGCTTCAGTCAACAAAGACTGTCTCTGAGATCTGGGGATTACGATGAGCCAGGATACGTCGAGACCACTTCTGGACTCCCATCGTCTCTGCAGAACTCCTCCAACCAGTCTAAGCTGCTCCCACTGCTCCCAATACTGTTTCGAAACAGGACTCCAAACAGAAGCATCATCCCAGTTTGGTTTCTGGGGGCTCTCCGCCAAGCACTTCATCACCGGAGCGATGTCAAGGTCTGTCCTTTGAGCAGTACGGATGTCCTGCACATCCTCCGGCAATAGCATAACAGAGGTGGCTCGACATTGGCTAAGAGCGGTCATCTCACGTCGGCCGCAATACCCGCAATTGCTTCCGCATGGTCGCCTACTCAGTGCGTCTGCATTACCGTGCTTTTCCCCTGGTCGATGTATGATTTCGTACTTATATTGTCCGAGCCGCGCTAGCCAGCGAGCGAGTTGACCCTCTGGGTCTTTCAGGTTACGCAGCCATTGTAGTGCCGGATGATCAGAACGGACTGTGAATTCAGCCCCGTATAGGTAAGCATGGAAGTGGCGAACTGGGTCAACCACAGCGAGGAGCTCCCTACGGGTAGTACAGTAGTTCTTCTCTGGACCTGAGAAGATTCTGCTATAGTAAGCTACCACTCGCTCCACCCCTTCATATGATTGCGAGAGGACTGCTCCAATACCACATCCGCTTGCATCTGTATCAAGGATAAATGTCTCGTTGGGGTTTGGGTACTGCAGAACGGGTGCTTTTGAAAGCGCCGCCTTGAGCTCCGCGAATGCATCCTTACATACCTGGGACCATTCAAATGGCTCATTGGCCCTGGTAAGTGCATGGAGTGGTGCCGCGATCGTGGCATAATCCTTGACGAAGCGTCAATAATAAGAGCATAAGCCCAAGAAGCTTCGAAGCTCCTTTACATCAGATGGGATCGGCCACTCCGTCACCGCCCTTGTCTTATCAGGGTCCATTTTTACACCTTCAGCGGATACAACGTGACCGAGGAAATTCACCTCCCTACGAAAAAGTGAACATTTTTTGGATTCAACTTCAACTTGGCCCCTCTCATCCGGCTGAGAACCTCCCTCAGGCGACTGAATTTTTCCTCAAAAGTTCTGCCAAACACGATGACGTCATCCAGATAAACGAGTAACGAGCGCCAATGCATTCCAGACAGCACTGCTTCCATGAGACGTTACACAATCCAAAAGGCATTACTCGCCACTGCCAACGTCCAGTACCACTAGAGAACGCTGACTTCGGTCTATCAGCCTCGGCCAAACGAATTTGATGGTATCCTGACTTGAGATCTGGCGTTGCGAACCACGCGGAACCAGATAGGGCATCAAGCGTCGCATCTGCTCGGGGCAATGGGTACGAATCCCTCCTCGTGACAGCATTGAGCAGCCGATAGTCAACGCAACAGCGCAGGGAGCCATCCTTCTTCTTGACAAATACAATGACCATGGACTCGTGGATGGCTCAATCAGCCCCTGCTGCTCAAGTTTCGCGACAGTTTCCTCAGCCTCCTGGCGTTTGTGAATTTGGATTCGACGTGGCGTCACTTTAACCGGGCGACTATCTCCGGTGTCAATTGTGTGTTCCACCAGCGAGGTTTGACCAAGGTCATGATCACCTGCTGAAAACACATCCCTGAAGTTCTCTATCAGGTCAGATACCTGGGCCATCTGCCCGCACTCGAGACCTTGGCTTAATCTTCGGGGAAGAGCCCTAAGAGGTTCCGGTAATGCTCTGGATTGCCCCGAGCTATCACTTTGAGACTCGGGAAAGTCAAATTCCTCACAGTCCCCGAGAAGTCTCCCTGCTCGCACTCGTATGGGCTGGTCTGTTACGTTTGCGACAAACACGGGCACATACATGGCCTCTGGATTAAATAATCCACGGCCAATAATAAGGCCAGATCGAGCAAGGGGTCCAGACTCAAGGAGCACTGATTTTTCCGGACGAGGACCCACCAATCTGCATTGAACCAATCTCACGGTGCTCGGTACCACAGTCACTGGTGTCATGACCCTAACCCGCAGAGCCTTAGGGGTACGATTAGGTTTCACGGGTACGATTAGATTAGGGGTACGATATGTTGTCGCCGTGGAATTTTCAGATGTGAGATTGGATGAAACGCGCTGCGTCGACACACATTCTTGATAATGATGATGATGTATTTATGAATGATGTGCGGTTTCTTAAACAAACGAAATAAGTCGGTTAACAAATGAACAGAAGGTACAATCGAGTGATAAAGTCTATAACAAAACTAGAAAACAACTCGTCTATAACAAAAAAGGTTAAGAAATACGACGAAATAATATACGACGCTAGACAAAATAATAATGAACCAAAGCTTACCAAGGGTAAAGGCTCTCACTCCACGCGCAACACAGCTCCCTCCTCATGGAGCTCTCGATGCGAAAAGGACGGGGCTGCCGGCTGCTCGCCCCGACCCAGGCTCGCTCAGTCACGTGACCGCACACACACAGTGGTGCAAACCATCATAACTAAGTACCGATTAACAAGACTCAAAATAATATAGCACAACATGAACAAATACAAAATCTCAATCAGAATATACACCATACTATTATCATCGCTGCAATTTTCCGAATAAGACAAATGAAGAGGTGGTGATGCGAATTCCCGAAAATGTGGTGAGGCATACGGCGCTTACACCCCACCCTTTGAAGCCTTCTAGGAGACTAGGGCTTCAACTTCTATAATCCTATTCATTAGACCTAAGCTTAAGGGAGTACCCTATACAACGACATCTTTCATCGCTAGCTCCTGGTGGCAGCTGTGGGAATCAATCAGCCGCAAGAGGTCAGGCCAACTTAGCGGATAATCACATCTCGCTGCCAGAACAAATCGATAACTCATCTTACAAAAGGCGTGATCTTCCCCTCAGACTCAGCTCAACAAAGGAAACCCTCTGACGCATAGGAGAGGAAGACTAAGAACTTCAATAACGCTGAGAAAATACCCAGAGCTGGAGAGCTACAGATGAGGACAGCACATTATATGAAAATTGAAGAAACATGTCTCAATTGCTCGCTGCAGCATTGATACCCAAAATTGGGAAGTAAACATTCATTAATTCAAAGATGAAACAGATTAATACTTGCGCCTCAATATGACGAAGAAACTTAGTGCTCCGATTCCAGAATGGTAACCAGTTTTGAAATAGGTCGCCTCAGTTCTGAGTTGGCAGTCTTAAGTAAGACAGATCGCACGTGTCCCTTTGCGTCTGGAAACACTGCGATTACTCTACCCAGTGGCCACTGGCAGCGCGGAGTATTGAGGTCGACAATCAGAACAACGTCACCCACAGAGACGTTCCGTCGTTCTTTACTCCATTTGGTACGCGGCTGTAGTGACGGGAGATATTCACGTAGGAATCGTCTCCAAAACACGTCTGCAAGATACTGCACCTGACGCCACCGTCGCCCAGTAAAGCAGTCACTCTCTGAAAAGATACCGTCAGGGAGAGGACCACCACGGAGCAGCAGCAGATCGTTCGGAGTCAGCGGATTCAGGTCTGTCGGGTCACTTGACACAGTTGTCAGAGGTCTGCTGTTCAATATCGCTTCCACCTCGCACATTAATGTGCTGAGCGAGTCGTCAGTAAGCGTCTGTTCAGTCAAGAGAGCATTCAACACCTTTCTTATGCTTCTTATCTGTCTCTCCCAAACTCCTCCTTGAGATGACGCACCTGGAGGGTTAAAAACCCACGTTATTCCCCGTTTTAAGAGAAATCTGTGGATTTTGTCATGCTCCAATCGTGCTAGTTCTTCTCGCAATTCTCTTTCTGTGCCTACCAAATTAGTGCCGTTGTCGGATATAATGTAGGAAACACAACCCCTGCGAGCTTGGAAACGTCTGAGAGCATTTATGAACGAAGTGGTCTCAAGACTAGCACAGACCTCAATATGGATGGCTCTGCTCGATAAGCAGGTGAATAGTACACCGTATCTCTTCAGCTGCTTTCGACCCAACTTCACGTAAAATGGCCCGAATGTATCGGTTCCAACCCGGCAAAAGGCTCCTTCTGAGGCTGATGTTCTTTCTGAGGGCAGGTCTGCCATAATTTGGGTTGCGGGTAGCCCTTGAATTCTTTTGCACGCGACACATCGCGAGAGTACTCTGCGCACGGCGGAATTGCCATTAACAACCCAATACTTTGAACGCAAGCATGTCAGCACATGCTCCCTACCCGAGTGTCCCGCTTGTTCGTGTGCATCTCTGATTATCAGATTGGTGACATGCCCTTCCTTTGGGATGATGATCTGATGCTTGGACGCAGTACTTACCTCAGCATTTGCCAGACGACCACCCACTCTCAGTATGCCATTGGAGTCACTGAACGGATTGAGTCGGTGAATGGAGCTAGACTTTTTAGCTGGAAGTGAGCCACATTCCTTTGTGAAGTGAATCCGCTGTTCATATTTAATGATTGCGTGTTCTGCCCTTTCCAGCTCTTGTACAGACAGACTGGAGGCGAAGCGAGGCTTACCAATTGTGTTTGATTCCCTGTCTAACGAGCGACTCCGCAGAATATCTCTGAGTCTGATGAACCATGACACCCGCCTCTTGAGCTTGTGCCAGTCAGACAGACTACCTAGTAGTCGGGACGTGGGATTTTCCTGCACGGACGTCACATTTACTACAGTTCTTTTAATCTCCAGAGGAGTCTCCTCGCTAGATTGAAGTGCGTGGGATTGGTCAGGCCATTCACTCTCTGGTTCAGTCAGAAACTCGGGACCACGCAGCCAGCGTGACTCTAGAAATTCGTGTGCCGACATACCACGTGACAGGGGGTCGGCAGCATTCAACCTAGACGGTACAAATCTCCATTGTTCGGGCTTGGAACCATCATGAATAACAGACAGTCTGTTTGCAACGAAAGTCTGAAATCTCGACGTAGTATTTTGAATGTACCTGAGAGTTGATACACTGTCGGTCCAAAATGTCACTGAATCAAAGGGAAGGCTCATCTCAGCTTGTATGCTTGTGTTTAGGCGCACCCCTAACGTGGCAGCGGCTAATTCTAGCCGAGGGATAGACACTATCTTCAGGGGACAAACCCTGGCTTTACTCATCAGCAGGCAGGTCCTGACAACATCCTCGTCGTCTACGACCCTAACATAGGCTACTGCCCCGTAGCCTGATTCGCTGGCGTCAGAGAATATGTGAAGCTCACTTTTCGTCGGCTCATTTCCGGTCATGAAAACATTCCTGGGAATGCTAAACCTTTCCAGCATAGCTAATTCCTCACACCACTGGATCCATCTTCTAATGTGAATGTCAGATATTTGATCATCCCATCCTACTTTGAGTCTGCACAAATCCTGCAATAAAACCTTTGCAGGAAGAATGAAAGGTGCACCGAAACCCAATGGGTCATATACGGCACTTACGGTGGACAGGATTCCCCTCCTTGTTGCTGGGCCCCTTTTCACGCTGACGCGGAAGCTGAGCGAATCCGTAGCCACGTCCCACAAAACTCCAAGCGCCCCATGTGCGGGCGGTGCATCTCTGGTGAGGTCAATTTGACCGGCAGGTGCACGATCCGCCTCCGGTATGCCTGACATAACAAAGGCACTATTACTCACAAAGCTGGTCAATCTGAAACCAGCCATACTACAGCAGTCGCGTACACCCTGTGCAATGCTAAGAAGCTGGTCCTCAGAGCGCGCAGCCTGTAAAAGGTCATCAACATAGAATGATTTTCTGATGCTCTGTCCTACCTGTACACACATTGAATCCCCAAAGTCGTCGGCAGTCCGTTTCAGTGCAAAGTTTGCGCAGGCAGGAGAACTTACCGCACCAAACAAGTGCACGTTGAGTTGATACTCCTCAAGCGGGCCCGCCAGGTTACCGTTGGGCCACCATAAAAACCGCAACAAACTCCGGTCCTTCAAAGGTACCCGAACCTGATAAAACATTTTCTCAATGTCTGCTGTTACTGCGAAAGGTCCCTCCCTAAATCTGAGCAAAACTCCTACGAGTGAGTTAGTCAAATTCGGTCCTTGCTCGAGTCGCTCATTTAGTGATATTCCTTGATATGTGGCTGAGCAGTCGTACACAACCCGAATTTTTTCAGGTTTGGCAGGGTGATACACTCCGTGGTGTGGGATGAACCAAATATGGCCGTCTGCTGTACCCACGTTCTCAAATTGCACTTTCTGTGCGTACTCTTTCTCGATAAGGCCAGAAACAAACCCTTTGTAGTCCTCTAAGTATTTTTCGTTTCGGAGCATCCTCCTTTTGAGACCCTCAGCCCTGGATTCAGCCTGCGCTTTGTTGTCAGGGAAAGAACTTTCATCCTTTAGCGGTAATGGCACCTCGTAGTGACCATCAACGAACCGGGTATCATTTTCGGCTCTCTTGAGCCATTTTTTGTCCTCCAAAGAGAAGCCTTGCTCTGACAGACTGAAATTGTCTTCAAACTCCTTATTATACAAAGCCACAAACTTGTCATGAATGTCAAATTTTTCGACCCTAGCTTGGATCCTATTCACTGTGACATGTCTAGTGGCGGAGTTAACACTCTGCCGGGGCCCGTACACCACCCACCCTATCTCTGAGCGGAATGCGAATGGAGAACCTGGTTGGCCGGAGCGTACCTCCAGTGGGAGGAGGGCACGGGGGCAGTTTCCACCAATGAGAAGCTCGATATCAGCATCAACTCTGGGAATTTCGACACCCTGCAGATGGTCCCACTCCCTTATGTCACAAACCGTCGCCATATCTTCAAGTTTAACCGCAAGGCTCTGAAGTGTATATATGGGAGGCATTGGGACAACGGCATCTCCATTCAAGCTGGAAATATTGACCCCACGGATGATATGGCTGCTTAGTCTATCATTTTCAGCTGACACCGTGGACACAGACAATTCAGTGGCTTCACCTTTGACTCCTAGCTTCTTTAACAAGCTCGGTGTGCAAAAACTGGCACTCGACCCTGTATCGAGGAATGCGTGAGTTACCACGTATTTTGATCCATCAGGAGACAGCACGCGCACAGGTAAGATTGCCATCATGGTAGAACTGCTCGACCGGGACTCACCGTGTGTTTTAGGCGAGTCTAGCAAATCGACTCTGCCGTTGCAAACTGGCTCTGGAGCAAGACCTGTCTGGTTACTACTTACATCATGAGAGCCTGGAGCTGAGTGACTCGGTACGGTGTAATGGATATGCATAGAGGTTGGATGCAGACGCTTGCATATGTTGCATGTTTTCTTTTGGTAACACGCCTTATTATGATGCCCTTTACGCAAACAGCCGTAACATAAATTTGCATCTCTTACCACCCCTTTCCTCTCCGTCCAGGACAGACATCTGAACCTTTCGCACTGGTCTAAAGTGTGAGCACCTGTGCAGTAAACACACGAGCGTCCACTCACGTCACGTTCAAGCACGGTGGCCGTCACAGTCTGGGCTTTCTTTGCAGTGTCCTGTCTGTTGACTGCGTGCTGCTTGCCAAAAATCGGGTCTGTTAAGATCCTTACCTCCCGGTCTACGAAGGAGACAATGTCTTGGAAGCTCACCTTTCGTGCCCCTCTTTCCTTTACCTGATCGGCGTGACGGCGCCAGCTATCCTGCATGTGGAAGGGCAATTTTTCAATCACCCTCCTCATGAAGCGAGCCTGGTCAGTCTCCCTCGCCTCCGGGGGAAGAGTTTCCATGACGTTTAAGCATGACGTCAGCGTCAGTGAAAACCGATCCAGTCCCTCTACATCTCCTGGTTTTATCATAGGCCACTCGAGGATCATATCCACGAAAGCAGCAGTAATGGAGTCTGGATCTCCATACCTGTTCTCAAGTAGTTGTCTGGCGACTGAGTAGCCACTACCCTTAGGCATATGCAGGCAGCCTTTAATAATCTCTCGTGGCTTTCCGCTGGTATATTGTTCGAGAAAATATAATTTCTCCTCATCATCGTCCGTTTTGTTTGCGATGCGGCTGTCGAATGCCCTCATGAATGACTGGTACTTAGTAATGTCACCGTGAAACACTGGGATGGTCGGTGTAGGAAGTTGTCCCCTTTTAAGCTGCGCTAACAATAACTGTGATGTCTCTGTCTGGTCGTGAGTCGTCACTTGGGATGGTTGTTTCGTCTCGTCAGTGAGTTTCGACTCGTCAAAGTTTGCGTCTAGAGCCGCAGGGGCGTTAGCTTCGTATGTCACCTGTGGATCCGTCGTGAGTTGGGTCGTTTCCGGCCCGCGAACATCAGTCATCACGCTCGGACAGTTTCGTCTCTGTGGGGTTTGCTCCGGTTTCAGATACCCTAGCTCGGTGGAAAGTGGCCGGGGCGGTGAAGCCTGTCTGGTTTGGGGAAAGTCGTACCCGCTACCCTCTACGAATTCTGTCAACACTTGCTCTTTGGCCTCGGACTCGGCGATTTCACACAGCAAATCACATTCCTCCTTACGTTGTCTTATCTTAACCTGCTCTAGTTCAAGTTGTCTTCTCTGGTTAAAGAACTCTGCCTTTGCTTTAAGACCCGCTTTTCTGGCCGACTCGGCAGCGAGCAACGACGTCACTGAGGCAGAGCTATGGCGACTGCCGACAGAGGCCACTGAGCCAGCTCGGGACCCCGCCAGAGACCCAGCATGGGATCCCGCCCTCGATCTGATCCGGGACCCAACTGATGATCCAGCCCGGGACCCATCCGGCGATGAAGCACGGGACACAGCCCGGGACCCAGGGCGAGATCCCGTCCGGGACCCAGCTCGTGAATCCCCCTGAGAGACGGCCCGGGAACCAGCGTCACTATGTACGCCGGGAGGAAACAGTTGTAATCCCCCCTGAGAACCGAGCCCACCCTCAGACTCTTCTCCTAGCTTACTGGCCACAAATCTTGCAACATCTACATCATCCCGGTCCAATAACTCCAGGAGGCGACCCACAAGCGTTATCTTTGAACCTCGGGCGTCCACCCCTCTCGATAGGAGCTCGGCCTTCAAATCACTAACTTTAAGCTTTCCTAAGGAGTCCATATTTAACAATTCACTTAATTTTAAAGTCCGTTACAATAAATTGCAGCGATGAGAGCGAACTTAAATCTCAGGAATAGTGACGCAAAACCACATTCAACTCCGGCAAGTCAGAACATACGGGACATCGACAGTCATCAATACAAAGGTACGATCAGCTCTCATAATGCGATTCCAGAATCGGGCTTACTGTAGCAGTACCACTTATTTACAGCATCCAGACCAATAATCTGGCCTTCGCCACCACTTACCACACATAACTGAAGGAGTCAGCTGACTGTCGATGGCACTCTCACATGCAGAGATGACTGGCGGCAGGGGCACCCGTCCAGTCCCGAGTGCCAGCAGCAGCGCCTCCACAGACGAAAGTGATGGGCGCCACGCTGCGCCCCTCACCGCCGTGTCCGACCAGACGGCAGCGCCTCCGCAGACGGCAGTGACGGGAGTCACGCCGCGCTCCTCAGCGCCGCGTCCGACCAGACGGCAGCGCCTCCGCTGACGGCAGCGACGGGAGCCACGCTGCGCCCCTCACCGCCGTGTCCGACCAGACGGCAGCGCCTCCGCTGACGGCAGTGACGGGAGTCACGCCGCGCTCCTCAGCGCCGCGCCGCACCCAGACGGCAGTGACTCCGCAGCGCCTCCACTGACGGCAGTGACGGGAGTCACGTCGCGCTCCTCAGCGCCGTGCCGCACCCAGACGGCAGCGCCTCCGCAACCGTCACCGCTCCTCTCCACCGGAAGCCGTCCTATGCGCGCAGTCGCGCGCCACTGCACCGGCTGGTCAGCGACTCCGGCTCCCAGCTGTTCGCCTCAGCCACACCGCCGCCGAGAGCCACCGGCCCGCCGCTCGCACCTCCAAAAGCAGTCATTCGCGCCTCCAGCCGCCTACGGAGCCACCAGCAAGAAGATCCCCGACGGAAGTCGCTCCACCTCCGGCGAGAAGACGACGGCCGTACATCTGCGACGCTGCTACCACATAATAGCTGCCAACACCCAAAGCTGGTGCTGGTTGGAGCCACCTTGAAACTGTTGTCGCCGTGGAATTTTCAGATGTGAGATTGGATGAAACGCGCTGCGTCGACACACATTCTTGATAATGATGATGATGTATTTATGAATGATGTGCGGTTTCTTAAACAAACGAAATAAGTCGGTTAACAAATGAACAGAAGGTACAATCGAGTGATAAAGTCTATAACAAAACTAGAAAACAACTCGTCTATAACAAAAAAAGGTTAAGAAATACGACGAAATAATATACGACGCTAGACAAAATAATAATGAACCAAAGCTTACCAAGGGTAAAGGCTCTCACTCCACGCGCAACACAGCTCCCTCCTCATGGAGCTCTCGATGCGAAAAGGACGGGGCTGCCGGCTGCTCGCCCCGACCCAGGCTCGCTCAGTCACGTGACCGCACACACACAGTGGTGCAAACCATCATAACTAAGTACCGATTAACAAGACTCAAAATAATATAGCACAACATGAACAAATACAAAATCTCAATCAGAATATACACCATACTATTATCATCGCTGCAATTTTCCGAATAAGACAAATGAAGAGGTGGTGATGCGAATTCCCGAAAATGTGGTGAGGCATACGGCGCTTACAATTGGGCTTACAGGTTCTGCTTCAAACGGTATTTGTTGACCGTTGATGTATAACGCTCCCTGGCCCAAATCCAACGTACAGTGGTTGTGCTGCAGGAAGTCCAAACCCAATATCACTTTGCCACTTAAATGATCGGCCACGAACACCATTTGCCGATAATCGGTTCCATTCACGCACAAACTGATCTCTATTGGGCCATACAGTGGAGTGCAGCGGCCAGTGACATCCGACAGGCTGTCTGAAATTCCTGGCAGCTCGCCTCTGCCAATAATGTCGCTGCATACCAATGTGCGATTAGCACCAGAGTCAATCACAAGTGGTGCGGTTACCCCGTTGACGGTACCACGGATATGAAGACTGTCACCAAGTTCAATTCCACGCAGAGTTGCCACTGGAGCTGACTTCGAGAACGGATGGACCAGCCGCCGCTCCGAACGGCTGATCCCATTCAGTTTCCCGGACCCGAAGCACCACCGCCAGCCTCATCGTCATGAGATACCCTCGGACAGGTGCGCCGAAAGTGGCCTGTTTGGCCACATTCCCAGCATGCGGGCGGGGCTCCGGATCCCCTGTCACTCCCTGCTAATGTACCACCACGGCCTCTACCAGACGCAGGTGATGCAACTGCCTCTTCCAAGGCCTTAAGGGAACGCAAAATGTGCTGCAGCACCTCCGTCGCAGGTGCATCACTGGTACGCACCTCCGTGTCCGTGGGCACGGACTGAGCGGCATGTCCCGGACGAATGAGCGCCCCAGTAGATGCTCCCACACCCCCATGGTGAACAGAGTTCCGGATAGCCTCAATTTCCAAGGCGCTGGCCAGTGCCTCTCTCAGAGAAACGGGCCGGCTCTGGCTAACTGCAATCTGTAAATCAACATCACCTAAGGCGTCCACAAAATGATCACCCGCCAGAGAGTTCTGCAGTTCCTGACCTGCTGACCGATAGGCCAACGATACCAGTCATTCCACGTCTTGAGCCAGGGACGGCAAGGTTTCACCAGAACGTGGCGTTCGGCGCCGAGGCTGGGAGCGAAATAGGGTTTCCTGTCCTGCAACGCCAAAGCGTGCACCCAAAGCTACGGAGAGACTATGGTAGTCATTCCTTTCACCAGCAGGCAGATGGGCGAACAGCTCAAGAGCAGGGCCTTTTAAACAACCCACTAGTTCGCCCAGCCTATCCGGCCCCGACCACCCGTGGACAGTGGCGATTGTTTCGAACTGGGTAATGAATGAAGTCCAAGAGCAGGAGCCATCAAACTCCTGGGGCTTTGCAAAGTGTCGCCCTACATGTTCAGAGCCTCTGGACTGTAAATGAATCTCACGACTTTGGGACTTTGGGTCCGCCACAGCCAGTGGCTCTCTAGAGCCATTCCCTATGCCTCGGAAATTTGGACCACTAAGTTTCTCCTCAATAGTTGAAACACGTGCGGCATGCTCTCCTAGGACCCTCCCGAACGTCGTCAGCGTCGAATTTAGGGCACTCAGTGCGTTCATGACACCAATCGGTTCAGCACCACCAGGTTCCTGTCCCAGATCTCCCATTCCTGACTCCTCGATGCTGCCATAATGCCTAAGCAATGATTCATCAATACCATCATCCTTTTTGGATGGATCTGCAACGACCGCATCAGAGGACCCGGAGGGCTGAACCTCCGTGGAGGGTTCACCATCAATCCCGTAATCTTTCAACCGAGTTTTCAACTGGCGTTTTTCAGCAGGCATGGCTTAGGACAATTCCCAAGAAAAGAAATTTTTTTTAGAAAAAAATTTGCGGGTAGGAGAGCACTTCTGACACCAAATGTTACGAACGCCCTGGTAGGGGAAAACCAGTTGAGCAGGATAAACCAAGTATATTTCCGTTGGCAAAACTGAATACAACTCAGGACAGTAACAGGTCCCCACACAGTTCCACCAATAGTCAACTCCACGTGTGCCGCACCCATGCCGGAATCACAGGCAGGCCGAGAGCTGGCAGCACGGGTCCAAATACCGTACCGGAATCGGTGGCTGGCTGCGAGCCGTCAGTGCGGGTCCGAATCCCGTGCCGACCGCCCAGCGACTGCCCAGACCCCGGCCATGCAGCCAACGAGGTCACGTCCCGCTCGGGCGCGACCGCCCAGCGGGACGGTACACGGGGGTTCAGACAAACGCCGCTGCGCGCCACGCAGGGCGGCACCGGGGGGTTCCGCAACAGTATTTTGACCGTAATTTTTTAACCTTATCAAGCTAGAGCACTGAATTGTACACTAAGCCCAAAGTCCCCCTTCTAGAGAAGGACAGAATCAGAATCAGAATCAGTGTATTCGACGAAGGTCCGCCATTACAGGGGCTTTTCACTTGTCACGTCATTGGTGTAAAAAATCCGCGCTCATGCAACAGAAGGGAAATAGCAAGAAAACAAACACACCTAAGACACACACATGTCCACTCACTCACTTACAAAGATCATACAACATTAAAAAACTTCGTCGAAACATATCACCCATGACTAGATATTGACAACGGCTGACTAGTTGCTGGTTGTTCCTAACAGTTTAGTGTAAAATTCAAGTGATGTCGATTCTAACTAAAATCATTTGTTTTAGTGCTTTGCAAAAAGTGGGTCATTAACATTCAGACCAGTGGAATTGAGAAATTGAACGCCACGATAGTTGAGTCTACGGCGACAACTCTCTGTTCGAATCTGTGGAAGTGTGAAAAGACCCGTTCGGTGCGTGTCGTGATTATGTAAATTAGAGGCTGGCGGGCCTATGGTCGCCAGTAGCTGAGGCGGTGAACCAGTGAGAAGTATTCGTCGCACAGCACATGTAGTTTGGTACTCGACGAGTTGCTGGGCTGTGTACCATCCTAATTGAGCTAAAACATCAGAAATATGTTCGCGGCGTCTCCGACCAGTCACTACACGCGCACAGAAATTTACAATCTTTTTGCACACGGTGCAGCTGAGTGGCACCACAAGACCCGTACACAGAGGCACAGTAGTTAACGACAGACAATACCAGGGCCTGCACTATGCGTTTCAGTGCCGAGTGCGGCATAACATGTCTTGCGTGAATTAGTGCCACTAGAATCCCAGTGCATTTTCGCGCTACTAAATAAATATGCGACTGATAATTTAGTTGCCTATCGATTAATACCCCTAGATTTTTCACTGAACGCGTTTCTTGCACAACGGCACCACAGAAGTTCAAACTAACAGGGGGAAGGTCACGCAGCATTGCCCCAGTACCAAGAACAATCATCTGAGTCTTTTGCGTGTTCAGTTTCATTTTGTTTAAGCAACACTACTGGTATACAGACTTCAATGCAGTTTCTAGTCGAATGACCAAACCTGGTAAATCTCTCTTCTTACCGGTAACCATGATCTGAGTGTCATCACAGTATTGCACTATAGTGATATCATCACCCACGCACAGGCTCAGATCATTGGCATACAAAGAAAACAAGGTACAACCTAAGGCCCCTCCCTGGAAAATTCCCATAGGAATATGCCGAGTTTTGGAGAGGACACTGTCTCCTCCAAAGCAGCCACGCCGCGTTGAGCTATCAACTGCCTGCATCTGCACCTGCGGCGTGTGGCCTGCGAGGTAACTGCTGAACCACCGGGTGTCAATGCCGTAGAGTGTAAGTTTTTGAAGAAGCTTTGAGTGTGGCACCACATCAAAGCATTTAGAAAAAATCAAGCAAGACAAGAATCTAAATTTCACCTCTGTCCATAGCCCGAAGTGCCGTGTCAGTAACAACACTTCAAGCCGTTTCAGTCGAATGCTGTTTCCGGTATCCATGTTGTGCATCAGAAAGAAGCCTGTGATTTTCAAGATATTCTGTCAATTGTTCCTGAACAATACGTTCTACTAATTTAGTAATGGCCGGTAATATAGAGATGGGTCTTGTATCCGCTGGTCCAGCAGTCGTCCTACCCTTGGGTATGGGTGTAACTAGGGCATGTTTCCACGAAGCAGGCACAGACGCAGTAGTTAAACTGGAGTTGATGACATCCAAAAGTCTAAACCAAAAAATAACTTTTGAAGGAAGTGAACAATGATTCCGTCTACTCCGGTAGATTTCGAAGCCTGCATAGTAGCGAGATTTATACAGAGAGTGTCTAGGTCGATAGGGCGAACTTTGAAGGAGCATGTCAAAACACGTGGCAGTAAGGTGGGTACGACCGCTGAGGGAGCTGGCACACTGTCCGCAGTGTTTTGTCCTATTGTTGCATTATAATCGTTCAATGCATCGGGCGAGATATTCGGTATAGTACACTGCTGCTGTTTGCGGCCTATCACCGGCTGCAGCACGCGCCACAGTCCACCCGGCCTCCGTTGCCAATTTCACCGGCGTACAATGACACACAGTCGCGGCGGATGGCGGCCCGGCACAGTCGGTTGACCGCGCATATTCCCCGCGATCTCCAGCATTCAGTGCAGCACGGCGGCACCGTAGCAAATCCTGTGTTTCAACAGAAACAGATGAAACTCTCCGCTGGTGAGGGTTAACATGCCGAAGTGGTGCAACGATGGATAAAATGTAATGGGATGGGGATCGAGTAATGGGATCGAGTAACACCCGCCCGCTTTACAAGGTCGGGTCGGTTAGTTGCGACAATATCTAACAAACTCGACGCGGGACGATACGTAACATTTGTACAGTTGGTAACATGAAGACCATACAAAGATAGAACTCTCGAGATGTGATGACCACTATCAGTTGGAGTTTTCAATAAGAATATAATAATAATAATAAGAATAAAAATAATAATAAGGAGAGTTTCGACACTCTTTCAACAAGAAAGAGTGTCGAATCGCACAAGGCATCCGGATACAGGAGTCAATCGGTCCGTTCCCACGGTCGGTACAGAAGTAGTGCACACTGAGGCTGTCCATGCCTTTCAGAAAATGTTTCATGGGGTAATAACTTTGAAAAGAATTTAACAATTCCACAAGCTTGCTCTGATTGATGAGAGTAATGCTGACATTTTTTCCAGCATGCTATTTTGTGTTGGTGTGTAATGAATATGAATGATGGAATTCTAACGTTTCAGAAATATATTTTAGCATTCTGATGAAGGAGATCAATAATATTCTCCATATACTGATACTATATTCAAACAGATCCTTTTCTGGATTATTTTGTGCGAGATTAACTTAGGGCTGGGATCTAGTCATTACACAGCTATGTCTGTTGAATGGGGGAAAGGGCCAAAATTCTGACTCGTATCTGGCATAGCTTGATGTTTGACACTTATTGTTCCTACGGTGATATGTTATCGTGCTATATTTTGGCTCCATCTACAAAAAATCTTGTGGTGAAAGTGTAAATATATTAGTATGTTTGCCTCATTACATATTCGAAACATCGTTTTGAACTGGGCACCCTATTTCAATTACATATATGCCTTGCTATTGTCCAGATATAAGGCAACCTCCACAATTGCACTGTAACAACATTTTAAATTTATAAAAATATGTTACATTAGTGAAATAAAAACTAGATATATAACACGCAAGCTTAGTTTCACCATGTAACTCCACAAAAATGCTGGTTTTTCTTTTTATTTCTTCCCAAAGTATTTTCTATATGATGCAAATTGAGGTGGGTGTTGCCTTCTTATGTTTACATGCTCTTGGAAATTGCATTAAAAATTGCATTCGTATCCACTATGCCATATAAACACGCACATTGACTGGGGTCTGACCCACCTTCGCTTTGATAGAGGGCGGGTACCCGCCCCCCCCACTCCAAAGGTCTCGAGAACCACGCTAGATAGCGAAAAACGGTAAACGGCAATGGGTAGCCCATCCATTTCTCCATCAAAAATGTACGAGCCATTTTTTCACGTCACATTTAAGGTCACTAGAGGTCAAGACATGCCGCCATAGGGATTACATATAAATAAATGTTTTCGGGCATTATTTCTGAACAAATAAAGATAGAGCAAAAAACTTGAGACCATTAGAATCCTCACAGTAAGCCAAATCGAATGATAAATCATACAATCTTGCTAGATTAAATTAAGTCAAATATGGGATTTCACCTGACGCGACGTCAGGTCTAGGTCAATTTAGGTCAAAATGCATGTCATTAGAACCACAAAGACAAGGCAAATATAATGAAGTTAAAATAAACGCTCTATCACCAACTATTGCTAAGTTATTCGGTTAAAACCATTTTCTCCATATATTTCCAATGAAGAGGTCCATGGCTCGTACCTGACCTTAGATCATAGATATATTAAAAAAAATTGGAACATATTTTAGAGAACTCGGCGGGCCTTTATGTGATATGAGGTTCTATTGTATAAATTCACCCTGTTCCGACTTATGCTATCTTAAACTTGCTAAGGTCAGGTCACGTGACCTTTACTGGTGGCCTGACCTGGAATGACCTAACATTAAAATTTTGACCAAAGTTGTAAGAAAGATCAGAAAAAGGTGTGCCAAGTATAGCGGTGATATGCGGTGCTATGCTATGCCGTTTTTTTTATCTAAAAAACCAGAGGGGGGTACCCACCCCCGTCAATGCTCGTGTTAAAAAACATACCGCGAGCCGGCACATGAAAATTCACCCTACCCCTCGCACCCTCTGCTTCAAAAACAGGTTCCTCAGCTCATATCTGCTTTAGAATTACAACTGGCCAATCTTCAGAGTTGGCTCGTTCGGACTTACTCCACAAAGTCTCTTTAGGGTCGGAGCCTTCGGTCTGTATTTACAGAGCTTTGTCAGCAGGTTCCGATTTGACCCGGTCACGAAGCTCTGTAAATACAGACCGAAAGCTCCGACACGAAAAATACTTTGTGGAGTAAGTCCGAGCGAACTATATTCGAATATTCGAACTCCACGCTGTCAAGAGAGGGAGTGAATGGAGAAGCGCGTCCCATCCACCTGGGGAAAGAGGGGATGTCTGGTTAAAAAAATTCACCTATCTTGTTAGCCTTTTCTCCCAGATCTCAACGTGCACCCGTGCAAATATTTCAAGGTTGGTTGGAGGTGAATTGTGCTAAAACTGCTCTCCCAGACGGTTTTTAACTTTCTGGTCTTAACTTCAACCCACCCCCAGCCCATCCACACCGGTTCGTCGCCAGGTATGCGTCCATCTGTCTCCGTGCAAAGTAATCCATGGCCACGGTCCTGCCCACAGGATGCGAGATGGCAAACTTGCATGACTCGACTAGTTTGTACATTTTTGTCTTCCGCAATCACCATTACTACCCAGGTGACATCACTAAACTGACGTTCCTTTCCCCCACACGGCAGGGGTGCTCGACGCTGGTACATCTTCGCGAAAAGGTTCACCACGAGGCTGTCTGCAGCTTCCGGCCCATCCACTGCGAGTACGCTCGCAACGGTTGCTCTACCGTGTTGAGTCTACACCAGATGGCTGCTCACCTGCGGCACTGTAACTTCCGGCCTGCCTGGAGCGCCGTGGATCGTCAGAGCTCGGCCGCGGCGCCGCCGGAGTAGTACAGTGCCGTGCCGGCTGCTCCACCCGCGGTACTCAGCCAACGGCGGCCAACCCCAGCGGCGCTCTGGTTCTCTCTTCAGCCAGTTGGAGCTGGTGCCATGTGAAAGGCGGCCGATTGTCTCTGTAACGGGGCCTACAGCTAGTGATGCGCTACGCGTGCTATAGCTGAGTACTCCGATTAGAGACAACTTCTCAAAAATTAAAATTGTTATTTGTTGACTGTGATGTTCTTCTCAACATCTGACGTAGTGGCTCCCACTTGCGACAAGTCACTAAGCTTACAAAGACCTTTGAACAGTCTGGTTATAATGACGGATAGGAATACGACACCCTGGTGTTGTGTGTAATGATTCAGTCTCCGGATCAACTGTTATACTGGTGATGAAGAAGATTCACATAGAAATATACACTTGTTGATTCATTAGCAGAACCTACCAGCAAAAGCCTTTTCATTTTTGTCCTTGAGAGGTGGATTTTGAAAAACACTTGGGGAGGGGCAATCCTAACAAAATTGTGAAAAGCGAAGTGTTTCTTCATCGTTGTTTGATACCGTCAAATTGGTTAACGATGAGTAGCATTTGGGCGTTTGGTGGAAGGGCATTAGCAGTCGGGCCCCCAGGATCGGCCTCTACTGATCGTTTTGAGATAGTGAGCTATCAGTATTTTTATTGTGTACAAGCTGAAATGCACAAATCTTTGGCAAAGTTTGATACATTTATGTTCATGTCCTTTTAGGTAACATAATGAGACCTCTGAAGAGTTATAGGTATTCATGAGATTGCTTAGCAGGTGAAATCATACTTGTATTCTGTTGTTGCTTAGAAACTAAGTCGGGTCATTGTACGATGTTTCCTCTCCTGCACATCTGTTGGTTGATATGTAGCATTAATTGCATATCAGCAAGAAATCATATTTAAGCTAGAACCTCCCCTTGCTTGGGTTTTCTTGCATTCTTTGACCACCTTTTGATTGAAATATATTTTCAGATGAGTGCTCGAGCCTCATGGCAAATGGTTTCGTCAATTTTTTTCTCGCTAGAATACATGCTGAATGTATCCAGATAGGTTTTACGGAGGGTACTACGTAGATCGGTTGGGTTAACAGATCACCTGAAAGCTGCAACTAAATCACAGTAGACAGAAGGGACATACGCGTCGGAAAAGGGGGGGCCAGGGGGGCCTGGCCCCCCCCCACTTTTTGGCCAAAAATTTCCTGATCTCAGTCAAAATGAAAGACAACCGGACATTCTTATATCCAGCCGCTGCGGAATGCAGCGAGGAGCCCAAATTCGAACAGTTTTTGGTCCTGATGTTGAAAGTTTTTTGTCAGCATCAGGTTGAAGTTTGGCTGCCCCCCCCACTTTTTGCCGGTGGCGACACTTATGAGAAGGGATATTCCCATGATTTTTTAGTGGAATGCCAGACCCACTTGTGTAGATTATTGTTGCCCCTGCTGAGGTGGCGTCCGCCGACCCCTTTGCTATAGGAGTGGACTGTACCGGTGATGGTGTCGGGTGGACGGGCGTGACACTGTCCTAACCGATAGCAGGCAGAGAAGCAGCGGCTCTGGCGGCGGCAGGAGGCAGGTATTTCCAACCACAAGCACGGGATAAGCTACCGCTAACCCTTTGGCTTTATACTGTCTTCAACTGATCCGGATGCCGGCTACTCTGCTCAGAGTAGACGTCAGGGCTCAGTGTTCAGATGGGGAAGCTGCTAGAACTGAAGCCAATGACGGCCACTGCTCCTGGGTTATATGCGATGTCACCATTCAGGATGATGCAGAGGTCTCGTGGCAAAATCACAATTGACAGCAGCGGCAATGGGGGGCGGGGGCGCTGTTGACACCAGCTGAATGTGGGCCACTGCAGCGCAGCCTCAGGCCGTTTATGTTTCAGCCCTGTGACTATGCGTCGCTACACTGAGCCAGTTACGACGGTGTCGTCGCACGCATTCATCGCGGTCGGCGGGCGCTCCTCACACTGGCAACCACTAATGAACAAGTAGTAACGCGTCAAGTGTGCTAGAGACGGTGTTCTACAGATAAAGCCGTCATGACGAATGAGTGAGGGGATGACACGACGCTCTCGTGGTGGCGAACATGTGATGCTCCCAGTCCCGACGAAAACTGTGCCGCCAGAAATCTATTTAGGTAACACGCGCAGTGGAGGGGTCCTAAAGTGTCCCCCGCCCATTTTCCAAGGTGGCCGGAAATCCCCTTGCTGACAGAAAATGCTACTTTGCCAAAGTTGAGAGAATTCAGGGGAGCCTCGAATGGTGATTTTTTAATTTATAATTTTTTTTACTCATAAACTTTCAAAATCAGACATATATTTTGAGAACGTCGCATTCCTGCGGTTGCGCCAGTTCCACTGCACTGTAGACTGAGTGGTGACGTAATTACGTCATATAATCGGGATTATGTGTGAAGGTCATCCCACCTACAGTTCAACATCAAGGCCAACGTTCTCGGGTCAAGGTAATTGACCCTAGTGTTCCGGTCAGATAACATTATTCAGTATGACGTATGTTAAGCCATGACTTGATAGCTAAGGCTACTCAATGTCAAATTCCAGGTCTTAGGATAAGGTCAAAAGTCTTCTTTCGAGGCAAATCCTCGTTTCCCACCCAAAGGCTGCTACATTTCCAGTTAAAGTGTACGTTATTGGGAATATGTCATATTGTTACGGCATAGGCTACTGACTCTTAATGACCTAGACCTCTTGCTTTCAGGGAACGTTTTATGGGTAATTTCCTCTATGATCTTAGGCATATTTGTCTGCGTTTCCCGATTTTTCCCGCATAAACACGTCATTTCCCAATAGGTCTCCAGCACGGCCCAGATTTGACGTTGAAGATATTCCTGTATTTACAGAGCTTTGCCAGCAGGTTCTGATTCGACCCGCTGACGAAGCTCTGTAAATACAGACCGAAAGCTCCGACCCCAAAAGTTTTGGTGTAAGGGGGCCCGAGAGCCATTCTGAGAGACCCGACAATTGGTCTCAGGGGTGGGGGCGCGGTAGTGGAGTGGTCAGCGCAGCTGGCTTCCACGGAGCCGTCCCGGGTTCAAGGCCGGGCGGCGTACACGAACAAGGAGCAAGCTGGCTCCCGAGAAACCCTTCCAACAGGGAAAGATTTGTCGACGCTATATAACCCTGGCAGTTTTTGCGTGGGTAAGCCCCAAACATTAATTATATTGATCTCAGGGCTTTTGGTCTAGGAGACCTCCTGGAGCTACTCTCAGCCCCCCCTGGTGTTGCCCACAGGTGTATCCGAGTGCTAGTCTCGGCGAGCATCAAACCCTTCCTCTCCTCGCTCAGAGTTAGCCTCAGGGCTTCTCGAGGGTAAGTTACAGGGGGCCCCAAAGGCAGCCACAGGTTACCACCCAAATGCTGGTTTTGGTGGACCAAGTACTGATTTTCAGAACAAGTGTTAGTTTCGAGGGTCCCCAAGTAGCGGTTTCGGCGTCATATCAAATGCCAGGGACAAGGCTGGAGATCTCTTCTCCACCCAGGGGGAGGGGGTGGTCTTGGGTGGCTTGGCGCTGGGACATTAATACAAGCCCTATAAAAAGCCTATCGGAGATCCAAAGTTCAAGCAAATCCTGACCCCAGCCCCAAGGGATCTCCACCCATGGCTAGGGAGGGATAAGTGAGCAGTTTCATCAGTAGAACCGTCCAAGGAATAGGTATTATCTAGCGTCTGGGGCATACTCCCATATCCCTTATTTTGAGCGTTCTTTTTCCTCTCCATGCCTTCTAGAATTTATAATACATCAAAAGATATCGCTTAAAATGTCATCTTTGTTCATAGCGTCCAAAAAAGGGGGTGGGGGAGGTGGGAGCAAAGATTTTATTCCTCGACAGACCTAGTGTAAACACCTTCTTCAAACACTTTCTTTGGCCTCTGGGGGGCCAAAGATAGTCTGCCCCCCTTCCAGGGCTTTGGGGGGGCATGACCGGAATGGCATCCCCCTGCGTCGGTCAACAGGGGCGGATGCGGGCCGACGGTATCGGGTAAATCGTGAAAAACATGGTTTAAATCGCCAAAAATTGGGCAGTTTGGGGGAAACTGCCTTTTTTCTCCCTCCTCATGGATCCGCCAGTGTCTGCCAATGCTTTCATTTGTTGCCAATTTCTGGCCATGCTAAATGGCCGGGGCGCATTACCCAGAGGTGCAGAAAGTATGCTGGTTGTCACAAACTCAATGCGACGTATGCCTCTGTCACACAGAGCTGGAAATAAAACTGTATACTTGAATACTATTTCCAATATGCTGAATATCCTCTACCTGTCCCTTACTTTTTGCAGCAGACAAGGTTCTAGCACCAAACCATTGCAGCATGAAAGTAGTAAACCGAGTTTTCATTTATAGATCATGTTTTTGTTTTTGGAAGGAAATTTCAAATTATGGGTCATTTTTTCCAGTATTGGGGTCATAACTATTATTGGCAACTCTGACCGCAGTTTCCCCCAATGACATGCATTTCCCTTTTTGAAGAAATTTCCATTTTTGGAAGGAGTGTTTCCAATTATGGTACTTTTCCACATGATTAAATGTAGCAATTATCATGAAAATAGTCATTATTGGGAACATGCCTATCTATTAATGGGAGCGTACATGTACACACAATTGGGAACCCTAACCACAGCTTCCCCCCACAAAACTTCTATCTCACATATCAACAAAAGGGGAAAAATGTCAATGTCAACATAGTATTTGGATCTACCTAAAATGTGTTGGTAAAGTGGACCTTAGGTAGCATTTTTATAAACACATCAAATGCTTAAAATTTGCATCCCACTCACGATCATCACCTCCCTGGTCATTCCTTCTTGCAGTAAAAACTCTGAGGCAACTACCCTGCATAGATGTAAAATTATGTCTATTGGCCTAATTGGTACAAAGGTATTAGAATTCACATACCAAAGAAAGATCCAGTGTAGTCAAAATCCTGCTTTAACTCCATGCAGTTCAGGTCCTGTGCGTTGCTTACCACCACTGGTAGTAAGCAGCACAACCCAACCAGCGTTTTTCGAACCGAGTTATAGCCCGAGGCATTTTCGGGAGGTCATCTTGTAGACTCATCTTTGATGCCTCATAACTAAAAAACGCATTGCCTGATTAACATGTTTTGTGAATCGTTGAACTCGTCTTGAACCAAAGATTATTTTGATTTTTTTAATTTAACTTTATTCGCTTGACCTTTTCTTTTGTGACCTAGCTTTACCTTTTGGCAGTTGAAATTGACCTTTCAGACACCTCAGACATTTTGTTTCATAAATCATCTTTTGAAAAAAATGCGTTTTTGCTACAAGTTCCAATTTTTGGCACATAAGATAGGTATGCAGATGGGCTGCAAACCCCGGCAGTAAGAACACCTTAAGTTTAACACTGCAAACAAAGTGATTGATTTTGGAATCGGTTGCTTGCAATGATATTGCATTGTCTTAACGAAATTTTCACCGTGAAAGTGTCAGAGTTTATGAAAATTAACACACGCCCACACGAGGCGGCGGGTAACCGGCCTCCTCGGGTTTCCTCACGTAGTAAAAACACCATCGCACAGCGCCGCCGTGCTTCATCTCTTACCCGACATTTTTGCAGCTTCTGAAAAATTTTAGATCTGGGTCATATCAGGTCAGATTGCCAGTCCAGGTAAAGAGACCTAACCTCGAAAAACTTTGGAGGTGCGTCAATAAGATCAACCTTACCCTATCGTCCTTAGATTCACATCACTTAGTAAGATCACCGAGAAATATATTTTTTCGTAGCAGGATTTCCATGTCATCAACCTGGGACATGGTCAGGGTCATGATATTCCCATTAGAAATGCATGGGGCAATTGGAAAATTTTAATATCTTGCGAGAATCTAGAATTTCCGAGAATTGCGATGGAGGTTTTATCTCTACGTTATAGTGACTGACTTGCCATTTGCCACTGTAGTTTGATTAATATTATTCTTACCGTGCAGACCTAAGCCTGGTTCTAGGTCAAAACAGGTCAATTTCTTAATTTGACTAGACAAGATTGCATGATATATAATCCGATCGGGTTTGGCAATAGAATTCCAATGGTGCCAACAATTTTTCTACGGCTCGGCTCTGTCAGCTATTACGCCACAGAAGTATGTTTCCACTGTGTTCCTGTAAGGAATACTTCGACCTCGGGCGACCTCAAACATGACCCAACCAAACGATTGTATGTAACATTGTCGGTAGATATTAAAACGGGGTATTTAGTGCCGTTGCTCCCAGTGCACTGCTCATTCTACATGGTTTTCTGAACAGCGGAGATTGATCAACATTTAGGCCACGGAGCCCGTGTGATATCAGATGGCTCCAAATACAGGACTGCAATGGCTCTTGTGTTTTTTTAGAACCTATGCCTGGAGCTTGAAAGCGAGAAAAATGACTGACGAATGTAAATCTCCTGACGGAGAGCTGTGCTGTCAATGCAAAAATATATTAAACTTCATCAAATTGTACCGCCATGCACACGATTTTAAGGAATGCAAGGATTTATTATTTTTTTGGGGGCTTATCGACGCACCAACTGCCAGGGTCATATGGCGTCGCCAACTCTTTCCCTGTTGGAAGGGTTTCTCGGGAGCCAGCTTGCTCCTTGTTCAGGGAAGCCGCCGGGCCTTGAACCCGGGTCGGCTGCGTGGAAGCCAGCTACGCTGACCACTCCACTACCGCGCCCCCAATGCAAGGATTTAATTCCAGTGCAAAATTTAATTATGTGAATGAAGCATTTTCACTACTTCTCATAGTAAGGACACTTGCGACTATATTAAAAGCACGATCAAACCGGCAACATATCACGACCACCAACATATCAGCATCACCAACGAGATGCTCAAGCACCTCGGGCCGGTCACTCGAGAGAGCCTACTGAGACTGTTCAACGCCTCATGGCGCGAGGGGCTGTCCCTCAGGAATGGCGCCGCGCAACCATCGTTTCAATTCCGAAGGCTGGAAAAGACAAGCGCTACGTCGGAAGCTACCGCCCCATCACCTTGACCAGCCACCTGTCGAAGCTGATGGAGTGCCTGGCACTCTCCCGCCTGTCGTAAGCCGCCGCCCTGCGGGATTTTCCCCGCGGAGCAGGTCGGCTTCAGAGAGGGGCGTGCAGTGGAGGACTCCATCGGTCGCCTGATCCAGCAAGTTCAGGATGGGTGGCAGCTCCCCAAGTCATGGTCTGGATGGCGGCCGACGGAGCGACGGTCCAGAAGTTTGTTCTTCTCGCCTTCGACTTTGCGCGTGCTTATGATACGGTGGACCAAAGACTCCTAAGGTTCAGCCTACTAGAGATGGACGTACCGTTCTGTCTGGTGCGCTGGACATGGCAGTTTCTTCGGGACCGTCGAGCCAAGGTAGAGGTCAATGGCGTGTTGAGCCGCGAATGGGTGGCCCGGGCTGGCCTGCCGCAAGGCAGTGTCCTGTCTCCGACCCTGCTTTTTATGGGCGGCCCCTCTCGCGGCAGACCTCAGATGGATCCCAGGTGTCATCCCATTCTTGTACACAGATGACACCGCTGCCCTCTGCGCGGGAAATGATATGGGCTCTGCGAGGTCCCGCGCCCAACTGACAGCTGTGACGCCCTCATCCGATGGCCCCAGCGCTCCAAGATGTTAGTAACGGGAGAAAAAACCCAGGCACTGGTGCTTTCCCAGTGGTCGCGAGACGCCATCGACTGTGCCATTAAGGTGGCCGGTAAGACGGTGTCCGCGGGATATCCTTTAAGCTCCTAGGAGTAACGCTGGACCGCTTGCTCCATTTTGGAGCCCACTGCAAGACCCTCAGGGCGCGAACCAGACCTCGACTCTCCCATCTCCGCACCCTGACCGGACGCGACTGGGGCCTCGACGAGAGGATGCTCAGGACGATGTCCAACGGATACGTCCACGGCACCCTGGAACACGCGGCCGCTACCTGGCTACCGGCGACGTCCCCTCACACGTCGATGTCCTGGAAAGCAGACAATTTTTTAACATTTTAACTGGGGGCCATTTGCCCCCAGTCGCACGAAATGCCCCCCCAGTATCCGGAAATTGGCCCCCAGTGAAGTAGACAGATGGGTTAAAATTGAACAAACGCAAACTTACCTGACGAAAATAAGACAAAACACCAACCGATGGTAACTATCTTTTTTAAATAAAATTTCTCCAAGTTGTTCTCAGTTCGACTGCTGGAGTCGGAGTCTCACTTAAGTCATCAATGGACTTGTCACGTAGACTCCGACCCCACCACCCGAACGAGCAACACCCACAATGAAGGGTTGATTTAGAAGCCAAAGTTTAACGTCCCACAAATTTTGTTCTATTGCTCATCCCAAATTGGCAATCCCCAAAAATTGTGTTAAGAATTTCCACCAGTGGCTGTCTACTCCATCGTGCAAAAACAAGACAAAGCGCGAAGCTACGGGAAATCAGGTCAAAGCAGTCTCAGCACCAACTAATTACAACGCTGGAGATAACCTAAAACCAATAAAACATCGTGTTTTATCCGACCGGAAGCACATCCACTACCGGGGGATTGAAAGATGATCTAAGTACCTTGCAATTTATTTATTTATTTATTATTGTGGTTGTAGCATTGGTAAGAGTTTCAGTGAATTCGCAGGATATTTTTTTCTGTAAGTTGGTAAGTTTTTAGTCGGCTTTTCTCATCGATTCCTTGATGTTGTAAATGGGGAGAGATTATCTATTCGGCCAGCCCCTCGTCAGAATCAAAGCTGGCTCCCAAGAAACCCTTCTAACAGGGGAAAGAGTTGGCGACGCCATATGACCCTGACAGTTGGTGCGTCGATAAGCCCCAAAAATTATTAACTGGTTTTTGCAGTACATTTTCTAGAAGATTTTGACAGCAACAGCCACACATCATAGTAGGTATGTACATAGAAACTTGTCTCGATTTAGACTATTAACCACATGTGTTCGATACTTTAGGAATTTGCTTACCTTGCTATACTTATAAAAAATAAGAAAATAAATTATTCATTTCGAATACATTGCGGCAGATCCAGGGTTGCCAGGCTGGTCATTTTGTGGCCAAACATTTAGATTTTGGGCTTTTTTGTTGTGTTTGGCCGCGCGATTTTTTCGGTTGGCCCTCTCTTGGAATCTGGCCTTCTTTGGCCCTTTTTCTAGCAGCTGGCACCAAAGCTCTTTTTGGTTTGTCCCTTGTATAAATATGACTTCTCTTGGCCTTCTCCGGGCTTTTATAAGATGTTCTGACACTAATAAAGGATCAGAGCAGCAGAAATAACTGCTATGTCAGTGGAAGGAGAACTCTGTGAAAAACACGATCCAAAAAAATGACCCACCAAAAACCGGATGCAAGGGATGCCGACCATAGGCACCTTTTGGGTGGAAAGTCTACGCAAAGTGCGTTTTGAGGCTCCACCCTCCTACTCCTACTTACCAAAATCCTATATCCACCACTGTTGAAAGAGCAAAAAACTCAGTTGGGAAAGCAGGAAAAATATTAAATGTTAGCGGAGAGTGGTGCAGCTAAGATACTTGATGATGGTAACAAATGTTCTGGTTATATGGATAAAATCATTTGATAGCCACGCAGGATTGAAGGGGCACTCCTGGCCTCCTATTTACCCGCGCCCCACCGGGGGTCCGGCGCCACCTTCGCCCCACCGAGGGCATCGATGAGCGGCTTTCTAACACCGAAAATATGGGGGTTAGCGCAAATCTGCAAGGTGCATTAGGAAGCTCATGTAACTTCAGTATGATTTTACTTCACATGTTTAGGCGCTCAGGGGAATGGTTTGACCTCCAGAAGTCAAGTTGGGTCATAATAGGCTATTTCTACCAAAAGATGCAATGCTTAAGAAACCTGGGCATGGCTCTCATGATATTAGAGCTATTGAAATATACTAGAGTACGCTTGATAGGAAAGTGCCAGGGCTTTCTCTGCTATGTAGAACATAATAACCTGCCGCCGATGGTTTGACCTCCAGATTGCACGTCTTGACCTAACATGACCTGAGGTCACGAAAGGGCCGAAATTGACCTTGCCGTACATCAAACGGAAGCCATTGATGAGACATACACGATGACATTTAATTCAGCGCTCTAGCTTGATGAGGTTAAAAGTTATTGTCAGAACACTGTTTTTTAACACTGGTGACCTGTGATGACCTCAGATAGGTCAAAGGGAAGATATCGCCCCTGGAATCCGTGAAAGGGTAGCCAAGAATGCTTTTCTGAGAAATCCGAGGATTTGCAACCATTTTTGCGACTTTTAGATCTTAAGACAGATTTTTCCATGTTTTTTGTATGGGAGAAGTCCCCTTGTGACCTGATCGCAGGTCACCAAATATAAAAAATCTGGATATACAATTTGTAGAACCTGGAAGGATCATCAAGCGTAAATAGTTTCAAATCGATGTAGCTAATATAAAGCTCAAAACTTGAAGTGAGGCTACCTTGGTTGACCGTGCCTGGTGACCTGATCTATTGTAGCTCCGGGGTAAAAAAATGTTTAGCGAGCGTGGGAAAACGATGGGCGGAGAACAGAAGTAGACCCCTCAACCACAGTGCTGCACCTCATCGTATTTCTACCACCATCCCCTGCACCTCATCGTATTTCTGTTATTCTGAAAAAAACTTAGGGGGCCATCGTTGTTCCCCCGATGAAACGAAGGTTAAATGGCCAGTGCCCTAAAAGATTATTGCGTCAAGTCAAGATCAAACTGTCAAAAATTAGTTTTAAGCAGTGATACAAGTTGTACTTCTGTGAGTTTATGATTACTGCGAGTGGTCGTTTTAGTCTGAAATCTGACTTCTGTGATAATAATTTGGCTGTTTTAGTGAAAGTAAAATTCGGGCCCTTTTAACCCTGCTTCGAACTGGGTTTGGCCATTTTCTACTGAAAAAACTTGGCAGCCCTGGGCAGCATCTATAATTTCTAGAAGATGGAAAGACACAAAAATTGGGCAATTTTTTAACACTAGCGCTTCTAAGTCTTATTAACGCCCCCCCAAACAGGGTGTTGATCCCCTGAAGACACATAATGGCCAGCACAAGAAATGCCCCCTCCCTTCCACTGACATTTCCTCCAAAAATTCCCTGCTGGAAGGGGAGATCTGAGTGGCCGCCCGGCTCATCACCGGCTGCCCCATCTCCACCCCAACTCACGCCTTTATGTCGAAGGCCGGCCTAGTTCCGGTATCGGAGCGCGGCACCACGCTGGCAGCGCGGTTCCTGGCTAAGGCCCGCGCTCTCCAGCCATCCGACCCTCTTCGAGTTGTGGCGGACACCACTGCTCCGACAAGACTCTCCAAAGTCACTGACTGATGGGATGTCGGCCTCGCGGCGTGGCAGGCCGCGGGTGTTACGTCTCCCCTCCCCCTCCCCCCGCTCCTGCCCCCATGGACGAGCTCTGGCACGATGACCTTCCTGTTAGATGTAGGGGAGAAGGTTCTGGCCGAAACACCACCGGACCGGAGAAGAGAAGTCGCCACCCTGCACATATCATCGTTCCCACGATGCGCCACCTGGATATGGACCTACCGGTCCGCGGACCCCGGCGTGCTGAACGGCGGTGAGGGCGTCTTTATCGAGAAGCCGAACTCCGAGGAGCATTGCCTATGAGTCCCCGCTGGAGCGATGTGCTCGAGCTATCGCGCAGAGCTCGTAGCGCTACACACCGTCCTCAGACGCGTCCAGGAACACCCGGCACACGTGGAAGACCCAATCGTTGTCTGCACCGACTCGCAGGCGGCGTTAGCCACTCTACGCCAGGGACACCCAGCCCAGACGTCACGCCTCTGACCTTTTATGATACGAACCGACTTGAAATTCTACAAAATAGAGCGGCGAAACTTATCACTGGTACACCATTCAGAACAACATCGGAAAAATTGCGCTCAGACCTCGGATGGCACACATTAGCAGCTAGACACGAAATCCACAGTCTAAATTTATATCACCGACTTCTCAACAACAACGGTAGACTCCCAGAATTTATTGTAAACACGATTCCGCAAACCCGAAAACAAGACACAGACGGCAGACTGCACAATGCCCTGATCATCTCCCTTCCCCCAAACCGTACCTCTTTGTTTCAAAGATCATTTGTCACAGCAACCACCAGACTTTGGAACAAGCTACCAGAGACGATACGCGCCATTCCCACAGCCCAGAAATTCAAAAAAGAGTTAGGGAAACATATAAAAGCTCAACCAGTGCCAGCATTCTTTTCATACGGCTCCAAGACCGGAAACATATTGCATACAAAACTAAGACTAGGCATCTCCGATTTAAATGCTTACGCATTTGCCATCCAAAAATCTGATCATCCCGATTGCGCTTATGGCACCGCTTTAGAAACTGTAAAACATTATATCACCCAGTGCAACTTGCATATAGAGAGCCGAAACAAATTAAACCGCACCATCTCAGAACTTCTCCAAACGAATCTCTCCCACCTGCCAATAGAAAAGCAAGCTAGGATACTTCTTTACGGACGAGAGATTAGTGACAGAGTGAGCCGACGTGTTGCCTTGGCGTTCCAGCAATTTATTTATGATTCAAAGCGTTTCCAAAAACAATAGTATACCTGAGCGTCGTCTGGGGACTGCGGGCGGCTTGCGGCAGTGGATGGCTAATTCTGTAGCTCGGTGGCCGGTAGCCGGGGTGTATTGATGCGGGCGGCTGTCGCCATGAAGCTTCACCTGAGTTGTTGCATTTTGTTGCGAAAGGTGCCTCGTTATATGCCGTCCAGGCATTTGCACCAATCGCTCGTTACGTTGTCTGGTTTACGTGTGTATTCACGAAATACAAATTCTCTCTCTCCCCTCTCTCTCCTCTCTCTCTCTCCCCCTCTCTCTCCCCTCTCTCTCTCTCCTCGGGGCAGCGATCTGGGAGTCTCTGTTGGATATCTCGTCCGACGGTGGTCGCATCCACCTGCAAGGGGTGACGTCTCACTGCGACCTCAGAGGCAATGCGAGAGCGGATTAGCTTGCCAAGGAGGCTTCTCTACTCCCGCAGGAGAACGTCCCAATCGACGCGAGGACGGTCCACCGAGCAGTGGCGAGAGCAGCTCGTTCCCGGGTCGCCCGTGACCGCCCCTCGGGCTGGTACCATCAGCTGATGGAGCGGGTCCCGCCGCCCGTGACCCACCTCGAGAGGGGAACAGCTGTCGTCATCCACCAACTACGGGCCGGCCGCTGCTCCGGCTCTGCAGAGTATCTCCACAGAATAGGGGTCAACCCATCCCAGCAGTGCGCCCAGTGCAGCGACGCCCGCTGCCGGGCCAGCTGGTGCCACCTCTGCCGGGAGGAGCCGGATACTCCGGCTCACGTCCTCGGGAGAGGCCCTGATGGCCACGCGTCATCGCCTCACCGGGAACATTTGTCCAAGTCCGGTGGAGATGCACGACTGCGACTACGTGGCGGCCGTGGCGAGGGCTGCCAGGTCCCTCCAGAGCCGGACGGCCACACCTCCGTAGGAGGCTGGAGGGAGAACAAAAACATATCACGTCGGTTTAAAAGTCCAGTGAAAGGTCGAATACTTGATGCCAAAGGTAGGCATGCATTTCTTACGCATATCTTTTTCAGCACGATTCAGTTCTTGTACATTCCACAATGTTGCCAGGCGGCTCTTAATTCTGTTGAGCAATGCGATTATGGGAAAGCGAATAAGAATTTTCATAGAATACCAGTGGTAAATTAGACATCCATCACTGTTAATGAAATCTCTACAAACAAAGGACGGGAGGTTCGAGTTTCGTATGCTTATGTTTGCACCAAAAAGTGTCATGCTGTGCAAGTAAACTATTTTTATGCAGGGGTGTAATTTTCCCAAAATCTTTGGGGGTGTTCAGCCGGTGGGGGGTGGCACCCCAGAGGGGCGGCAGCTTGGGGGTGGCAGCACCCCTTCATTGCACCAAATATGTTATTCATCGCTTTTTTGCGCCTTTTATAGCACAGGGAACATTCTATCTTAATGTTGGGCAGGTGTTCTAAAGCTGTTGCTGAACGTGTTTGCTTTTTTAGGCGACATCCCAAAGCTACATACACGTCTTAGAATAATCCAATCTGAGCTTTAAATCTTTCCACGATCAGGAGCGCAGCCAGAGCTTTGGTGTGGGGGCACACCACCTTTCAGGGGCACCCCGAGAGATAAATGACACTTTTAACGTAACCTAAAAACTTACTATATCTTAGTCAATATCAACTTTTGGGTACCTTTGGTCCAAGAAAAATGCAAATCAAGCATCGACGGAGAAGGAAAACTGAAGTAAAAACAGAAAAAAGAAGTGTCACCAAAATCTCATGAAAATAGCCCGAACACGACTTTTGGGATAGATTTTAGGACAAATCAGCCAACTCATGCAAGTTCTTGACATTTTATTAAAAATAAATTATGTCCAAGTTGTTCTCAGTTCGACTGCTGAAGTCGGAGTCTGACCAAGTCATCAATGGACACCACCCGAACGAGCAACACCCACAATGAAGGGTTAATTTAGAAGCCAAAGCTTAACGTCCCACAAAGCACAGGGACGGCCGCCCCGCTCAGGTCACCCTCTCACCAGTCAGTTGCCAGCCGACCTGTACGTCGGGTAAACTATTGAGCGCCGGAGAGCCTCAGGGGAACCGATCCCAAGCCTGGACATGCACTGCCACTGCATGCCTCTGAGCAGGGGGCCGGAGCCCAACGTTCTCCCAACTGAGCTACATCAGAGAAATTCCCCGGCTCATACAAAGAGCCGTGGGAGGAGGTGTGGCATTGTGACATTGGAAGGATACAATTTTTGTTGCCGGAATAATTAGGGAGATACTTTTTTAACGCGTTTAAAAGTTCCATATTTTCAACGATCGGTCCCAGTTGGAGTAAAGAAAAAGTGTACAGGCTGGTAGTTTGGATGGGGATGATGTGACAGGGCTGAAAATTGTGAAAAACTAGTTCTTCATTCATTTAAATTAAGTAGTAGAAATCCTGGTTCAGGGGACTGTGCTCTGAGCTCAGGTGCATATGCCTTTTTATCACCCGTGCCCAGAATCCACCAGTATAATAAGCAATTTATTTAACCCGGCGTGCCTAGGCATCACAAGCCGTTTTAGCGATGACGGCTCATTCCTCGTTAGCTCCATTTTACAAGGGGAGTTTGCACCGTGTCCTTATTCCCCATCTATTAAGGACCAGCTCAGGAGCCCCCTAGTGTGGATCAGAGTAGCTGCCCCTCATTTCCCCAGATGTGCCTCCTGGGATTAGACTAGCCCCGTGACCCCCGAGGTGATGGGAGTTGGCCTTGTGTTCTTATTCTCCGATTATTCAAGACCAGCTCAGGGGGCCCCTGGTGTGGATCAGAGCCCCCCCCCCAGAGCAGCTCATGCTTGGCCCAGGACTAGACCAGCTCAGTGGCTCCAAAGATGGGGGATCATCAGACTGGCTCATTGGGCCGCAGATAGGCTCATAGGGCCTTGCACCATATTAGCTCAGGGGGACCAGACTAGCTCATAGGGCATCAGATGGGCTCAGGAGGCACAATGATGACACATGAGGCACCAGATCAACTCAGGGGGCATTTGTTTAGCTCAGGGACAATATACCTGCTCAGGGGGCACCAGATCGATCAGCTTGGGATTGGATCTAAATGCAAGTGATAAGCTCCTAGTCCCCAGATCAGAGCAGGGGTCTAGATCAGCTCAGGGAGCACCATATCAGCTCAGAGAGAGGGCAAGTGATCAGCTCAGTGGTCCCCGATCAGCTCGGGGCACAGATCAACTTTGAGGTACTAGATCAAGTCAGGAGGAATTTAATCAGCCCAGGAGCCCCATACCAGCTCAGGGGCCCTCATCAGCCTCAGTGAGCACAACTCAGCTTAGGGGCCCAGAGCTGCTGAGGAAATTATTTAATCAACTCAGGAGGCCCAGATTAGCTTAAAAGGCACTAGATTGGCTCAGGGGGCACCAAACTAGCTCAGGGGGTCTAGACGAGCTCAGAGGGCATGAGATGGGCTCAGGAAGCAAAATGTTGGCTCAGGAGGCACCAGTTCGACTCAGGGGGCATTAGTTTAGCTCAGGGAGAAACATATTTCTCACGGGGAACCAGATTGATCAGCCCGGGAGCCCAGATCAGCTCCTAGCCCCTAGACCAAAACAGGGGCATAGATCTGCTCAGAGAGCACAAGATCAGCTCAGGGTGCACCAGACCAGCTCAGGGGGAACCAGATCATCTTAGGAGACATCAATAACCAGATCAGGGAGCACCTGATCAGCTCAGGAGGCACCATATTGGCTCAGAGGACAGTAGATCAACTCTGTGAGGCATGAGATCAGCTCAGGGGGCTCAGATCATTTCAAGGGGCACCACTAAAACAGCTAATAGGGCACCAGGCGAGCTCGGAGGCATCAGCCTAACTCAGAGGGCATTAGCTGGGTTCAAGAGGCACAATTATTTGCTCAAGGGGCACCAGATTGACTCAACGGGCACCAGATCAGCTTAGAGGGCACGTGATCAGCTCAAGTAGCCAAGACCAGCTCAGTGGGCACCAGATGAGCTCTGCTGGTACGATTATTGGCGACGATGAGGCATTAGCTGGTCACGGATTACGTACCCATACTCTCCGCGGGTGCTTAGAAAGGCGACAGAATGCCCTAGCTGACCAAAAAATATTTACTAAATTGTAAAACAATAGCTTTAATTGCTAAATGTGATCTAAGTGCATCTAGGTCCGACGGCGTAGGGCAATAAATTTCGAGCGGCACAGCCCAAACAGGGTACACCACCTAGCGATCAAAGGGCACTCCGGCACCGATGGGCGGCACTTGCCCCCTGGCTGCGCCCCTGTCCACGATTGAAGTGTATCAGTTTTGTGGGGTTAAGTTTTACCTTCAGTATTGCAGAGTGGATGGAGATTGAAATGAAAGCAAAGGACCTAAGGGGAATGTGGCACCTTTACAACGTGATTTTAACTGAGATAGCCAAGTTCTATAGCATGCCGGAAAACTCGGTACTCTCTATATCATTTGTCTTGAAACTCAAAATTTCCGTAGAGAAAAGCTAAAAACTACCTGAAATGTACCCCACATGTACCCTTACCAGCAGGCCACTGTTGTCAGCTGTTGGCAGAGGTGCAGAAAGTATGCTGGTTGTCACAAACTCAATGCGACGTATGCCTCCCCTGTCACAGAGAGCTGGAAATAATAATTGTGTACTTGAATACTATTTCCAATATGCTGGATGTCCTCTACCTGTCTCTTACTTTTTGCAGCAGACAAGGTTCAAGCACCAAACCATTACAGTAGGAAAGTAGTAAAATGTGTTTTCATTTTTAGGTCATGTTTTGTTTTTGGAAGGAAAATTTCCAATTATGGGTATTTTTTCCAGTATTGGGATCATAGCTGTTATTGGCAACTCTGACCGCAGTATCCCCCAATGACATGCATTTCCCTTTTTGAAGAAGTTTCCATTTTTGGAAGGAGTGTTTCAAATTATGGTACATTTCCTCATGATTAAATGTAGCAATTATCATGAAAATAATTATTATTGGGAACATATCTATTTTTGGGAGCGTACACACAATTGGGAACCCTTAACACAGCTTCCTCCCCCCCACTAAACTTTTATCTCACATATCAACAAAAGGGGCAAAAATATCAATGTCAACATAGGATTTGGACCTACCTAAAATGTGTTGGTAATATGGACCTTAGGTAGCATTTTTTATAGACAGATCAAATGCTTAAATTTGCCTCCCACCCCCGATTATCACCTGCCTGGTCGTTCCTTTTTGCAGTAAAGACTCTGAGGCAACTAACCTGCATAGATATAAAATTATTTCTATTGGCCTAATTGGTACGGAGTTATTGGAATTATTGGATTTAAAAAAAATTTTGCATTCCCAACCCGGGAACATTTTTGCACATTTGCACTACACACAAGCAGACACACACTATGTACACAGCAGCGGGGCTTACGCTATCGGCACCCTTGTGGGACAGTCATGTCCGCACGCTCTCCGTCACACGCCCCACTGTACTAGGCAGTGGAGCTATCCCGATTTCTCGGACCCGGCGGAACAGAGGACTGCTCCGGTGACAAGCGGCGAGGCCGTGCCCTCAGGACCGGTGGATCTTTTAAAAGCAGATCAAGCCCGTGCTCCCAATAACAAGGGCGCTGGTTACTAGGCTATACATAACAATAGCTATGAACTAGGAGCGGCACGAACCAGAGTGGAAGTGATAAGTAGAGGGTGGCAGTGAAGACTTGGGGGGCGGGAGTTATGAACTAGGGGCGACACAAATCAGGGCGAAAGTGATAAGTTGGGGAGGGGGTAGTATTGAGTAGCCGGGGGTGGCACGCATCAAGGCAAATGGCATAAGCCGAGGACGGGAATGGTAAGCCGTAGGTAGTAGTTATAAACTACGGGTGGCACAAATCAGGCAGGAAGAGATAAGCTGGGACAGTGAAGGTGGACTCGGGGGGGGGCAGCGTGTGTGCAATTGCACACCCTGAAAAATGAGATTGTGCAAAAGTATATTTTTGCACACCCACTTTTGGCTTCGTCCGGGGAAGCGCCCCCGGATTTGGGCGGCGCCCCCGGCCGGCCAGGAAAACATCAGACCTAAACACCGCCTACTTGAAGAGGTAGGGCTCTCTGTGCAAAATCAAAACAGTTTCAAATATGAATGGTGCCCCCTTTCATCAAAGCCATCCCATGGAGAGCAGATAGACCCAATTTATCGACTCAACGCAGCGAAATGATGTCGGCGCCCCGTCCCCTGAGTGGGCGTCGCTAGGAAGCCAAAGGTGCCCCCTGGGGATGGAGGTGCCTCCCTTCCCCTGAGAAGGAAGGCGCGCCCTCCCGAAAATCTTGTGCAACCGCCCGAAAATGGAATTCACCGTTCCCGAGCTGGGGGCGGCAGTCATGAGCACAGGACGGTGCGAATTAGAGCGGAAGTGATAAACCAGGGGCGGCATTCACTAGCCGAGGCGGTAGTGATGAGCTGGAGGCAGCATGAAACAGGGTGGCAGTGATAAGCTGGGGATAGCACTGGTGAGCCACTGGCAGCAGTGATGAGCGGGGTGCTGTTTGAATCAGGGCGGCAGTGATAAGTCAGGGTTGGCAAGAATCAGGGTGGCAGTGATAGGTAGGAGGCGTCAGTGATGAACCATGGCGGCATAAACCAGGGTGGTAGTGGTGAACCGGGGGTGGCATGATCACAGTGGTAAGACGGAGGCAGCATGAATCAGGGTAGAAATGATGAGCCGGGGGGCGACACATGTATTGGGGGTGCTCTCATTGTGATTAGGGGTGCTCGCACACCCCAAAGAGATAAAAATGTTACCCCTGGCTGACACTAAAAGAGTAAAAGCACGACAGCAGCAGTCTACCATTTACTCGGCTCGGAGAATTCCTCCAATAGACAAACAGATAACGATTAGACGATTGTGGGCTGCTGTTTGCTTTCTCGAAGGGTGTTAGAGATTCCTCCTGACGCAAGTGTGCGGACAGCAGGGAATAAGCTTGACCGGTTTTGGGGGCCATGGCCGGACTGGTCTCCTCAGCAGTGATACACCAGGGGCGGCAGTGATTAGCCGGGGGCGGTAGTGAAGGTTCGAGGGAGGAAGTGTCTAACCAGAGGCCGCTCATATATGGATTAATAAAAAACAGGGACAGCATTGATTAGCCAGGGGAGGCGTGAATCAAGGCAGCAATGATTAATCTGGGCGGCAGTTATGAACCAGGGGAGACAGTGATCAGCCAGGGGGCGGCAGTGATGAAACAGGGGCGGCAGCGATGAGTCGGGGCGGCGCGCATTTGGGTCAAAATATGCCAGGGACAACATCAATGAGCCAGAGGCGGCATAAATTAGGGTGAAATTGATAAACCAGGAACGGCTGTGATCAGCCTTGGGACGGTCCGTCATCATATTTGTGGTTTTAGAGCGCGCTGACATCTAGGGTCATACGACACCCATAAAATTAAATAAGGTACGCAAATAGGACATTTCCGCACGAATCTTAACAAGTCAGGTGGTAAAACAGGTCAGGTTGTGAAATTTGTATCAGAAGATTGTATAAATCACAAAAAAATGAAATGAAATAGAAATACTGAAAAATGACCGACAATTTCAAGCGATATACCAAAGTCAGGGACTATAGGTAACATGCAACTCGACGTTATGTAAAACCTGAAAGACTACTAGGATGAATATATGACATTAAAACTAACACTCCTCAGAAATAACATGATGTTAGTGATGTCCACAGAAGGATGCTCCCCCAGAATGCTCACTGCCCAGCAGGGGTGTAATTTTCTATCTCTTTGGGGGTGCCTGAGCACCCCCAATAATCCTAATTTGAACACCCCCAATCTTGTGTTGAGCACCCCCAATACGTGTGCCGCCCCTGGCTTATCACCGCTGCCCTGAACAGTGTCATCCCATCTTATTACTGCCGCCCTGATTCGTGCCGCCCCTGGCAAGTTTTCCCGTACCGAGTTCATTACTTGGAAGTAATGAACCCTGATTGGTTCCACCTCTAGATCATAGATGCTACCAGGCTTATCACTTCCCCCATGAATTGTGACGCCACCTCACTGCCGCCCCCTGGCTGATCACTGCCGCCCCCTGACTGATAACTACCGCCCCTTGGCTGATAACTACCACCACTGACTGATCACCGCTACCCCCTGATTAAAACTTCCGGCCCTTGGCTGATTACTACCGCACCTGGCTGATAATGTCGCCCCTGGCTGATCACTGCCGCCCCTGGCTGATTGATAACTGCCACCCCTGACTGATCACTGCCGCCCCCTGACTGATAATGGCCGCCCCTTGGCTGATAACTACCGCCCCTAACTGATCACTGCCGCCCCTGACTGATAACTACCGCCCATGGCTGATCACTGCCGCCCCTGGCGGATTGATAACTGCCACCCCCTGGCTGATAAATGCCACCCCTGGCTGATCACTGCCGCCCCCTGATTGATAGCTGCTGCCCCTTGGCTGCTAACTGCCGCCCCTGACTGATAACTGCCACCCCTGGCTGATCACCGCCGCCCCCTGATTAAAACTTCCGGCCCTTGGCTGATAACTGCCGACCCTGGCTGATCACTGCCACCCCTGACTGATAATTTCCGCCCCCTGGCTGATCACTGCCACCCCGTGGCTGATAATTACCGCCCCTTGGCTGATCACTGCCACCCATGGCTGATCACTGCCGCCCGCTGGCTGATCACTGCCACCCCTAGCTGATCACTGCCGCCCCCTGGCTGATCATTACCACCCCTTAACTGATAACTGCCGCCCCTAGCTGATCACTACCGCACCCTGGCTGATAATTTCCGCCCCTTGGCTGATCACTGCTTCCCTGGCTGATAACTTCCAGGCCTTGGCTGATAACTGCCGCCCCTGGCTGATCATTGGCACCCCTTGACTGATAACTGCCGCCCCCTGGCTGACACCTGCCGCCCCTGGTTGATCACTGCTGCCCCTGGCGGATTGATAACTGGCACCCCCTGGCTGATCACTGCCGCCACCTGAATGATAGCTGCCGCAGTTTGGCGGCTAACTGCCGCCCCTGGGTGATCACTTCCGCCCCCTGGAAGATCACTGCCACCCTCTGACAGATAACTGCCGCCCCCTGACTGATCACTGCCGCCCCCTGACTGATAACTTCCGGCCCTTGGCTGATGACTGCCGCTCCATGACTGATAACTGCCTCCTCCTGGCTGATCACTGTCATCCCCTGACTGATAACTGCCGCCCCTGTCTGATCACTGCCGCCCCTGGCGGAATGATAACTGCTACCCCCTGCCTGATAAATGCCACCCCTGGCTGATCGCTGCCATTGGCTGACGCAGGGGGGAATTCCGGCCATGGCCTCCCCAAAGCGCTGGAGGGAGGGGGCAAACTATCTTTTAACCCCCGAACGCCGGAAATTTTTTTTAGAAAAAAGGTGTTTACACTAGGTCTGTAGAGCAAAAAGTATTTTCCCCACCCGAAAAACAGTAAATGGCGTTGGGTAGCCCATATACTTTTTCATCCAAAATATTTGAACCTTTTTTCTGGTCACATTTAAGGTCACTAGAGGTCAAAACATGCCGTCATAGAGATAACATGTAAATGAAGGTTTTTCGGCCATTTCATCTGAACATTTAAAGATAGAGCAAAACAACTTGAACTGTATGAATCTTCGCAGCAAGCCGAATCGAATGATATATAGCATGACCTTGCTTGGTCAAATCAAGGATTTGACCTGATCTGAGGTCAGGTCAAGGTCAAATTAGATATAATGCATATCATTAGTAGAACTGCAAAGACAAGACAAATCTAATGCAGCTGAAATAAACGCTCTATCACCATCTGTTACTAAGTTATTCAGTTAAAACCATTTTCCCATGTATTTCCAATGGAGAGGTCATGGCTCGCACCTGACCTTAGGTCATCGATATCAAAAATACCGGAACATATTTTAGAGATCTCGGTGAGCCCATAATGTGATATTAGTTTCAATAGGATAAGCTTACCTTGTTCCGACTTATGCTATCTTAAACTTGTTTTGGGGTCAGGTCACTTGACCTGTACTGGTGGCCTGACCTGAGATGACCTGACCTTAAAATTTTGACAAAAGTTGTAAAAATGATCAGAGAAAAGGTATAACAACTACGGTGGCGCTTCGCGCCGCCGTTTTGATGCTTTCTCCGAAGAACCCGAGAGGGGCAGGTACCCGCCCCCGCCAATGTGCGTGTTAATTTCATACTTTTATTCTAGTAGTCTTTCAGTTTTTATATCACGTCAAGTTTCATGTTACCTAGTCGCTGACCTTGGTCTGCCATGTGAAGTTGTCTATGCCATTTTTACAGCGTTTATATCTCATTTTTTATATGTGATTTATATAATGTTCTGATATAATTTTCACAACCTGATCTGTTTTTCCACCTTAGTTGTTGAAAGTCGTGTGGAAATGTCCTATTTATGTATTTTATTTCGTGTTATGTGCACCATATGACCCTAGATGACAGCGCGCCCTAAAACCTTAAATATGATGATAGACCGTCTCCTGGCTGATCACTACCGCCCCTGGTTCATCACCTCTGCCCTGATTCATGCCGCCTCTGGCTCCTGGATGCTATCCCCGGCATATTTTGACCCAAATGCGCGCCGCCCCAACTTATCGCTGCCGCCCCCGGTTCGTCACTGCTACCCCCTGGCTGATCGCTGTCTCCTCTGGTTCATCACTGCCGCCCTGATTAATTATCGCTGCCCTGATTCACGCCGCCCCTAGCTCCCTGTTTTAAATTAACCCACATACCTACGAGCGGCCCCTGGTAGGACACTTCCTCCTTCGAATTATCACTGCCGCCTCCGGCTGATCACAGCCTGGTTTATCGCTAACGAGGAGATTAATCCGGCCATGGCCCCCAAAACCGGTTAAACTTAGGCGCTACTGTTAGCACAATTTATCAGCAGGAATCTCTAACACCCTTCCAGAAAGCAGACAGCAGCCCACTATCGTCTAATCGTTATCTGTTTGGCTATTGGAGGATTTCCCCAAACCCAGTAAATGGCAGACTGCTGCTGCCGTGCTTTTATTGTTTTAGTGTCAGCCAGGGCTGAATTTTTTATCTATTTGGGGTGTGCGAGCACCCCCCCATCATAATTTGAGCACTCTCAATACATGTGTCGCCCCCCAGCTCAGCATTGCTGCCATGATCCATGCTGCCTCCGTCTTACCACTGTGATTCATGTCGTCCCCAGTTCATCACTACCACCCTGATTTATGCCGCCATGGTTCATCACTGCCGCCTTCTGCCTACCTCGGCCACCCCGATTTGTCCCAGCCCTGACTTATCACTACCGCCCTGATTCAAATAGCACCCGGCTCGTCACTGCTTCCAGTAGCTCACCAAAGCTATCCCCGGCTTATTATTGCCACCCTCAACTCGTCACTATCGCCTCGGCTAATGAATACCACCCCTGACTTATCATTTCCGCTCTAATTCGTGCCGCCCTGGGCTCTAGACTGCCACACCTAGCTCAGGGACGGTCGACTCCATTTTCGGGCCGGTGTGCAAGATTTTCGGGAGTCGACGCCTTCCTTATCAGGAGGCGCCTTTGGCTCCCCTAGGAACGCCCACTCAGTGAGGGGGGGTGCCGACGTCATTTCCCTGCGTTGAATGGATAAATTGTGTCTATTTGCTCTCCATCGGACGGCTTTGATGACTGGGGGCACCATTCATATGTGAAACTGTTTTTATTTCGCATGGAGGGTCCTACCTCTTCAGGTAGGCGGTGTTAAGGCCTGATTTTTCTTGACCGGCAAGGGGCGCCGCCCAAATCCGGGGCGTTTCCCCGGACCAAGCCAAAACTGGGTGTGCAAAAATATACTTTTGCACACCCTCATTCTTTCAGGATGTGCAACTGTACACCCTGCCTCCCAGAATCCGCCGTCCCTGCCCCAGCTTATCTCTTCCGCCCTGATTCATGCCACCCGTATTTTATAACTGCCACCTACGGCTCACCATTCCCGTCCTCGGCTTTTCCCTTTGCCTTGATTCGTGCTGCCCCCGGCTAATCAATGCCGCCCCCTCCCAGACCTATCACTTCCACCCTGATTCGTGCCGCCCCTAGTTCATAACTACCGTCCCCGAGTCATCACTGAAGCCATCGCCTTATCACTTCCACTCTGATTCCCACCGCTCCGAGTTCATAGCTATTGCCCCTGGCTCATCACTGCCGCCCTCGACCAAACAACATATGTTTTAGAGTATGTGTTTTGAACCAAGGTGGAATCAATATTATTCAGATCTTTGGTGGAAGCGAATTCAAAGCTAAAGGGCTGTGTTATAACAGTATTGTATTATATTTAGACGCATTTGGTTCGGTTCACCAGCAGAAGAGGCAGAGGAGGCTGAATCAATGTACCAAAGTACAGCTATAATTTCTATAGAGGCATGAAAGTGACCTACTTTGGTTCACAGTTTGGATGGACGTTCCTCCTTAACGTTTACCACTTCGGTTCTGAAATAAAATGACAAACCCCAAGCACATCCTATTATGTTTCGAAAACGGTAATAAGAACTTGAAAGCACACAGCGAAGAATAACAAAAGTGAAAGGATCAGTTCAACAAAAAGCCTATCTGTTCTGACGGTAGCCTCGTCCAGCAGCGGCAGTACATGGGAAGCATCGACTCCGGCTGGAACTGTTGGGGCCCCCCCAGTGAGTCAGTCAAGGATGATAGTGTCTCCGCAGCGAACAGCTCTTCAGTAACTCCCTCGAACTGCTGTCTGGCTCTTCTTGAGCAATTGTGACATTTTCCGAATTTAAATTTATTCTGTCTTGTAAGTAGGCGTCTTTTGCGGAGAACACCGACGGGGTATGTAAGTACCAGAGGTTCTATTTTTGGTCCCGGCGTCCCGGAGTCGGGACCGGATGCTGGGCCCGGCCGGGACTTTGCCGGGATCAACTGGGTCTATACTGGGACCGTGCCGAGACCTCTGAGGATTGGAGAGCGTGATAGACTTAACTACGACCCGTGTTCCTTGGGGCCCATATCAGATTGAGATTAATTTTGTTTTAATCTTAATTGGTTAAAAACCAGCTAAATAGTTAATGTTTTACCAATTAAGTTAGTTTTCCCTTATCATTTGATGAATGAATAGCCTAATATGGCTAACTACGCACACATAAATTGTCTTACTTAAAGCTATATGAGGCTTGTAGTAAACGACGTCGCGGGGTGGGAGGGGGAAGGTGGGGGTGTCGGGCCGAAATGTGGCAGACCATGGCCATGGCTTGAAATCTCTTCTCGATCCAGGGTGTTTTGGGTTGGTTAACATTGCCACGTCAATACAAACCCTAATTTAGTTGTAATAAGCTCCATTCAAAATGAAATGAAATAACACAGTTACGCATAATGCATGGCTGAAATAGAAAATCGAAGCCACTGCTTGAAACGTATAAGACAAAGCTAAAGTGTTTTCCCATTAACCCGATGTTTTTTCGGGACCAATGCCAGGACCACGTTGGGTCTTGCCAGGACCAGTCGAGGCCTGCCGGCGCCGGGACTGGCGCCGGGACCGAGAATCTAGAAAAAGTAAACCCTCTAATCGGCACAAGTCCTCTTATCCCGTGGCATTCTAGCACTTATGTATGTCGCACAAAAGTGTGAAAACCAACACCGACAGGAGAAAACTGGCGTCCGAAACGAAGTAACCACCTTGAAGCCATGCCTTATCTCCAGTTCACACCGAACTGCCCAAGTAACAATGTCATGCTAACTGTGGGGATGTGCTCCCAGCTTCATGAGCTGGGAGGACTGACTGGACATCTGACATCTCGCGCGTGTCATAAAGGCACTGACGCACAAACCGGTGTGGAGACCACACAACTAAAGCCAAGGTTCATTCGTGTTGGGTACTTTGTTGATTCAATACGCAAAACAGCCCAAGCTTGGGTAAATGCACAAGTCTCTTCACTTTCAAAATCCAAATGTACGACTCAAATCCGTTATCGATTTTATGGGAAACGTGAAGATATGGCGAGTCGTACACCCTTAACCGAATTAAAATTGCATTGATGTCACCCTTTTGTTGAACACGTGTTTTTCTGCAGTTATTTCCCACCTTTAATCACGATTGCAAGAGTTCATACGCCCTCGAGTCATCTACTGTCCGTGCCCAGTGCTACGCACCGGCGGCCGTGCCGGCGACGGCCGGGCGCGCCGGGCGGCCGATTTTTGGCGCGCATGGGGTCATTCTATGGCTAATTACACGTTGATCAAGTCTAGAACGCGAAACATCATTAACCTCACTAAATAGAGATGTGTGCATATTTTTGCTAGGGACCTCTAACGTGAATTACTTGCCACACTTTAAAAAAATAATCGTTGGAAAAATGGTCGAAACATCTCTACAAAATTTTTAAATAAAATGTTGAATAAAAAACGAGATGCTCAATCTGTTACATGCTCAATCTAATCCCGTGTCATTTGAGGCTAAAAAATGAAAATTAGGGGTGAAAATAATCGTTTTATATCACCATTTTCTGACGAAATTGGTGGTTTTCACGATTTTCTCCAAGCTATAACTCTGAAACCGCAAGCCTGAGGTAAGTAATAATCTCATATCTAGATTCCACGCCCATCACAACCCAGTGGACGAAATTGGAACGAAATCCGAGACTATGCTATGTAGGGGCCTGGTCGACCTGTGCTGGAACGCCCCACAGGTGACAAAACTTTCATGCTAGATGTAAGCATGTTGACTTTCCCTGTGTTCATGTCTTCATCCGAAATATTCTCACCTTGAATGCTTATTTTTAGAATTGATCATGCGCATGCGAAGAGCAGTGCAGCTCTGATATGGCATGATTGGTGGTTTACATTCGGTGCTGTTCGTTTGCTCACCAAGTTTAAAGAAAAAATAGATTGGTACGTTGCTGAGATAGACTCTGTTACCATAAGCTCCAGTGTGCATGCGCTGTGACCTTTCGTTTACCTCTAGACCAGATTCGGAGTCTGCACGGTTGAATGCCTCTCATTTGATATTGTTCTGTAATTTGGTAAGTAGTGCAACGAAATCTAGATATCTTTCATATGTTTATATTATGGGAGCTCTCCTCCTCCGTATACGTCGTCCTCAGTTCAGGAAATTCCTCCGGCAGATAATATTTGCTGTATCTGATCACCGTACTCGAGCACCGTCTCGGATCCCACTCGACTGCCAGCCCGCGGCGCGAGCCGACCCGACCCAGCCGGGGCAGGTCACGTGACTCGCCAGGGGCAGTTTGCCAGCGGACAGCGCTAGAGCTGCCTGCAACACACCTCCCCCAAAATGAATCATGATTACGAGTTTCAACGTAAGATACAAAGCATAAGAACAAAGGCATGCACTTTTGGCACTATGCCTTCAAACAACATGGATATAAAGAAACTCAGCTTGTAGGGCTTGTCACACACACCGTTGATCTTATGTTTGGACTTTTTGATGCGACAGGTTTTGTGCTCCTTCTTGGAGACGGTGAATATGGTGCATTTCACTGCATCGCTGCACTGAGATCCTCCGTCTCTCTTCCCGAGCTGAGGTCTTCAGACGGGTGGGAAGGGCCGTCAGAAGGCGACCGTAGCCTCCGCAGCCGAGGTGAACGCCATCGCCGTGGAACACGTTGGCCAGAATCACAGTGTATCTGCTCCGGTCGCGGCTACTCCGCGCACACAACCTCCTCCCGACACCTTTGAACTGTACTCCAGCTGCTTTGGTGACGTCATTAAGGGCGCGTTCCGCCCGGAAAGCAGCTGTGTCTTCCCACAACCTGCCCTAGTCGAAGGCCTGTCGTGGAGACACCCATAAGACATTAACATCGCAGATGCCGGACAGCCTCCCCAGCACCTTCATTAAGTCACCTAGTACCTTCTTGGACAGGACCATTGCTTCTCTGTTCTGTGACCGGGGATACACGTCTTTCCCCCTCCCTTCATCTATATGAAGATATGACTAGGTGTCACCCCTGACCTCTTGGTAATCCCGATCCACCCCAGAACTCCTTGCTCAGCTGAATGCAGCCAATCAGACAGCGTCGCTCCCCGCATAATCCAGGTTAACAAAATCCAGGGTGACTCCGCCCAGAAATTGCCCTGCCGGACCATCGAGTCACCTATCAGAAATACCCCTGCCCCCTGAATCTGTCCAGAATTCAACCTGGGGGCGGATTCGGGAACACACGAAAGCAAGGGGGTTCCTGCGAAGCTGGTGTCCCACCAGTACCGCTGGACTCTACTCTACCGCCAAAACCGTCTATATCCCGGGTGCAGAAGCACACATAGGCCAGGTGTAAGACGGTGTGACCGCCTCTGCCCGCCGGTTAGGTCGGTACTGCCCAGCACTGGGAGGGAGAAGTGTGAGTGTGGTGTTGCTACCCTGTGACCACCCCTGCCCGGTCGGTATGGTTGGTGCCGTGGGGCATTGTTGTTGTTAACGAATACACTTGGAATCGGACACTCCTGCTGTGCGGATGTCTCGGAGGAGGCACGGCGGTTACATGGTAGCAGCGGTGAGATGGGTGATAGCTACTAGTGCCGCGGTGAAAAATGGCGACGTCGGATTTGACATCTATATCAATATCGTTGAGTGATTTTCCGGTCTACGATGGAAAGGAATACCCGGAGGAATTCCTGAAACAGTGCCACCGGATTTCGAAGCTGGGTAACATCAGTGATGATAAGTTATCGTCATCATTGCCGCTCGGTGCCGTGGCCTGGCATTACAGTTGGTACACAGCAATGACGACCAGGTGGATGTAGCAGAACCGCTGACCTCATCTTTCAGCTCCCAGCGACGCCCGGAGACATCGGCAGCCCAACTCAGTGCATTGAAGAGGGGCTCCTTGTCTGTGGTGGAGTACGCCCTTCAGGTCAGATCACTGGTGAAACAAGCATGCCCAGAGCTTTTTTGACGAATCTGGCTCCCTCAGAAAATCTGTGTGCCGTCACATGAGGCTGCCCTCTATCGACATTTCCTGATTGGCTTGGATGCAGAAGAGCGACGTCTGCTATCTCGTCAGCTCCCAGCTACATTTCAAGAGGCTGTTGCTGTGTTGAGCAGAGAGGAGGCTTTTACTCGGTTAAGTGATGCCGACTCGGTCATGGGAAAGTCATGCATGGAGGTTCACTTGGCCGATTCCACGCCAGTTACAAGTAAACTGCCTCGAGTGAAGTCACGCGAAGAATGGCCGACCAGAGGTCGGGACTCGTCCCGTTCCGTCAAGAGGGACGTTATGGCCGATCTCAGTCGCGTTCACCATACCGCTCCTGGCGGGGCTGTCGCAACTCGTCGTCTTCTGATCGCTCTGAAGATGGCGGCACCGGAGAGCCGCGCCGGGTGGGACCTGGCTGGACCCACGGGCGTGACAGTCGCCTCTCGGCACCACCACGGCCGCCACGCCGCCAGTCAGGGCAGCGGCCGTCGTCCCGCACAGATTATTCCTACTCTCCACGCTACACTTGAGCCCAATCTGAGTTTTCACAAGGCCGCAGACAGGTAGAGTGCTGGTCGTGCCGTGGTTTCGGCCATTTGAAACGTCAGTGCCCAAACGGAAGCTCGGACAGGTACACCAGATAGGCCCTGTGCCTTTACCTATCGCCAGAGGTTCATTGAACGGTTTTGTTGTCAATGATTGTCTTCTCGACTCAGGGAGCCAAAAGAGTTTGATTTATAGTAGAATTTTGAATATGATTAATCAGGGAGAGAAGTTATATCAGGCCTGCTCTCTTGTGTCTGCATCTGGGCATAGACTTAAAGCTCTGGGTACGTGTAACCTGTCCATGAAGGTCCCTGCGCCCAATGGATACGAAGAAGTACTATTTGAATTTATTGTTGTTGATGGTTTGAGCCACAACTGTATCCTGGCTTGGGATTTTTTGGAGACTCACAACGCCGTGTTTGATTGCCTTCAAGTACCGCGACAGATTAAATTGAGGATAAAAAAGTCAGTGCGAGTTCCGCCTAGATCAGTCACTTGTTTGTCTGTCAAAATAGATGGTGAACTAGAGCTTGAATCGCATTACGTGCTCACGGGTCAGCGTTCCGACGACGTGAATATTACAGATACTGTTTTGAAACCATTTAGTGGTGGGGAAATACCACTGTGCGTACGGAATCGGTCCAGCCGTTTTGTGACCATCCGCAGGCGTGACGTCGTCGGCTATTTGAAGCCAGCGAATAACGTTGATTTTGAGCCCGTATCTTGCATACTTTCCGAGGGTTCTGAGCTAAACGGTGTCACTGAAATACCTGCCGAAACAAATACTGTGTCTGGTAGTGACAGCCAGTTTTCGGTCTTGATACGGATCAAATTCTGGGAAAATTTGATATTGGTCAGAAAATCCAAGGGCAAAGCCGCGGAAAACTTGCATCGTTGCAGTCGTTTCCGGAGGTATTTTCAACGGGTTACAGCGACATCGGCTGTTACAACGGGGGTGAGGTAGAACTAGAGCTTAAGGCTGGATCCAAACCTGTTTTCTCGAACCATTCAGGATTCCTTGGGCCAAGGAGAAAATTATCGATTAACAGCTAAACAGGCTAAGAGGGAGTGATGTTATCGCTGCGGGCGAAACTTGTGGCTGGAACAGCCCGGTTGTCCTTGCTCCCAAGGGAAAATCCAAAGAGTTTCGCACCGTGCAGGACATGAGGGAGATAAACAAGAAGTTATTGCCCAAAAAGTTCATACTTCCCACCATCGATGAATTCCTTTTTTCGCTTGGTGGCTGAACAGTGGCTTAATCCCTTGACATAAAACACGTTTTTTGGAACTTGAAGCTGACAAAGGAGTCCAGCAGGATCTGTGCGTTTCATGTGCTAGGTGGGACGTATTATCCTCAAAGAATGCCGATGGGATGTTCTCAGTCATCCTACAATTTTCATTTGGTGATGCACAGAATGTTGGGAAAAATACCCGGCGTGTTCATTTACAGTGATGACGTACTGCTAGTGTAATGGGCCCTTTCTTTTTGAAGAGCCCACACAACAAACAAATATTTATATTGAGAGCAGAGGCCGTCCCGGCGATGTTAGATCGGCTTGCTCTCTATGAGGCGGGTCAGTTCTGGGTCATCATATAGGTGGTGGGTCTAGCCCCCGCGTGGGTGACTAGATTTTTCGCTCTCGTCCCCCTCTGCAATGCCAGTATTTCTCTTTTAAATTTTCAGCCGGCTATAGTGTGATCTAAGCATTTGAGCAGTTTTTCTCATGAAAAAAACCATTGGTCCTTAAAGCTACCCTCGTCACTTGAGTCATAAACAGAACAGTCAAAATTTCGTCACATAAAAAAGTCACATGTCTCCCTTGAAATCTACTTGAAAAAAGCACGAGACCCTCCCGTTTAGACTACCCCTCCCTCCAATGTTGCTCAACTGATTAGAAAATTCTGCATACCGGCTAGGTCCAAAACATAACACATAAAATTATTTGATTCATTAGCAGAATCTACCAGCAAAAGCCTTTTCATTTTTGTCCTTGAGAGGTGGATTTTGAAAAACACTTGGGGAGGGGCAATCCTAACAAAATTGTGAAAAGCGAAGTGTTTCTTCATCGTTGTTTGATACCGTCAAATTGGTTAACGATGAGTAGCATTTGGGCGTTTGGTGGAAGGGCATTAGCAGTCGGGCCCCCAGGATCGGCCTCTACTGATCGTTTTGAGATAGTGAGCTATCAGTATTTTTATTGTGTACAAGCTGAAATGCACAAATCTTTGGCAAAGTTTGATACATTTATGTTCATGTCCTTTTAGGTAACATAATGAGACCTCTGAAGAGTTATAGGTATTCATGAGATTGCTTAGCAGGTGAAATCATACTTGTATTCTGTTGTTGCTTAGAAACTAAGTCGGGTCATTGTACGATGTTTCCTCTCCTGCACATCTGTTGGTTGATATGTAGCATTAATTGCATATCAGCAAGAAATCATATTTAAGCTAGAACCTCCCCTTGCTTGGGTTTTCTTGCATTCTTTGACCACCTTTTGATTGAAATATATTTTCAGATGAGTGCTCGAGCCTCATGGCAAATGGTTTCGTCAATTTTTTTCTCGCTAGAATACATGCTGAATGTATCCAGATAGGTTTTACGGAGGGTACTACGTAGATCGGTTGGGTTAACAGATCACCTGAAAGCTGCAACTAAATCACAGTAGACAGAAGGGACATACGCGTCGGAAAAGGGGGGGCCAGGGGGGCCTGGCCCCCCCACTTTTTGGCCAAAAATTTCCTGATCTCAGTCAAAATGAGAGACAACCGGACATTCTTATATCCAGCCGCTGCGGAATGCAGCGAGGAGCCCAAATTCGAACAGTTTTTGGTCCTGATGTTGAAAGTTTTTTGTCAGCATCAGGTTGAAGTTTGGCTGGCCCCCCACTTTTTTGCCGGTGGCGACACTTATGAGAAGGGATATTCCCATGATTTTTTAGTGGAATGCCAGACCCACTTGTGTAGATTATTGTTGCCCCTGCTGAGGTGGCGTCCGCCGACCCCTTTGCTATAGGAGTGGACTGTACCGGTGATGGTGTCGGCTGGACGGGCGTGACACTGTCCTAACCGATAGCAGGCAGAGAAGCAGCGGCTCTGGCGGCGGCAGGAGGCAGGTATTTCCAACCACAAGCACGGGATAAGCTACCGCTAACCCTTTGGCTTTATACTGTCTTCAACTGATCCGGATGCCGGCTACTCTGCTCAGAGTAGACGTCAGGGCTCAGTGTTCAGATGGGGAAGCTGCTAGAACTGAAGCCAATGACGGCCACTGCTCCTGGGTTATATGCGATGTCACCATTCAGGATGATGCAGAGGTCTCGTGGCAAAATCACAATTGACAGCAGCGGCAATGGGGGGCGGGGGGCGCTGTTGACACCAGCTGAATGTGGGCCACTGCAGCGCAGCCTCAGGCCGTTTATGTTTCAGCCCTGTGACTATGCGTCGCTACACTCACTGAGCCAGTTACGACGGTGTCGTCGCACGCATTCATCGCAGTCGGCGGGCGCTCCTCACACTGGCAACCACTAATGAACAAGTAGTAACGCGTCAAGTGTGCTAGAGACGGTGTTCTACAGATAAAGCCGTCATGACGAATGAGTGAGGGGATGACACGACGCTCTCGTGGTGGCGAACATGTGATGCTCCCAGTCCCGACGAAAACTGTGCCGCCAGAAATCTATTTAGGTAACACGCGCAGTGGAGGGGTCCTAAAGTGTCCCCGCCCATTTTCCAAGGTGGCCGGAAATCCCCTTGCTGACAGAAAATGCTACTTTGCCAAATTTGAGAGAATTCAGGGGAGCCTCGAATGGTGATTTTTTAATTTATAATTTTTTTTACTCATAAACTTTCAAAATCAGACATATATTTTGAGAACGTCGCATTCCTGCGGTTGCGCCAGTTCCACTGCACTGTAGACTGAGTGGTGACGTAATTACGTCATATAATCGGGATTATGTGTGAAGGTCATCCCACCTACAGTTCAACATCAAGGCCAACGTTCTCGGGTCAAGGTAATTGACCCTAGTGTTCCGGTCAGATAACATTATTCAGTATGACGTATGTTAAGCCATGACTTGATAGCTAAGGCTACTCAATGTCAAATTCCAGGTCTTAGGATAAGGTCAAAAGTCTTCTTTCGAGGCAAATCCTCGTTTCCCACCCAAAGGCTGCTACATTTCCAGTTAAAGTGTACGTTATTGGGAATATGTCATATTGTTACGGCATAGGCTACTGACTCTTAATGACCTAGACCTCTTGCTTTCAGGGAACGTTTTATGGGTAATTTCCTCTATGATCTTAGGCATATTTGTCTGCGTTTCCCGATTTTTCCCGCATAAACACGTCATTTCCCAATAGGTCTCCAGAACGGCCCAGATTTGACGTTGAAGATATTCCTGTATTTACAGAGCTTTGTCAGCAGGTTCTGATTCGACCCGCTGACGAAGCTCTGTAAATACAGACCGAAAGCTCCGACCCCAAAAGTTTTGGTGTAAGGGGGCCCGAGAGCCATTCTGAGAGACCCGACAATTGGTCTCAGGGGTGGGGGCGCGGTAGTGGAGTGGTCAGCGCAGCTAGCTTCCACGGAGCCGTCCCGGGTTCAAGGCCGGGCGGCGTACACGAACAAGGAGCAAGCTGGCTCCCGAGAAACCCTTCCAACAGGGAAAGATTTGTCGACGCTATATAACCCTGGCAGTTTTTGCGTGGGTAAGCCCCAAACATTAATTATATTGATCTCAGGGCTTTTGGTCTAGGAGACCTCCTGGAGCTACTCTCAGCCCCCCCCTGGTGTTGCCCACAGGTGTATCCGAGTGCTAGTCTCGGCGAGCATCAAACCCTTCCTCTCCTCGCTCAGAGTTAGCCTCAGGGCTTCTCGAGGGTAAGTTACAGGGGGCCCCAAAGGCAGCCACAGGTTACCACCCAAATGCTGGATTTGGTGGACCAAGTACTGATTTTCAGAACAAGTGTTAGTTTCGAGGGTCCCCAAGTAGCGGTTTCGGCGTCATATCAAATGCCAGGGACAAGGCTGGAGATCTCTTCTCCACCCAGGGGGAGGGGGTGGTCTTGGGTGGCTTGGCGCTGGGACATTAATACAAGCCCTATAAAAAGCCTATCGGAGATCCAAAGTTCAAGCAAATCCTGACCCCAGCCCCAAGGGATCTCCACCCATGGCTAGGGAGGGATAAGTGAGCAGTTTCATCAGTAGAACCGTCCAAGGAATAGGTATTATCTAGCGTCTGGGGCATACTCCCATATCCCTTATTTTGAGCGTTCTTTTTCCTCTCCATGCCTTCTAGAATTTATAATACATCAAAAGATATCGCTTAAAATGTCATCTTTGTTCATAGCGTCCAAAAAAGGGGGTGGGGGGAGGTGGGAGCAAAGATTTTATTCCTCGACAGACCTAGTGTAAACACCTTCTTCAAACACTTTCTTTGGCCTCTGGGGGGCCAAAAGATAGTCTGCCCCCTTCCAGGGCTTTGGGGGGGGCATGACCTGGAATGGCATCCCCCTGCGTCGGTCAACAGGGGCGGATGCGGGCCGACGGTATCGGGTAAATCGTGAAAAACATGGTTTAAATCGCCAAAAATTGGGCAGTTTGGGGGAAACTGCCTTTTTCTCCCTCCTCATGGATCCGCCAGTGTCTGCCAATGCTTTCATTTTTCTGTGGGGGGGCCACTGGCCCCCCCCACAGAAAAGTGGGGGGCCAGTGGCCCCCTGGCCCCCCCGGTTCCTACGCCTATGCGTTATGCGCACGTTATACGCTCATTGTTATACGCTACGTTATAAGTTTCTTATGCTGTATAGATCACTTATTCGTCCGAAGATCGAGTACGGCTGTGTCAGAGCCGAATGACGAAATCCATGGAGCGAAGCGGATTGAGATTTCTCAAGAGGCTCTATTCTGGCCGTTTGGCGGTTCTGACAGTTGATACCAGGGCTCTGCAATTGTGTAGGGTGATTGCCCTTTTACGCTAGACGCCCAAACTAAGGCCCCCAAATTTAAATTCAAAGTAGTTTTTGAGAAATTTTGGAACAAATGTTTTCAATTTTGCATTTTTATCATTTTTATTTCTTAAGCGACGAACTTGAAATTTGCCTCCTTTTGAATAAGCAGCAAGGCCACCTAAGAAAAAAATTCGAACTGGTCCGACAATATTTATTACGCCAAAACGCAGTATTTCTAGTACAAGCAAAAAGATATTGAAATTTGACAGCCGACTTGTAAGCTCGAAATGTAAGAAGGCACGCTTCAGTTAGTTTAAAGACAGCCACGTGGAGGCAGCTACGTCAATTTTCTTGTGCTTAGGCATAGTTTCCAGTGGAAAACGTCGAATTCTGACCTAGTTTTTGCCATTTTGCCGGAGGACTACATTTTTGCTCATTTCATTTAAATCTTAATCTCTCGCGATCTAATGCGCCGATTTGACTTTTCATTTCAAATAATGAAAGAACATTGCTTCCGCCTGATAATATTCGGAGATGGATATCGTGATAATAAAATTCATTGTCTTATATGTATAAATATAATTTTAGTAGAAAACCTTTTATTTGGAGCTTTACGGTTCAGAGCACATGTCATTCACAAGCTCAGAATTGACATGGCTGAATAGGAAAATTAATTGCAGTCATTCAATTCATTTACACTACCCACTTATCTCCAACGGCTTTCGAGTAATTCGTCCGAAAGGGTATTTCAAGGAGCTAAATTTCTCGGAACATGTTTGCTTCTCACCATGGTTTCAAGTCCTCAAAATGAATGGAAGTGGATGCAATTTGGCATAAAGCTAGCTTAGGATCCTGGGTCACCGGTACAAGTGATTCTAGGCGAATCTAATGTTTGGTTCGTCTTCTAGAAGCAGCTTTATACCATGCCTTTTCTGTACGAACACAACACCCGGAGCCACGATCACGGCATCGTTTTGATTGCGTGATACCGGCCAGTGACCTCCTGACGGGTCACAGGTGTAGGGTTAGTGGGAGTCGGTACAGTGTGGCGCAGTGGTCTAGTGGTTAGAGGTCCTGTCTCGTGATGAGGGGTGCGCGGGTCGAATCCGGGGTTGACTGCGGGATATTTACTATTTATTTCAAAGAAAAAAATGATGGCACTGACCTACAGGCTTATGAAGAGATACATTGAGAATGAAATATGGTTGATTTCAGCACATTGTCATGCGGCTCTCCTGCGCCGGTGGGGGGGTTATCCCAGGTCGCAGACCGGGGTTGCGTATGAGGCCACTCCTTAGTCCGCGAAAAAGATTATCGATATGTCCGTCATCTCGCTATCAGAATAGTAACAGGAGCGTTCCAAGCTTCACCCATAATAAGCATGCTAGTGGAAATTAATGAAATACCGCTACAAATGCGCAGTAAGATACTCGCTTTGCATTAAGCCATTAAAAGGAATGTGGCACCTTTAGAACGTGATTTTAACTGAGATAGCCAAGTTGTAAAGCAAATAGGAAAACCAGGTGCTCTATATATCATTTGTCTTGGAACTCGATTTTTCCGTAGAAAAAAACTAAAACCTACCCGAAATGTACCTCTCATGTACCTCTCACCAGGCGGCCATTGTTGTGAGCTGCTGGTGTGACGACATATGCTGACATCACGATGAGCATCAGCCAATCGAAGCCCTTGAAGTGTTTCGAGTATGGCAGTGGTTGCCAAATCATGACATCATCCAGAGGCAGATATTTATTCATTTTTTCTAGAGGAGTATTTAAAAAATAAAAGCATTGAGCTTGTTGTACATTTTTCAGAGAAATCATGAGTGGTTTCATTATTTTCGGCTAAAAGTACGCCTAATTACACAAAATTCCAGGATTTTACCAAGGTACCACGTTCCCTTTAAAATAAGCCACCAACACGCCCCACATACCATACATTTTTTTGGCGACGCCTACCTCAGTCAGATAGACAGTGGCTCGCGTTTTGCAACCCGTCACCAGGGAGTGAGAGTCTGTGCCTGGCTGGCACAGGCTGGTATCGACAGCAATCTCGTCGAACCACATGAAGCAGCTGTTATTGAGCCATAGCTCATCTCGACAGTTAACACGAACACAACCTACGCCAACAAAGCAAAAATTTGCCCCTGAACCGTCGCGCCAGTAATTTATGAACTTGCTTGCGGAGCCGTTCGAAAACCATGTCTGTTTCTATATAGACGGTTGCAAAAGAAAGTGACAATGGCACAGGGCGTGCATTTGTTGGTGACGATGTTGAGAAGTTTTCTAGTTTGCCTTACGAAGGATCCATTTTTACTTCAGAGCTGTACTCCATTTTTTTGCTGTTTGGACCAGGTGTCTTAGCTGATGGTGAGGAAGTTTGCGATTTTTACCGATTCGCTGTCTTATCTGCAGACATTGAAGCAATTTTATTTCTGTAATGCGTCGTCACCTTGGCAGGCCATGCTGAAGATGACTGGATCTTCTGTGTGCACTGATTAGTCCAGTAGGAAGACACAGGCAGTTTGGATGGCTACCATCTCAGCCTGAAAACTCGAGCAGAGCGAGCCTGCTGGTCGCCTGAGCTCATGCTGGGCTCTGTCTGGTGACTCGATGAAGACCCAGCTCCCCCGCTCGTGACCCCTCCGTGCACTGACCCGTCGGTCCACACCCATGTGGCACATTGAGTCAGGGAAGCGAGGTGGGGGAGAGCTACTCGCTTCTTCCGGACAGGTGGCGCTCCTGATGTCAGTGGGCCCACGTCTAGTTGAAATGTGACTCACTCTCCTGATACCCACAGTGGAAGACGTCGAGGAAGGAAGACTCGATGGGGAGGGAGATGCCTGCTTGATCCCACATGTCTTTGCCCACCTGCCGCCACCCGGTCACGGAGGAGAGTCGAGAGGGCGCTGTCGCCTCCGCACGTCTTCACAGAGGGTCTTCAGGCGGCAGGGTATGGAATTTCACCAGCAGTCGGGTCGCGAGTACCCTCCTTCTGGCCGCTACGCGGGGAGTCTTAACTCGGCTGGGAGTGGAGTGGGTGCATCCTGTGATGATACGCGCCGACGCTCTCATTTTGCGTTCCAGCAGCTCGACATGAAATGGCGGTGTGGCGTGGAGCCACGCTGCGGCCGCTTACTCCATCGCTCCTCTCACGTAGCCAGTAGCGACGGTTCGGAGGTGCTGTTCGTGCAGCCCCCAGTTGCAGCCGGACAGTTGACGTAGGTGGGAGATGCGGGGGTGGACCTTCTCCCACAGTCTCTTACAGTGTGGACCGAAATGGAGGAGCCGATCGATGGTGACGCCAAGTAGCTGTAGGGTGTCTCCAGCAGTGACAGGCTTCCCGTCGACCTTAAAATTGAAGGGATCGGCGTCTCTGGCCCACTGGGACATCACCAGTACTTGGATCTTGGCTCCTGATACCACCATTTTGTGCTGTCGGGTCCACTTCATGAGGGTGCCAGCAGCAGCTTTATTGCGCCCAGTCCTTGGCGACTTGGATGTTGTTGCCCGTGCAGAGAGCCGCCGTATCATCGGCGTACATGTAGGGGAGCATCCGGGAACCGCGCAGAGTGCGTCTACCAGCCGAGCCGCCCATGCAAAATAAAACTGGCGATAAGACACTTCCTTACGGCAGGCCAGTTCGGAAAATGCGCTCACTGGAAAGCACACCATTTAGTTCCACCTGGACTCTTCGGTCCCGGAGTCACTGCCAAATCCAGGCCACCGTGCAATTTGACAGCCCCATCTACAGCAGGCGAACGCGTAGCAGGTGGTGGTCCACTACGTCGTACGCGTGCGCGAAATCAAACGCGACGAGGACGTATTTCTGCGCGGTCTGTCCATCGGGAGGGCGGCTGTGTCTCGATTTGGGCATGCACAGTGCACGCTCACCTCTTCTCTTAAATGAGTCCTGAACTTGACCTGAAGGCGATGGTTGATGGTATAAGTGGATGGTCAGTGACAAAATATACTCGTTTTATCAATCTGAATGGTCTTTTCACTTCGATCTGAACACTGCACATGATCATTAAACGCGCAAATTACAGCCAATAAACGAAAAAAAGTTATCAATTTATCAAGAGAGTACTTGGACACGTTGAAACTGTTTTCTTTTTATTCTAGTAGGGCCCATTTATGTCACAAGTCACACATGGCTATGGCATGATCTATTTCAGCATTCAATCACATGGCTACCGAAATTCTCTTAACACCTCCGAAATTTCACGCACAAGAGCAATTCTCCCATGCTGATGAATTGAAGAATATAGATAAAGGTCGATGGAAAATGCCCACATACTTCATTCTGTGTTTATCTTAACGTTTCAACTTCCCTTATATCTCCTTGAGTCTGCCATCTGGTTCAAACATTATTTTTTAGGAGCAATTAATAATGTGGGTTAAAGTCCGGTTTGTGTTTCCTACAACTTAAAAACTTTTCCGCTGAGATAAATTTCTTGGACAGCGCACAGGCCAGGTTCACACGCGCTGCGATTATTTTCAATGTCCTCTCACCATTATCTTACGAATCTTGGCCACGTGGAAAGGCAAAATGATGCTTATCATATTTGATATTAAAATAAACTTAACCCCTCTTCACTAATAGAAAAATCCTCAGATATATACCTTTATGTTCAGCTGTTGCATCTTCCCAAGTGTCTTGAATTTCTCCATGACCTAGCGGCAGTTACAGATTTTTCAAGAGGTGCCGAAAAAAGTGTGGACTGAACTGTTTAGCAATTCATTGTTTCAAATATCACGCCAAATAGGCATCTTGCTTGGCTGGTACAAACTGTTATGGCTGGGAGAGGGTGGGATAGGACGTTGTTAAAAGTACGATCCACCAAAATGACGGCAACCGAAAACCGAATACCATAGGCGCCCTTTGGGTGAAAAGTTGATGGTAAAGTGCCCACTTTGAGGCTCCGCGTTTCCCCCCACCTTACTAAAATTCTAGATCCGCCCATACGCGGATCCAGGGGGCAAAGGGGAGGGGCAGATGCAGCCCCCCGATCGATCCTCGGCGCCCCCTGAAATGGTCACGGCGCCCCCTGAAAGGTCGATGGCACTCGCCTGAAGTGGCGCTTCCCACTCTCCCCCAGGATGCGAAAATCGGTGCTCACTGATAGGATTTTACGCCCACCTGGTAGGTTTTTCCGGTCAAAAGTGGCGCCCCCTGCTCCGGATGGCGCTCCCCGGGAAGGTGCTCCCCTCCGATTGGCCATCCTGGATCTGCCTATGGATCCGTCACTGTTCAAGAGCAAACAATTCACAGAAAAAGCAGGAAGATATCAAATGTTAGCGGGGAGTGGTGCGGCCAAGATAATTGATGATGCTAACAAATTGTTTAGTTATGTGGATAAAATAATTGGGTCGCCACACGGGATTGGAAGGGGACTCCTGCCTTCTTATGAGATGGGCAGTGTGCTAAAAATATATCGTCAAGTCAATATCAAATTATCAACATTTAGTTTTATACAGTGCACTGTTCACTGCAGTGATACAAGAGTGCTTGTCCTTTTTCTGTGGGTTTATGACACCCGGTAGGGTTAGTTTTAGCCTCAAATATGGCTTTTGTGGTATTTATTTGGCCATTTGGCCGCCCCGGTTGCTCGGTTGGTAGAGCGTCGGGCTCCGGCCCGTTGCTGAGAAGCATGCAGTGGCAGTGCATGTCCAGGCTTGAGATCGGTTCCCCTGAGACGCTCCGGCGCTCAATCGTTTGCCCGACGTAGGTCGGCTGGCAACTGACAGATGAGAGGGTGACCTGAGCGAGGCGGCCATCCCTGTGCTTTGTAGGAGGTTAAACTTTGGCTTCTAAATCAACCCTTCATTGTGGGCGTTACTCGTTCGGGTGGTGGGGTCGGGGTCTCCGTGACAAGTCCCTTGAGGACTTTAATGAGACTCAGACTCCAACAGCCGTACTGGGAAGAACTTGGACGAAATTTATAAAAAAACAAGATTTTTTAGTGCAAATACAATTTGAACCTCTTGGCCTTTTCGCAAACCCGGTTTGGCCTTTTTCCGTTGAAAAAAACCCGCAGTCCTGGGCAGCATCTCTAATCTTTAGAATATGGAATAACAAAAATTAGGAGACATTTTTTAACACTAGCACGTCTAAATTTTATTAACGCCCCCTCCAAATGGGGGTTTGATCCCCCGAAAACATTATAATGGCCAGCACAAGAAAATCTCCACCGTCCCCCCCCACTGAGTTTTCCTTAAAAAATGTTCTGCTGTCCTTTCCAGGGGGCGCCTTTCCTATCCATGGGTGCTTATTCTTTCCAGAGGGGGCGCCTTTGCTCTCGGGGGGGCGCCTTTTGTTATCCAGGGATGCCTGTGCTAACCAGGGGGTGCATGTGATATCAAGGGGCGCCGTTAATCTTCTTCGGAGGCGTCTCTGCTGTCCAGGAGGCGCCTGCGCTATCCAGGGGCACCTATGCTATCCAGAGACCCGGATCCTTTACTCAGGGGGCGGGGGCCGCCTTTTGCTGTCCAGGGGTGCCTGTGCTAACCAGGGGCGCATATGCTATCCCGGGGTGCCGTTGCTCTTCTTTAGGGGCGTCTCTGCCGTCCAGGGGTGCCTATGCTATCCAGAGGGTGTGTTCTGTCCATGGGGCGCTTTTGGTATCAAAGGGCGTATTTGCTGTTCTGGGGGCGCGTATCCTATCCAGAGCGCGCCCCTGCTGTCCAGGGAGCGCGATTGCTATTAACCCTCGCCCCACCGGGGGGGCCATCGATGGCCCCCCTAAGGTTTTTCCGAGATAGCAGAAAAACGCCGAGGAGCAGCACCGCGGTTGAGGGCTCTACCTCTCACTGCATCATTTTCCCATCATCCCTGAAATTTTTTACCCCGGGTCACCCAAGGTCAGGTCACCAGACGAGGTCAACCAAGGTCACCTCACTTAGCCTTTAGAGCTCTGTAAGAGCTACATTTCGAAGTCGATCAATTTGAAACTTCGTACACTTCATGACCCCTCCAGGGTCTACAAGGTGTATATCCGGGATTTTTCGATTTCGTGCCCTGAGGTCAGGTCACGAGGCGACCTCTCCCATTGGAAAAGCATGGGGAAAAGCTATTTCATGATATAAAAGCCACAAAAATGATTGCAAATACTCAGACTGCTCAGAACAACGTTTTTGGACACCCTTTCACGGATACCAGGGGTCATATTTGCCCTTTGACTTTTCCAAGGTCATGCAAGGTCACCAGAGGTCAAAAACAGTATTTTGACAATAACTTTTGACCTAATTGAACTAGAGCAGTGAAACAAACACCATCGTGTTTGTCTTGTCAATGGCTTTCATTTGATATACGGCAAGGTCACTTTTTGACCTTTCGTGACCTCAGGTCATATTAGGTCACGAGGTGACCTCTGGCGGTCAAACCACTGGCGGGAGGTCTTTACGTTCCACATAGCGGAAAAAGTACTGGCAATTTTCTATCAAATGTACTTTACCAGGCCTCAATAGCTCTAATGACATAAGAGTTATGCCCAGTTGGCTTAATCATTGCATATTTGAGTGAAAATAGCCGATCTTGACCTAATTTGGCCTCTGGAGGTCAAACCATTGACCTGAGCACTAAAACATGCGAAGTAATTTCTTACTGAATTCACGCGAGCTTTCTATTGCACTTTGCAGATTTGCGCTAACGCCCATATTTTCGGAGTTAGAGGTTGGGCCATCGATGCCCCCCCGGTGGGGCGAAGGTGGCGCCGGACCCCCGGTGGGGCGCGGGTTAAAGGGAGCTTATTATATCCAGAGGGGTGCCTTTGCTCTATGGGGGAGGGGGCGCCTCTTAGTGTACAGGAGTGCCTGTGCTAACCAGAGGGCGCCTATGCTATTCAGGGGCGTCGTTACTCCTCAATTGGGGGTGCCTTTTTCTGTCCAGGGGCGCCTCTGCTGTCTAGAGGTCGCCTTTGCTATCCAGAGGGGCGCTTTTACTCAAGGGGGTGGGCACCTTTTGCTGTCCAGGGTGCAGCTTTGATGTCAGGGGGCGCCATTCATATTTGAAAGTGTATTTTATTTTACACAGAGGGTACTACCCCTTCAGACAGGCGATGTGTCTGATTCTCTCTTGACCGGCCGGGGGCGCCGGCAAAATCCGGGGGTGCCACCAAAATCCGTGAGGGCCTCCCCGTACGAGGTCAAAACCAGGTGTGCAAAAATATACTATTGTACACCATCATTTTTTCAAGGTGTGCAACTGCACACCCTGTCCTGCGGAATCCGCCGTCGCTGCCGCCGTTGTTCTCGGGAGGGGGGAGGGTTTCTCTCTTATCTCTCCAGGGGGCGCCTTTCTTATCAAAGGGCGCCTATGTTGTCCAGGGGGCGCCTTTTCTCTGCGGGGGGGCGCCTTTTGCTGTCAAGGGGTGCCTGTGCTAACCAGGGGGCGCATGTGATATCTAGGGGCGCCGTTTCTCTTCTTCGGAGGCGCCTCAGCTGTCCAGGAGGCGCCTACGCTTTTCAAGGGCGCCTATGCTATCCAGAGGGGCGCCTTTGCTCAAGGGGGGGCACCTTTTGCTTTCCAGGGCGCAGTTTTGATGTCAAGGTGCGTCATTCATGTATGAAAATGTCTTTTTCACAGAGGATCCTACCTCTTCAGGTAGGCGGTAATTAGGCTTGATTTTCTCTGACTGGCCGGGGGCGCCGGCTGAGGCCTGGGGGGGGCGCCTCCTGGACAAAGCCAAAACAAGTGGTGCAAAAAGATACTTTTGCACCACTTGAAAAAAATCGAGTGGTGCAACTGCACCACTTGCACCCTGGAATCCGCCGTCCCTGCACGAAACTTTTTGTGAAAGACACCTGTTCCGCTGATAATGCACTTGACGTTATTATTGAGTTTGGAAAAATATCTGGTCTTAAGCTAAATTTAGCTAAATCACAATTCATGTGGCTTGGTACAGACAAGAACTCTAGTAGCAGAATTTGCGGTTTAGCCCCTTTGAGGCAGGTTAAAGTGTTAGGCGTGCAGTTTAGTGCTTTGCGGAAATGTGAGATGGAGAACATTCAACCAGTCATCGGAAAAATAGAAAAGAAAAAAAACGCTCAATCAATGGCCCCAGCGTGATTTAACGCTGAAAGGTAAAACCACTATTGTAAAGTCATTGGTTATTTCCCAGCTAATGTACATCACTTCAGTTGTCTCGATTGATAAAAAATGTTTAAACACGATACAGAGCAAAATCATGAAATCTATATGGAGAGGCCGTCCACCGAAAGTATCTCGGGACGTTATGCATCAGGTAATAGAAAAGGGTGGCATGAATGCTGCTAATGTTGAAAGCATTTACAAGAGCTTGCGTGTTTCATGGTTCGTGAAATTATTGAACAACGGTAATCTAATGTCCTCTAGGGTTCTACGAAAAAGGCTGCAAATTAAATATGAACACATTTTACATATAATCTATGGTAAAGTTTGGGTCAATTCATGCAACAATCTTCATTCTGCTTACGTGGCTAAGAGAGTGCATTCCCGTGAAGGAACCACAAAACGGTAGGGAAGTTCGACGAACATTTCTTTGGAATAACGCAGCAATCCGTGTGGGTGGAATGCCCTTCTTTAGTCGTAAACTTTTGTGAGCGAGGAATTATGCTGATTGATGATTTACTCGACAACAAGGGGCTGGCCACTTTATTTGAACAGTTTAAACATAACTATCCCGGAATAAGACTGAATAAAGTAATAAACATGGGCTGGCACCAAGCTTTACCTGCACGATGGAAGTCATGGATCGTCAATACAAGGCGTTGTTTGAATAGTGTACATAGAGTTCTAGAACCCAACATTGATATAAAAAACAAGGAAGTAAACATGGCGTGTCTTAAACCAAAATTTTTTAGAGGTAAATGGTTACGTGAGGTTATCCCAAGCGCGTAAATCAAAATGGATGAATGGGGCAGTCAATTTCGACAACTGGGGTGATGTATATTCGTTACCGTTTAAAATAAAAAATCAACTAAATTGCAAAATCTCCAATTTAGAATCACGCATAGGTTTTTCCAATAAAGAGATACTTATGTGTTAGGTCTGTTGTGGATGACCTATTTTGTGATAACTGCGGCGAAATCGAGTCCCTTCAAAATCTGTTTCTGGAATGCAAACCCGTCCGGCAGTTCTGGCATGTTCTTGTGTTAAAGATAAATTCAAAGTTAGAAATGAATTACCGTTTCAAGATCGACAAGAAAAACATTTTTTTGGATCCTTAACAGCATCACCAATAGTGAACTTCATCGTTCTGTATGCAAAACAATTCATTGTAACTCAACGGTCTCATAATAATATGAACCTATATAACTCTGTTTGTTGTTTAACAAAAATGTTCCAAATTGAATTATGCACCGCAGGCAAAAATGGAAGACTTCAACAATTCCAGTCACGATGGCAACCTTTCATTGATTCCAAATTGTAGTTCATTTTTTAGAATTCCTTTGAAATAGCGCACATCGACAAACTGAAATTCAGTAAAGTGAGCTAAGATGTGTTTACATATTTTCGTTTCGGAAGATATCCATGGGGTGGGAGGGGTGGGCTGGTCCGGAAGGCGTACGCACAAGTTGTATGGTGCCCTGTTGGATTGTGAATTGGATGAGTGATGAAGCAGAAACTTTGTTCTCTGTATACTGTATGTATCCAATGATATGAATGCTTGTATGATAAATACAGGGCCTTTCGGTCGTCGGAAAAAACTAAACAACATTTCTGGCGGCGTAACAAAGCACGTGCGTTGCTTTCTTCACTTCCTCGGTCGATACTTCCTTGACACAGGGATCGTAAATGTGGGACCAATCAGCCTCAGACTGGTTCCAGCAGAATTCAGTGTAGTGGCTGGTCTGGGGGCTGCCATGACGTGCTGCCGCTCCATATAGGTCAAACACAAGGCTGTCAGATATCTGCAGATGCCTGAGGATCTTTCAACTGAGGTCCAGGTGGCTAAGGGGAAAAGTGCCGTGAGCGAGGGCCTTGAGCGATGTGCTGCCGCTGTAGGTAAGGCGCTTAAGCTGCATAATAACCATATTTGGCAGGCGCCAGACATCAAACTTAAGTTGTTAATTGGCCTGTCTCCTCGAATCCTGGATGCATAAAATAGAAAAAAACAGTGAAAATATATTCCAACACAGCCCTTCCTCAGAATCTTCATGAAATACATTGATTGGAGAAGCTCGTGATCATGATGTGAGCTCAGACCTGAAATTTCAGATTTCTCCTAATTTCAGAATAATATTTGTGGTTTTACTTTATTATGAAACCCGGATTTGAGGATATAGGTTAATGACTAACTTTTCTACGCATAATTATGCTCCTCAGTGCAACACACCGACATCTATATATCTTTGAAAGAAGTTTCTCCCGAAGAGGAAAGAATACCTGCGGCCTTCTTCGCTTTTCGAGCACGATTGGCTCAAAAACAATTCTGCAGGCGCACACAAATGACTCATGGTGATATCTTGGGGGCGCTCTGATTTAAAGCGTCGTTCTTTAGATTAATTGATACAAAAACGCTGAACATTATTTTTTTCTGTTTTTGCTTGCCGACATTTTTGGGGGCTTTTGGCGGAATTTCAGGGGCCCTTTTTGGCCATCTCCCCTGAGCGAAATCCTTGTTACGCCCCTGGGTGAGCTTCTTTGTGATATCGTCATGTTTCTATTAGACAAGCACCATAAACCATCACTGGCGGATCCAAGGGGGATGGCCAAAAGGGCCGTGGCCTCTACTAAAGTCTAAAATATTATCTCTTGGCCCCCCAAAAGGACCTAATTTTGCCCGTTTTTCTTTGAATATACTATGTTTTCGCTATATTGCTCTTGATTTAGCCCTCCTCTCACAAAAGAGTTGGTTTGTCCTCCTCCAAAAGCTGCTCCGGGATCCACAAATGTAAACCATCTAATAACATTTCCGTCAACGTTCATTTCTCATCTTGAAGCAGAAACGTCCACTCGGTTATCGCCCAAAAACGCGACTTACTGGTAGTGTAGCAAGACGTCAAATTGAGTTTCGCACAAACAACTTTTAGATTGGATTCTTAAAAATTGGATGTGCTGCCAAAAAAATACCGTGGCTACCTCCAGCCTCTAACAGTTTTCTATGCACAATGCGGTAAAACTAGGCCAGTAGTTGTGTGACAGACTTTTGTTTATTTCAGCCTGTTACTGTCTTTCTCCTAAAAACTTCCTTATTATTTTGACTGGTTAATTATTGTTTATATGCTGACTGCAGCTAAAATGCTGACAATAACCATTTCTCAATCAATAGTACATGTAATGCCTTGCCAATACAATTATTGTGAACTTTCCATTTATTTCAGCCCGATACTATCATTTATTAGATATGTTTCGCTCGAATTAGTTAACTAATATTGATCAAACCATTGAGGGGGGGTTTAACGACGCACCAACTGCCAGGGCCATACGGCGATCAAACCATTGAAAATGGTTTCATACAGAAAGCTATCCTCCATAGGCATTTATCTATCGTTTCTGCATGTTTATGTTTAGTGGTCAGGGTCAAATTATCCGTATACTTAACCCATCTAATAGGATTAATCAATCTGATAAGCTATTGATAAAAACATTTTCTCTAGCATGTACCTCTTTTCCAACATAAAGCGCAGAATCAGTATACCTCTGATGGCAGAAGAGCATTATCAATAATTATTTACAGATTGCAAAACACCAACCCTAAGCACGCAGCCATCAAATCAATCAGTCTCGTACTCTGGCTGCAATAGTGGTGTCTATAACCCTTCGTTTCCTAACGATGAAGCAACATTATAGGAGTCTCTTATGGCGTAAAGAGAAGGGTCACGCGGTCCGGGCACCAGGTAAGCTAGAGGTATGAAGTTGGTTCTTCACACAGGGTTTGATTGTGAGAGCAATTGATTCATTACGTATTTTATCATGGTTTACGCATACATCAGTGGTTTGCGCGGGGATACTCCTCATACCGTTTCCGGCAAGCGATCCAAGTGTAAGATTAACTGAGGGTGTGCAGTGCCCAGGCGTTGCCCATGCAGAGGTCAGCAAATTCCAGCTGGTTGTCGAATTGTTTTTGTTAGGACCCGACGGACGGAACGGAAGATGGTCGGGCGTGGTGCAATTATATGAGGTTTCGGATTTAGAGCACTCCGCCTACTGTTCTGTAGAGTTTGCTGCAATATATACTGGCTTACACGTGTTACGTACAGTATGTTTCAATCCCACTCAGCATGAGGCGCAATAAATACCCTTTACTCCACTTTAACGCCTTCACTGCGCTCCTGTTCTGTATACCCCTGCGTGATCTGTGTTCTGTGCAACCTCTGGTGCACACCCTTCCCTAAAGTTGACGACGGCTTTGATGTGCGGCTGCAGCCGACGCTGAAACGCCAACTGCCAATTAGCGCTGTGACCAGTCTGGCAGCCGAGCCTCTGGCAGATGGCATGCTGCCACTCTGCGCCGCCTTTTGATCAGTTGACTCGGTGCCAAGAGGTCCCCTCATCGTCAGCTCCTTCTGGTAAACATGTTCTGGTTATCAGGCCGGTGATGGGTAGACAGAGCTTCATCAAGGAGCAGATATTTTCATCCGGAGCTGGCGAGAAGCTGGCTTGCAAAAACCTTAAAAAAATTGCACTTTTTAAAAATCTGGACCTCATTTATTCTTCCAATTTTGTTGTACCCATTTCGGGCCCCGAAGGCGCCCGAAACTAACGACACCTTGGGTACGAACAGTGAATGCTAAACCAAAATTCAAAGTAAAGGCCATTTGAAGCTGGCCATTTCCAACGTGATTCACCTCTAATTTTGAACTTATTTTCCCCCGGGGTACCATTGGGCGCCACACTTGAACATGAACCACCCTCATCGATTTTTGGCCACTCTTTTTTAGACCTGGGGCGCCCCACTGCACTTTGGAAAAACCTCATCTTCTTTAGGCCACCCTCTTTGGCATGACTCTCCGTCCCTTCCCCACTATTGGCCGCCCTTTTGTAGCTCTAGGGTTCCCTACTTCAACGTGAACCACCCTCATCCACCTCCAACCGCCCCCTATCTTGTGGTGGGGTGCCCATATTTCATGTTTGGTTGCACTTATCAACACTTGGACTAGGGTGGGGCGATAAATACCATCAACAATATCAAGACCTCGAGCCCGCCAATCCTAACTCCTCCAGAAGTATTTCTAAGATTTATTGTGGTATCAGTTGGTACCTATCTCTAAACAAGTTCAACCAAGACTCAAGAGTATATTATTTTTTGACACGGGCAGCTTGGAAAAGCCTGGCGTCAGCCCACGGTGGAGCAGGATCCTAAAGTACACCACCATGTGATATCGAAACCATGAGACCCAGGCAAAGAGTCCCGTTGGGGTTTCCTGGGGATCACAATGACCTATATTATAGCAAAGTTTCATAGAAGTACATCAATATATTTAGGGTAAAATGAGGTCATAAATGTCAAAGATATGTCGTGCAGGAAACATATAGAGAAACGCGGTGATACTGCGAAAAAAACAGAAATAAACTCAATGCAGAATAATATCATAGATAAAATGTACAATACGGTACCTTCTGAAATTTTCAGGTCAAGGTCTTTCAAGGTCATTCATATATGACGTCCCAATAGAATATATTCCAAAAATGTACGCCACACCAGCTTTATGGCAGTCCTTTGGCAGAAAATAAAGGTTTAACATTGACACATGGAAATTTAATTTGACCCATGTCATTTGGCCTTAACATTTGACGTTATCTAAATCTTGGGTAACGTAACTATGACGTCACTGCATAATATACGTTATTTTGAGTAGTCATCTAACCGAAGGTCGGGATCAAAAGCTGTAGCATCAACTTTGACCTTCAGGTGAGGTGGCTGATAAATAATTATCCGGATCATATGACGTTATGAAATTACACCTTGGTCTTCAGAGCAGGTGACCTGACGTGGCCGAAAGGAAGGCAGGTGAAAGGATTCTGGGGTAACGTACAATGAAAGGGTGCTAACTGCCCCCCCCCCACCATCTTCCGAGATCTCATCATCATCATCATCATCATAGTTGGGGTTTGGTGGTGCACCGACACCATAGGTCATATGGCGCCCATAGCAACAGATAGAACATCACCGTGCGGGCTTCAACAGGTATACCGGTAAACATAGGTGGTTATATGCTAAAATGGTGAGTAAATGACGTTAAAGGTAAATGACGTTAGCCGAGAGACCTGGTTTGTCTGAATCGTCTGGTCCAGCCGAAGAGTCATCACCTTCTGAGCCAGCGGTGAACACAGCGCCTGAAGACACCTATCAAGCTGCTCAACGATCGCTGCTTCGAATCACGACAGCCTAAAACATCAACAAAAGATCTTCCAAAAGCTAAGTTAAATTAAAACTAGACGATCCCTCTCATGTACTTATCTATTCACGGCTACCAAACTGGTAAATCTAGGCAACTCTTGATACTTGTATATTATTGTCTTGTCCACCGGCTTGGCACTCATTGAATCTGTACGTTGTTTTTTGTCTTTCGCAGTTACTATAGTGTATATATCTTGTCCTGCGATCCACTGCCTATTACCGCTAGATATCAAACAATATTGCATTGTTTTATTGTGTGGAACACTTCTGTTTGATCTCACCGCCTCTCTTGCCATTCATATTCTTTAGCTTTATCCTGTCTTTCATATCATAAGTGCCAATACTTTTTCAAGTACCAAACTTAATGAACTAAATTTATCTGGAACGGTTAGTTATGGGTATGAATTTGTAAGCACCAGCCATGACCTACATTTAACAATACCTTCTTACCAACTTCTTCTAAATTAATGTGAATATTTAAGACCCGACAAGCTCAATTCCTCGGCCAGTACAAATCTGACTGTCATCCAATTAAACATCCACTCATTGGAAAAAAAAACATAATTCACTGAAACTTTTTCTTTCTAGTTTGAGCTTCAAACTTCATATTTTCTTAATAAGTGAGACCTGGTTAGATGCAGGGTAATAGAGGACGGGTACACCAAAGTTTAGCATGTGTGCCATAAGTCTATTTTGATGATTTGTGATTAGATTACGACGAAAGCAATTTTTTGTTTTCAAGTTCTTATTTTTAAGAAAAAAATTAGCAACAACCTAAGAAATACTTTCTAAAATTTAAATACAAATATTTGAGTATTGCCCTCTAGTGTAATTTTAGGAGGAAATAATAGATTCTTCCAAATTTAGTTTGGATCTGGGCTCTGCTCGATAGCGGAGTACACTGCGCTTTTGGTTTGATTTATTTATTGCTGGAGGAGACACTACACTCGGCACGGGAGATGCATGCTTTCACACAGTTGGTCTTTTATTCACCTCTTACGGCACTACATGTCCTGAAGGTGGACTATTTACTTTTGTTTCGGGTATTTTTGTCTTGTGTGGGATCTAAGCAGCGTCTAAGCAATTGAAATGGTGGTGATAGTTTGTCAAATATTCAAATGGAAGCCATATATAATCATCAGACGGAGGATACCCCGGTTTGTGCATTTTGATCCTGCATCACAAGGGAACTTATTTTGATGAGGAAAGGGTAAAAGCAAGATGCCTATGTGAGGTGGACATCAGGATGTGATCACACTCCAGGGTAAGTAATGAGGGATTCTGGGAGCTCAATATTATGGTGGCCTTAATTTTCCTGCCTTATGTTCTTATCAACTGTTGTTTCTCAAGATCCAAGTATGACCAAGTGTCAATTCCCATTGCCAATCAGCCAGTGTGCAAAGTATGGCATTTTCGATGAGATCTTGTCGATGTGAGTGCCCTTGGAGACAGGAACGAGTGGTGCAAATTTTATCAACCTGGTGCGAATTTGCAAGACGGGTGCGAGGAAGGTGACACTGAAAACCAGTAAAATAATGGCTGAATAGTTATAAAAACACATGAGGGGGTCTTATAAAAAGTCCTTAACTAATTAACTAATAAGAGAGGTAGCATTGCATCATGTAGGTAGGAATGTGTGTTTTTTTCTCCCTGGTATATGGCAGATTCATGTGAATTTTTTTAGGCCAATGGTACAATAATTGTGGATGGCTGGTGCTACTTGTCTGGCCTGCTGCCATACTTTTCAGACTGGCCAATCAGGATTGTGCATTGTATCAAGATGCAGGATGCATTTAAAATACTGATAGAGCTTTGGGCAGTTGAAACAGCTTGAATCCGCTTCACGTCTATCTGTATATAGCCAGGTTTGACAGCACATGACAGAATGATTGTAAATATTTTCCTTATTTTGCAGAGGTAAAGGTGAGTAGTCTGCAGAGGGTGAAGCTTTCTTGGTCATTAAGCAATATCAAATGGAAGAAAATTGTATTAAACTTCAAATAAAACTGTTAACTATTATCCTTCAAATAAAATTGTATAGTTGGGTTAAGGGAAAGTGAAGGGAGTGAAAGGAGATGTGAATGTTTTGCTAGAGATATAGACAAAATTGTGACAAAAAAACTCTTCTATCTGTTACAGTTCCACCTATATCCAAGCCGAAGTGTCACAGAAACTGTGATCCCTGTATCCTGATTCTCAGCTCTATCCAGATTGTCTCATTGCACATGGAAACTAGGTCTATGTTTTGCCATGGCCAGAAACAAGCAGTGCATAATTTGACAATAATGCAGAACACATTTAAAAGAATCAGGGATCCATTATACACATTGATGACACACAAAAAATAAGCATGGGAGTCAGTCAGGATACATGGCAGTGTGATTGGGGCAGGGGGGGGTGTGACCCATTTATTCATACACATATATTGACAGTAAGAACATCATCATCCATTAAGTATGCTTTATCATTGAAGCCTTACACATACATTACTGCAGTGGCACATACATCAGGATATGGTGCCTTACTATATCAAGCACCAGCTGATTCAAATATTTTCAAAACACTCACTTGGTACAGCCCAATATGGAAGATAATCAGAACTCATGTGCTGGGCACGTAACAGTGTTTTTTATAGATTTGTTTGCAACCAAGGGAATAGAAGAAACACTTTCAACTGGTTGATGAGGTCACCATCCCCCAACCGTTGCAAAAAAATTGACTTTCTGAAAAGCATAAGTGGTTATGAAGGAGGCTTTTGCAATTGAGCTTTTAGTGCCTTCCCAGCTACGATTTTTTGTTTTGTTGAGTTGATGGGTGTATATAAAGTCCTAATAAGTCACAAATAATACCAAGTCAGCTATATACTCAGGTGGAGCATATTGTTGCCTTCAATCATTTCTGAATATGTTTGGATTATCAGATGAAGAATAGAAAAATAATAAATTACATTATATAAAAAGATACACAGTGTATTAGGGACGCTGGGGGATAAATTCATGTCAGGGTTTGTGGTTTGTTAGTTGGTCAATTTGTGTTTCCACTTCTTCACTTAGTTGAGCGATGTATGGGGCGTATGCATACTGGAGGAGGAGGTTTGCGGCCTTTATCTGACCTGGAGGACTCATTGTATGTCTACGTGAGGAAGGGACGGGGGGTAAACAATGGATTGGAGATGCCGAGCAGTGCATTTGTGGGAACGGTTGTGACTAGTGATCCCATCCATCTTTTTATGGTAGGATCTAGGGTGTCCGATTGGGGTGGTGGGGGCATCCGGATCAGCGGGCGCCGATTTTGGTCGCCAAAACCTATCAAGTTGGCGCCAAATTCTACCGCAGGGCGCTGATACTCGCATCCCGGGGAACGACCTTTTAGGGAGAGTCATCGGAAATTTCAAAAGGGCGTCGATCATCAATTGAATGGGGGCATGTGCTTCTTCCCCTGGATCCACATATTCCTTGCGAGATTGGCATTTTCTATTTTCTGCCGCTCCCAGTTTAGGCAACGGGTATGACCCCTGCTTCTGTCAGAGTACTGGAAGCCCGTTTTAATGTCAGGGCTAGGGGCGGAAAATGTCGCCCCTTCGTGAGATATATGGTATAATGCAAAAAGTCATCAGAGATGGAAGAAAGAAAGCAAAATAGTGGGGCAAGATTCATATTGGCAATGTCGGGGAACCATGCATGGGCACCAATATATGTTTCTTAACTTTTGACACTTTTTATCTTGCTTGACCTGTTTCCGCCTGTGCAAAATCCGGGTGAGCGTAATAGTCTTGTCTCTCTAATCCGTCTGTGGGTGAGTTGTTGTCTTTTCGGTCTTGCAACCGAATGCATACCGAAGATGCTTGTAGCATTCATTGGACTGTGAAAAACTGTACCTGCGTGACACCCCTTAATTACAATACCTATGCACGCTTATGCCATTGCACGGTTATAAAATATAGAGCTGAGAGCAGCGGCGGATCCAGGGCTTCATTTCGGAGGGGGATAGGGTCTTTCCCTCAGATCAGGCTCCGCTTATGTATTTACTATATGCACTAGGAAATTTCGGGGGGGGCTTGAGCCACCCTAGCTCCCTTATATCCGCCACTGGCTGGGAACTTGGTATGGTTTTCTTTATTCCTGGAGGCTGCCCTGTAAGCAGTCTCGTACTCTGGAAAGTACAATTTTAATATACTAAAAATCCCGATTTTTTGTTGCTGTAACTGCCTCTGCTAAACAAGCTGAAAATGTAAATGAGCTATTACCTGGTATCCTATTCATAATATTGTATCATTATGACATATCTCAATGTTGTAACGGACGGCTTTGTTGTGCGAAGAACGAACCGTATACAATAATACTCATTTTGGGAAAGAGCCTCCCCAAATATTGGGTCATAGCTCCGCCCCTGGTCAAGATTTAGTCTCAAAACTTCCATGGAATCTGCCCCAGTTTTACAAGCCAGAAAGTTTCGAATGCTTCTCGCAAACTGTTCAGGAGATATCCTGGAAAAAAAAACGTAATGAGTGGGCAGAATCTCTCCTTGACAGGAATAGGGGTAAATTCAGTGTCGGATCTAGGAATTCATTTTGGGGGTCTCACTTCGAGCCTCACCGGCTCGAAGCTCGAGCCTCACCCGCCAGTATCTCGGTTAGTCGCTCGTCTATCTATTAACTTTAGAGGCTCGTAAATTTTGGGGGGCTTAAGTCCCTCCCTTTGGATCCGCCACTGGGTAAAGCGGCAGCTTTATCTTTGTTGTCTAACTATAGTTGTAAGAATCTGCACGAGTTCTGAACGACATTGATTCGACGTTAACGGTTAAAACGTGCGCCGCGACTAGGTCTCGAACACACACTCTTCTGATCACTAGACCATTGCTCTACCCACTGCGCTACGCCGACGCTGGCATACGGGGTGTGCGCCAAGAAATCTGTGGCGCACATTTGCAGAGTTATCGAAAATTGCTGTTTCGAGGTAGTTCTGTGCGTCTGACGTAAAAACGCCAAATAGAACATGGAAAGAGCAGAGAACAGGCTTTCTAACAGCACCATTAGATCTTTTCCAACGGCCATAGGCTGATGACAGCAGCTGTCGGAAAATGACCAATTTAACACGTAAGCTCTATGGAGCAGTCGCATTTGTGCGCCACGGCAGTAGATTGCTACCAGCTAACTTTGGAGGGCCCTGGGTTAGATGTATCTTGCACTCATAATTATGGTATTGAAAACTATAAGTTGGAAATATCATCTCAGCCAACGAGTAGGGGTAAATGTGCTGCAATATTTGTTCTTGACAGCATCAACTATATAAGGAGGATGAATCTTGAATTTGTAGCAATACAGCACCAATCTGTAGTATTGGAGCTGATAAATACTACAAAACACGTGATTGTATCATCCCTGTACCGCTCTCCCTGTTTCCCTGCAGGAATATTTCTTAGCTATATAGAAATGGTTATTGATGCTATTAACTCTGAACATTTAAGTGGCGTAAATGATTCAGAATGGCTCATGAATAGTCCATTTAAGTGATGAGGAATTACTTGTATCGGTGACTCAAGGCCGTAAGCTAGCGTCATGCCAAATTTCATCCACTTCCATTTATCTTAAGGACTTGAAACCATGGCGAGAAACAAAGATGGTCCGAGAAATTTAACACCTTGTAATACATTTTCGGACTAATTACTCGAAAGCCGTTGAAGATAAGTGGATAGTGTAAATGAGTGAAATGACTGCAATTAACTTTCCTATACAGCCATGTCAATTCTGAGCTTGTGAGTGACATGTGCTTGGAATTGAGAACCTACAAATAAAATGTTTTCTACTAAAATTATCTTTATACATTTCAAACAAAGAATTTCAATATCATGATATTCATCTCCAAATATTATCAGGCAGAATCAATGTCCTTTCATTATCTGAAATGAAAATTCAAATCGGCGCATTATATCGCGAGATATTAAGATTTGAATGAAAAGAGGAAAAATGCAGTCCTCCGGCAGAATGGTAAAAACTAGGTTAGAATTTTACATTTTCACTGGAAACTATGCCTAAGCACAATACAATTGACCTAGCTGCCTCCAGGTGGCTATCCTTAAACTAGCTGAAGCGTGCCTTCTGACATTTTGAGCTTATAAATCAGCCGTTAAATTTCAATAGCTTTTCTGCTTGTATCAGAAATACTCCGTTTTGGCATAATAGATATTGTCAGATCAGTTTGAATTTTTTGTCTTAGGTGGCCCCTGTTGCTTATTCAAAAGGAGCAAAATTTCAAGTTCGTCGGTTAAGAAATAAAAATGAGAAAATGCAAAATTGAAAACACTTGTTTCAAAATTTCTCAAAAACTATTTTTAATTTGGATTCGGGGGCCTTAGTTTGGGCGTCTGGCGTAAAAGGGCTATCATCCTACAAAATTTCAGAGCCCTGGCATCAACTGTCGAAACCGCCAAGCGGCCAGAATAGAGCTTCTTGAGAAATCTCAATCCGCTTCGCTCTATGGATTTCGTCATGCGGCTCTGACAGACCACGATGAGACCGGTAAAGCGGCCAGATTAGAACCACTCTGAGAAATACTATTACGCTGCGCTCTATGCATTTCGTCATGTGGTTCTGACAGCACATTAAGGATTGAAATCGGCCTATAGTTGGAGCAAGAAGATCTGCAACCTGTCTTCAAAGTTGGTATTATGATAGCATCTTTAAGCTTAGCGGGAAATATCCCTTAGGATAGGCACATGCTGAATAGGTAAGCTAAAATGTGCAGTATTTGTCGGAGATATTAGTTTGAGAATCTTCGTGCTCAAGCCATCTGTACCAGCGCTACAGTTCTTTAGATTTCTTATTTAAGTATCAACAACGTTACAATATACGGGCACAAATTTAAAGTCCTCGTGCTGGTTACGTTCTCCATATAAGAAAGCGGGTTGGTCTCAGAGGCGGGAAGGGCTCGGTCTAAATTAGTTGCAATTGATACAAAAAAGTCATTAAATTTGTCAGCTATAACCTGTGGGCTGGTTACTGTTGAATCAGCTGCTTTTATAAATTCAGGCAGGTTGGCATTTGTCTTGCGTTTTAGAAATAACTCTAGCAACACGTCCCATAACTGTTTAGGTTTGCTTTTAGACTCCTCCAGTTTTCTTTCGAAATAAAGTCTGTGGGCAGTTTTTATAACCATCTGAAGTGTGTTTTTATATCCTGGCTTCATAGTCGTCTGGTGAGCTAAACATTATCCACTTTTTGTGCATTTCATTCCTTTTGCTAATAAATTTCAAAAGTGAGAATGATATATAGGGTTTGATGGGCAAAGATATTCTGCTGGTTTTCTTTACAGTCAGTTTCCTTATCTCTTCGCACATGATCGACTGCTGAACCACGCATGCTGTTCCTGCGTTGTTTATTTCCAAGAAATTTCTAAGCCTAATAGCTATATTCGTCCTTAATTTATCAATGTTTCGGAAGTCAAACGTATTATAGTTGTTCGAACTGTTGTTTGGCTGTGGCATTGGGAAATTAAGCTTGATAGTAGTAGGTAGATGATCGCTTATGTCTGAGATTACTTCTTTTGGATATAACATTAGGTCGGTGTGGTTGCAGAATATGCTGTCGATAAGAGTTTGACTTTGTTGAGTAATGCGTGTAAGTGATATTGTTGGGAAAAATTGTAAATAGCAAGCGTATTAAAAAATGATGCACACTGTCTATCACTATAAAACTTCAGGATGTCTAAATTCACATCGCCTCCCAGTATACCAAGTTTATGAGTTTCTAATCATCTGTCACTGCTTACACGCCCTACAAGCTCGAATTAGTTCAAAGGGCGAAAACGTCAAGTCCGCATTGGAATAAAAACGTCCTGTTTAGTGTCCTTTTCATGCAAATTGACTATTCGTAAGAAATGTTGCATCATTTATGCCAAGTGCCTGTTTCATCGTCTGTTATTGTTTACACCCCCTTCAAGGTCAAATAAGGTCAAATTTCGAAAAAGGTCAAGACCATATAATACTCAAACCAACCAGTTTAGTGTCCATATCATTCAAAGTGACTATTCATAAACTATTCTGCATCACTTACGCCAAGCCAGCTTGCTTCTTCATCCGTTATTCCTTACCCCCTTTTGAGGTAAAATAAGGTCACAGATCGAAAAATTTCTAGTCCGTATTGGACGTGACTCAAATAATTCGGTGTTCATCTCATTTAAAAATATCGAATTGAAACACTCCTCTGTAGCCGCTATTCCACACAGTTATCACAGAGGTCGAATCAAGGTCATTGAATGTCAAAAAAGGTCATGAAAGGTCTAACCTGAAAAATTATTCCTCGAAGTTTGGAAGGAAATATTCTGAGCCAGTTCATGAGCAAATGCTGCAACCAAAAAACGATGAGAGACAGGAGCATTCACGAGAAAACGGGTGCAGGCGCCCAAATGATCCCAACATGCCTCCACTCTTGAGGTCATAACTCCGTGGCATTGAAAGGTAGGAAAATTTTTTTGTCGCAAAATATGCACAATGAATGCCACAGAGCCTATACAACATTTCAAGACTCAAACTTAAGAATCTTGTTTTCAATCTTGAAGAACCTGAGGGGGCGGGGGCTGCAACAGCCCCCTTGTACGTGCAAGGGTTAACCCATCCTGTGGCATTGACTGAAAAAAATGGGTTGAAAATCCATGGTGCCCCACTTAAATTTGGACGTTCCGCCGTCACTGGCATTAACCATACCGTGAATTACGACAGCAAAGCTCCATAGTGACACCTAGTGTCATGTTTTGGAAGTAAAAAGTAGTATATTTTGTGCAAAAGCCATATTTGTATTCTCATTCTACCTAAAAGAGAATTACCAAATGTAAAAATCATTTCACACGAATGTATAAAATTCACTGTACTGCGGGTCAAGGTCACCGTTCAAAATCTAGGTCATGAGGTCATGAGTCAAATTTTCAGAAATATAGAATTCGAAGATAGCCAAATTGAAGTATTCAAAATGATGAACAAAAAGGCAAAATATCGTTACGATCATTAAAAAATGGCAGAAATATAGGCTTCTAAAACAATGCTTACATGGTCACCCGCGAAAAATGCCGGGGGGATAATTGTCGTACCAAATTTTCAGATAATTTTTTTGACCCCATGGTTAGATTCTACACCTTTGAAAACCCCTCGGCACCAATTTTGGAAGGAATAGAAAATAGATGGGTTTTATTTTACGAAATTTTTGGTCGATTTATGGTGGAATGACCCAGCTCTTACCGTCAATAAATGTTTGATTAGACACTTCGCGATTCCGCTGAATCTATATAGTAAAAAATTACAAAATAAACTTAAAAAGTAGCCAATTTTGACAGAAAAATGTTTCCCGAAAGGTCAGAACTAAGAGTTCATGATATAATGTAGTACTAGCAATCCCCATCTCAAAAAGAAAACGGCCTTCAAAAAACCTTCAAAAGTTTGTAAGTTATATGGTTTTAAAATTTTGACCCATAAATGCAATGATTCGAGAAAGGGCCAGAACTGACCTTCAAAATCATGCTTTGGGTTCAATTTTGCGCCTATGCAGTAAAAGACCGTCCATTCTATCTGTAGAAATCCAATTTCTAGTACTGGGTATTTGATCTGTAGATATTTCGAACTTAAAAGTTTGGTATTGCATTTTACTAGAAATCGGAGGTAAAAAGTTCAAAACAGCATTCTGTAGCGAAAAACTTTTACTTTTTACTCCAAAATTTTGTCAGGAACTGGAAATTGATTGTGTGTGAAAGGATGTAAGTTTTAGTGCTCCAGAACGAATGTAAACAAACAAAAATTGGACTTAAAATCATTTAGGTCAAAATTTTTGCAAATTTATTCGGAAGTCCGAACAATCAACGCCAGTAGTGTCCGTTTTAGGTCCGTGCCTTTCATTCTCAAATGTTTCAAGTCACTGGTATCACTTCTCAGAACGAAACCGGAAAAATTGTCAGAATAGAAGCCGTTTCTCACTTCGTTCAGTCATCGGCTTCTGACCGGAGTATTTTTATTTGTCCCGCTGGTGAGAACCACCATCTTGGAGGTAAGGAACCAGTGGCACAACAATTGGTCAAAACAGCAAACAATTCACATTTGACTAGAGCAGGGTTAAGTTTCCGGTGGAGAGTATGAAGAGCTCGGTGAATGCTCGGTACTAAGCCTCAGCCAGCTGGCCACTCCTGACAGCTGGCTGGTATTTGATTGCCTGAATTTGAAATATTCTGACCAGAAATGGCTCCGTAAGAAGCTGGTGGCTGGTATAGCTTCCCCTGTTTCAAGGTATTCCAGAACTTAAAGTGGTGAACGATCCCACAGCGTGGTGTGAAGCTGGTGGAAGATTTCGTGAGCCATCCAAAGGGTAAAAATATGCAACAGGGTCTTCTTCTAGCAGTATCAGAAATCTTAAAGAGTTGACAGGAGAATAGGGAGAAGCACCTGCCCCAACGACGGTCTCAAACGAATGTTGCAAGAGAAAGGTTCGTCTCCGGAAGGCATTCCTGTTCTCTGGGGATTTAGAGCACTAGGGTGCCAAACCATTTATTTTCAGGTCTTTTATGGAATAACATGTATTTATATTGCGCTGCAAATACGTCTGACAAGTAAATGCCTGCATGTTAAATCCCATATACCGCTCTGATACGCACGCACATGCCACGCTGTCTTTACTGGTAGGTTATGCACCCATTTCAACCAAATTTAACAAGGGGAGACTGCAACGCCGGGCGGCCAATCTGGCGCCTGAAACAGGAAATCTTTAACCGTTTTGAGGCGATGTTTTCCGTTGTTGTAGATGCTTGGAATGTGGCTCATTGAAATCAGAATTGAATATATGATGGGGAAAAAGTGGGTTCGAGTCTGAAAAGAAAATTTTTCTTGAACGACCCTAATGGTATAGGCTAATAAGCATACTTTTAACACGCTCATTGACGGGTGGGGGGCGGGACCCGACCCCTCGGTTTTTTTGCAGATAGCATAAAAACGGCGGTGCGTAGTGCTGCAGTACTTGGCATACCTTTTCTCTGAACATTTTACAACTAACATCAAAATTTTAAGGTTTGATCATCTCAGGTCAGGTCACTAGTAAAAGTCAAGTGACCTGGCCTCAAAAAGTTTAAGATAGAATAAGTCTGGACAGGGTGAGCTTATCCGATTGAAACTCATATCAGATAATGGTCCCACCGAGTTCTCTACAATATGTTCCTGCATTTTTTATATCGATGAACTAAGGTCAGGTACAAGCCATGACCTCTGCTCTCAGGAAATACATGGAAAAGTGGTTTTAACTAAATAATTTTATTATGGATGAAGATGGGTGTTTATTTTAGCGTCATTAAATTTTTATTGTCTTTTCAGTTCTAATTATATACATTTTGACCTAATTTCACCTTAACCTAACCTCAGGTCAGGTCAAATGACATATTTTCCCTGATTTAACCCAGCAAGGTCATATTATGCATCATTCGATTTGGATTGCTGAGAAGATTCCAGTGATCTAAATTGTTATGCTCTATCTTCATTTGTACAGATGAAATGACCAAATACTTTCATTTACACGCTATCCCTATGACGGCATGTTCTGATATCTAGTGACCTTAAATGTAACCGTCAAAAAATGTTCAAATATTTTCGATGAAAAGTAAATGGGCTACCCAACGTCGTTAACCGTTTGTCGCTACCTACCTTAGTTCTCGAGATCTTAGGGGAGAGGGGCGGGTACCCGCCCCCGTCAAAGCGAAGGTGATTCAGACCCCCGTTTAGGCGCGTGTTAAATTTTCATGGCCGTGTCTTAGGCTTTTACTCCCTGCATACTTTAAGGTTTGCCTTAGGCTATTTAGTTCTATTTTATATGCTTGTATACATTTTTCATTCTCAATACTTCGTTTTTACTTTTTTATCCCCTTTTGGGCTCGGCTGCTTCAGTCAAATTTTTATTAGATAGTTCCTTTTCCTATACCCCTCCCCTGCCCAAAACTCAGAATACACCGTCATTGATGACAATCAATAAAAAACGTAGATAACTCCATAGCATATTCAAAACAATGAGCATAAATGCCAAACCCTGCAGTAGAGTAGGGTCCAATGTATCGCAACAAACTTCTTTCTCACTGAGGTATCTGGATTCAGCTCCCCTGACACTTAAGATACACCTCGGGTGGCTTCGCTCCCCTGGGTGCAACTATTAATGGGGCGTGCCAGGCACGTGCTGCATTGACGCATCTCAGAATACGACCGGGACCGGAGCTGGCGGCCGACGCGATTGGGCATCGACGATGGCGACGCTGCCAATTGGTACCGCGCCCGGCAGAGGAGGGCTGATGTCTAGAGACACGCTCTGACACTGAGTCGAGTTAGAGACACGCTCTGACACTGAGTCGAGTTAGAGACACGCTCGAACACTGAGCCGAATTAGACACGCACTCGGAAACTGAGCCGAGTTAGAGACATGCTCGAACACTGAGCCGAATTAGACACGCACTCGGAAACTGAGCCGAGTTAGAGACACGCTCGGACACTGAGCCAAGTTAGAGATACGCTCGAACACTGCACCGAGGTAGAGACACGCTCTGACACTGAGCAGGGTTAGAGACACGCTCGGACACTGAGCCGAGTTAGAGTCGCGCTCGGACACAGAGCCCAGTTACAGACACGCTCTGACACTGAGCAGGGTTAGAGACACGCTCGGACACTGAGCCGAGTCCGGCCGGGTGTCTGCGATGAAAGGCACGGGCACGGTGCGAGAGTTCCTCAGGAGAATCCAGTCTCCACTGGCTTTGAGCAGAGTTTAGTAATGAGACTACGCTGCTACGGCCGGCACCGAAGTGTAGTATTTGTATTGTCAGATCCTTAAGCTAGTTTTTTAATGCTACCTCAGTGACAGCTACATAGCCTGGTGTCGTAGGAGACGGCGGCAATTCTTTTTAAGACTCAGTAAAGTATTGCGCGCAAGTCGTGTAGAATGGTGATTTCATCTTAGAACACTGGTTCCAGAGAATATTCCAGAGCTATGGATATATCGGCGTGATTTCACCCCTCCCCCTCCTTCCCGTCAGGGATGTTTTCGTCGGTGGGTCCGGTAAAGAATCCCTAAACTGTCAGAATTCTACGTCCCCGGCCCACACACGTTCCTGGGCCGAAATGCGCCCTCTCGCAATGTCTCGAAATACGCACTCTCGACAAAATATCTTCTGCGCATGATCTAAGACAATTTTATTCGAAATTTTCTTCCCTGCCGTGGCGCAGTCAGTAGATAGATACTCTGGACATTGAACCTAACTGTGAATAGTAATTGGAGATCAGTTCTGCTTCATTTGTAAATTCCCCATGGAGGGTTTGCAGAAAACTAAATGTGCTGGAGCCTGTTACGTTTGTACAGGAGTGCAGCAATTTTTTTAACAAAAGGTTTGGGAACAGCCAGAGGATTTCCAACACAAAAGGTAAGGATATCTACAAGCTTCGGTGGCTTCTACTCTCCATGTCCCGAATTGCGACTGGAATGGGAAATCACAAGGGGATTAGGTACGTAGGTACTTAAGTGACCTAGATGTATGACCCTAGATGCCGAATGACCCTTGATGTCGGCGCGCCCTAAAGCACCAAATCTGATATTTAAGTGAAAGCATGTGGTAACCGATTTCCTCGATCCGTACAATTACCAACCGGAGGTGCTATCTCTACAGCCCATCATACTGAGGTGGAATTCCTAGGAATGACCAAAGCAGTTTTTTTCATTGACCCTTTTTCAGTGGTACAGCTTTAAGGTTTCGATCAGTGGGATGTTCATGCTGGGAGGGGGGGCGACTGCAGGGGGCTATTCCCTTTGCACTCGCCCCCTGGCCGCCGATTCTTCTTCGCCTCGGCGAGGGAGAGAGCTTTAGGTAGGGTGGGGTGGTAAATACCAAAGTCAAAATTGAGCTAGAAAGCCCCCCAAACCTAATACTAGGGACAAAAAGAAACAATTCGCCGAAAATACTGGGTACATTTGAGTAAAAAAATCAGGCCATGGCAACATTACTTTTTTCGTAATTTACTGAATATAGCCTGTACTACAGACGAGCCGACACTTGTCAAAGTCTTGTATTTGCTTTTGCACTTGTATTTGCAATTAAGCACCACAACATTTTATGACGTCTGAGGACAAAAAGTGACCATCTCTACTGTCCCACCATCTTCCTGGTTCCTAAGCTCATCTGCTTCAGAGTCACCTGGAAGGTGCTGTATTCGATGGTGGACCTGTGGTTTCTCAGGCCCAGCAGAGACTTCAGAGCCTCGCCGAATTCCCGGGGTGTCTTCTGTCTCCTTTTAAGGCTCTCAGGAACTGTGGATTGGATCCTAAATATCGGATCAGTCAGCAGGAGTCTCGGGCATGCTGCAGTTCAACCTTCATCCTCTTGATCCTCTGTTTGTCTCCCACATCTTCCTTGGCAAGGTACTCCTCCACCTCTCGCTCATCCATAAAGGGTCCGCCTTCTGACTTCAGGAAATCAAGAGTGTCCAGTCTTTTGATTTCCTTTTGCTTTGCAACTTCCTGCTTCTCATCGGAATCCTTTCCCTGCTTCTCCTTCATGGCTTCACTCCATTTCAGCCTTAACTCCTTCACCTTCTCCAACTCCTCCTTTAACCTTCTAAAGTTCACTGGCTTGTTGTCTCTGAGTGAATGCGTCTTTTTCAGAATGATCGATCTACTGACAGCCTCCAGGTGCTTCAGGTGCTGTAGCCTGTAGTCCACTAGACCACAGCTCCTCTGCATGCCAATATTCGTCACCACAGTATCATCGATGTTCTCACTTTGCTCCATCACAGGGTACTGAGCGCGATACTGCTCCTCATCGATACCATAGTCTCTCCTTTGCCTCGCTAGCACCAGCCTCATCTCCATCATGGTGAGGTTTGCCAGTACCACCACCTCCTCCTTGTACAGCCTTGCATGTTCCACCACCACCTCCACCACCTCCTGTGCGTAACTTTCCTTCACAGCATTGAAGAACCCCTCACTCACACCAGCCAGCTCTGGCTTGTCGCACAGAAATAAGTCTGCGTCCACCGGCCTCTCCATGCTCTGATACATATCTTTGAAGAACAACTTCAGGCTGGAGTGGGTTGCGCCCTGCTGGATGGTCCTGGAGTAGAACGGCTCCACCAAGTGAAGGCCGAGAGTGGTCCAGACCACGAGCACTGGCTTCAAGTAGGGCAGTACCATGACCTCCCTCACAAGGCAAGCCAGGCGGTTGTTGATGTCAGCGAAGTCATCCAGGAAGTTACTGATATTCTCATAGTTGTAAAGGGCGATGGCTGCTGCCCTGGACAGCAGTCCAAACCTTGCATCCTTGTAGGCGAAGAGGTTACCCTCCAACCCCATTTGCTTGAGGTAGACCATGAACTGTCCATGTCTGTTCCATGGTTTGTGGCTGTACTCAAGTGCCTGGCTGTGTCAAGTGCCTGGCCGGCGATACTGGAGTTCTTCGTGTCATAGTCGATGCCGAACTTAAATGATTTCACCACCTCTTCCATTTTCATCCCCGCCTCCACGTTCCTCATGACCTTATTCATCCCCGAGGAGAACCCCAGAGTGGTGTGGGTGTTGTAGAAGACCTGCCCGGCGGGGGTTTCCAGGTCATACAGCTCTGCCAGCAATGGCGAAATCCCCTTGTTATGCTCTGTGCTGTCCGTCATGTGGACGTCCACCATCTGGTAGACCTCACTGGCAGTCAATCCCTTGTTGGCCGCCAGCACCTCCATCCCCATGTCCACCTGTATGGCGATGTCTTCCTTGGTCTCCCCGTAAATTGACAGTATGGAAAGGTCCAGCTGAAGATTCTGGCCGATGTGGAGACCTGACACCATGAAGTGCCCGACCCCCTTCTTGGTTGTGCTGTCGGAGGCGTGGGTGATGGCCCTGTCCTGTTCTCTCCCCTCCTCCACCGCCTCCACCATCCTATCCATTCCCTCCACCTCCTGCAGCTGCAGCGCCGTCCTAATGTTTCTGACATCTGGAGCTGTGTTGTTGTCGAAGGTTTTCTCATTCTGGTCAGCAGTTTTCCACTCCCTGTCGAACATCTTGTTCCCAACTATCACAATAGATGCAGCAGCTTCTAGTATGGATAATCCTAAGCCAGTCAGTGCAGCACAGGTCTGGTAAAACTCAGGTTTCACTTTTCTTTCAGTCTCTCTGATGTGTTGGAAATTTTCTGGAAGACTGTCATTTTCTTTTTCACTCGTTTCATATTCCTTCTTTTTATAGGCGGATCGTCAACATCTTTCTCCTCTGTATCCGCGACTTCAGGAGTCTCCATTTTTTCATCGTCACCACTGGAGCTAGAGTGAAGAATGCCTTCCTCCACAAGAATCTTCTTGATGGAGCCGAGGTCCTTGTACCTGAACTGCTCCTCCTGCCTCTTCCACTCCTCCCTCCTTTCCAGCTCCCTCTGGTTCTTTATCCAGGCCAGGTAGAAGGTGGGGTCACACCTGTTCTCACAAACCATGACCCGGGGGCCCTTCTGGTCCTCGTAGTACATTTTGCCTCTGTCGTTCATCCTGAGGCCCCCCCACTCCTCCTCACACTGAGCGATCCTGTTACAGCTGTCCAGGACAGGCTTGTCCGGCACCCCTTCCTCGCCGGGGTAGATATTGAACAGCAGGTCTTTCTTTTCAAACAGTTCCACAAACTTGAGGTACTCCTTGCTCTCCAGCCGCCCCCGTCCTTGCCTCTTTTTTGCCACTGTGTAGTCGGCGTGTAAATTATTTACCATCTTCAGCACAGTCAGGAAGGACTTGTGGTACACGGTGTCGTGGAACCACTTGGCGATGGTCTGCTTGGTCACCTCTCTGCACACCATGTCCACAGTGACCCCCCTGCCCTGCCCCTTCCCCTCCAGCAGGTTTCTCATCGTCTCCACCATGTTCTTATAGGTCGGCAGCTTGTTTGATGGGATGAAGGACTTGGTTGCAAGGAAGCCAGCATCGAAGTCGTACACCTTGCTGCCAGACCTCAACCTACTCTTAGCTCCGCCCGTGGCCATCCTGTTTGGCTCTTAGCTGGCACCGATCAAATAATCCAATGATTTTCACATCTGCTCTCAACTAATTTCTAGAGTATAGATCATCCTGGGCTTATGTGACCATGATGCTGGTATCGTGAATTTACCACAAATCCAAAGAATCGCAAACAAACGCCAGAGCTTATTCTACTTTACAAGAAGGCAAACTAGACCGGACTTAGAAGCGCATGTACGGATATTGTTCCCGGGACGAAATCTAATCCTCAGGACAAATTCTTCTAAAAGTTATGCGGCTACTACTGAAGATCGGTGGACTTTTTCAAACGCTCATTATCTGACGCTATCGCTAAATTCATCCCACACAAATAAGCCCGTTCAAAAGAAAGCAACCATGGATAACTCCTCTTCGGCACTTCATCAACAGTAAGAACCGTAGCTTTAAGATGCGCAAAACAGGGAAATGTATCTACAATTGCGGTGGTAAGTTCAACGACAGCTGAGATGTGCTTTTTCGCACTACCTGAACGCTACCTTCGAAGGTATCGACCCAGAACAAAGAATCAAAGATAAATGATTTCAGATATTCATCAAACATCTAAGTCATCGCATGTTGGCTTTGCACCATTAGAAGAAAATGGTCATCTGATATCAGACCCAAAACGACAACGAGCATGAATCACCTGGAAAACAACATCATGAGCAGCCAACAGCATGAATTACTTAGAAGAGGTCTTGTAAAACACAAATTCTAGAATTCACAAACTAATTCATTGAATATACTTCAAGGGGGCAAGAAACTGGCATCTCCAGCACGAACTTCGCCAAGGGTTTTGACAAGAGTAATCATTGCTTGCTTATCCACAAGCTTCTGTAGTATGGTGTCGGTGGAAAAATGAATCCATGGATTTTCGACATCCTGACAATCTGAAGACAGGCGGTGGTTGTCAATGGTGTTAAGGCCGAGTTCATTTATTTTAACCTAGAATATCACAGGGAAGAGTCCTTCGTCCTTTTATATTCCTCGTATTTAACAATACCCAGCGAAAAGCTGTTTTCACCCAAATTTGACACGTTTTGTTTGGGGACAAGGCGAAAATATTTCTTTCTGGAATTTGGGTGAACCATGCCCACATTGCCCCCCCCACCCACAGAGCTGCCAGAGATCGACGCCTTTCAAATTTTCATAATATGATTGACCAATTTCACTTTTAATGCTTATTTGGCCATGAAAACAAATGTATGATAAAAGTCTTTCATATAGCTCTAGGACGAGCCGGGTAGAATTTGATGATTTTCATGAAAAAGTAATTTTGCCGTGGCCGGACATTTTTTGCTCAAAAGAACCCAGTTTTCTCGGCGAATTGTTTGTTTATGTCCCTAGTATCAGGTTTGAGAGGTTTTTAAGCCCAATTTTGGCGTTTGACCTTCACCTACCATTTAACACCCCATCCTACTTTAGGGCAGGGCTGGTAGATTGCCATATCCGCCACTTTTTAGATCAGGTTAAAATTGAGGCATTGACGGGTCAGAAGATGTGAAGGGTTTGAATATTATCTTTGGCTCTAGGGTCTAAGCGGGTTGAGTTACAGTCAATTCTTAGGTGTGATTTTGTTTTTCTTATTACGGAAAATGGAATGCTGTATGATATGACCTTACCAGGTTACAGTGTAAAGATGAACTGACCCAGGATCAGGTTAAGGTTACCATCTGACCTAACATAGCCATTATGCATATCAATCGATTTGCAATGATAATCTACATGTTGATGCGATATTTTTCTCGTTGAGTGGCTAGTAGAGTAGAGTAGATAATAGATAGTAGACTAGATGAGTCATCTACTTTAAATGATGCGTTGGTTAGTTGGCAGTCCCCTTCGGCTCAGCAGTTATTCGGTAATAGGTGGCGCACTGTGACCTGTGAAGATCATGCCCAGTATATTAGCCCGGTCACAAATGGCGAGCCTGTGGCAGCAGTGATCTGTGACGTCAGCTCCGCTTGACCTCTTTCCGATCATGATTTTGTAAATGTTCTTATTTGACTTTTAGGCAGGGATCCAGGTCATGGCAGTGGTCCAGGCCGTATTCGTGTTCTGGTGTCTTCTGCTGGCACCGAGTTCTGGTTCTTCTCTACCGGCACTGTGTTCCGGTTCTCTTCAGTCGGCGCCCTGTGCCGATGTCCTTTTCACGCCGGCTTCATGTTTCCTGCGCCAGCCTCTCGTGAGCTCTGGTTCGGACCGAGAACTCTTGCTAGTCCTTATGTCGAATGTCATGATACTGTCCTGTGATCACACTCTTCACAGACGTAATTAATTTTCCTTCGAATCTTTGAGCTCACGATGCAGGGGGGGGGTCAACGACCGCTGAGTCTGTCTGCCGATGACGTCACCTGGGGAAAACAAGCGTCGTCATGGTTACGCCATACGCTTTCCAGCGCTCCTTAGGCTTGGGATTTGAAGGAAGGTTTGTTTTTTTTAATATTTGAAACATCCATACGAATTTTGAATAGGTATAAAACTTGACTCAATTCCAGAATGGATGATTTCGAATAGAGTGGGAAGTTTGATATTCCTTTATATCTACATAGCATTGCATAGCCACGCATAGCCTATATACCTAGCCTACCTACATACCTACGTAGCAACCAATTTATTAAAAAGCAGAGATGCTGGTTTCAATTTTGTGACCTCACCTAATATCAGTCTCAGCTCCCACTACTTCTTCAAATATTTGATTGTTCGGATCATCGGTGGCTTGGGGCGAAGTCATTATGACAACGATGTGCTTATAAATGTTGTCTCATATTGATATACTGCTAAAATAAAAAAGATTATCATGTGTCCAACCAGCCTCTTCAAATAAATGACTCAAATCTAAGCCAAATAAATTAATTCACAGTTAATAAATGTTTGCGATGCAAAGAAATCGACCCGTAGGTTACCGGGATAGCCTGTTTCCATTAGTTTCACTGCGCATGCGCAGTGACCTTTCATTGACCTGAAGACCAGATTCAAAATCTGCCCGACCGATTTCCTCTTACTGATATTGTTAGATAATATGGAATAGAGTGCAACGAGATTTATATATTATTTTGTCTAAATACGATAGCGGATACAAGGGGCGAGGCTAGTGGGCTTAAGTCCCCCCATGTGAAAATGCTTACAGCTATAGCATAGGCAGAGGATGTTTTGAGGCAATGGGAGGTAGGCTGGAGCTAATAGGTGAATTAAGGGCGGTGGGGGGGATAGGGTGCACGTGCCCCCCCCTTTGGTGGATCCTCGGCGCCCCCTGAAATGGCCACGGCGCCCCCTCAAGCATTCGATGGCACCCCCTGAAATGTCACTTCCCACCCCCTCCTCCAAAGATGCAAAAATCGGCGCCCATCGGAAGGATTTTGCGTGTCAAAAGTGGCGCCCTATGTTCCGGATTACACCCCTTCCCCCGGGACGGTGCCTCCTCAATCGGTAATCCTGGATCCGCCTATGCTCGAGCAACTTAGCCCCACCCTCGAACTGATATCCTGGATCCGCCTATGCTCGAACCCCTTAGGCCCATCCCCGTACTGATGTCCTGGATCTGCCTATGCCCGAGCTCCATAGCCCCACCCCCTTACTGATGTCCTGGATCCGCCTATGCTAGAACTCCGTAGCCTCACCTCCGTACTGTCATGGATCCGCCTATGCTCGAGCTCCCTACCTCCACCCCCGTACTGATGTCCAGGATCCGCCTATGCTCGAGCTCCTTAGCCCCACCCCCGGACTGATGTCCTGGATTCGCCTATGATCGAGCTCCTTAGGCCCATCCCCGTACTGATGTCCTGGATCCGCATATGCTCGAGCTCCTTAGCCCCACCCCGTACTGATGTCCTGGATCCGCCTATGTTCGAACTCCCTAGGCCCATCCCCGTACTGATGTTCTGGATCCGCCTATGCTCGAGCTCCTTAGCCCCACCCCCTTACTGATGTCCTGGTTCCGCCTATGCTCGAACTCCGTAGCCCCACCTCCGTACTGTCCTGGATCCGGCTATGCTCGAGCTCCATAGCCCCATTTCCGTACTGTTCTGGATCCGCCTATGCTTGAGGTCCCGAGTTCCAACCCCGCACTGATGTCCGGGATCCGCCTATGCTCGAGCTCCTTAGCCCCACCCCCGTACTAATATCCTGGATCCGCCTATGCTCGAACTCCTTAGCCTCTACCCCCGTACTATGTCCTGGATCCGCTTATGCTCCATCTCCTTAGCCCCACCCTGTACTGATGTCCTGGATCCGCCTATGCTCGAGCTCTTTAGCCCCATCCCCGTACTAATATCCTGGATTCGCCTATGCTCGAACTCCGTAGCCCCACCTCCGTACTGCCCTGGATCCGCCTATGCTCGAACTCCTTAGCCCCTACCCCCTACTGATGTCCTGGATCCGCCTATGCTGGAACTCCCGAGTCCCACCCCGTACTGATGTCCTGAATCCGCTAATGCTCGAGCTTCTTAGCCCCATCCCCGTACTAATGCCCTGGATCCGCCTATGCTCTAACTCCCTAGCGCCACCCTCGTACTGATGTCCTGGATCCGCCTATGCTCTAACTCCCTAGCCCCACCCTCGTACTGATGTCCTGGATCCGCCTATGCTCGAACTCTTTAGCCCCTACCCCCGTGCTGATGTTCTGGATCCGCTTATGCTCGAGCTCCTTACCCCCACACCCGTAACGACCCCACCTCCGTGCCCCCTCCCCCGAAACGACATAGGCGGATCCAAGGGGGAAAGGGGACAGGTGCCCCCCATAGAATCTTAGCGCCCCCTGAAATTGTCCCGGAAACCCCTGGAAAGTTCGTTGGCACCCCCTGAAATGTCGTTTTTCCCGAGATGCAGGTATCGGGGCCTACTGATAGGATTTAGCGCCTACTTGATAGGTTTTTCCGGCCAAAAGTGGCGTCCCTGGTGTAGATAGCGCCCACCAGGAAGTTTCCCCTTCATATCAGTCGGACGGCCGGGTGACGGCCGTGCGGTGGGGTCCTGCGCGCTGTGGCGACTTGCGACGAATAAAAAACAAAATGGTGGTCAGGAACTGGTTTGCTTGTTTGGTTTGTTCTGTTTTGTTTCTTTACGTGTGGTGCCAACGAACTTTCCAGGGGTTTCCAGGACAATTTCAGGGGGTGCTAAGATTCTATGGGGGGCACCTGTCCCCTTTCCCCCTTGGATCCGCCTATGTCGTTTCGGGGGAGGGGGCACGGAGGTGGGGTCGTTACGGGTGTGGGGGTAAGGAGCTCGAGCATAAGCGGATCCAGAACATCAGCACGGGGGTAGGGGCTAAAGAGTTCGAGCATAGGCGGATCCAGGACATCAGTACGAGGGTGGGGCTAGGGAGTTAGAGCATAGGCGGATCCAGGACATCAGTACGAGGGTGGCGCTAGGGAGTTAGAGCATAGACGGATCCAGGACATTAGTACGGGGATGGGGCTAAGAAGCTCGAGCATCGCGGCTGGCATAAGCAATGACCTTGCCGCCCTGCAGCAAGCATGCACCGACAGCCATCCCGCTCGCGTCAGTGTCACAGACAAATGAAGGAGCATCGCCTTCAAATCTCGGGTGAGCTAAGACAGGGGGAGAAGCTAATCTATATTTCAACGTCCGAAATGACTCCTCCGCCTCTGGAGTCCAGGAAAAGCGGCGTCCCTTCTCCGTGAGCCGAAACAGAGGCTTTGCGATAGATGCAAAGTCCCTGACAGCGGTGGTGTGACCTCTGACTAGGTCACCCCGCCTCGAACCCTCCGCCCGAGGCACCACTGACATGCAAATGAATAATATGTTTCAACCTACAACAAAGTGGTGGGGCCTCTCTTATCTCTCTCATAAAACACATCACTTTTACCGGACCTATCACACACATACACAGTAAGATTTGGACACACACAAAGAAACAAAACACAACAAACCAAACAAGCAAACCAGTTCCTGACCACCATTTTGTTTTTTATTCGTCACAAGTCGCCACCGCGAGCGGGACCCTACCGCACGGCTGCCACCCGGCCGTCCGACTGATATGAATATCTAATAGACAACGCGCCCGCCGCACGAGTACAGGAGCCGAAACGAGACAGACTACCCTGCCACCACCGGGCATTCGCGCTGGTCTATATAGCATGCGTAGATAGCTATGGCATCTGTCTCGGATAGCAGCTACCAGTGCGCCGCCCACAGCGACGCTACGGCCGAACGGCGGGGTGAGGTTTCGAGCGGGAAACATACTAGCATTGTGTATTACATTTAATTAAAGGTACACTGTTGCAATGGCAAGATATGTCTTTGAACTAGCTTTTTGCCGAATTTCATCCACTTCCATCTATATTAACCATTCGAAATCCTGGTGTGAAGCAAAAATGAACTGATGAAATTACTACTTTGAAATGTATTTTACGACTTATAGCTCGGACGCCGTAAGAGATAAGTGGGGAGTATGAGTGAGAAAAATGACGGCAACAAAGTTTGCTATCCAGCCGTGTTAAGTTCAATACCCTAGCTATCATGTTCTGGAAACAAGGGGGCTGAGAATATAAAGTTTCAAAACTTATATTTTATTTTTGCCTATAAAATAAAAAAGTTTCAGTCTGAAAGTTTTTATATCTAAATATATAATAAGGGAGGCAATTCTCTTTTATTATCTGAAATGGAACCTAAATTTTATTAATTAGATCCGAAGATATAAGGGTTTGAATGATATTTTGGGAAATACAGACCTTCACGGAATATGCCAAAAAGGACCCTAAAATTTCCGTTTTCATTTTGTTTTTGTGTTTGTGCAGAACTGCACAAACAGGCCTATAAGTGGATAGAACCTGAACTGCCGTAGCTTCAGATATTTCGAGCTTATAGTTTAGACCATGAGTTTTATGTCAAATTTAGGGTGCAAAGTTTAAAAGTTAATTTAGAGACTTAAATTTAAACCTTTTTCTTTCCAACTTTTTGTGTGAACTACAAATTTCCCTGATGTAAAAGGGTGCAAGTTTGAAGAGTAGATGAATTAGCAAAAAATAGAAAAATAAAAGTTAAAAATCACATAATGCAAAATTCTGGACAAAATTTTGAAAATTTTGAAAATTGACAAACGTGGTGCTTATTAATTTGGAAGTGCCTTCTATCCACAAAAGTTTCAGGTCTCTGATACCAGCGCTCAGAACAGACAACAGACGACGAGACCGGAAAAACTGTCAGAATAGAAGCCGTTTCTTACTTCGTTCGTCACCGGCTTCTGACAGAGAACGAAAAACTGTCAGTATAGAAGCCGTTTCTCACTTCGTTCGTCACCGGCTTCTGACAGACAACGACGAGACCGGAAAAACTGTCAGAATAGAAGCCGTTTCTTACTTTGTTCGTCACCGGCTTCTGACAACGACGAGACCGGAAAAACTGTCAGAATAGAAGCCGTTTCTTACTTCGTTCGTCACCGGCTTCTGACTCACCTCTGTCAGACGCTAGAGCGCAAGAACTCTACTCAAAATGCCACTTTCTCTGACCTGTCATGACCTCAATATTGACCTGAGCCAAAGAGTGACAGCTATAGTTTCTTCATGAATTTGTTGAGTTTTTTGCTATGCTGCATAGGAGCCAAGATCGAGGAGGTGTTCAAACACCCCCCCCAGCCAGGGCGAAGGTGGCTCGGAGGCCCATCGAGGCGCGGGTCAAGTCACCCTCACCTCATCATAAAAAGTGTTTCCGCACCCGGTGTCAGTCCGCACCGTGGTGTTCCCACGTGGGACACACAAAAGTCGTGCTCATATCTTTAGTCGGTCTCACCTTATCATCAATTGAAAAGACTCAAAACAGGTCATTTTGTAACGGATGTTAAGTATGTCTGCGGTCCAGCACCAGGTGTGGATACGCTCCCTGGTGTTTCCACGTGGGTAAAACATGATAAATCAGTGTCTAATTTAGCTGCCAAAATAATAGGTAGAAAATTCCAGTTTCTCTGCCGGGATGATTCAAAACACAAAATTAACCATCTAACTGATATGACAAAGGAAACCTTGTTTCCATCTCTCATCCCGTTGCCCAGGGCGGGGACGGGAACTGGTAGCGCGCCCCATAAATTTTGCCTGCGGCAATGCAAACCACTTAATCAAACTAAAACTAAGAGCGATATTGTAATGTTTGAGCTAAGCTTTGCTCAGCATCGATTCCTAACCTTAGGCATGTGCATACCAAATGTGTTCCTGATCTTTAGGCCTAGAGGGTGGTAAAACTACTTATAAATATTTATAGAAGCATATCTTTCTAGTGACGAGCTTCCAGCGCGCTGATATAACATCACTCAGTGATGTTGAACGGAGACCTGCCTCTGCTTTCTTTCAAGCGAGCTATGTGACCTCTCATCTAGGGGTGGGCTCCCCTTCCACCGAGGTCACATCATATTGGGGGAGTCGTGCGACCTCTCTACTTGTAGCGAGCTCCCCTTTCGCTGAGGTCACACCATAGTTGGCACACCTTCTCGTGGTGTATCTCGAAGGTCTCCGTTCCTGAGGCCTTAATGCCTTCATTGGTGGGTTGGATAGGGGGAGGCTTATATTTTCCAGCCCACTCTCAGCGGCTTGGGTACCGTACTCGCCACTGGAAAGACATCTTGCAGGTATAAAATAAAACCTTTTATTGTGGATGATCCACAACAAATAGGAACACAAATAGTCATGCAACTGAGCGTGAGTCTCTTTTCACGTATCAGAATCCAGCCATTTCACGCCAAGCCGATACTGACAGCCAAATAAAAGCTACAATGCTTTTCTGTCGGCCGATTTGTTTTCTCTTGCCCGCATCAGCTGACGGGTCTTATGCATTGTAGTTCATGTCCTTCCTTGCATACACAAACCTCAAAAGGGCCGTACTATTGGCTTCGCTGCCTTTTTCAAGAGCTCTGCTGTCTCTTGCAATCGCCCTGAGAGTCACAGGGCTCCAATCATTATTGGCAGCTTGAACATCGGGCATTGACTGAATTATCTGGCCGTTGTTAGTAAGCTGCAATCATTAAGCTGCAGAATATGCACATCAGAGTGCCTTCACTCAAAAAATTTTTCACGAGCTTCAAGTGGATCATTGCCCTAGTATCGTTTTACAAGCGTTCATTTCTTGTTAGCAGCCAGTTAAACCAGCCGCTCACAATGTTCCAGCTTTTTTGTAACAAGCCCCCCTCGAGAGAGCCCTAGTTCACTAGTATTTAACCACGTCACAGCTATGACGGGGGATCAGCTAGCGTAAAAGCCACGTGCTGTGACGAGGCTCCGGCCCTCGTTAACAAGGAACGCTGGAGCCTGCGATTATGATTGGTTGCGCATCGGGCGGGCTTCGCTCTCATTCGCTAGGCAGCAGTCCGGTACTCGCGCCAAATGTGTTTGTCAGTCATTCTTCGTTCTGCTTTCGCGCCGGGATACGTATTATCTGCTGCTCCTCCAAAGACGGCAAGGTAAGAAAGCCAAATAAACTGTTAATGAAATATGCAGATAGGCGAAGGAACAGAAGGTGCAGGGGGCCATGGCCCCCAATATTCGTGACTCTTATCAATTAACCTAGGGCGTTGTTTGGAGAGAAATGATTTCCAAATGCACCTTGGTCCCCTCTTACCAATATTCTGGACGTTCGTATACCTATGACTGTGTATGTGTGCTTTTGTCCGTGTGGGTAAATAGGAAATAACTTGAAACCTTCCTCCCAGTGAAAAATTCTAAATTTGCTAAAACTTTGAACGTTCATGTTTGGATACCCATTAGGTAGTTACCGTCGCCATGACAGGGGGTTGTTGCAACTTCCTTTAAGGTTTTTCGGGTGATGGTAATGATTGTTCACATTACGTTCTTGAAACTCTGTGCAGCCTATGGCTATATTTTCATTGGCTATATTTTCTATTAAGAATAGGAGTGGGAAGGGATGACCTGAAAATTCCCGCTGCCCCCAACTTGGAACATAGTTCCAAGCAGGGGCGTCGCCACCGGGGGGGGCAGGGGGCGGGCCTCGATAAAGGTAAAATGCGCAACACATTTCTGTGTCGCTCATTGTTTTCTTTGCATTTATCCCTTTAGAAAGCGGAATATATTTTCTCACTCCCCCGTGTTTCCGAATGATCACTTCTCCACATTGCGTAGATGTCCCCAAGAATGCTATGTGTGGACGATATTAGGTAAGGTCACCAGGCTAGATGACCTCGCCTCAAGGCATGATTCAAGCGGAAATCGTGATAAACAAATTACTTTAATGAATCATTGATATATGAAACTGACATGAAAATAGCAATGCCAACCGAGCATCGCAATTAAGCAACCTGATTTCTATGTCGAGGACCTGGTGTCTATCCCCTCTAGAGATGCGTCTAAAAAGGACTGAAAGGGGTCTGAATTGATTTAGCCATGACTTAAATAGAATGACATGACCTGTGACTTCTGACTTGAGCAGGTTTCATGATGGAAAGGAATAATAATAATAATTTTTGGGGCTTATCGACGCACCAACTGCCAGGGTCATATGGCGTCGCCAACTCTTTCCCTGTTGGAAGGGTTTCTCGGGAGCCAGCTTGCTCCTTGTTCAGGGAAGCCGCCGGGCCTTGAACCCGGGTCGGCTGCGTGGAAGCCAGCTACGCTGACCACTCCACTACCGCGCCCCCTATGGAAAGGAATCAGAGGTGATAAGTTACAAAATATGTTGATACACATAACACCATATCCTAAACATGGTATTTTCTGTTGCAGATCGAGCATGCAGGGCTCTGCTATGGACCCTGGGAGCGGCCCCGTCCGTGCTGAATCCCGACGGGAAACCGGCCCCAGCTGTCATGAAGACCTCTGAGGGAAAGCTGACAGTTGAAGTTGACGGCGTGTGCGTAGCCACAGCCAGCACCCTGGTAGACCTGACACTGCTGTGGGCGGCAGTCCTCTTCATATATAACCTAAGATACGGGTCTGCGCGCCGGTTTGGGCGGTTCATGGCCTCGGAGGTCCTCAAAGTGGAGCGAGAGGTTACCGATTCCTTGGTGGAGAAACTTCGTTCGGCGCTAAGCCGCCACACCTAAGTGTACCAGTGGTTGCCATATAAGGTGCCATGCAAGGTGGTTACCATGTACCATGGTTTATGCAAGGAGAACACTGGGACAAGGGGAGATGGCTCGGAGAAAATGTGTTCAATGTAGTGAGATTGTTTGGCAATGAGAAATTTCGATGTTTGATGTTGTCTGATTTTGTTGATGTTCAGTGAACCTTTCCAAATAAAACCTTTCACGGGTATATAAGTGTATTTTTCTTAATGCTCATGGCATTTTAACGCACGGTAGGAGAGGGGATGTGAGCCGCACAAGAAGTCAACAAAAGCTAGTTAATAAGCTAGTTAACAACCCGAGTAAAATCCCGAAAGCTAGTAAGGCAAAGACAGGTACATCGCAATACACTCGTAAAACTAGGTCAACGACCTCGTTATATCCTTATTACAATTAAAGCAAACAAGCATTTGTCATCTTAAATACCTAGTTACGAGCTAGTAATGTTAGTAAAAACCTCGTCACGCCGCCTTGCATAGACCTCGTAGAACCAGGTGCCTACAAAATGTTTTGCCTCGTCTTACTACACGCAAGGTAAAATCTTGCAAAAGCCTAATAACAAGGGCTTTACGAAGAAAAACCACGTCAATTTTTTTTCAGTGTTATTCCACAGCAAGCCATGTGATACCATCCAATTCACCGTACTTGACACCAAGTTTCAAACTGGAGCCCATTGAATTCTGTTTCATATCGGCACCCAAGGATGAGCTCAGGTTAAAAAAGAAATCGATCCAGTTTCATTTAAAAATATCATTGATTTTAACATCGCATTGCAAGCATGTGGCACGCATATGTTTCGGCTGCCTTTGATGAGTTTCTCGGCTTTAATGCGTGTTTCAAATAACTTTTTTCCATATTCTCATCTAGCTCACAATCATGCAATCAGTTTTACCTTGACCATTATGGGCCAGTGATACTGGGTATTGAACGGACTCCAGAACACCAAAGCTTCAACGGAAATTGAGCTTTTGCTTGTACAGTATACTGTATCGATGGACGTGCCGCCATGCGTGGTGCTCACTAAATCGTTATCTACTAATTCGTTTAGCACCCAGTGTATCATTGAAAAGTTTGTCAAAACTGACTTCCGAGATAAAAGGAGAGAGTTTAAAAATTCTGCGAACATCAAGTATAGTCAATACCTTATAAGACTTACGGATGACTTTTCTGCGAACCCAAAGCGCTTCTGGTCATTTCTTAAAACAGCCAGATGCGGAAACAGTAGCTTATCAACTCTAGTAGCTGATGGGATACAAATAAGCGACGACCAAGAAAAAGCGAATGTGCTAAATAAGGCGTTCGCAGCAAAGTTCACCAAATCCGACATCACTCTGCTCCCTGATGCTCCACTGTATGACTTACCACCACTTAATCATATAGAATGTAATTTGGATCTTGTGAAGTCAATATTGGAAAGTATTCCTGTTAGCAAAGCATGTGGCCCGGATGGAATTAGTGCTCGGATTATTCGTGAGTGCAGCGAAGCTCTGTCCATTCCGATGACGAAAATCTGTAAACTGTCACTTCAGCAGGGTGTTTTCCCTGATGTGTGGAAAAGAGCTAACGTTGTTCCCATTTTTAAAAAGGGGGATGTGAAAGACCCCAACTGCTACCGTTCAGTATCATTGATTCCGTTGTTTGGAAAAGTACTTGAAAAAGTCGCATATTTAAGTCTACTTTCTCATGTGAGACCAGTCATTTCACCAGAGCAACACGGATTTGTAACTGGCAGGTCATGTGCGACTAATCTGGCATCACTTCTGAGCACAGCCTGGAGTTCTATCGAGGAAAATCTTCAAACAGATTGTATCTATACAAACTTCTCGGCCGCATTCCAATCTGTCGACCATTCTCTTCTAATCCACAAATTGAAAAATTCATACCACCTTTCTGGCTCAACTCTAAATTGGTTTTCGTCCTACCTTGATAACAGAAAACAACGGGTTACAGTGAATGGCAAGTGCTCAGAGTGGTGTCAGGTAGAGTCAGGAACACCTGAAGGTGGGGTCATCTCAGCCTTGTGCTTTGCATTGTACATAAACGACCTGCCAGCCGGAATATCCTCTCGGGTTCTTATGTTTGCTGACGACGCAAAATTTATAGGAAAATTGAACACCAAGCAGACGCCTTTGCTCTTCAACAGGATCTACTATATCTCTGTCAGTGGTAAAAAACTTGGAAACTGAAACTGAACGCTGCCAAGTGTAAATCTTTTCGGATGACTCTGAAAACTAAGCCACTGGTAACAAATTATACCATCGAAAACACTGTGCTAGATCATGTGGAACATATTCGTGATTTAGGCATAACCCTGGACACAAAATTAACCTTCAAGGTGCACATCGATCAAACTGTAAAAAAGTCTAACCGCGCGCTTGGTGTTCTCATTCGATCTTTTCAGAAGGCCAACCCGAGAGGATATCTTAATGTTTCATCGGTTTTAACCTCATATTGCGCGTATGTGCGTTCAAACATGGAGTTTTGCAGTGTTGCGTGGACTGGCGCTGCTGCATCGCATACCGACCGCCTGAGCCGCATAGAGCACAAATTTTTGATATGGCTCAACATGCACAGTCGCCAGCGATCACAATCACTAGCCTATAGAGACTTACTGAGACACTTTAAACTTGTATCGGTAGACGCTAGGCGAAAGCAGCATGATCTCATTTTTATCCGGAACATTTTTAGGGGTCGCATTTGTTCTCCCTCTCTTCTTGAGTCATTTTACTTACACGTACCATCTCGTGCCACCCGTCAGCAAGAAAGAACAATGCTGCATGTGCCACATGCAAGGGTTGGCACGACAAAAGAGGGTCTTTTTACGCGACTTCCGAGGCAACTGAATACATTCTTACATATGTGCCCTGCTGCAGACATCTTTGCCGATAATTACGAAACATTTCGTGCAAAAGTCAGGGCCTACGTCGCCGCTTTGTAGGCATGGTTTGGGACTGTGTTTTACCGGACTGTGTTTTATGACTCTCAGAGGTTTGTCGCATTAATGTTTCTACTCTTCACGCTCATCATTTTAGCGTTGTATACGCGTGTGCCCTATTGGGTATTTTACTCCGGTTGTACAGTGCTTGTGCTCTTATCATGTGTATATAATGTCGATTGCCCTCTATACCGATGTACCCTTGTTTTATCTCCTCTACTTTGCCTTTTATTGGGGCCATCCCGTGGGCAATGAAATAAATAAATACAAATACAAATACAAATGCCGAGAAATTAGATTCCGAACCAGTGTTGAAATCACCAACCACTATTATAGCATCATCCACGGATACGTCACCCAGTCCGTCTCTACAAAGAATGCTTTGCAACACTGTACAGACGCGATGGTCGGTTGCTTTGTTATATCTGTAAATACTGATAATGACAATCCTTTTCTCGTTCCGGCACAACCTAACAGCATTAATTTCGAGAACAGGTCTCCCTTTAGCCGGGATTCTCTTTTCAAAAATTGTTTTACTGTTGCTCTCCTGGAGCAGAGCGTTCGTTACATATATCCGAGATCCGAGTGTAATCGAACCTGAGGATGGAACATGGGCAGCAACCATAAACTGTCTCAGAGGCGAATCGCTGCGCAGTTTGGCCCTGCTCTCGACGAAACAAAGCACGTCACAACTTTGAAAACTCCGGTCACCATTTATATATTCAGAATATTTTGCTACGGAGTTACAGTTTTGATAGCCGATGCGCAGAATCACACTGTCATCGTCATCTTCGATGTATTCTAAGCTGAACAAATACGGTCTATTCACAGCCATTTTCTCCACTAAAGAATCTGCCTCTTTTTTTCTCTGACCCATCGGGGGGACGAAAACAACCTGTCTGAGACACGTCGATAAAAAGATTCTTCTGGCTGGTAACCCTGCTTAAAGCCATATAGTAACTTGCCAAAGGCATCGGACTTTTACCAACATGAAAACAAAGTGGTGCGTCAACAGTCTGGCCTTGGGATTTATGAATAGTAATCGCCGTTGCTGGCACCAGTGGCAACTGACGGCGCATGCACGATATACCATTTGAAACCTGGAATGACTTTTCGGTTGCTTCCACGACAACACATAGTTCTAAGCCCGTAATTTTGTTGTTTCCAGGGTCTACTGATCTGCCTTTATATTTGCTCCCACCCACCATGGGATCTTTGAACTTCAGATAGGCTATCGTCGTACCGTCAATTTTTTCCATGCGTGAAAACACTCACCCACAGATCCATTGGCGAGCCGGTCCGTTACTGAAATATTCTTTGTGACCATGTACTTTAGTCCTTTTACCAGCACCAATTTCCTAGCAAGATTTCCAGTTTTAACAAGCGGCATTCTTTCCACGGCCTTTGCCAGGTCTGATGCTTTAGCAGTGTCCAAAGCAGCTTTGCGTTTGTCTTTGAAGTGGTATACGGCAATACTTTCCCAACAGGGCGACTTAGTGCGAGCCTGATCGATTCTATTAGCATTATGTTTATCCACTTCTGCATTAGAGCTATACAAATGCACACAGTCGAGCGGAACCGGCCGCTGAGGGCTCACAACACATTGCTTAAACAATGTTAGACTTTTTGAGTCCAGTTCCCGTCTTCCCAACTTTATCAGAGCACTTGCAAAGGCTCTCTCATCAGGCTTCATCCTCATGCACTGTGTCAGCTCGAAAACAACAAAATGTAGCCATAGGTTGTTAAAGAGTCTGGCATACGGGTCATCGCTTAAATGGTAGACTGGTGGGGCAAGCACGGGCTTCAGTTGGTTGAAATCTCCAACACAAAGTACTGATATGCCACCAAAAGGTCGATCTACGCCTTTTAGCAATCGCAGCCTGGTGTGAATGTTCTGCAGGATAGTCGAAGACACCATGGATATTTCGTCGATTATCAGCAAAACCAAACAAGCGTACTTATCGGCCAAGCTCTTACTGTAGGTGTAATTCAGCGGTTTCAAGGCTTCCCCGGGGCTAGTCTGCAGGGGAAGTGCGAACGCACTGTGAAGTGTCACTCCCCGACTAGATTCACAGCGGCAATCCCTGTGAAAGCTGTTGGCAGGACCACAATAACGTCCTCGGATCGGTACTTAAAGCGACCGATACACTGCTGCAATGCAAATATTAACCGAGACTTCCCAGTTCCAGCCATTCCGGCAAGATCCGCTAGTACCTGGTCCTCTCGATCAATGATCCGATGAGCCAAGTCGAAGACAAACTTACGCTGCAACTCATTAAGCGACAATATTAGCTCTGTATACTCGGAATCGGTCACCGAACTAGGTATCTTATAGACTACAACAGGATTTCCATCATTTTCAACATCGTTCACATCACCGCGGCCTGGCCCAGGAGCGTCCAGATCGGGCTTGCTATCATCTGTCTCAGTGGGTAGGCGGTCACCGAGGTTTACATGCATGTCTGCCTCGCAATCATTCTTTTCAATGCTATTGTTAATCATATGTTCCTCCCCAATAAGCTGTGACATTGTCACACCCATGTCACTCAGTGAGGTCAAACCATGGTGGAACATTTTTCTATTCTCCAGGATTTCGTCATAGAACTTCAGAAACTGCGATCGCCGCGCAGAAATGTCTTTATTAGATCCCACTAAAGGTGGAGAGTCAATTTCATCCTTCTCGTTGCGGAAATGTTTGAACAACAATAGGTGCTGTCGAAAATATTTTTCTGCATCTACCGACTCTTTGCATAAATTGTACAGAAGAATGCGGGGCCTACGCCGTTTTTGTATGCCTTTTTCTGATGTAACAATCAGATTTTCATCATCAAGTCCGGCAATATCATCGTCGCAAGGTGCATCAAGATTGCCAAGTAGGCGATTATTCACCTGACGTTCACTCTCTTTCTGACGCGCATTGTGATAAGACGCCACATACTCTGCGAGACATATACTCTCTAGAGCCTTTGGTCTCTTGGTATACTTTTCAATAAGACTGGGTTGCAAAACATCTGTGGACTGATATTCGAGTTTTTGCAATTCGGCGAAAGTTTTGCGTATATAGACCCGGTCGGATTCTTGGTAAGTGCTAATTCTCGTGGTTCCACGACTAGAAATCACATATGGCAGCTGACACAAGTCCACTGCACACTCCTCAAACGGAACCTCAGTGCTCCCCATAAACTTGGCTCGTATTTGGTTCATTTTTTGGAGGGCGGTAAGCTGCGGGTTCTTATCGAGCTCGCGCATCAGCTGTCGCATGAGCGATGAGATGAGACTTTGTGAGGTAATCTGTCAGGTAACGAGCCACTGCATATACATCCTCACAATGTGATATGTCCATATTGGAGAACCAAGCCTTTAACAGATCTGCCGAATAATTGTTAACACTTGCCTCGCAAAGCCGATGCCGTAAGTAAGCTTTCTTTCTCCTCAGAGGCACACGCAAGAAATTGATATAGTCATTCTCGTTCAAATGTAACTTCCTTAAGAACTCATCGAAAGTGGTTTCAACTTCGCATAACTTTTCATCCTTTGGTAGGCCATCAAGCGCCAAAAAGACTGTGTTGTAACATTTCTCCAGCCAAGTCTTTTTAGTCTCCCCAAACTCATTTTCGCCAAATGGAGAAAGAATCATGGTCTTTTTCATCGGCGGCCTCGGAAAACCAAATCGGCAAACTAGCTTTCGGCCGGGTCCTCTTACTTTTTCGTGTGGCATAGGTTTTTATAGCATTTATGGAACTGGAACAGTCTCACTTCCTCCAGTCCATCCGGTTTTCCCGGGGGCAAGTGGCATGTCGATACTTTATCAACGAACCGCGTGATTGTAGCCTCTTTGTCAAGTTCGCTCAGGTTGTGCCAATCATTACTTTCCACTGGGTCATTGTCCGTAAAAAACAGCCCGTGAAAATGAAGCATACCACGTTGTTGGTATTCCACTCTTACAAAATAGTCTGATACATTTCCAATGACAGAACCGTTCGACTTGATGAAGGCCAAAACCTTCCGATACCTGTAAAAAAGGTATCGACAGGTGGTGATGGGATCACTCTGAATCATCCCTCGTATCTCGGATCTCATTTCTCTTTGAGAAACAGAAATTCGGATGTTCTCCTCGGCTTCCGCAATCAATTTTGCAAATTCCTCATTAGATTGCTCCATTTGCTTTTCACTTTTCACCTGTTTCAAAAGCACGTACAAGGGTGTCCAAATATTTCAACGGGTGAAAATGTAGTAAAGAAAGTGGGACGCCCCAGCTGGCGAATGAATGCAAATACCTCCGTTTTTTTGGCTGACCAGTACTGAGGAGAATTACGCGAGGCTTCTAGAAAGGACGTCACAACCTCAGCATTTTGCAGAGCTGGTATTCCAGCCCTGCAGAGACCAGCCGTCAAAGGAACGCCAGACTTGGTTTTCGACGGGTAAAACCAAACCTTACCCTCGAGCAAAATGTACTGCTTAATGCGGTAGAGCATGAATAAAGCCTCATATTTCCTGGCAAGTCTACCATCTTTTGACATCACCATAAGCTTTGCAATCGTAGACAGATCGAACTTTTTATCTCCCTTCGTAATTAGCTTATTTTGAGCTTGAAAAATATCAGGGAAGCACTCATAGAAGGCGGTTATGTTTGATATTGGTACAGGCTGTCCATTCTCGGTGGGGGCCAGCTTAAGGCTTTCATGGCCCTGAAGCCCAAATCCATGGTGACGGCCGTGGCTATCAGCTGTCTGATGCTGTTCTGAATGTTTCATCACGAGGGTATATTTCGTGCCAGCTCTGTCACCAGCATTGACATAATTACCAGAGGGAAATTCACTATCACTCACGTCATCATCCGGCCAGCTTAAGTTATCAGGAAAGGCAGTTTCGCATGGGGGTTCGAAATCTTTCAAGTTAGTCAAGCGCTCTTCATCAAATATTACACACTCATACGCTGGCGTTGAACGCAGCTCATTCACAGCCAATCTCATTTTGACAATGTCGATAGTGCCTTCTTCGTAAGCCCGGTCGTCGGCTAATTGCCTATTTAAAATAACGCGCGTTTTCAAATCTAAGGTTGTAACGCTCAGGTCGTTTTGCAACACGAGGCAAAATCTGACTCCAAGTGTTAGCCACTTTGTGAGGAACCATTACAACGCTCCCTACCAGACGATATCCTCCACGATCCCGGCCAGTTCCCAAGGGTACTGGGCGCTTTGAGAATGGCATTTGCAATCTAAGGAAAGGATGACACACTGCAAGAAGCCTAGATTCCATCCAGTTTAAATCAGACACATGAGGCTTCTTCCGGGGGAATATACCCTCTCCATTGTAAAAGTTTTTGTAATACCACGAGGGTGTCTTCCCCTTCTTAATCTGCCTGGCACATGTATGAAAAAGTGCCTCCCGAATCAACATATGGCGTGGCGACACGGTCCACAAGAAAAACTCTCTGAGCTGGAAACATCATGCGCTGACAGCTCACACATGGCCTGAGGGAAGTAAAAAGCTCTTTTTCAGGCGCAGGAGGTTTGCTCTCACCATTTGACTAGCACCAATAACAATGCTACGCTTACGACTCCCGTCTTTTCCAGAGGCATATGCTGGGTCTATGCGTCTGCGCCGCTCAACAAGTTTTTTCAGATAGATGAATCGCGCTCTGAACTCAGGCCGCCTATATTTTTCACGAAAAAGTTGCCTTTGACGAGCCCTTTCCCGGGCGGCCACCCCAGCATCTTTGCGACGTTCACGCATTTTTAATTTCTCTTTCAGACGTATTCTGGGCTCGGTACGCCTCATACGCATGGATTTAGTGTTCCCCGCTTTTTCGTTCTCATGGAAAATAGGGTCAGCCCGCTTCCTGGCAATGGCCGCTCTGGCAGCCTTACGAAGCTCGGGATGCTCAGCTCGTTTCGTGCCAATGGCCGCTCTGGCAGCCTCACGAAGCTCGGGATGCTCAGCTCGTTTAGTGGCAATGGCCGCTCTGGCAGCCTCACGAAACTCGGGATTTTCAGCTCGCTTAGTGGCAATGGCAGCTCTGGCAGCCTCACGAAACTCGGGATTTTCAGCTCGCTTAGTGGCAATGGCCAGCCTTTCAGTTTCACGAACCTTGGGATTTTCAGCTCGTTTTTTTGGCAGCGGCCACTCTCAGGGCATTCAGAACCTGTGGATTATTTCTTTGAACGCGTTTCGATTCCCTGTCACGAAGTTTTCCTAACCTCCGCTGCGAGATATTGACCTCACGACTTCCTCGCATTCGCTCAGCATCCCATGAAACCTCTTCTGCCCCGTGGTCACTGGCCTCAGATACACAACTCGATACATGGTCAGAGCTAGCCAGGTGAGAGGGAGTCAAGGCCCTAATCTCCCAGTCAGCACTGACCGGTCGCCGGGTTAGGACGTGCCTGGGTCGCTCCCGGGTATGTTGTGAACCGATAGGTGTGAGGCGCGGGGCGCCGGGCGGCTTGGTGTCTGCGGGGCGCTGTGGAATACGCTTTGTGAGCTAGATGGTGTGGACTCGGATGCTTTCCAGCTTAGATATAATCTGTTGCGAATTTTGATTGTGCGAGTGCGTGACAGATCAGCATGTCGGACACTGAGTTCAGTGATAATGACCGAGATTCGGTTTTTACCGATGCAGCATCCGGTACCTGCACTGATACGGCTTCCAGGACGAAACGACAACTATCAGTGAGTGAAATGACACGTAACCTGGAAAGGAAGCGTCAAAAAAATATAAGAAAACCAGATGATCACAAATCGCCACGTCCGCATACTGAGGTGGGTTCGGCCAGAGCTGTCGTCACTCTAGAGGCGATTAAGGACCTCATAGAGAAAGGCAACGACCAAATCATCAAAGCGCTAGAAAGGAAATTTGAATGTATGGAAAAAAGACTGGAGGTATTGGAAAGTGAAATTTTCGACAAAGATAGGGCTATAACTGATCTGAAGAAGGAATGCCAGCAGAGAAAGGAGGAAAACGAGGAGCTGCGTGACAGGCTGGATGGAATTGACCGAAATCGGCGTCTTTCATCTCTGATTCTGACTTGTGGGGCATTTGGGAACCGCACCCCGGGGAGAAGATATGGTGCCTAGAGTGGTCGAGGTCCTCAATTCTCGCTTCCCAGGACTCCTGCTTTCGTCAGATGATATCCAAGTCGCCCATCGCTTGGAGTCGGACTCGAAAGTCATCGTAAAATTTCTAAGGAGGAGTGTCCGGGACACTGTTTTCGAACGCCGCTTTGAGCTGTTCCCGGGGCGTGGCATGGCCGGAGAGCGGGTCTCTCATAGCCGCGGTGGTGCTCCGGCGCAGTCAGAGATGGCGCCACTGTTTATTAATGAGTCGCTGGTGCCGGACATGCAGCGAATCTATCAGCTGTTGCTCGCTGCGCGCGGCCCCGAGAACGGCAGTAAGGTCGCGTCCGTTTTTACGCGCCGTGGCTTTGTGTACTGCCGCACGACTCCAAAAGGAGCAAACATCATGGTGAAGAGCCAGGAACAGCTGCGGAACTTGTTGGGTGGCAAGCTTCCGGAGCTGCCTGATCGTCGTGGGCAGCAGCGCGGCTGGCGGTCGGGAGACCGGCGCGACCAGCTACGACGTGGCCCGCGCCCGGCTCCGGGGTCGCGGCCTGGTGGCCGTCTGTTTGGCCCGGCGTCTACGGCGGAGGGGACCCGCCGCTCTCCGGAGGCGACGGGAGGCCCCGGCCGGGGCCCGTGGTAAGTGCGGTGGAGAGTTTCCGGGCGGCGACTCCGGGAGGGCAGACGGAGGCGGGACATGGAGAGACAATGGACGCTAGTGGTGATGATGCAGCTGCGGTTCATGATGGAGCGAGGTCTCTCGTGAACTCAGGCAAATAATCGGGATAGGTGTTGATGGATTCAGTAAAACATAATGCTTTGAGTTAGTGAATTCGAACAAAACTGGTGCTGGTAATTGTATGTTATATGTTTGCGTTTGCATGGCTGCACGGGGGTATTTCGAGTCTCGTGTGTCGGAATCACGGGCAGTTGTCATGCGGATGGTGCCGGAACTCCCGTGTCCCAGGAAAACACGGGACATCGCGTTTTTTCAGTCCACCTAGTCTGAAAATCACCACTGGAGTTGGTATTCGGCTTCAATCTGCGTTGGAGATTGGTAACTGGGCATTTCCGACTCTGCGGGTTTTCATCTTACTGGTCTCTTACTGTATTACTGCTATGGGGTGGTTGATGCATAATATAAGCGTCATATCTTGTAACTCTCATCATTGTGCATCTGGAAATGTATTGGCACTTACCCAGCAGGAAATAATTTGAGTAATCATCCGGAATTTATCTGTGTGTCTTAAAGGGCTGTCGCCGTATAGCTTGTGTAATTATTAAGCCCGTAAATCCAATAGAAACATTACTTTAAGCTGGAGCATGGACATAGTTGATTGAGAATCCATTTGCTGAACTTTATGGTATAGCCAGAATATTGTGATGTAATGTTTTGAATAATGAAATTGATGTGTAGCAGGATACTTGCCATACGACTAAAATAGGTGAATGTATCCGCAGCTCATAACGCTGTGTCCCGGGCTCCTCGGCGGCCGCCCGCGCGACATCTCTCGGGCTCAACGTTTGGTCGGCGCACAACCTTCCGACAGCACATCCCAGATGCACCCCCGTGGGCGGCCGCCGGGGATCCTGGCTTCTCTCGTCAAAGAGAACTGTAAGCTGATGTTCATTCCTATGTTATTGATTCTAATGTGCACTGTTCATCAACAGAGTGTCGGTGTGTGTTTTGCGTGTAAGGCTGCATAATCCGATAGCCGAGGCCATGTTGGTCGGAATCACGTCCTGTGTTAGATGACCAGAGCAGCATAGGTACATTTGTTCAATTGTAATTTGGCAGCAGATACTATAAGCGCCTCGGTCGCACGCTGGCTGCCCGGGGCCCCGTCCTCGTGTCTGGCGGGGTCAGTGTTAACACAAAATGATGTTTAGTGAGGGAGGGGGGTTAGGAAAGCATGGCTGGGGTGGGGAGCTAAAAATGTCGTTTGGTGGCTGGTGTGGTGGACAGGGAGGAAAGAAAAAACTAGTACATAGCAGCTATTTAAGCCTCAGCTTGTCGATGCATAGATTACGAACCCACAGTATTTATTATTTCTTCTTTGTAAATGCAAGATTCAAGGATTTTCTTGTGCTGAATCGTCGAGCCGGTCATAATGGAAACCCTAATTCAGTCAACTAATGGTAGGTGGCGCTAGTTATGTTCCACTCCGCATCTCCCATCTCTGGTCATCACGTGATAAGATCCTCACGCGGCTCGTTCAAAATAGCTCCAATGGGATGAGAGTTTATGACTTGAATTGGATGAGATACTTTAAATAAAATGCCAGAGCTGAAGGTCTTAACCTTTAACGTTAGAGGTTTACGTCAGGTAACGAAAAGACGCTCCATTTTCCGGTTCCTTCACGTTAACTTTCCGAATTATGTGGTAGTGTTACAAGAAACTCATTCAAACGGAAATGATAACACCTTTTGGCAGAGAGAATGGGGAAGTCAAATTATTTTGTCCCATGGTCGCAGTGGTAGCGAATGTGGTGTAGCTGTGCTCATGCCGAAATCATTGCAAGGTACCTGCACAGTAAATGCCACTCACATAGAGGAAAACGGACGACTTTTGATTTTGGATTTGGCGTTTGAAAATTGTTGTGTTAAGTTGATAGCAGTATATGCACCCACCCAGAACAAACAGAGAGAGCAACTAGAATTTTTCACTTTGCTAAATGATAAAATTGAATCTTTGTCTGACATCGAGAAAGGCTATCTGTTAATTTGCGGTGACATGAATGCATATCTAACGGAACGAGAAACAAGTAATGTGAGACTCCGTCCATCTAATGCATCAAGAAAGCTTAACAACATTCTTCAGGAGCATGATTTGATAGACTTGTGGCGACACAAGAACCCTGAATTGACCCGCTACACATGGAAACGTCTAACAGCTCCTGTGCAGCTATCGCGAATCGATTATATTTTTGGAGGCAGACGTATTATTTCTAATCATGTTGTGAATAGGTCCGAAATTAAACCATCAATCTTAAGCGATCACAGTATAGTAACTGCAGAAATTGTTATTTTCGCTTCGAATAAGGGCCCTGGGCTATTTCGCTTCAGAAACGATCTCCTTCAAGATAGCAAGTTCATCCATTTAGCCAAGTTAGAGATGCAAAAGGCAACGACAGGAGAGGAGGTATATTGCGGAATTTCTGATTGGGGTTTAAAGTTAGAACTGCTCTCAAGCAACATTCGAGTCATCAGTATCAGGAGATGGAAAGAAATTGGGAAAGAAAGGCGTAAAGAGAATGAAAAATTTATGCTAATATTAGAAAAATGTGAGAGTCAAATGGCTACAAACCCCAGTGACGAACTCATACAGCAGTACCAAGAGCTGAAAAATGTAGTGAACGACATAGAGGAGGAGAAGGGAAAGAGGGCAATGGTGTTCAGTGGGGCTCGATGGATAGAGGAGGGAGAGCGGCCCACGAAATATTTCCTGAATTTGAGCTGGAACAGAAAAATTAAAAAGGAGGTTAACGTTCTTCAGACTGATGATAACATGTTAGTTACCGGGAATACGAATATACTAAATTTTTGTAGGGATTATTTTAAAAATTTATATTCAACTACACAAAACAATTTGATCGATGACAGTCATTCACTTTGCAGAGAATTTTTAGGGACTTTAGATTTCCCGCAACTGACCGATGAGGATCGCGCTTTGACCGATGCCCCTATGACAAACATTGAGTGTAAAGCAGCGCTTGATGTTATGGCAAATAATAAGTCTCCCTCAGTTTCAGGATTCTCAAAGGAATTTTTTCAGTTCTTCTGGCTTGACTTGGAAACTATTTTAATGAACTATATTAATCAAGCAAAGTCACAGGGTCATTTTTTCGTCACGCAGAGAAGGGCTGTCATTACCATGATACCAAAAAAGGAGACCAAAAAAGTTGAAGAACAAAAGAGCGATTTGCTTGTTGGATATTGTGTATAAAATCGTGGCTAAAGTGTTAGCAAACAGAATCATGCGGGTAATACCAAAACTAGTTGCACCGGACCAAACAGGCTCAATTCGTGGCAGGAATATAGGATTTAACTTAAGAATGATAGATGACGTTATAAAATATTCTAACAAAGATAATTTGAATGGCATATTAATTGCTCTGGATTTTCAAAACGCGTTCAACACGGTTGAGCATGGTTTCATCTACGATACCTTAAGAACATTTGGCTTTGGTTCGCTTTTCATCCAGTGGATTCAGCTTTTGCATAAAGACACTGAACTTGCAATCATTAACAACGGCTATACATCACATTGGTTCAATCCTTCGCGAGGATTACAGCAAGGGTGCCCATCATCTAGTTTATTATTTTGTCTGGTGGTAGAAATATTAGCAATCAAAATTCGAGCATCCGAAAACGTTAAAGGGATAAAAGTGTCACAAGTAGCGTCAAAAATCTCTCAATACATCGATGATACGACACTTTTTGTCGACAACGCAGATTCAGCCGAAAACGCACTTGAGATCATAAACAACTTTGGAAAAATTTCAGGTCTTCAGCTAAACCTAGAAAAATCTCAGTTCATGTGGCTCGGTGCTAGCAAGTGTTCTTGTCACGAAATTTGCGGTGCAACGCCCTCAAAACAGGTCAAAATTCTAGTTATACAATTCAGTGCCTCGGAAAACTGCGACGAACATAACATTCAACCAATTGTGGGGAAAATACAAAACACTCTAAATCAGTGGTCACAGCGAGATTTAACATTAAAGGGAAAGATTACTATTGCTAAATCTCTCATTATTTCTAGACTGATTTATATCACTTCCGTTGTATCGATTAACCAGAAATGTCTCAACATGATACAGTCGAAAATTATGAGGTTTATCTGGAGAGGGCGACCACCTAAAGTATCTCGCGATGTTCTGTTCCAAGACATCGCAAGTGGAGGCATGAATGCGCCCAATGTCGAAAGTATTTATAAAAGCATACGAGTTTCATGGTTCGGCAAATTATTCGCTAACAAGGATCTGATGTCGTCTAGAATACTTCTGAACCGGTTGGGGTTAAAATACGAGCACATTCTACACATGAATTACGGCGATATTTGGATAAAAACTACGAGAATTTCTTCATTTTATACAGAAATGCTCAGATGGTTGAGAGAATGTCTCCCGGTGAAGGAACCTACCAATGGCACAGAGGTTCGAATGCAATTAATTTGGAATAATGTTGCGATCCGTGTGGGTGGAAAGCCTATTTTTTCTCTTGCACTTTATAGACGAGACATTATTTTAGTCGACGATCTTTTCGATAATGAGGGGTAAGCTTATACCTATGAGCAGTTTAAACAAAGTTACCCTGAACTTAAGTTAAATAGGCTGGTATACATGAGTTGGTATCAAGCTATACCTTTACAATGGAGACGTTGGACTGCTGGGAGTGAAAGATTAAGCCCTGAAAATAGACTCACGAAACCAACTGTACACGTAAAGAGCAAGGAAGTTAATATAAAATTTATTAGTTCAAAATTCTTTCGCAGCAAATGGTTACGAGAGGTCACACCAAGTGCACAAATAAGATGGACAAATGAGGCGATAAATTTTGGCGATAATTGGAAAAAAATATATTCATTACCATTTAGGATAACACAATCTACTAAACTACAAAATTTACAATTCAGAATCTTGCAAAGATTTTTCCCAACGAAACGGTACTTGTGCGTTTGATCTGTTGTGAACGACCCATTTTGTGATCAGTGTGGTGAAATTGAAACAATTCAACATTTTTTCTTAAATTGCGAATGTGTGCGTAGCTTTTGGGTCCTATTGGTGTCAAAAATGAATCAAAGGCTAGAACAACGATGGAAATTTGACATGAACGAGAGAAATATTATTTTCGGATCTATTGAGGCCTCACCAATTATTAATTTTATAATTCTAAATGCAAAACAATTTATTGTATCTCAGTGCTTCAGTGATGGAAATATGGACGTTAATCACTTCGTCTCTCGCTTATTGAGGTTGTTTAAAATCGAACTGTATACGGCAAAGAGAAAAGGAAGACTAGAACAGTTTAAATCTAGATGGAGACTTTTTGTTGATGAGGAATTAAGATTATCGTTTTGAATATCACCTTGCAAACCCAAAATGTAGTCCTCTTGGTGGCGCTGCGCGGGGGGCTGCCTGGCGCCGAGAGCCTGCCTCCCCCTGTGGGCTCCTGACCTCGCGTCTGGAGCCACACTGCTGTCCGACGGGGGGGGTTGGGTCGCATTTGGAGAAGTGCGACTAGTGCTCCCCTTCCGTAGGACAGGGGCGCAATGGGGGAGTCCGCTTGGGCGCTCAGTAATTTACTGTGCGCCCGGGTGGACTCAGGGACTCCTCCGCGCCGCCGGGCCCCCTGGGTCCGGAGGCGCAAGGTAGGCGGCGGAATTGATGCCCCGGCGCCCCGCGTCGGGCGCTCTCTGCGCTGTGCCACCTGGGGGACCTTTGTCAGGTGTATCTAACGGGTTCTAGCTCCATATGCCATCGACAGGCTGAGTGCAAACACAATATGTGGCGGTATAGGTAATGCCTGCCTAAAAATAGTGCGGTCGGGAGGGGTGGGGTGGGGTGGGATTGAAAGTGCTTATGAGGAAAACTAGGTTTGTGATTTTTTTCGTGGAATGTGAAGATGGTGAAGCTAAGCGTATTGAAAAAGTGAAAAATGTTACGATGCATGAATGTAACTTGTGATGCCTAATGGTGCAAAATATAGAGAGAAAGAGAGAGAAAAAAAGGCCCTAATCTCATTATTAGACATCGATCCCAGAATCCCAGGCAGGATATCAGCAGAGGACGCCAATTGACTTTCAGAGAAATATTCAGCCGCTCTTTTCACATCCCGGCGCGGCCTTGTCTTTTCTGTCCCTTCTCTGGCGGGAATACTAGTACCGTCATCAGTGTCATTCGCTACAGCATCAATATTTGACTCCTTACGGACCTTTCGCTTAGTCAAGGGCCTTTTCTTGCGCCGCTTTGGTTTGGGAGCTGACTTTTCAGTCGCAGCTACTGGAATTTTCTTATGGTCAGTGGACCCCTTATCATTACGCACCTCGCGCACGGGGTTTGGCTCTTTTGAGGACTCATCAGAACAATGCATTTCGCTGTCCGAGGATATGACAATAGCCGTTTTCACAACGTGAATTAAATCTTGGGTGTCTTTTTGAAACGTTTTTTGGTAGCACTGTAATATTGCTGCCATTTGTCAGAATTTCACAAGAGTCTTGGGAATTTATTGAGTAAATTATCTGGCACATCTGGCAATGCTTCACAGTCGCCGGGCTCCCTGTGTTGAGTGTTGCGGAATTAAAAAGAATGAAATTCAACTTTAATAAGTCGTATAATAAGTGAAATTTGCATCAGTTATGTTCCTGCTACCCAGTCGCTTCAATTTAATGTCGTTTTTCTCTCAGTTTCTATATTAGCTGTGTAATAAGCTCAAAATAAAAGGAGTAGGGATTAAGGTAACGTCTGCTTGTGTAATACTCGGGCAAGTTTCCAATTACATTGAGAAAAAGTTTATTACCTAGGTCACCAACTCACATACGAGCAGGGGTGTCCTAAACAAAGGGTGACAGGCAGAGGAATCCCGAAATGTAAATCAGGGTAGATATTATGCCAAATTTTCGGGGTTGAATGATGTTTTAATTGCATTCTCATTACAATTAATGTGTGGATCCACCCAAATTTTGAGACTTGCTAAATTTTTGGCGAATTGTTTGAGCAGTATCATTTGAAGACAAAGAATTTGGTCCAAAATTTTGTCCCACTGCATGTTTTCCCCGCTATTTGTAGTCTGAGCATCTCAAATAAAAATTAAGTGGTGATGTCCGGTATCCTTAATTCAGGGTATGGGTGTTTTGACTGTAAGCGGTTTTCACCTTGAAGTGGGCGTTACTGGAAAATTATAATTTATCTTGGTTTCTCAGGTTTGCTTGGGTATATGTGCTATGCATTTAGTAATACACTAGCGTGCAAAGTATGGCGTTTTTAACGATATCTCGTCAGTGCCAGTGCCCTTGGCGACAGGAGAGAGTGGTGCGAATTTTATCAACCTGGTGCAAATATCTGAGACTGGTGTGAGGAAGGTGACACTGAAAACCTAACAAATAATGGCTAAATGGTTATAATGACATAGGAGGGGCCTTATGAAAAGTCCTCAACTAACTACCTAATAAGAGAGGTAGCATTGCATTGTGTGGGTGGGAATGAGTGCGCTTTTCTCCCTGGTATATGGCAGATCGGTGCAAATTTTTGGTGGCTGACAGTGTGAGAATTTTAGGTGGCTGGTGCGACTCATTTGGCCTGCTGCCATACTTTGCTGACTGAGCAATACAAAACACTTTGTTTATTATTGAAATAGAGCTATATCCGCTTCTCAGGCCAGGTCAGGCTTTTCTTGTCATTTTAAGAGGTTTGCTTCAAGGTGGTTCCAAATGAAATACAGGATATGTACAGATTATCCCTGTTTTCAAAATATAACTACAGGCATTAATGCTAATTCACCATAATAAGATTGCGTAGCTTTGTTGGTTGCATTGCTCATTTACCAAAAAGATACTGGGTTTCCTGAGATAAGTAAGAAGTAACTAAAGGAGTTTCCTGATGTTGATCATTTTGTCATGCTCTTGGGATTCATACTTTGATACCTTAAAAGTATCAAGCTCTAAAGTGGTGCAGTATCAGGCTTAAGTTTGGTACCATTTGTGAATTACATGTGTCAGCAAGTCACATGATGCCTCACATCGGTGCCCCTTCCAGTTAGGGGCACCGTCACAGAGTTTTTACAGGGGGAGACAGACCCCAGCTGGTGCTGACCTGGGAAGGCGAATTTTGAGCATATTTGGTACCTGACAGCATGAATGGCAATGGACCAAAAATTTGGAGGGGCACCCTTTTGGTTGGCCAACAGGGGAGATGCCCCCGCTTTCGGCGCCCATGCTTCTAGTGATGTGAACCAAAGTTTGAGGTTGACATGCTGGGTGAATCAACCCCACATACTTCAGCAAGCTTGGCTTTGCACATTAGACATCTACAGCTGACATTTATTGCGTATTTACTCCAGGAAAATACAGTGGATGGTACGATTCTATGCAAAGGGTGGGAAGTTGAGGTACACTGTTTTTACCATTCATGTACCATTTTAACATGCCCAGCTGGGGTCTCTTGCATGACGCGCCCCCCTTCGTATCTCGGTCCCCACGAAAACTAAAGGAAAATTATGGGTGGTGTTGGAAAGCTCTTGACAAGACGAAGCGATTTTATACGAAGAATGTTCATGTCAAGTCAATATTGAGGTCAGCATAGGTCAAAGAAGATTCCATAGGCTTACAACAGAGCAGTGTACGTTTCTCTCTCTAGATCTGCCCTCAGGGGAGCTAGAGCAAATCTTTATGCATCATTGGATTCCTCTCATCGCTGCGAATTGAATGATGTATAATATGACCTTCCTAGGTCAAATAGTGAAAATGACTTGACCTCGAGCTAGGTCAGGGGCAGAGAGTGACCCGGTATCGTCATGTTGCATATCAATCGACTTCTCGTGACAATATAAGCACAATGCAAGCAAAATTGGAGCTTTATCTCAATTCAATGAGCAGTTATTGGCCAAATAATCACTCTATGCTCCCGTGACCTGATATGACCTTTGAGAGGGCAGATGGTTAAAAACTCAACTTAGTTTTCAAGATCGTGGTAAGAATAGACGGCTTGAGGATTTTCAGCTTTATCTATGCAATATTTACTGAAAACGAGCCCATTCTATTTTTCACCATAGACTTATAATGGGGTGACCAAGAAATTGACCCCACCTTAGGTAAAAAATATAGAAATTCCGAGATAGGAGATTTGTAGACCTTAATGATTTTATCATATTGTGGAAGTTTCAAAGTGATCGGTTCGCTGATGTTCCCTGGGCACCGCTTCAAACTCGTAATTTTAGGTTTTGATGTCGGGTCACTTGACCTTGAATAGCTCCTTGACCAGACAAGACCTTAACTGAAAGATTTGGTCAGATGTGTAAAATTGATTAGGAATAAGGTACTGTAAGTTTCGTTGCTCTGCGTCTCTTCGTTTTTGAGATATCTGGAAAAAACCAGGAGGGGCGAATTTCACCCCCTGCGGGGCGTGTGTTAAATTCACAGACGCACACTGCCCATTTCACCATGTTGACCTACAACCCCTATGTATGTTTGGTAAGCTATGGCCGATGGAGTTGCCGCCTACTGGAGATTGCGCGGCAACTTGCCGGTCGCCGCATTGTGAGAAGTTATTCGGCGGCGGCGGCTTCCCCACCTGGGCCTGCGACAACGGTAGTCGCCTGGGTAACTGTGGCCCAACCCGGACCAGCGGCAGCGATTACCTCAGGCTTGCGGTTTCAGAGTTATAGCTTGAAGAAAATCGTGAAAACCACCAATTTCGTCAGAAAATGGTGATAGAAAACGATTATTTTCACCCCTAATTTTCATTTTTTAGCCTTAAATGACACGGGATTAGATTGAGTATGTACCAGATTGAGCATCTTGTTTTTTATTCAACATTTTATTTAAAAATGTTGTAGAGATGTTTTGACCATTTTTCCAACGATTATTTTTTAAAGTGTGGCAAGTAATTCACGTTAGAGGTCCCTAGCAAAAATTTGCACACATCTCTATTTAGTGAGGTTAATGATGTTTCGCGTTCTAGACTTGATCAATGTGTAATAAGCCACAGAATGACCCCATGCGCGCCAAAAATCGGCCGCCCGGCGCGCCCGGCCGTCGCCGGCGCGGCCGCCGGTGCGTAGCACTGGGCACGGACAGTAGATGACTCGAGGGCGTATGAACTCTTGCAATCGTGATTAAAGGTGGGAAATAACTGCAGAAAAACACGCGTTCAACAAAAGGTTGACATCAATGCAATTTTAATTCGGTTAAGGGTGTACGACTCGCCATATCTTCACGTTTCCCATAAAATCGATAACGGATTTGAGTCGTACATTTGGATTTTGAAAGTGAAGAGACTTGTGCATTTACCCAGGCTTGGGCTGTTTTGCGTCTTGAATCAACATAGTATCCAACACGAATGAACCTTGGCTTTAGTTGTGTGGTCTCCACCCCGGTTTGTGCGTCAGTGGCTTTATGACACGCGCGAGATGTCAGATGTCCAGTCAGTCCTCCCAGCTCATGAAGCTGGGAGCACATCCCCACAGTTAGCATGACATTGTTACTTGGGCAGTTCGGTGTGAACTGGAGATAAAGCATGGCTTCAAGGTAGTTACTTCGTTTCGGACGCCAGTTTTCTCCTGTCGGTGTTGGTTTTCACACTTTTGTGCGACATACATAAGTGGTAGAATGCCACCGGATAAGAGGACTAATTGTGCCGATTAGAGGGTTTACTTTTTCTAGATTCTCGGTCCCGGCGCCAGTCCCGGCGCCGGCAGGCTCGACTGGTCCCGGCAAGACCCAACGGGGTCCTGGCATTGGTCCCGAAAAAAACATCGGGTTAATGGGAAAACACTTTAGCTTTGTCTTATACGTTTCAAGCAGTGGCTTCGATTTTCTATTTCAGCCATGCATTATGCGTAACTGTGTTATTTCATTTCATTTTGAATGGAGCTTATTACAACTAAATTAGGGTTTGTATTGACGTGGCAATGTTAACCAACCCAAAACACCCTGGATCGAGAAGAGATTTCAAGCCATGGCCATGGTCTGCCACATTTCGGCCCGACACCCCCACCTTCCCCCCTCCCACCCCGCGACGTCGTTTATTACAAGCCTCATATAGCTTTAAGTAAGACAATTTATGTGTGCGTAGTTAGCCATATTAGGTTATTCATTCATCAAATGATAAGGGAAAACTAACTTAATTGGTAAAACATTAACTATTTAGCTGATTTTTAACCAATTAAGATTAAAACAAAATTAATCTCAATCTAATATGGGCCCCAAGGAACACAGCTCGTAGTTAAGTCTATCACGCTCTTCAATCCTCAGAGGTCTCGGCACGGTCCCAGTGCAGACCCAGTTGATCCCGGCAAAGTCCCGGCCGGGCCCAGCATCCGGTCCCGACTCCGGGACGCCGGGACCAAAAATAGAACCTCTGGTACTTACATACCCCGTCGAGTGTTCTCCGCAAAAGACGCCTACTTACAAGACAGAATAAATTTAAATTCGGAAAATGTCACAATTGCTCAAGAAGAGCCAGACAGCAGTTCGAGGGAGTTACTGAAGAGCTGTTCGCTGGGGAGACACTATCATCCTTGACTGACTCACTGGGGGCCCCAACAGTTCCAGCCGGAGTCGATGCTTCCCATGTACTGCCGCTGCTGGACGAGACTACCGTCAGAACAGATAGGCTTTTTGTTGAACTAATCCTTTCAATTTTGTTATTCTTCGCTGTGTGCTTTCAAGTTCTTATTACCGTTTTCGAAACATAATAGGATGTGCTTGGGGTTTGTCATTTTATTTCAGAACCAAAGTGGTAAACGTTAAGGAGGAACGTCCATCCAAACTGTGAACCAAAGTAGGTCACTTTCATGCCTCTATAGAAATTATAGCTGTACTTTGGTACATTGATTCAGCCTCCTCTGCCTCTTCTGCTGGTGAACCGAAACAAATGCCTCTAAATATTATACACTACTGTTATAACACAGCCCTTTAGCTTTGAATTCGCTTCTACCCAAGATCTGAATAATATTGATTCCACCTTGGTTCAAAACACATACTCTAAAACATATGTTGTTTGGTCGAGGGCGGCAGTGATGAGCCAGGGGCAATAGCTATGAACTCGGAGCGGTGGGAGTCAGAGTGGAAGTGATAAGGCGATGGCTTCAGTGATGACTCGGGGACGGTAGTTATGAACTAGGGGCGGCACGAATCAGGGTGGAAGTGATAGGTCTGGGAGGGGGCGGCATTGATTAGCCGGGGGCGGCACGAAACAAGGCAAAGGGAAAAGTCGAGGACGGGAATGGTGAGCCGTAGGTAGCAGTTATAAAATACGGGTGGCATGAATCAGGGCGGAAGAGATAAGCTGGGGCAGGGACGGCGGATTCTGGGGGGCAAGGTGTACAGTTGCACACGCTGAAAAGAATGAGGGTGTGCAAAAGTATATTTTTGCACACCCAGTTTTGGCTTGGTCCGGGGGAAACGCCCCGGATTTGGGCGGCGCCCCCTGCCGGTCAAGAAAAATCAGGCCTTAACACCGCCTACCTGAAGAGGTAGGACCCTCCATGCGAAATAAAAACAGTTTCACATATGAATGGTGCCCCCAGTCATCAAAGCCGTCCAATGGAGAGCAAATAGACACAATTTATCCACTCAACGCAGGGAAATGACGTCGGCACCCCCCCTCACTGAGTGGGCGTTCCTAGGGAGCCAAAGGCACCTCCTGATAAGGAAGGCGTCGACTCCCGAAAATCTTGCACACCGGCCCGAAAATGGAGTCGACCGTCCCTGAGCTAGGTGTGGCAGTCTCGAGCCCAGGGCGGCACGAATTAGAGCGGAAATGATAAGTCAGGGGTGGTATTCATTAGCCGAGGCGATAGTGACGAGTTGAGGGTGGCAATAATAAGCCGGGGATAGCACTGGTGAGCTACTGGAAGCAGTGACGAGCCGGGTGCTATTTGAATCAGGGCGGTAGTGATAAGTCAGGGCTGGGACAAATCGGGGTGGCCGAGGTAGGCAGAAGGCGGCAGTGATGAACCATGGCGGCATAAATCAGGGTGGTAGTGATGAACTGGGGACGACATGAATCACAGTGGTAAGACGGAGGCAGCATGGATCATGGCAGCAATGCTGAGCTGGGGGGCGACACATGTATTGGGAGTGCTCAAATTATGATGGGGGGATGCTCGCATACCCCAAATAGATAAAAAATTCACCCCTGGCTGACACTAAAACAATAAAAGCACGGCAGCAGCAGTCTGCCATTTACTGGGTTTGGGGAAATCCCCCAATAGGCAAACAGATAACGATTAGACGATAGTGGGCTGCTGTTTGCTTTCTGGAAGGGTGTTAGAGATTCCTGCTGATAAATTGTGCTAACAGTAGGGCCTAAGTTTAACCGGTTTTGGGGGCCATGGCCGGATTAATCTCCTCGTTAGCGATAAACCAGGCTGTGATCAGCCGGAGGCGGCAGTGATAATTCGAAGGAGGAAGTGTCCTACCAGGGGCCGCTCGTAGGTATGTGGGTTAATTTAAAACAGGGAGCTAGGGGCGGCGTGAATCAGGGCAGCGATAATTAATCAGGGCGGCAGTGATGAACCAGAGGAGACAGCGATCAGCCAGGGGGTAGCAGTGACGAACCGGGGGCGGCAGTGATAAGTTGGGGCGGCGCGCATTTGGGTCAAAATATGCCGGGGATAGCATCCAGGAGCCAGAGGCGGCATGAATCAGGGCAGAGGTGATGAACCAGGGGCGGTAGTGATCAGCCAGGAGACGGTCTATCATCATATTTAAGGTTTTAGGGCGCGCTGTCATCTAGGGTCATATGGTGCACATAACACGAAATAAAATACATAAATAGGACATTTCCACACGACTTTCAACAACTAAGGTGGAAAAACAGATCAGGTTGTGAAAATTATATCAGAAAATTATATAATTCACATATAAAAAATGAGATATAAACGCTGTAAAATGGCATAGACAACTTCACATGGCAGACCAAGGTCAGCGACTAGGTAACATGAAACTTGACGTGATATAAAAACTGAAAGACTACTAGGATAAAAGTATGAAATTAACACGCACATTGACGGGGGGCGGGTACCTGCCCCTCTCGGGTTTTTCGGAGAAAGCATCAAAACGGCGGCGCGAAGCGCCACCGTAGTTGGTATACCTTTTCTCTGATCATTTTTACAACTTTTGTCAAAATTTTAAGGTCAGGTCATCTCAGGTCAGGCCACCAGTACAGGTCAAGTGACCTGACCCCAAAACAAGTTTAAGATAGCATAAGTCGGAACAAGGTAAGCTTATCCTATTGAAACTAATATCACATTATGGGCTCACCGAGATCTCTAAAATATGTTCCGGTATTTTTGATATCGATGACCTAAGGTCAGGTGCGAGCCATGACCTCTCCATTGGAAATACATGGGAAAATGGTTTTAACTGAATAACTTAGTAACAGATGGTGATAGAGCGTTTATTTCAGCTGCATTAGATTTGTCTTGTCTTTGCAGTTCTACTAATGATATGCATTATATCTAATTTGACCTTGACCTGACCTCAGATCAGGTCAAATCCTTGATTTGACCAAGCAAGGTCATGCTATATATCATTCGATTCGGCTTGCTGCGAAGATTCATACAGTTCAAGTTGTTTTGCTCTATCTTTAAATGTTCAGATGAAATGGCCGAAAACCCTTCATTTACATGTTATCTCTATGACAGCATGTTTTGACCTCTAGCGATCTTAAATGTACTTGAAAAAAGGTTCAAATATTTTCGGTGAAAAAGTATATGGGCGACCCAACGCCGTTTACTGTTTTTCGGGTGGGGGCAAATACTTTTTGCTCTACAGACCTAGTGTAAACACCTTTTTCTAAAAAAAATTTCCGGCGTTCGGGGGTTAAAAGATAGTTTGCCTCCCCCTCCAGCGCTTTGGGGGGCCATGGCCGGAATTCCCCCTTCGTCAGCCAATGGCAGTGATCAGCCAGGGGTGGCATTTATCAGGCAGGGGGTAGCAGTTATCATTCCGCCAGGGGCGGCAGTGATCAGACAGGGGCGGCAGTTATCAGTCAGGGGATGGCAGTGATCAGCCAGGAGGAGGCAGGTATCAGTCATTAGGCGGTAGTCATCAGCCAAGGGCCGGAAGTTATCAGTCAGGGGGCGGCGGTGATCAGTCAGGGGCGGCAGTTATCAGTCAGGGGCGGCAGTTATCTGTCAGAGGGTGGCAGTGATCTTCCAGGGGGCGGAAGTGATCAGCCAGGGGCGGCAGTTAGCCGCCAAATTGCGGCAGCTATCATTCAGGTGGCGGCAGTGATCAGCCAGGGGGTGCCAGTTATCAATCCGCCAGGGGCAGCAGTGATCAGCCAGGGGCGTCAGGTGTCAGCCAGGGGGCAGCAGTTATCAGTCAAGGGGTGGCAATGATCAGCTAGGGGCGGCAGCCAAGGCCTGGAAGTTATCATCCAGGGCGGCAGTGATCAGCCAGGGGGCGGAAATTATCAGCCAGGGGGCGATAGTGATCTGCTAGGGGCGGCAGTTATCAGTCAGGGGTGGTAGTGATCAGCCAGGGGGCGGCAGTGATCAGCTAGGGGCGGCAGTGATCAGCCAGCGGGCGGCAGTGATCAGCCATGGGTGGCAGTGATCAGCCATGGGTGGCAGTGATCAGCCAAGGGGCGGTAATTATCAGTCACGGGGTGGCAGTGATCAGCCAGGGGGCGGAAATTATCAGTCAGGGGTGGCAGTGATCAGCCAGGGGCGGCAGTTATCAGCCAAGGGCCGGAAGTTTTAATCAGGGGGCGGCGGTGATCAGCCAGGGGTGGCAGTTATCAGTCAGGGGCGGCAAGTAGCAGCCAAGGGGCAGCAGCTATCAATCAGGGGGCGGCAGTGATCAGCCGGGGGTGGTATTTATCAGCCAGGGGGTGGCAGTTATCAATCCGCCAGGGGTGGCAGTGATCAGCCATGGGCGGTAGTTATCAGTCAGCGGCGGCAGTGATCAGTCAGGGGCGGTAGTTATCAGCCAAGGGGCGGCCATTATCAGTCAGGGGTCGGCAGTGATCAGCCAGGGGGCGGCAGTGATCAGTCAGGGGTGGCAGTTATCAATCAGCCAGGGGTGGCAGTGATCAGCCTGGGGTGACAGTATCAGCCAGGTGCGGTAGTAATCAGCCAATGGCCGGAAGTTTTAATCAGGGTGCGGCGGTGATCAGTCAGTGGTGGTAGTTATCAGCCAAGGGGCGGTAGTTATCAGTCAGGGGGCGGCAGTGATCAGCCAGGGGGCGGCAGTGAGGTGGCGTCACAATTCATGGGGGAAGTGATAAGCCTGGTAGCATCTATGAGCTAGAGGTGGAACCAATCAGGGTTCATTACTTCCAAGTAATGAACTCGGTACGGGAAAACTTGCCAGGGGCGGCACGAATCAGGGCGGCAGTAATAAGATGGGATGACACTGTTCAGGGCAGCGGTGATAAGCCAGGGGCGGCACACGTATTGGAGGTGCTCAGCACAAGATTGGGGGTGCTCAAATTAGGATTATTGGGGGTGCTCGGGCACCCCCAAAGAGATAGAAAATTACACCCCTGCTGGGCAGTGAGCATTCTGGGGGAGCATCCTTCTGTGGACATCACTAACATCATGTTATTTCTGAGGAGTGTTAGTTTTAATGTCATATATTCATCCTAGTAGTCTTTCAGGTTTTACATAACGTCGAGTTGCATGTTACCTATAGTCCCTGACTTTGGTATATCGCTTGAAATTGTCTGTCATTTTTCAGTATTTGTATTTCATTTCATTTTTTTGTGATTTATACAATTTTCTGATACAAATTTCACAACCTGACCTGTTTTACCACCTGACTTGTTAAAATTTGTGCGGAAATGTCCTATTTGCGTACCTTATTTAATTTTATGGGTGCCGTATGACCCTAGATGTCAGCGCGCTCTAAAACCACAAATATGATGATGGACTGTCTCAAGGCTGATCACTGCCGTTCCTGGTTTATCAATTTCACCCTAATTTATGCCGCCTCTGGCTCATTGATGTTGTCCCTGGCATATTTTGACCCAAATGAGCGCCGCCCCGACTCATCGCTGCCGCCCCTGTTTCATCACTGCCGCCCCCTGGCTGATCACTGTCTCCCCTGGTTCATAACTGCCGCCCAGATTAATCATTGCTGCCTTGATTCACGCCGCCCCTGGCTAATCAATGCTGTCCCTGTTTTTTATTAACCCATATATGAGCAGCCTCTGGTTAGACACTTCCTCCCTCAAACCTTCACTACCGCCCCCGGCTAATCACTGCCACCCCTGGTGTATCACTGCTGAGGAAACCAGTCCGGCCATGGCCCCCAAAACCGGTCAAACTTATTCCTTGCTGCCCGCACACTTGCGTCAGGAGGAATCGCTAACACCCTTCGAGAAAGCAAACAGCAGCCCACAATCGTCTAATCGTTATCTGTTTGTCTATTGGAGGAATTCTCCGAGCCGAGTAAATGGTAGACTGCTGCTGTCGTCCCTTTACTCTTTTAGTGTCAGCCAGGGGTAACATTTTTATCTCTTTGGGGTGTGCGAGCACCCCTAATCACAATGAGAGCACCCCCAATACATGTGTCGCCCCCCGGCTCAGCATTTCTACCCTGATTCATGCTGCCTCCGTCTTACCACTGTGATCATGCCACCCCCGGTTCACCACTACCACCCTGGTTTATGCCGCCATGGTTCATCACTGACGCCTCCTACCTATCACTGCCACCCTGATTCTTGCCAACCCTGACTTATCACTGCCGCCCTGATTCAAACAGCACCCCGCTCATCACTGCTGCCAGTGGCTCACCAGTGCTATCCCCAGTTTATCACTGCTACCCTGTTTCATGCTGCCTCCAGCTCATCACTACCGCCTCGGCTAATGAATGCCGCCCCTGGTTTATCACTTCCGCTCTAATTAGCACCGTCCTGTGCTCATGACTGCCGCCCCCAGCTCGGGAACGGTGAATTCCATTTTCGGGCGGTTGCACAAGATTTTCGGGAGGGCGCGCCTTCCTTCTCAGGGGAAGGGAGGCACCTCCATCCCCAGGGGGCACCTTTGGCTTCCTAGCGACGCCCACTCAGGGGACGGGGCGCCGACATCATTTCACTGCGTTGAGTCGATAAATTGGGTCTATCTGCTCTCCATGGGATGGCTTTGATGAAAGGGGGCACCATTCATATTTGAAACTGTTTTGATTTTGCACAGAGAGCCCTACCTCTTCAAGTAGGCGGTGTTTAGGTCTGATGTTTTCTTGGCCGGCCGGGGGCGCCGCCCAAATCCGGGGGCGCTTCCCCGGACGAAGCCAAAACTGGGTGTGCAAAAATATACTTTTGCACAACCTCATTTTTCAGGGTGTGCAATTGCACACGCTGCCCCCCCCGAGTCCACCTTCACTGTCCCAGCTTATCTCTTCCGCCCTGATTTGTGCCACCCGTAGTTTATAACTACTACCTACGGCTTACCATTCCCGTCCTCGGCTTATGCCATTTGCCTTGATGCGTGCCACGCCCGGCTACTCAATACTACCCCCTCCCCAACTTATCACTTTCGCCCTGATTTGTGTCGCCCCTAGTTCATAACTCCCGCCCCCCAAAGTCTTCACTGCCACCCTCTACTTATCACTTCCACTCTGGTTCGTGCCGCTCCTTGTTCATAGCTATTGTTATGTATAGCCTAGTAACCAGCGTCCTTGTTATTGGGAGCACGGGCTTGATCTGCCTTTAAAAGATCCACCGGTCCTGAGGGCACGGCCTCGCTGCGTGTCGCCGGAGCAGTCCTCTGTTCCGCCGGGTCTGAGAAATTGGGATAGCTCCACTGCCTAGTACAGTGGGGCGTGTGACGGGGAGCGTGCGGACATGACTGTCCCACAAGGGTGCCGATAGCGTAAGCCCCGCTGCTGTGTACATAGTGTGTGTCTGCTTGCGTGTGGTGCAAATGTGCAAAAAATGTTCCCGGGTTGGGAACGCAAAAATATTTTTTTTTAAAAATCCAATAATTCCAATAACTCCGTACCAATTAGGCCAATATAAATAATTTTATATCTATGCAGGGTAGTTGCCTCAGAGTCTTTACTGCAAGAAGGAACGACCAGGCAGGTGATAATCGGGGGTGGGAGGCAAATTTAAGCATTTTATCTGTCTATAAAAATGCTACCTAAGGTCCACATTACCAAAACATTTTAGGTAGGTCCAAATCCTATGTTGACATTGACATTTTTGCCCCTTTTGTTGATATGTGAGATAAAAGTTTAGTGGGGGGGATGAAGCTGTGTTAAGGGTTCCCAATTGTGTGTGCGCTCCCAATAATAGATATGTTCCCAATAATAATTATTTTCATGATAATTGCTACATTTAATCATGGGGAAATGTACCATAATTTGAAACACTCCTTCCAAAAATGGAAACTTCTTCAAAAACGGAAATGCATGTCATTGGGGGATACTGCGGTCAGAGTTGCCAATAACAGCTATGATCCCAATACTGGAAAAAATACCCATAATTGGAAATTTTCCTTCCAAAAACAAAACATGACCTAAAAATGAAAACACATTTTACTACGTTCATACTGTAATGGTTTGGTGCTTGAACCTTGTCTGCTGCAAAAGTAAGAGACAGGTAGAGGACATTCAGCATATTGGAAATAGTATTCAAGTACACAATTATTATTTCCAGCTCTGTGTGACAGGGGAGGCATACGTCGCATTGAGTTTGTGACAGCCAGCATACTTTCTGCGCCTCTGCCAACAGCTGACAACAGTGGCCTGCTGGTAAGGGTACATGTGGGGTACATTTCAGGTAGAATTTAGCTTTTCTCTACGGAAATTTTGAGTTTCAAGACAAATGATATAGAGAGTACCGAGTTTTCCGGCATGCTATAGAACTTGGCTATCTCAGTTAAGATCACGTTATAAAGGTGCCACATTCCCCTTAGGTCCTTTGCTTTCATTTCAATCTCCATCCACTCTGCAATACTGAAGGTAAAACTTAACCCCACAAAACTGATACACTTCAATCGTGGACAGGGGCGCAGCCAGGGGGCAAGTGCCGCCCATCGGTGCCGGAGTGCCCTTTGATCGCTAGGTGGTGTACCCTGTTTGGGCTGTGCCGCTCGAAATTTATTGCCCTACGCCGTCGGACCTAGATGCATTTAGATCACATTTAGCAATTAAAGCTATTGTTTTACAATTTAGTAAATATTTTTTGGTCAGCTAGGGCATTCTGTCGCCTTTCTAAGCACCCGCGGAGAGTATGGGTACGTAATCCGTGACCAGCTAATGCCTCATCGTCGCCAATAATCGTACCAGCAGAGCTCATCTGGTGCCCACTGAGCTGGTCTTGGCTTCTTGAGCTGATCACGTGCCCTCTAAGCTGATCTGGTGCCCGTTGAGTCAATCTGGTGCCCCTTGAGCAAATAATTGTGCCTCTTGAACCCAGCTAATGCCCTCTGAGTTAGGCTGATGCCTCCGACCTCGCCTGGTGCCCTATTAGCTGTTTTAGTGGTGCCCCTTGAAATGATCTGAGCCCCCTGAACTGATCTCATGCCTCACAGAGTTGATCTACTGTCCTCTGAGCCAATATGGTGCCTCTTGAGCTGATCAGGTGCTCCCTGAGCTGGTTATTGATGTCTCCTAAGATGATCTGGTTCCCCCTGAGCTGGTCTGGTGCACCCTGAGCTGATCTTGTGCTCTCTGAGCAGATCTATGCCCCTGTTTTGGTCTAGGGGCTAGGAGCTGATCTGGGCTCCCGGGCTGATCAATCTGGTTCCCCGTGAGAAATATGTTTCTCCCTGAGCTAAACTAATGCCCCCTGAGTCGAACTGGTGCCTCCTGAGCCAACATTTTGCTTCCTGAGCCCATCTCATGCCCTCTGAGCTCGTCTAGACCCCCTGAGCTAGTTTGGTGCCCCCTGAGCCAATCTAGTGCCTTTTAAGCTAATCTGGGCCTCCTGAGTTGATTAAATAATTTCCTCAGCAGCTCTGGGCCCCTAAGCTGAGTTGTGCTCACTGAGGCTGATGAGGGCCCCTGAGCTGGTATGGAGCTCCTGGGCTGATTAAATTCCTCCTGACTTGATCTAGTACCTCAAAGTTGATCTGTGCCCCCAACCTGATCGGGGACCACTGAGCTGATCACTTGCCCTCTCTCTGAGCTGATATGGTTCTCCCTGAGCTGATCTAGACCCCTGCTCTGATCTGGGGACTAGGAGCTTATCACTTGCATTTAGATCCAATCCCAAGCTGATCGATCTGGTGCCCCCTGAGCAGGTATATTGTCCCTGAGCTAAACAAATGCCCCCTGAGTTGATCTGGTGCCTTATGTGTCATCATTGTGCCTCCTGAGCCCATCTGATGCCCTATGAGCTAGTCTGGTGCCCCCTGAGCTAATATGGTGCAAGGCCCTATGAGCCTATCTGCGGCCCAATGAGTCAGTCTGATGATCCCCCATCTTTGGAGCCACTGAGCTGGTCTAGTCCTGGGCCAAGCATGAGCTGCTCTGGGGGGGGGCTCTGATCCACACCAGGGGCCCCCTGAGCTGGTCTTGAATAATCGGAGAATAAGAACACAAGGCCAACTCCCATCACCTCGGGGGTCACGGGGCTAGTCTAATCCCAGGAGGCACATCTGGGGAAATGAGGGGCAGCTACTCTGATCCACACTAGGGGGCTCCTGAGCTGGTCCTGAATAGATGGGGAATAAGGACACAGTGCAAACTCCCCTTGTAAAATGGAGCTAACGAGGAATGAGCCGTCATCGCTAAAACGGCTTGTGATGCCTAGGCACGCCGGGTTAAATAAATTGCTTATTATACTGGTGGATTCTGGGCACGGGTAATAAAAAGGCATGTGCACCTGAGCTCAGAGCACAGTCCCCTGAACCAGGATTTCTACTACTTAATTTAAATGAATGAAGAACTAGTTTTTCACAATTTTCAGCCCTGTCACATCATCCCCATCCAAACTACCAGCCTGTTCACTTTTTCTTTACTCCAACTGGGACCGATCGTTGAAAATATGGAACTTTTAAACGCGTTAAAAAAGTATCTCCCTAATTATTCCGGCAACAAAAATTGTATCCTTCCAATGTCACAATGCCACACCTCCTCCCACGGCTCTTTGTATGAGCCGGGGAATTTCTCTGATGTAGCTCAGTTGGTAGAACGTTGGGCTCCGGCCCGCTGCTCAGAGGCATGCAGTGGCAGTGCATGTCCAGGCTTGGGATCGGTTCCCCTGAGGCTCTCCGGCGCTCAATAGTTTACCCGACGTACAGGTCGGCTGGCAACTGACTGGTGAGAGGGTGACCTGAGCGGGGCGGCCGTCCCTGTGCTTTGTGGGACGTTAAGCTTTGGCTTCTAAATTAACCCTTCATTGTGGGTGTTGCTCGTTCGGGTGGTGTCCATTGATGACTTAGTCAGACTCCGACTTCAGCAGTCGAACTGAGAACAACTTGGACATAATTTATTTTAAAAAAATGTCAAGAACTTACATGAGTTGGCTGATTTGTCCTGAAATCTATCCCAAAAGTCGTGTTCGGGCTATTTTCATGAGATTTTGGAGACACTTTTCTTTTTTCTGTTTTTACTTCAGTTTTCCTTCTCCGTCAATGCTTGATTTGCATTTTTCTTGGACCAAAGGTACCCAAAAGTTGATATTGACTAAGATATAGTAAGTTTTTAGGTTACGTTAAAAGTGCCATTTATCTCTCGGGGTGCCCCTGAAAGGTGGTGTGCCCCCATACCAAAGCTCTGGCTGCGCTCCTGATCGTGGAAAGATTTAAAGCTCAGATTGGATTATTCTAAGACGTGTATGTAGCTTTGGGATGTCGCCTAAAAAAGCAAACACGTTTGGCAGCAGCTTTAGAATACCTGCCCAACATTAAAATAGAATGTTCCCTGTGCTATAAAAGGCACAAAAAAGCGATGAATAACATATTTGCTGCAATGAAGGGGTGCCGCCACCCCCAAAGCTGCCGCCCCTCTGGGGTGCCACCCCCCACCGGCTGAGCACCCCCAAAGATTTTGGGAAAATTACACCCCTGCATAAAAATAGTTTACTTGCACAGCATGACACTTCTTGGTGCAAACATAAGCATACGAAACTCGAACCACTCGTCCTTTGTTTGTAGAGATTTCATTAACAGTGATGGATGTCTAATTTACCACTGGTATTCTATGAAAATTCTTCTTCGCTTTCCCATAATCGCATTGCTCAACAGAATTAAGAGCCGCCTGGCAACATTGTGGAATGTACAAGAACTGAATCGTGCTGAAAAAGATATGCGTAAGAAATGCATGCCTACCTTTGGCATCAAGTATTTGACCTTTCACTGGACTGTTTAAACCGACGTGATATGTTGTTGTTGTTCTCCTCCAGCCTCCTACGGAGGTGTGGCCGTCCGGCTCTGGAGGGACCTGGCAGCCCTCGCCACGGCCGCCACGTAGTCGCAGTCGTGCATCTCCTCCGGACTTGGACAGATGTTCCCGGTGAGGCGATGACGCGTGGCCATCAGGGCCTCTCCGGAGGACGTGAGCCGGAGTATCCGGCTCCTCCCGGCAGAGGTGGCACCAGCTGGCCCGGCAGCGGGCGTCGCTGCACTGGGCGCACTGCTGGGATGGGTTGACCCCTATTCTGTGGAGATACTCTGCAGAGCCGGAGCAGCGGCCGGCCCGTAGTTGGTGGATGACGACAGCTGTTCCCCTCTCGAGGTGGGTCACGGGCGGCGGGACCCGCTCCATCAGCTGATGGTACCAGCCCGAGGGGCGGTCACGGGCGACCCGGGAACGAGCTGCTCTCGCCGCTGCTCGGTGGACCGTCCTCGCGTCGATTGGGACGTTCTCCTGCGGGAGTAGAGAAGCCTCCTTGGCAAGCTAATCCGCTCTCGCATTGCCTCTGAGGTCGCAGTGAGACGTCACCCCTTGCAGGTGGATGCGACCACCGTCGGACGAGATATCCAGCAGAGACTCCCAGATCGCTGCCCCGAGGAGAGAGAGAGAGGGAGAGAGGGGGAGAGAGAGGGGGAGAGAGAGGGGGAGAGAGAGAATTTGTATTTCGTGAATACACACGTAAACCAGACAACGTAACGAGCGATTGGTGCAAATGCCTGGACGGCATATAACGAGGCACCTTTCGCAACAAAATGCAACAACTCAGGTGAAGCTTCATGGCGACAGCCGCCCGCATCAATACACCCCGGCTACCGGCCACCGAGCTACAGAATTAGCCATCCACTGCTGCAAGCCGCCCGCAGTCCCCAGACGACGCTCAGGTATACTATTGTTTTTGGAAACGCTTTGAATCATAAATAAATTGCTGGAACGCCAAGGCAACACGTCGGCTCACTCTGTCACTAATCTCTCGTCCGTAAAGAAGTATCCTAGCTTGCTTTTCTATTGGCAGGTGGGAGAGATTCGTTTGGAGAAGTTCTGAGATGGTGCGGTTTAATTTGTTTCGGCTCTCTATATGCAAGTTGCACTGGGTGATATAATGTTTCACAGTTTCTAAAGCGTTACCACAAGCGCAATCGGGATGATCAGATTTTTGGATGGCAAATGCGTAAGCATTTAAATCGGAGACGCTTAGTCTTAGTTTTGTATGCAATATGTTTCCGGTCTTGGAGCCGTATGAAAAGAATGCTGGCACTGGTTGAGCTTTTATATGTTTCCCTAACTCTTTTTTGAATTTCTGGGCTGTGGGAATGGCGCGTATCGTCTCTGGTAGCTTGTTCCAAAGTCTGGTGGTTGCTGGGACAAATGATCTTTGAAACAAAGAGGTACGGTTTGGGGGAAGGGAGATGATCAGGGCATTGTGCAGTCTGCCGTCTGTGTCTTGTTGTCGGGTTTGCGGAATCGTGTTTACAATAAATTCTGGGAGTCTACCGTTGTTGTTGAGAAGTCGGTGATATAAATTTACACTGTGGATTTCGTGTCTAGCTGCTAATGTGTGCTATCCGAGGTCTGAGCGCAATTTTTCCGATGTTGTTCTGAATGGTGTACCAGTGATAGGTTTCGCCGCTCTATTTTGTAGAATTTCAAGTCGGTTCGCATCATAAAAGGTCAGAGGAGTGACGTCTGGGCTGGGTGTCCCTGGCGTAGAGTGGCTAACGCCGTCTGCGAGTCGGTGCAGACAACGATTGGGTCTTCCACGTGTGCCGGGTGTTCCTGGACGCGTCTGAGGACGGTGTGTAGCGCTACGAGCTCTGCGCGATAGCTCGAGCACATCGCTCCAGCGGGGACTCATAGGCAATGCTCCTCGGAGTTCGGCTTCTCGATGAAGACGCCCTCACCGCCGCTCAGCACGCCGGGGTCCGCGGACCCGTCGGTCCATATCCAGGTGACACATCGTGGGAACGATGATATGTGTAGGGTGGCGACTTCTCTTCTCCGATCCGGTGGTGTTTCGGCCAGAACCTTCTCCCCTACATCTAACAGGAAGGTCATCGTGCCAGAGCTCGTCCATGGGGGCAGGAGCGGGGGGAGGGGGAGGGGAGACGTAACACCCGCGGCCTGCCACGCCGCGAGGCCGACATCCCATCAGTCAGTGACTTTGGAGAGCCTTGTCGGAGCAGTGGCGTCCGCCACGACTCGGAGAGAGTCGGATGGCTGGAGAGCGCGGGCCTTAGCCAGGAACCGCGCTGCCAGCGTGGTGCCGCGCTCCGATACCGGGACTAGGCTGGCCTTCGACATAAAGGCGTGAGTTGGGGTGGAGATGGGGCAGCCGGTGATGAGCCGGGCGGCCACTCAGATCTCCCCTTCCAGCAGGGCATTTTTTAAGGAAATGTCAGTGGAGGGAGGGGGCATTTCTTGTGCTGGCCATTATGTGTCTTCAGAGGATCAACACCCTGTTGGGGGGGGCGTTAATAAGACTTAGAAGCGCTAGTGTTAAAAAATTGCCCAATTTTTGTGTCTTTCCATCTTCTAGAAATTATAGATGCTGCCCAGGGCTGCCAAGTTTTTTTCAGTAGAAAATGGCCAAACCCAGTTCGAAGCAGGGCCAAAAGGGCCCAAATTTTACTTTCACTAAAACAGCCAAATTATTATCACAGAAGTCAGATTTGAGACTAAAACGACCCCTCGCAGTAATCATAAACTCACAGAAGTACAACTTGTATCACTGTTTAAAACTAGTTTTTGACAGTTTGATCTTGACTTGACGCAATAATCTTTTAGGGCACTGGCTATTTAACCTTCGTCTCATCGGGGGAACAACGATGGCCCCTAAGTTTTTTTTCAGAATAACAGAAATACGATGAGGTGCAGGGGATGGTGGTAGAAATACGATGAGGTGCAGCACTGTGGTTGAGGGGTCTACTTCTGTTCTCCGCCCATCGTTTTCCCACGCTCGCTAAACATTTTTTTACCCCGGGGCTACAATAGATCAGGTCACCAGGCACGGTCAACCAAGGTAGCCTCACTTCAAGTTTTGAGCTCTATATTAGCTACATCGATTTGAAACTATTTACGCTTGATGATCCTTCCAGGTTCTACAAATTGTATATCCAGATTTTTTATATTTGGTGACCTGCGATCAGGTCACAAGGGGACCTCTCCCATACAAAAAACATGGAAAAATCTGTCTTAAGATCTAAAAGTCGCAAAAATGGTTGCAAATCCTCGGATTTCTCAGAAAAGCATTCTTGGCTACCCTTTCACGGATTCCAGGGGCGATATCTTCCCTTTGACCTATCTGAGGTCATCACAGGTCACCAGTGGTAAAAAACAGTATTCTGACAATAACTTTTAACCTCATCAAGCTAGAGCGCTGAATTAAACGTCATCGTGTATGTCTCATCAATGGCTTCCGTTTGATGTACGGCAAGGTCAATTTCGGCCCTTTCGTGACCTCAGGTCATGTTAGGTCATGAGGTGCAATCTGGAGGTCAAACCATCGGCGGGAGGTCATTATGTTCTACATATCAGAGAAAGCCCTGGCACTTTCCTATCAAGCGTACTCTAGTATATTTCAATAGCTCTAATGTCATGAGAGCCATGCCCAGGTTTCTTAAGCATTGCATCTTTTGGTAGAAATAGCCTATTATGACCCAACTTGACTTCTGGAGGTCAAACCATTCCCCTGAGCGCCTAAACATGTGAAGTAAAATCATACCGAAGTTACATGAGCTTCCTAATGCACCTTGCAGATTTGCGCTAACCCCCATATTTTCGGTGTTAGAAAGCCGCTCATCGATGCCCTCGGTGGGGCGAAGGTGGCGCCGGACCCCCGGTGGGGCGCGGGTAAATAGGAGGCCAGGAGTGCCCCTTCAATCCTGCGTGGCTATCAAATGATTTTATCCATATAACCAGAACATTTGTTACCATCATCAAGTATCTTAGCTGCACCACTCTCCGCTAACATTTAATATTTTTCCTGCTTTCCCAACTGAGTTTTTTGCTCTTTCAACAGTGGTGGATATAGGATTTTGGTAAGTAGGAGTAGGAGGGTGGAGCCTCAAAACGCACTTTGCGTAGACTTTCCACCCAAAAGGTGCCTATGGTCGGCATCCCTTGCATCCGGTTTTTGGTGGGTCATTTTTTTGGATCGTGTTTTTCACAGAGTTCTCCTTCCACTGACATAGCAGTTATTTCTGCTGCTCTGATCCTTTATTAGTGTCAGAACATCTTATTCAAGCCCGGAAAAGGCCAAGAGAAGTCATATTTATACAAGGGACAAACCAAAAAGAGCTTTGGTGCCAGCTGCTAGAAAAAGGGCCAAAGAAGGCCAGATTCCAAGAGAGGGCCAACCGAAAAAATCGCGCGGCCAAACACAACAAAAAAGCCCAAAATCTAAATGTTTGGCCACAAAATGACCAGCCTGGCAACCCTGGATCTGCCGCAATGTATTCGAAATGAATAATTTATTTTCTTATTTTTTATAAGTATAGCAAGGTAAGCAAATTCCTAAAGTATCGAACACATGTGGTTAATAGTCTAAATCGAGACAAGTTTCTATGTACATACCTACTATGATGTGTGGCTGTTGCTGTCAAAATCTTCTAGAAAATGTACCGCAAAAACCAGTTAATAATTTTTGGGGCTTATCGACGCACCAACTGTCAGGGTCATATGGCGTCGCCAACTCTTTCCCTGTTAGAAGGGTTTCTTGGGAGCCAGCTTTGATTCTGACGAGGGGCTGGCCGAATAGATAATCTCTCCCCATTTACAACATCAAGGAATCGATGAGAAAAGCCGACTAAAAACTTACCAACTTACAGAAAAAAATATCCAGCGAATTCACTGAAACTCTTACCAATGCTACAACCACAATAATAAATAAATAAATAAATTGCAAGGTACTTAGATCATCTTTCAATCCCCCGGTAGTGGATGTGCTTCCGGTCGGATAAAACACGATGTTTTATTGGTTTTAGGTTATCTCCAGCGTTGTAATTAGTTGGTGCTGAGACTGCTTTGACCTGATTTCCCGTAGCTTCGCGCTTTGTCTTGTTTTTGCACGATGGAGTAGACAGCCACTGGTGGAAATTCTTAACACAATTTTTGGGGATTGCCAATTTGGGATGAGCAATAGAACAAAATTTGTGGGACGTTAAACTTTGGCTTCTAAATCAACCCTTCATTGTGGGTGTTGCTCGTTCGGGTGGTGGGGTCGGAGTCTACGTGACAAGTCCATTGATGACTTAAGTGAGACTCCGACTCCAGCAGTCGAACTGAGAACAACTTGGAGAAATTTTATTTAAAAAGATAGTTACCATCGGTTGGTGTTCTGTCTTATTTTCGTCAGGTAAGTTTGCGTTGTTCAATTTTAACCCATCTGTCTACTTCACTGGGGGCCAATTTCCGGATACTGGGGGGGGGCATTTCGGCCGACTGGGGGCAAATGGCCCCCAGTTAAAATGTTAAAAAATTGTCTGCTTTCCAGGACCTCGACGTGTGAGGGGGACGTCGCCGGTAGCCAGGTAGCGGCCGCGTGTTCCAGGGTGCCGCGGACGTATCCGTTGGACATCGTCCTGAGCATCCTCTCGTCGAGGCCCCAGTCGCGTCCGGTCAGGGTGCGGAGATGGGAGAGTCGAGGTCTAGTTCGCGCCCTGAGGGTCTTGCAGTGGGCTCCAAAATGGAGCAAGCGGTCCAGCGTTACTCCTAGGAGCTTAAAGGATCTCCCGCGGACACCGTCTTACCGGCCACCTTAATGGCACAGTCGATGGCGTCTCGCGACCACTGGGACAGCACCAGTGCCTGGGTTTTTTCTCCCGTTACTAACATCTTGGAGCGCTGGGGCCATCGGATGAGGGCGTCACAGCTGCCAGTTGGGCGCGGGACCTCGCAGAGCCCATATCATTTCCCGCGCAGAGGGCAGCGGTGTCATCTGTGTACAAGAATGGGATGACACCTGGGATCCATCTGAGGTCTGCCGCGAGAGGGGCCGCCCATAAAAAGCAGAGTCGGAGACAGGACACTGCCTTGCGGCAGGCCAGCCCGGACCACCCATTCGCGGCTCAACACGCCATTGACCTCTACCTTGGCTCGACGGTCCCGAAGAAACTGCCATGTCCAGCGCACCAGACAGAACGGTACGTCCATCTCTAGTAGGCTGAACCTTAGGAGTCTTTGGTCCACCGTATCATAAGCACGCGCAAAGTCGAAGGCGAGAAGAACAAACTTCTGGACCGTCGCTCCGTCGGCCGCCATCCAGACCATGACTTGGGGAGCTGCCACCCATCCTGAACTTGCTGGATCAGGCGACCGATGGAGTCCTCCACTGCACGCCCCTCTCTGAAGCCGACCTGCTTCGCGGGGAAAAATCCCGCAGGGCGGCGGCTTACGACAGGCGGGAGAGTGCCAGGCACTCCATCAGCTTCGACAGGTGGCTGGTCAAGGTGATGGGGCGGTAGCTTCCGACGTAGCGCTTGTCTTTTCCAGCCTTCGGAATTGAAACGATGGTTGCGCGGCGCCATTCCTGAGGGACAGCCCCCTCGCGCCATGAGGCGTTGAACAGTATCAGTAGGCTCTCTAGAGTGACCGGCCCGAGGTGCTTGAGCATCTCGTTGGTGATGCTGATATGTTGGTGGTCGTGATATGTTGCCGGTTTGATCGTGCTTTTAATATAGTCGCAAGTGTCCTTACTATGAGAAGTAGTGAAAATGCTTCATTCACATAATTAAATTTTGCACTGGAATTAAATCCTTGCATTCCTTAAAATCGTGTGCATGGCGGTACAATTTGATGAAGTTTAATATATTTTTGCATTGACAGCACAGCTCTCCGTCAGGAGATTTACATTCGTCAGTCATTTTTCTCGCTTTCAAGCTCCAGGCATAGGTTCTAAAAAAACACAAGAGCCATTGCAGTCCTGTATTTGGAGCCATCTGATATCACACGGGCTCCGTGGCCTAAATGTTGATCAATCTCCGCTGTTCAGAAAACCATGTAGAATGAGCAGTGCACTGGGAGCAACGGCACTAAATACCCCGTTTTAATATCTACCGACAATGTTACATACAATCGTTTGGTCGGGTCATGTTTGAGGTCGCCCGAGGTCGAAGTATTCCTTACAGGAACACAGTGGAAACATACTTTTGTGGCGTAATAGCTGACAGAGCCGAGCCGTAGAAAAATTGTTAGCACCATTGGAATTCTATTGCCGAACACGATCGGATTATATATCATGCAATCTTGTCTAGTCAAATTAAAAAATTGACCTGTTTTGACCTAGAACCAGGCTTAGGTCTGCACGGTAAGAATAATATTAATCAAACTACAGTGGCAAATGGCAAGTCAGTCACTATTACGTAGAGATAAAACCTCCATCGCAATTCTCGGAAATTCTAGATTCTCGCAAGATATTAAAATTTTCCAATTGCCCCATGCATTTCTAATGGGAATATCATGACGCTGACCATGTCCCAGGTTGATGACATGGAAATCCTGCTACGAACAAATATATTTCTCGGTGATCTTACTAAGTGATGTGAATCTAAGGACGATAGGGTAAGGTTGATCTTATTGACGCACCTCCAAAGTTTTTCGAGGTTAGGTCTCTTTACCTGGACTGGCAATCTGACCTGATATGACCCAGATCTAAAATTTTTCAGAAGCTGCAAAAATGTCGGGTAAGCGATGAAGCACGGCGGCGCTGTGCGATGGTGTTTTTTACTACGCGAGGAAACCCGAGGAGGCCGGTTACCCGCCGCCTCGTGTGGGCGCGTGTTAATTTTCATAAACTCTGACACTTTCACGGTGAAAATTTCATTAAGACAATGCAATATCATTGCAAGCAGCCGATTCCAAAATCAATCACTTTGTTTGCAGTGTTAAACTTAAGGTGTTACTACTGCCGGGGTTTGCAGCCCATCTGCATACCTATCTTATGTGCCAAAAATTGGAACTTATAGCAAAAACGCATTTTTTTCAAAAGATGATTTATGAAACAAAATGTCTGAGGTGTCTGAAAGGTCAACTTCAACTGCCAAAAGGTAAAGCTAGGTCACAAAAGAAAAGGTCAAGCGAATAAAGTTAATTTAAATAAAAAATCAAAATAATCTTTGGTTCAAGACGAGTTCAACGATTTACAAAACATATTAATCAGGCAATGCGTTTTTTAGTTATGAGGCATCAAAGATGAGTCTACAAGATGACCTCCCGAAAATGCCTCGGGCTATAACTCGGTCACCGTTGGTCTGAGGGGCTTTATTCTAACAGCCGTGTTCATGGCCCATAACTACCCCGGAGACAAAGTTTCAGATTTGTTCTAGACCTGGTGGTGTCAAGCCTTGGTCGATCTTTTCTGAGATCCAGCATAATAAAAAGGCTAAACTTTTGTTTCTATTGATTTGCCGGGTCAAATCCAGGCCACTAGAGACTAGAACATGTCACAACACGGATATATTGGGAAAAATGGAAATGAAGGTTTTTTCAGTCATAGTATCTGACGTAGAAGAGCTAGAACGAACTATGCATGTACACCTTTGGAATCATTTCACCATGCTGCGTCCAATGCTATTGAAAAGGACCTTGTTCGATTACGATTTGACCTGCCCTAGAGTCAGATGAAGGCCATTTGGTCATTTGGTAAAAACGAATATAATTACAAGAGCAGTTATAAGAAAAACACAGAAGACTTAAAATATGATCTGTAGCACCACTCCAGACGAAGTTATTGAGCTTAAGCCATTTTACCCGTGCATTTTCAATGAAGAGGTACCCGACCGCCTCGTTCCTCACCTTAGGCTAAGAGAAATACAAACTGTATTATGTGGCACTATATGGGTTCATTATGTGATATGAATTTTAAATTTATAGATTAACCCTGCTCCTACCTCTGCTAGCTTAAACTTGCTTTGTAACGAGATTACATGGCCTGCACTGGTGACCTGATCTGAAATGACCTGGACCCAAAGTTTTGACATAAGTTACAAAAGTAACGAGCAAAAATATATACCAAGCACAGTGACGCTGCACGCTTCCATTTTTGGCTATCTACGAAAAAACCGAGGGGGTAGGGTGGTTATCCCCCCATCAATGCACGAGTTACATCCGCCTTGATATATAGGAGCAAAGGCAAGCAGACTCGGCGAACCACCATGGTGTAAAAAGTCATTCCTGGCTTACCAGGTCGGAGGCTGAGGAAAGCAGCTCCTGGCTTACCAGGTCGGAGGCTGAGGAAAGCAGCCCCTGGCTCACCAGGTCGGAGGCTGAGGAAAGCAGCCCCCTTGCTGTGCACCGCTTTTAAAGCTCATGCACTCATATGTTTTTCAACTGAGTAAACGAGGGAGTGCTTGTTCCATTTTCCCACCTAGGCTCTCCCCAAGTTTAATCAATTTTGTTCAGTTATTCGGTTGTTTCTGAAATTGTTCATTATCTGGCTGTTTCCCTTCCTAAATCCACTAACGCTCTCGCCAAATTCATACGCAAAATACTCTTCTTTAAAATGTGACACCCTGGTGACCGAAGGCGTTGAGCAGCATCTTCTTGTAGACGTCCAGGTCGTATCGTTCCAGTAGATGTATGTTTTTCCTGTCCGGTTGGGTTTCGCCTGGTGACTGCCAGCCCCTTCTGTCCACCACCATCTGACCTTGTGTAAACTGCCCGCGTGTCTCCACCACCGCCTGTCGGTACAACTCACTCTCAGTAATTCCAGCTGTCGGTACAACGCACTCTCAGTAATTCCAGCTGTCGGTACAACGTACTCTCAGTAATTCCAGCTATCGGTACAACGCACTCTCAGTAATTCCATCGATGGTCTCCATAAGGTTTTTCAAGGATAGCGGAAAAACGGCGGGCTGCACCCCCATATTTTGCATATCTCTTCCTTGATCAATTCCGTATCTTTAAAAAATCAAGTTTGGTCATGTTAGGTTAGGAAATCAGGCCAAGGCAAGTGACTTCATCTAAACAAATTAGGATTGTATTTATGCAATAAGTAAAGTGAAGTTAAGTAAAGTTACTTATAAGTAGGAATACGTGTAACCTAGCAAACCGACACTTATACACCATAATGGGCCTATCGGGTGCTACAACATATATTCCGTGTTCATGGAAATTGGGGCCATAGTTTCATTTACGTGTCATCTATTTAATGGAAATACATTGTAAAAACTGTAAAATAGCTATATTTCGGTTCATATGGCTTAACCCTCATCCTTCGGGTTCGATTCGACGCCCCTCGTTACTTTTCGCAATGACACAAAGAAGTTTGTTTTAGCTCAGTGCTGCGTGGAAATTGTATAAAAAATTAATTTGACACATCTTGACAAAATTTCAAGTCAGTATCATGTCAAGTCACCAAGTTATGACGTCATTTTTAAGTGCATGTAAGACAACTTTGGTCCTAAAGATAAGTCTAAAAAACCGGGCATTACTCGGCTTCTAGAAGAGCTAGATCAAGTTTTAAATACCTTTCGAAAGCTGCTGAAAGGGTAATCTTGAATATCTCATCCATTTTGAGCCAAAGTTCATAACGAAGGCACCAGAGGTCCCCAAAGATCTGAAAAGGTTACCGTTCTGAAAACTGTTGTTGGCTATAACTCATGAACGGGCCAAAATGCAGCAATGAATTTCGTATCATAGTGACGAGCATCACCCAAGGATTCGAATGGTATACGAACTGACTTTGACCTTTACCTACGGTTATGTTAGGTGGTCTAACCTAAACTTAGGTTAGGTTAGACTTTGACCTGAGGTCAAGGTCACGCATGACTTTGCAAGGTCATGCAGCATATTGTGGATTTCCTTGGGTCATGGCAAACACATTGACACCTCGGGCTTTATTCTAGATATATTGTTTGCCAAATTATGAGGAATTTTCTAAATGTATCTGCAGCTTAGTACAATCAATGTGTTCACACTGAGAAAATAAGGTTGTTACTGATATAAGCTGACAACACAGCTATGATTGGCGTTCAATTATATTACTCTCATGAAAACTGTTGATCTTTTAAATCCCCATTCTGCACTGAAATTCATTCATAAACAGATACAAAACAAAGATAAAGCAGCCCAGATATGACGAGGAAATATAAAAGTATATTGCAGCATTGGGATACAATAAATAACATTGTACAATATACACTGTTAAAAACATAATCCTCTTCCTCCTCCTTTACCATATATCTGCTCTCTGTAGGTTTCCAGAGTTTCTTCACTGGAAGAGTCGCGGCCTGAGGTATCTTGCCAGCTCTGGGTCTGACATGGGGTCCCGTGAGCACTTGGAAGGCAGCTCTGATTCCGGCTCACTCTGCTTCCTCGGGGACCTACCGGCCATGTCCTTGAACATGGTGTGGTATCTAGCCAAGCGATTTGCAGGGGCTGAGGGTACTGTGAGGTTTAGTTTCGGAGGCGAATCTGCACCTTCCTTTCCAGCTAAGGTTATGGAGGTGGAGTTGGCTCGTATGACAACTACGAAGACTCGCTGCATCAGCCATCCCGACTCGCGCCTGTCGCCCATTTTACGAACCAGATGGCGCCCCAGCTCTCGAAGGAAGACTGCTCTTGCCTTACTGATCGTACCACCCGTTTCAACGGCAAGGGACACGAAGTGATATCGGCTGCTAATGCTCTCGTACCATCGAATTTTGTGGCTCTCGGCAGCGGCTGCGGCAGCCCCAGCCTCAGAAGCTGGAGTGCTGACTACGGAGGAGGCAAACTGTATCTACACACGTCGCGTCTCATATCAAACATTTCCCCTCCGAAAAAGGGAAGGTGGTCAGCCCGTCTGGTCTTCTGCCGTCACCTCGGTCGAGCCCTGGCGGTTCCAGCACAGATGGAGTCTCTGCACTCGTCAGTGATCGCTTGATGACGTCATGGATGGCTGCATGTCTTGGATGACGTCCGGGGCTGCGAATGCATGACAGGGCATGGTGTCCGTTTTCTTCTATGTGTGCACCACAGCGGCATCGGTGAGGCGCACAGACTGGAGCACCAACTCTGAGAGCGACGGCCGTCCTAAACATGCAGTCATCCATGACGTCATCAAGCGATCGCTGACGAGTGCAGAGACTCCATCTGTGCTGGAACCGCCAGGGCTCGACCGTGGTGACGGCAGAAGACCAGACGGGCTGACCACCTTCCCTTTTTCGGAGGGGAAATGTTTGATATGAGACGCGACGTGTGTAGATACATTTTGCCCCTCCGTAGTCAGCACTCCAGCTTCTGAGGCTGGGGCTGCCGCAGCCGCTGCCGAGAGCCGCAAAATTCGATAGTACGAGAGCATTAGCCGACGATATCACTTTGTGCCCCTTGCCGTTGAAACGGGTGGTACGATCAGTAAGGCAGGATCAGTCTTCCTTCGAGAGCTGGGGCGCCGTCTGGTTCGTAAAATGGGCGACAGGCGCGAGTCGGGATGGCTGATGCAGCGAGTCTTCGTAGCTGTCATACGAGCCAACTCCACCTCCATAACCTTAGCTGGAGAGGAAGGTGCAGATTCGCCTCCGAAACTAAACCTCACAGTACCCTCAGCCCCTGCAAATCGCTTGGCTAGATACCACACCATGTTCAAGGACATGGCCGGTAGGTCCCCGAGGAAGCAGAGTGAGCCGGGATCAGAGCTGCCTTCCGAGTGCTCACGGGACCCCCATGTCAGACCCAGAGCTGGCAAGATACCTCAGGCCGCGACTCTTCCAGTGAAGAAACTCTGGAAACCTACAGAGAGCAGATATATGGTAAAGGAGGAGGAAGAGGATTATGTTTTTTTAACAGTGCATATTGTACAATGTTATTTATTGTGTCCCAATGCTGCAATATACTTTTATATTTACTCGTCATATCTGGGCTGCTTTATCTTTGTTTTGTATCTGTTTATGAATGAATTTCAGTGCAGAATGGGGATTTAAAAGATCAACAGTTTTCATGAGAGTAATATAATTGAACGCCAATCATAGCTGTGTTGTCAGCTTATATCAGTAACAACCTTATTTTCTCAGTGTGAACACATTGATTGTACTAAGCTGCAGATACATTTAGAAAATTCCTCATAATTCGGCAACCAATAGATCTAGAATGAAGCCCGAGGTGTCAATCTGTTTCCCATGACTCAAGGAAATCCACAATTTGCTGCATGACCTTGTAAAGTCATGCGTGACCTTGACTTCAGGTCAAAGTCTAACCTAGCCTAAGTTTAGGTTAGATCACCTAACATAACCGTAGGTAAAGGTCAAAGTCAGTTCGTATACCATTCGAATCCTTGGGTGATGCTCATCACTATGCTACGAAATTCATTGCTGCATTTTGTCCCGTTCATGAGTTATAGCCAACAACAGTTTCCAGAACGGTAACCTTTTCTGATCTTTGGGGACCTCTGGTGCCTTCGTTATGAACTTTGGCTAAAATGGATGAGATATTCAAGATCGCCCTACGAGCAGCTTTCGAATGGTATCTAAAAACTTGATCTATCTCTTCTAGAAGCCGAGTAACGCCCGGTTGTTTAGACTTATTTTTAGGACCAAAATTGTCTTACATGGCCTTATAAATGACGTCATAACTTGGTGACCTGACATGATACTGACTTAAAATTTGGTCAAGATGTGTCAAATTAATTTTTATACAATTTCCACGCAGCACTGGGCTAAAACGAACTTCTTTGTGTCATCGCGAAAAGTAACGAGGGGCGTCGAATCGAACCCGAAGGATGAGGGTGAAGCCATATGAACCGAAATATAGCTATTTTACAGTTTTTACAATGTATTTCCATTAAATAGGTGACACGTAAATGAAACTGTGGCCCCAAAACCCATTAACACGGAATATATGTTGTAGCACCTGATAGGCCCATTATGGTGTATAAGTGTCGGTTTGCTAGGTTACATGTATTCCTACTTATAAGTAATTTTACTTAACTTCACTTTACTTATTGCATAAATACAATCCTAATTTGTTTAGATGAAGTCACTTGCCTTGGCCTGATTTCCTAACCTAACATGACCAAACTTGATTTTTCAAAGATACGGAATTGATCAAGGAAGAGATATGCAAAATATGGGGGTGCAGCCCCGCCGTTTTTCCGCTATCCTTGAAAAACCTAATGGAGACCATCGATGTTCCTCTCGGACGGGCGAGACTTAAGCACCAGCTACGTTTCTCAGATATTGAACTGATTTTCCTCCCCTTCTAAACAAGGTTGAATAGATACACAGGCACCATATGTTGCCTTTTTGATCCTGCTTTAGTACGTATAGCAACTATGGACAGGTGTGATCTACAAACAGCCTAAACAAATTCAGAAATAGATTATAGCATGCACCGTGGCATTTGGGAAAAGAATTCCTGCAGCGAACTTTTTTTCTTTCTGGAAGATATGATCAAGAAAACAATGACGAGTCTAGTTGCACTTGATGGTACTGCTTATGGGACAGCGGTGACACGACAATTAACATTTTGGAAAACGCACTTTTTCGGCTTTGGCTGCAAGTGGCAGCTACCAAATTTCTATGGTTACTTCTGCCGTCTAAATATGACCTCATGCGGTTATCTGAAACCTCCAGATCACTCAACACGCGTATTAACGGGGGTCTGAGCCACCTCCGCTTTGACGGGGGGGGCGGGTACCCGCCCCCTACGATCTCGAGAACCAAGCTATGTAGCAAAAAAATGTAAACGGTGTTGGGTAGCCCATCCACTTCTCCATCGAAAATATTTGAACCATTTTTTAGGTCACATTCAAGGTCACTAGAGGTCAAAATATGTCGTAATAGAGATAATATGTAAATGAAGGTTTTCGTTCATTGCATCTGAACAAGTAAAGATAGAGCAAAACGATTTAAATTATATGAATCCTTGCGGCAAGCCGAATCAAATGATATATAATATGGCCTTGCTAGGTCAAATCAAGGATTTGACCTGACCTGAAGTCAGGTCAAGGTTAAATTACATAAAATGGATATCATGAGGACTGCAAAGACAAGGCAAATCTAATGCAGTTAAAATAAACGCTCTATCGTCATCCGTTACTAAGTTATTCACGTAAAACCATTTCCCCATGTATTTCCGATGGAGAGGTCATGGCTCGTACCTAACCTTAGGTTATCGATACAAAAAATACCGGAATGAGTTTTAATCGGATAACTTCACCCTGTTCCGAATTATGATATCTTAAACAATTTTTCGGGTCAGGTCACTTGACCTGTGCTAGTGACCTGACCTGAGATGTCCTAACCTTAAAATTTTCACAAAAGTTGTAAAAATGATGAGAAAAACGGTATGCCAAGTACGGCAGCGCTATGCACCTCCGTTTTTATGTTATTTCTTAAAAACCTGAGGGGGCGAGTGCCCGCCCCCGTCAATGCGCGTGTTAATAATCCTTGAAGCTCGAAATTATCTCTCCAGATGAATGGTTACAAGAGAGCTCCGAATACCTGACGCTTTCTACTTAATTGCTACATAATCCTGGCATTAGGTCCTATCAGAATGTCGCAGAATAGTTTTAGGGATGCTTTTGGACGTTAACACGCGCATTGACGGGGGCGGGTACCCGCCCCACTCGGGTTTTTCGGAGATAGCAGAAAAACGGCGGCTTTACGCGCCGCCGTTCCCGGCATACCTTTTCCCTCATCATTTTTACAACTTCTGTGAAAATTTTAAGGTTAGGTCATCTCAGGTCAGGTCACCAGTACAGGTCAAGTGACCTGACCTAAAAAAGTTTAAGATAGCATAAGTTGGAACAGGGTGAACTTATCCGATTAAAACTCATATCACATAATGGGCCCACTGAGTTCTCTAAAATATGTTCCGGTATTTTTGATATCTATGACCTAAGGTCAGGTACGAGGCATGACCTCTCCATTGGAAATACCTGGGAAAAATGGTTTTTACTGTATAACTGAGTAACGGATAGTGATAGAGCATTTATTTTAGCTGCATTAGACTCGCCTTGGCTTTGCAGTTCTAATAATATGCATTTTATATATTTTGACCCTGACCTGACCTCAGGTCAGGTCAAATCCTTTATTTAACCAAGCAAGGCAAATTATACATCAATCGATTCGGATTGCTGCGAGGATTCATATGGTTCAAGTTGTTTTGCTCTATCTTTACTTGTTCAGATGCAATGACCGAAAAGCTTAATTTACATGTTATATCTATTACGGCATGTTTTGACCTCTCGTGACCTTGACACGCGCATTGACGGGGGTCTGAGCCACCTTCGTTTTGACGGAGAGGGCGGGTACCCGCCCCCCTAAGATCTCGAGAACCACGGTAGGTAGCGAAAAATGGTAAACGGCGTTGGGCTGCCCATCCACTTCTCCATCGAAAACATTTGAACCATTTTTTGTCAGGTCACATTTGAGGTCACGAGAGGTCAAAACATGCCGTCATAGGGATAACATGTAAATTAAGTTTTTCGGGCATTACATCTGAACAAGTAAAGATAGAGCAAAACGACTTAAACCATCTGAATCCTCTCAGCAAGCCGAATCGAATGATATATGATTTGACCTTGCTAGGTCAAATCAAGGATTTGCCCTGACCTGAGGTCAGGTCAGGGTCAAGTTATATAAAATGCATATCATTAGCACCGCAAAGCCCAGGCGAGTCTAATGCAGCTAAAATAAATGCTCTATCACCATCCGTTACTGAGTTATTCCGTAAAAACCATTTTTCCCATGTATTTCCAACGGAGAGGTCATGCCTCGTACCTGACTTTAGGTCACCGATATCAAAAATACCGGAACATATTTTAGAGAACTCAGTGGGGCCATTATGTGATATGAGTTTCAATCGGATAAGTTCACCCTGCTCCGACTTATGCTATCTTAAACTTTTTTTTGAGGTCAGGTCACTTGACCTGTACTGGTGACCTGACCTGAGATGACCTAACCTTAAAATTTTCACAGAAGTTGTAAAAATGATGAAGGAAAAGGTATGTCAAGTACGGCGGCGCTGCGCGCCGCCGTTTTTCTGCTGTCTCCCAAAAACCCAATGGGGGCGGGTATCCGCCCCCGTCAATGCGCGTGTTAAATGTGACCTGACAAAAAATGGTCAAATATTTTCGATGGAAAAGTGGATAGGCTACCCAACGCCTTTTACCGTTTTTCGCTACATGCCGTGGTTCTCGAGATCTTAGGGGGCAGGTACCCGCCCCCCTCCCTCGTCAAAGCGAAGGTAGCTCAGACCCCCGTCAATGCGCGTGTTAAGGGGTGCTTGAAAAGTTTTAGGGGTGCTCTTGCCCCCCTTAAAGTATACAAAGTTACGCTCCTGTCAGTGGTTGAGGTAAAGAAATATGTTAGATATTGAAGATATGAAGTTTTGACAGATTTGAAATGTATTTTGTAGTGCGTTCTGCCTCTTCAAATGTTTAAGACAAGTCCAGTGATATGAACCTGTTTAATTTTTCGACTATATGTATTATTTGTGCCTAGGGATTTCTTTAGACATGATGGGCCTTTAAAATAAGCAATTGAACCGGGCAATTATTGATATATTGAAACAAATTGAAACTTTGATTTAAACAATTGAAGCACTGGAGGGAAAAAGTATTTCAAGGAGGTTAAAGGAGGTTTGCAAAGCTAGTCAGACAGGTCCCTGGCGGCTATAGACTCTGATAGCCTATGGGCTCTGATAGCCTGCGAGTCGGACTGGGCCCTGTTGCCCAAAAAATCGCGCTGGCCATCGTGGCTTTATCGATTAAAGAGGGCCCAGCAGAGCAAAATGGGCTCTACTTTGGATAGGGGGCCCTGGCCACCAGTGGTTCAAAGGGCACCTTTTTACGAACGGTTTTGATGGGTAAAAAAGCCCTGCTTGTCACAGGATAGAGTGCTGGAAAGGGCTTAGAAGGCCCTGTCTGGTATGAAGTCTCACATTTGGCCCCAGAGCATAGTGCGAGCGTATCCTCAGGGACCCTTCGAGCTCTCAGGGGGAAGGGTGTGACCGCCCTAGCCGCCCCCCCTTGGCTACGCCCCTGAGTTCAGCTGCCATTAACTCATCGTTTGCTTGCAACAAATTAACATAAAAGACAGTTGAAAAATGACGGGAAAAAATCATTTTAGACAAGTTAGTATGGATTTAATTTCATCAGAATTTATCCCTTCGACCTGTACTTTCTGAATCAACTAATTGTTCAGACTTAGTGTTCGCAGCTACGCTTTCTACTTAATTGCTAGATAATCCTGGCATTAGGTCCTATCAGAATGTCGCAGAATAGTTTTAGGGGTGCTTTTGGATATTAAGGGATGCTTTCAAAAGTTTTAGGGGTGCTCGGGTACCCCTAAAATGTATACAAAGTTACACACCTGGTAAGGGGTGTTCAAACACCCCCACCGGGTTGAGGGTTAAAAACATTTTCCCTACTTCCAATAGAGAGGTCATGGCTTGTATCTGATCTGGGGTCATCAACATAAAAAATACCAGAATAAATTTTGGAGAGCGTGGTTGGCCCATTATGTGATATGAGTTTCCAGCGAATAATCTCACCTTGTTCTGTCTTATGCGGTCTTAACCTTTTTTAGGTCAGGTCCTTGACCTGTACTAGTGACCTGGCCTGAGATGACATAACCTTAAGACTTTGAAAAAAGTTTTTAAAAATGATCATAAAAAGGTATGCCAAGTACGGCGGCGCTACGTGCCGCCGTTTTTGGCATCTCCAAAAAAACCCAAGGTGGCGGGTACCCGCACCCCGTCAATGCGCGTGTTAACAATACCTTGCTTCTGACCACACTGACACTATAAGTGGACACTGGAGGTCACTGGTTGCCTCTTAGCGGAGCATGGGCTTTTCTGCTGGTCAAAAGGCTGCATTTTAGATCATTACGTTGCTGTTATTGAAACAAGGTTCATGAAACTCAAGAATGCCATGCTTCTGACCAGTGGCGGATCCAGAACTTTATTTAAGGGGGGAGGGTAGGGGCTCAAGCCTTAACCGAAATTACCTCGGAACAGCCTTCGGCTATGCATTTATTGTTGGCACTCTGACATTTTTTGGGGGAGTGGCTCGAGCCCCAGGCCCCTCTTGTAACTGTCACTGCTTCTAAACACGTTGGTGCTATAAAAATATTCAGCGGCTATAGCTGCCCAGGGCGCGGGGCAGGGCCTTGTGGACAGGCCAACAGTTTTAATTCTACATAATTTCTTTTTGTACCGACTCACTGGCGGATCCAGCGGGAAGCGAAAAATTTTCCCAAAACCCCCGAGTTTTACCGATTTTCTTTAGGAAAAATCCCGAATTTGGGACCTGTTGCCTCCCGCCCCATCTCCTCCGCCGTCAGTCTGGACTTGACCCTGCACTGACCAGGGGCGGACGCAGACCCGAGTTTTGGGTGGGGAGCCAAACCCTTGTCTGCCTCTCCTCCTGGGTGGGGACGTGCAATTGGGTGCTCGACAGACGTAGTATAAGCTACCTCTCCAAAAACAGGATTGCTCTCCTGAGGGGGGGAGCGAATATATTTTTGCGCTCAGACCCAGTGTAAACACCTTTAAAAAAATCCGGCCTTTGGGGGACCAAAAGATAGTTTGGCCCTCCTCTAGCGCTTGGGGGGGGCATGAGCCTAGGCTTTTCGATGGATCGAAAACTAACGTTTTATCAGGTAGGAAAGAGACAGTGTATGTAGTGCGCTCCATAATTTTACTTTCATAGGTTGCTCTTAATTGACATATTGATATGGAAGTCAGTTATAGCAATCATCTGACATTTTTGTGAAATCTGCATGCCGCTAACCGGACTGGTTTCATAGTATGGGTTTTTCCAAGGGTCTTTTTCAATGTAATTGCTTTTTAGGCCATTGTGTTGCTGCTACGGGATCAAACCACCTAACGCATGCTTATAGGTATTTATTGGTGGACACTTCACGACACCAGCTGCCCTAGTCATACGTGTATGTGCTTTCCTCAGGCATTTTGCAATGTAATTCCGCACGCGCTATGATGCTGCTGGTAAGGCACCAACATCCTTAAACCCAAAGGAAATCAATTAGAACTTTTTTCCTTTTTGGTAAAAACTGCAGGAAGCTAGGTGCTGTGGTTGCGGAGCAAGGACTTATCACCATTTTAGTCCTTGCCATCTTTCCACGAGGCCGTGAAATTCAGCGCGAGATCGAGCACCACCACACCGGAAGCAAACAACGTGGTGAGATAATCCCGCGGCCGTTCAGGGTCACCTACACATTTATTACCATCTCAGTCGCCTGACTCTCCATTGTGCGCGGTCAAGAAACATGCATGCAGCAGCTTAACAACTACCTGGCGGCAAAATTGCAAAGCTTCCGTTCAGAATTTACCAACAGTTGTGTGGACTCTTTGATCCGTGGGCCGTGTTGTCTGTGGCCACATTCCATCGTAGGCTTTTTGAACAGTGGGCCGCTTTATTTGGCCCTAACACGGGCAAAGTGAGGACTTTGTGATCCGTGGCCTTTGTGGGAGTGGACTTTAAAGACTGTGGACACGAGTATGTGGGTTCTGCGTGCGTGGGTTTTGGGGCTTGTGGACCTTTTGATCCGCGTGTAATTTAAGCTGAGGGCCTAATCATACAGACCCCTCAGAAATATTGTCTCTAATAACAAAAATACATTTTCGGTCGTATATGACTCCATCTAAGGAGAGATTGTTTGAAACGCTTTTGGATGTATTTTTAATCCTTCGAAAATGTCACTGAAGGGCAAATGTATGTGGAAACTTCGCAAACAATTTCTCTGGGATGCAGTCAGAAAAAAACTACAATCCAATCATCCAACATAGCATTTAAATAACAAAATCATCCAACTTGCAGCTGCCCTGCAGGAGCAACTACTGAAGCAACTACTTTGAACTTGCAACCTGATATGCAAGGTCAAAAGCATTCATGCGTTCTAGACGCAAAGTTTATGGCCTGAATCATTGTGAGTTTGCTACAATAACAACAGGGTTACCAGCCATTCAGACTTCTGTGAAATACTCGTTACTAGTTATGATACACTCTACTAATTATCACAAAGTAGGTTTTCTTTTATTTTTTGGTCCACTCTTTGAAGAGCATAGGCTACCTCTTTCCTCTTAGGGGAAAAATCATGTTTAGATGAAAAACTTGAAGAAATAACTCGAAAAAATGAAGCCAGGAACGACCCTCGATCAACCAAGTCCGCTGAAAAACGTGTTTATTTTTGCTGCAGTATGCAGTGTCGGGTTAGTGTCCAGCAGCAGATCCAGTGCACCAAATGTGAGGCGTGAGTCTGCTCCCGTGCACCGGTGCCAGTGCCGGGTTAGTGCCCAGCCGCGAATCCAGTGTGTTGTAGGTTGAGACATGGTATTCATTTGCGTGTCAACGGTGCCTCGGGCGGAGAGTTCGAGGCGGGGTGACCTAGTCAGAGGTCACAACACCACTGTGCTCGCCCTGATTGGCTGGCCGACGGTCACCTGACTGGGCGGTGACGGGGAGTCGCTGCGCAGGTGGAACCGACGGGGAGTTGGAACGAGATCGCGGTGTCAAGAGGATGGGGTTGTTGTGCGAGGGTTAATATATCAAGTGCGGATCTAAGTTGAACTCTTGGCTGTGAAGACGGAACCATTAGAAAACTTACGAGAAGTGCACCAAATGTGAGACGTAAGTCTGCTCCCGTGCACCGGTGCAAGTGGCGAAACGGGCTCACCTGGGAGTTCCTACTCTTCTGCACCGGTCCCAATTCTCCTCCAAACGACAATTCTGAAATGTACCTTATGACGAGCGTGGTATTGAAATAATCGATTTTCAAAACCTATTGATATGTGACTTTTTTAGAGTTGTTGAAATACAAAAAGTTTATTGCTCCTCGTGATAGACTTAGAGCTATGGCCTTCCAGAAATGATGGAACAAAATTGTCCCAATTTTAGCCACTCTCCCCCTCTAAACTGCGATATTCAAGTTTTAAGGAAAATGTGAGAGGAAAATACAAGTCTTTGACAGTGATTTTACATTATTTTAAGATTTATTGAAAAGAAATTCGGGTTTGCTGACTCATCATTATTACCTATACAGATCATGGAAATAAAACATGAATATTTAGATGCAGCTCGGTTTTTAAAACATACATTTTGTGTTACCCGGGTCTTTTAAAGTTACCTAAAAACATTGCAGTTCCTCCGGCGGCTGGTTCGCAGCAGCGCTACCCGCTGAATGTGCTGCGAGAGAATATCTAACATGTTCGGCAAACGTAGCGGCCACTCCAAAAATATGCGTTATTTTGGCTCGATTACAACTCCGATGATTGCGACTGCGGAACTCACGTGGTGTAGGGTCTTTTTCGTCACAATTTCTGGTCGAATGAAGGCAGCAGCAGCCAGCTGGTCACAGGTAATCCAGAGTTGTCCGGACATAGCTTCAACTTTGAACTCTTCAAGCGAGTTCCGTTCAGTTACGTTGAAGAAGCGAGCTGCCGGCGAGTCGCAGCCACCCAGCACAGACCTCCTCCACGTCTGGGCAAGGAAGGACAGCCTAATGTAGAGTGCATACAACTACCTTAAGTCACGCATTGGTTGGTGGATCGAAAACTATATGAACGATTGCTGCGCCGATGAAGTACAGGGAGTAAAGCCTCATTGACAAAAACTAGAGCACTATTTGAGATTCAGAGAGCCTGTAAAGAAGGGAACTTCAGCTTGTCCAGCCGATTCTAACGGGAAGCTGGGTCACAGGCGGGCCAAGGAGGCAGGGCAGGCAGGTGTTCGCCCTTGACCCGTGCGGCGTACCCACACCACCCTTCTAGCGTCCCTGGAATCGCCCCGGCGCCCCACTGAAATATCACTTCCTACCACCCAACCCCTGACAAAGCATGCCATTATTGGCGCCCAAGCAACGCAGTTTTACACGCTCCCGATAGATCACACCAGTGCTGTTCATCGCGGAATTCCGCGATTCCACGATGCCACGATCGCGGACAACCCAAAATCGTTTGGGAAATTTACATGTATCACTTGACCTTCATCGGTGACCTGACCTAAGATGACGCGAACTTAAAATTGTGGGGAAAATTGCTAAATTGATCAATGATAAGGTGTTCCAAGTACAGCGACGCTTCGCGTCGCCGTTTTTTCGTGCCACGGGACAAACCTGAGGGGGAGGGGAGTTCAAGCACCCCTCACCGGGGGAGGGTGAAATCTATGGTATCGAATGGAAAGAAATCCCCTTGAACTGCACGTTACCCCCTCTCCCGCTGCCTTCCTCTCTCCTCTAATATTCTGGATGTTCTCATAACTTTGAATCTGGCCATTTTAAGCCATCTGGCCATTTTAAGCATCATGTGATGCTTTAAACATCCCGTGAATAAGCCAAAAAAAAATCCAGACCCCTCTCCCCTTCGGGCGCTGATGTCACATGTACGCAGCGCCTTGGCACGCCCAGTGAAACGGGGTCTGGCGTCAAAGTGCAGTGCAAGTGGTCCTAAAGTGCCCCCTCCCCCAAGATCTCGGAAAAAGAGGTTTAGGAAAATATCCGTTAAAGATTGTGTGGGGGTGATGATGATCTACTTTATGACAAAGTTTACTCGGCCTAGGTCAATATCTCCAAGGTCAAATTAGGTGGTTAATGTCAAATACAACAACATACAACAAAACAACATGCAACAAAGCACTAGCGCAAGCAACTTGCCACACATGGTTGTCGACAATCACAAAATTGACCCCTTCAGACAGAAAACTGCACACAAAATTATTACCGCTCTACAATATCGGTGATGCTGAACAGGCAACCACTTTCTTCCTTAGTACTGTCACAAATGAACTCTCAAAAATCACAGTCCAGAGGCTCAACAGGAAGAAAGTGCCCTTAAACCCTTGGATCTCCTACAATTTGCTTAAATGCAATAAGGACAAAAACAATAAAGACAGTCTGTACAGGAAATACATTTGTTCGCCTACCCCTCAGAATCATATATTGCATAAAACCTACCGCATCAACCTAGTCTCCACCATAAGATCTGCTAAACAACAATGTATCCAAAGAAAACTTAGATTAATGAGTGCAAATAACTAACCGCAAGCTACAAGAATTTGAAACTGGGACAGGAGTAAGTAATGGTGTAGGGGCAAAATATCAGCTCAGGACGTAAGTAGATAATGAAAAGATAATTATTTTGCCAACTGACACAGTTTAACCCTCGCCCCACCGGGGGCCATCGATGGCCCCCTAAGGTTTTTTTCGGGATAGCAGAAAAATGACGAAACGCAGCACCGCTGTTGAGGGCTCTATCTCTCACCTCATCATTTTCCCACCATCCCTGAAAATTTTTACCCCGGCTCACCCAAGGTCATGTCACCAGGCGAGGTCAACCAAGGTCACCTCACTTCAAATTTGAAGCTCTATAAGAGCTACATTTCTTAGTCGATCGATTTGAAACTTGCTACACTTCATAACCCTTCCAGGGTCTACAACGTGCATATCCGGGATTTTTCGATTTCGTGACCTGAGGTCAGGTCACGAGGCGACCTCTCCCATTGGAAAAGCATGGGGAAAAGCTGTCTCATGATATAAAAGCCACAAAAATGATTGCAAATACTCAGACTACTCAGAAAAGCGTTTTTAGACACCCTTTCACGGATCCCAGGGGTCATATCTGCTCTTTGACTTTTCCAAGGTCATCCAAGGTCACCAAGGGTCAAAAACTGTATTTTGACAATAGCTTTTGACCTAATTAAGCTAGAGCGCTGAAACAAATACCATCATGTTTGTCCTGTCACTGGCTTTCATATGATATATGGCAAAATCACTTTCTAACCTTCTGTGACCTCAGGTCATATTAGGTCACGAGGTGACCTCTGGAGGTCAAACCACCGGCGGGAGGTCTTTACGTTCCACATAGCGGAAAAGGTCTGGAAATTTTCTATCAAATGTGCTTAACCAGATTTCAATAGCTCTAATGGAATAGGAGTTTGTCAAGTTTTCTTAAGCATTGCATATTTGAGAGAAAATAGCCTATCGTGACCTTTCTTGACCTCTGGAGGTCAAACCATTGACCTGAGCGCTTAAAAATGCGAAGCAATTTCTTACTGAATTCACGCGAGCTTTCTATGTCACTTTGCAGATTTGCGCTAACCCCCATATTTTCGGAGTTAGAGGGGGTCATCGATGGCCCCCGGTGGGGCCAAGGTGGCGCCGGACTCCCGGTGGGGCGCGGGTTAAATTATATTTCGGGGAGTCCCATCCCCTCGATCAAACTTTACAAACCGAACGATGGTACCACGACACAACAATTCACAACCATGTCACTCCGAGAAACGTGCGCTGTTATTAAGGCTCCCCGGATGAGGTTAAAGCGGTAAAATATATGTATAAAAAAACTGGAGCAGGCAATTATATACGTTATTCTATAACTAAGTCATCATGCTATCATTTAAATATTATTATTATATAAATCCCGCACAAAACATGAGCGATCCCAGGAGAGCCTAATCTATTCTATGCTTATCATTCAAATCTAATCTAATCACATGTCAATCTAAAAAGTTGTCACATCTTACATTGATCCCATTGGGTGCGAGCATCATAAGCTGCTTTATTTGATACTGCTCCCTAACTCTGCGGTATAAGAAATCGTCTTTGGCACAGTGTTCAATTGCAATTATCTTAAACTTTTCGAAATTATGTCCAGGACTGTTGAAGTGGTTAGCAACGTGAGTGATTTTCTTTAGTCGAATGTCGGATCGATGTTGGTTAAGTCTTTCTGAAAGGGTATTTTTGTTCGGCTACATATTGTTTTTCACATTTGTTGCATGTTATCAAATATACACGATCCCAGGAGGTGCAGGTGAGGTTTTGCCTAATCTTGTAACTAATCCCTGTTTTTGAGCCCTTATATTGATCTGAGTCTTCTGCTGAGTGGCAGGTTAGACATCGGCGTCTACCACAGTGTTTGAACCCCGGCGATGGACGGGGGCGGGGCGTTGGCAGACGGGTGCGGACCACCTTATTACGGATTGTTGGAGGATGTTTAAAGGAGACGTGCGGCAGGTCGGGGACTATCTTCTTTGCTTGGTGGGATGCTTCTATTATCGGGTAGTTTTTCCGGAGGATGGGGCTGATGGCTATGGTGCTTTGATTGAATGGCGTTACAAAAATTTAGTATTTTTCCGTCTGTCTGTTCTTGTTGCTGTCTATTGAGGGCTTCTCCTCTCGGCAGTCTCCGGGCGCGTTCATTTCCATCTTCAATTAGTTGAGCAGGATAACCTCGTCTTCTGAGGTGGTTCTTCAGTTCTTCAAGGCCGTGTTCATTGCTGCTTTTGTTGAGCAGAGTCTTCTGATTCGGTGAGCGAGTCCATATCAGGCTATTTTTTAACATAGTTAACTGGGGGCCATTTGCCCCCCAAGTGCCGAAATGCCCCCCAGTGACCGGAAATTGCCCCCCAGTGAAATAGACAAAATATGACTTTACAACCATACACGTATATTGACACTACGGCGGTACATGAAACATACAGAGACCCTAAGAACACGCCCCGGCCGGCTAAGGTGGACAAATAAAATTTATAAACGAAGACGCCGAGCCCCGTACCCGTGACCGCCGACGGCGCAAGCGCTCTAAATTACGCCCAGACGGGCACGGGCTCGGAGCCCGGCAGACGTCTAAAGGCCGGGTGCGTGAAAAATAAATCAGGATGATGATGAACGTATGCACGGGACAAACTAAACACAGTTAAAACGGGAGAAAAACCAAATAAACATAGAGGTGGCCTCACAGTGGGCGAACACCGCCCAGGGGAGCAGCGCCCCTTCCTCAACACAGTCACGGACGATCTAATCACCACACCGCCCCCCGGCGGAACGCGCGACGCCTCAGTCAGTTTTGGTTGCGACGCGGGTGTCCCGTCAGTCGCCGGCGCCGATGAGCACGAGGAGAAATGATTGATGAAAATGAAGCAGCATCACCGACGAACGCGAGACCAAACACTGCACCCATGAGGATTTACTTGCTGCTGGTGTACTTGGTGACGGCCTTGGTGCCCTCAGACACGGCGTGCTTGGCCAATTCACCGGGCAGGAGCAGACGGACGGCCGTCCGGATCAGTGACGTCAGCCTCATCGCCGGCACCATTGACGCCAGCCTCCCCTCACTGTCCCCGGTCTCCCGGTCCACGGCAAAGTCTGGCACCCCGCCTTCCACCTCGACGTCAGAGATGCCGGGGATGTCCCCGGTCGCGCCGGCCTCAGTGTTGGTGCCGCTGACGGAGGCGTCCAGCACCGTTGTAGATGTAGGCGCAGAAACCGGAACTTAAACATCAATAAATGCAAACCCACCCAACGAACACACGAGAGAACACTACCCGATAATGATGATTTAGGTTTATTGCTGGTGCCAAATTGGCAATCCACAAAAATTGTGTTAAACAATTTTCGTCCGTGGATGTCTCCTCCATCGTGCAAAGACGAAACAAAGCGCATAGTTAGGGGAAATCCCGGCAAAGCGGCCTCACATCAACTAATCACAACGCTGGAGATGAACGCTGGCCTACCACCAATCAAACATCATGTTCTATCCGACCAGAAGCTCACACCCTAGCCAGTATTGTAAAATTGTATGATGCTCTCATTTCACACGAGGTCAGTTGTGAGCTCGTTCGTGGATTAGACGGGACACGGTGCAGTCAAAGCGCGTAAGACAGGTTGCTGGTGTGGCAGTATGAAGTGCTTAGTCTTTTTATTTAAAATTGTGGGGGTATCATACATAAATGTCAGGGGCCAACCAAACTTCATACATAGAAGTGACTTCAAACTTCAAACAAACTTCAAGCATAAAAGTGAGGTGGCCAGCCAAACTTCAACCTGATGCTGACAACAAACTTTCCACGTTAGTAACAAAAACTGTTCGAATTTGGGGTCCTCGTTGCCTTCCGCAGCGGCTGGTTATATAAATTTCTGGTTTTCCCCATTTTGACTGAGATCAAGAACTTGCTGGTCAAGAAGTGGGTGGAGGGAGGGATGGGGACAAACCCCCTGGTCTCCCCTTTTCCTTGTAGCATGCGTGAAATTTATCACGCGCATTGAGGGGGGGCGGGTACACGCCCCCCTCGGGTTTTTCGGAGATAGCAGAAAAACGGCGGCGCGTAGCGCCGCCGTACTTGGCATACCTTTTTCCTCATCATTTTTACAACTTCTGTGAAAATTTTAAGGTTAGGTCAACTCAGGTCAGGTCACCAGTAAAGGTCAAGTGACCCGACCTCAAAAAAAGTTTAAGATAGCATAAGTCGGAGCATGGTGAACTTATCAGATTGAAACTCATATAACATAATGGCCCCACCGAGTTCTCTAAAATATGTTCCGGTATTTTTGATATCAATGACCTAAGGTCCGGTACGAGGTATGACCTCTCCTTTGGAAATACATGGGAAAATGGTTTTTACGGAATAACTCAGTTACGGATGATGATAGAGCATTTATTTTAGCTGTATTAGACTCGCCTGGGCTTTGCAGTTCTAATGATATGCATTTTATATAATTTGACCCTGACCTGACCTCAGGTCAGGTCAAATCCTTTATTTGACTTAGCAAGGTCAAATTATATATCATTCGATTCGGCTTGCTGAGAGGATTCATATAGTTCAAGTCGTTTTGCTCTATCTTTACTTGTTCAGATGTAATGGCCGAAAAACTGAATTTACATGTTATCCCTATAACGGCATGTTTTGACCTCTCGTGACCTTAAATGTGACTTGACAAAAAAATTGTTCAAATGTTTTCGATGGAGAAGTAAATGGGCAGCCTAACGCCTTTACCATTTTCCGCTACCTACCGTGGTTCTCGAGATCTTGGGGGGGGCGGGTACCCGCACCCCGTCAATGCGAAGGTGGCTCAGACCCCCGTGAATGCGCGTTATAGTGAGATCGCTGCATTAATTTTTTCTGCACAATCGATAAGTTGTTAGCTGGCTTTTATCATAGATTCCTTGATGTTGAAAATGGGGAGAGATTATATATTCGGCCACGGCCCTTCGTTAGAATCACAAAACTATCTCCCGAGAAACCCTTCCAAGAAGGAAAGAGCTGGTGACACCATATGACCGACATTTGGTGCGTCGATAAGCCTAAACAATTATTAGCTGGTTTTTGTACTACACGCCCTAGATGATTTTGACAGCAAAAGTCACACATCATAGAAGGTATGTATGTAAAAACCTATCTCGATTTAGCCTATGAACGACTTGTGTTCGATGCTATAGGAATGTACTTATCTTGCCAAACTCATAAAGAAAAATAAGAAAATCACCTTTTCATTTGGAATACATTGCATCAGCGTCAGGCCAAAATCCCTCCCAACAGGGTGAGAGTTGGCGGCGCCGTATGACCCTGGCAGTTGGATGCGTCGTTAAACCCCCCCAACAATAATTATTATTGAGCAGCGTCAGGGCTGCCAGGCTGGCCATTTCGTAGCCAAATTCCTTGAATTGGGCCTTTTTTTGTCGTGTTTGGCCCAGCGATTTTTTCGGTTGGCCCTTTCATGGAATCTGGCCTTTTTTGCCCCTTTTTCTAGCTGTTGGCAACTAAGCTATTTCTGGTTTTTCCCTTGCATAAATATGGCTTATTTTGACCTCTTCCGCTCTGGAATACGATATTCTGACACCGAAAAAGCAGCAGAGCAGCAGCAAAACTGGTTTGGTGGTGGAAGGGAGGGACAGAACTTTGTTAAAAAAACACGATCCACAAAAATGATGGCCACCGAAAACCGGAGTCAAAGGATGCGATACTATAGGCGGCTTTTGGGTGAAAAGGTGATAGCAAAGTGCGCCCTCTGAGGCTCCGCTCTCCACCCACTTACCAAAATCATAGAGACGCCACTGTTCAAGAGAAAAAAATGAATAGTTTGAAAAAAGAGAAAGCATTAAATATTAGCGGGGAGTGGTGTGGTCAAGATTATTAATGATGCTAACAAATGATCTGGTTATGAGGATAAACTCATTTGATGATCACGCGGGATTGGAGGAGTACCCCTGGCTCAGTATTAAATGGGTGGTGTGCTAAAAAAGTATTGCGTCAAGTCAATATCAAATTGTCAACAATCAATTTTAAACAGTGATACAAGTCGCTTTTTCTGCGGGCTTATGACTACCGTTAGGGGTTGTTTTAGCATCAAATCTGGCTTTTGTGGTATTTATTTGGCTATTTTAGTGACAATTAAATTTTTCCCCTCTTTGGCCCTTTTTCTAGCGCGGTTCGACCTTTTCCGCCGAAAAATGGCAACCCTGGGCAGCATGTATAATCTGGAATAACACAAAAATTGAGGAACATTTTATTAACACTAACGCGTCTAAGCTTTATCAAACCCCTCAAAATGGGGTATTGATCCCTTGAAGACACTATAACGGCCAGCACAAAGAATGCCCCCCACTGACTTTTCCTTAAAAAATGCCCTGGTCCATATGGTAGGGCACGTTTGATGTGGCCCGGGTGATCAGAATAAAAATTAAGGTAGTTATGGCGAGAGGTTGGCTTGTGATACACATCTGTCTCCAGGCGTCCGCTTATGACAGAAACTTTGACATCAAGAAAATCAATTTCCGAGTTGCTGTGCTCTGTTGTGCTCTTGATGCATTCCGATATGTTGTTGGCTGTGGTGAGCATAATGGTACCACAATCACAGACCCCCATACAATTGCAAACAAATGTAACCAATACTTTACCATTATTGGCTTGACGCTTGGTAGTAACCTCCCCAACTCAACTGCTGACCCTTTATCTTATTTTCAAAACATGAAGACAGCAAGTACATTCGAATTCTCCCAAGTATCTTCTCACCTAGTGGCAAATGTCATTAAGGGCCTTCGTAACTGCGGGCCTGGTCTAGATGGCATAAACACAAAATTACTTAAGTTGATTGCAGACATTGTTTCACCATTTCCTAGTGACATTTTCAACAAATGCATCTCTCAAGACATTTTCCTCTCTTGGTAAAACAAGCCCTCATAACTCTTGTCTTCAAGCCTGGCAGCCCATGTCTGTTTACTTGTTACAGGCCCATAGCAGTCCCATCTGTGATTTCCGAAGTCTTTGAGAAAATAATTTTTCAACAAATATCTCAGTTTGTCAACGATGAAAACCTTTTATTTGACCAGCACTTTGGATTAAAAAAAACGAAAGCATATTCATGCCCATCGCCTTGTTGTATGATATGTTAACTTCAGCCATAAAAGACAAAAAAACCATGTGCGGTAGTATACCTTGACTTATCCAAAGCGTTCGACACACTTAACCACAAAACTTTGCTGAAAACCGTGATAGATATGGGATAAGAGGCGTCCCACTTCCATTCTTAGATTCTTACCCGAGTAATAGAGTCCAAAATGTTACATTTAATAATATTTTGTCTGCGAAACCAGAAAATGTGTCGCTCGGCGTGCCAGAAGGTTCCGTGCCAGGGCCATTACTGTTTTTTTGTACATAAACGATATATTCCTCAATTCCAATCTGCCATCATTCCTTTTAATTGCTGATGACACAGCTCTGATTTATACTGATAATAGCTTTGATGATCTTCAATCATCTATTAACTCCAGTCTCCCAGAAAGCAACACATGGCTACTTGCCAACCGGCTCACTTTGAACATAAGAAGTCCACATACCAACTATTTTCCCCAACCCATATTTATCCTGATTTTGATGTCTCTTTAAACAACCACAAACTATCCAGAAATAAAACAACTAAGTACCTGGGAGTCCAAATTGACGAGAGCCTCAAATGGGAGTCCCATATCAAAAGTATTGAAAACACCATCTCAAGAAACATTTGAATGATGCATCGGGCTAAATCTGGGCTGGACTCGGAACACTTGCTCCTGCTCTATAGTGTTCTCGTGCTCCCCCATTTGAAATATAATGCTGAAAATTGGGCCCTGAACTTCCCTTCCAAGCTCTCTAAGCTCTCCATTCTACAAAAACGTGCAGTGAGAGTAGTTGATAACGCCCAGTACCTAAAACACACAGGACCGGTATTCAAAAATATAAAGTACTCAAATTCCCTGATCTAGTGAGCGTCCCACATATCTGTATTACATAGTTACTTAAACAATACTTTTCCTCGACCCCTGGCTGTAAAATTCCATCTAGAAGAAAATCGCAACTCAAGAATCTTAAGGACAATGAAACACTTCGTAGAACCGTGTTCTCCCACATTATATCGGCAAATCTCGCTATTTCTGTCAGCTCCTCGAATCTGGAACTCTACAATTGCTTCAAGAATTAGACAGATCCAAGATGTGCCCTTGTCAAGAAACACGATAAAAATAGTGTCAAAGAAAATTTTCGTTGACGAGTATTGAAGAATGATATTTTGGAATAAGTATATAATAATTGTATGCTTTTGTCTTTTTCTTTCTTTTTTTCTGGTTAATTATGCGGTAATTCTGCCGTCTGGAAGCAGAGAAGATTAGCTCTCATTGCTTACACTGGGGCTACGTCCTTTTGTCTTTGGACGGCGGAACGGTGGGTGCCATGTGCTTGGGGGTCCCGGGATGCCTGGTTAAGCAAAACTCAAGTGATATAAAAAGATCGTATCTGACTCGAACATGAGTGGCATCAGGGGCCGCGACCGAGCCCTGCTCCTGGTCCCGTTTTGCCCCTCCATCATGACTAATATACATCTAAAAATTTCCCACTGATGTAACAGTTTTTCCAGGTCACCTTCCCTGTTCCCCCTCCCGGTTTGCTAATTTTCCCTCTCTCACCTTTACAGGATTGTGCTGCCGCGACGGGGACATGTAGTGCTGGACTGCCGGAACTGCCATAATCGATATACAGGTCAATGATGGGGCGTCGGGGCGATTAGGATCGGATCCGCTACCTACAGACGCGTGAAAATGCTCAACGGGGGACCTCTGACTTCTGCCACATGCTGCTCACGCTCTGCGCCGCTCTCTCGCCGCCTGGCCGCTGCGCCGCGCCGCGCCGCGCTGCTCGCGCTCGTCGCCGCCCTCTTTTCCACCTTCGGCTCTGCGATCGCCATTATCCTCGGTGCGGTCATTCGTGGCGCGTCTGCTGGGTCGCGGGGGCGGTGGCGGGGCGGCGAGCATCGTGTCGTGGCTTTCCTCACGGAGACTTTCGGCGGGTCCTGGCCTTGCTATACCGATCCATGCTGGCGAAACCCACCGTTCTCCTGATGTTGGCGCCGTGCTGCCGCTGCGGGGACGTGGGGCGCGCCGTTTATGATAATCTTCTAGCCTGTTGGTCGGCGTCGGAGCTACCTCGGATCGAATCGACTGCCTTTCCTGGATCGACTGCCTGAGCGGTCCTGCTGACACATGGCCCTGCTGTGGGGGACCGGGGCCGGACTGAAGCCCGCGCTGCTCGCTCTCCGACCATCTGACCTCCGTGCCGCGCCGTTCATCGTCTGCTCAACGATCACCCTCGGCCGACCGACTGGCGGGCGTGGACGCGGCCATGCGGCGAGACTCGACCTTGCTGTGCTCGCCTGATGAGTACCGAACACCTGAATGAACATTCAGAATTGCCGAACGGTACTGCCTGCGTGTGCGGTCCATTAAACCCTGTGCCTGGCGATCTCGTGGCCTCAAGAGCGTTTTGCGTTCTGCGTCAGCCTCCCCCTCTTGGTTAGCTGGCCCTGCTCGCGGCGCGTGGCCGCTGCTCGCCGGCTGCCCGGACTCTGCCGTTCCCTGGGGTCGACTCAGCTGGTTGCCTCTGATCGGCTGGGCCTGCGTGCCGCCGCGCGTTGGATTCGCGACTCCGCGCCCCCTTGTGTCCGGTAGCCGGGCTGTTGGACTGTTGGACTGTTGGGCCGGGTGCGGCGCCGGGGCTGTGGCTGGGTCCGTGGGGTGTGTGGCCTTCGGCGGGGGGCGGCTATGTGAAGTGACAATTTTGAATGCGATCGCGAAATGGGAGTAGGTACCTGTTTTTAATATAAACATTGCGAGATGGTCAGCCCGGGACTGGCGAGCCCGAATCGCCTTGCGGACTGTAAGTCAATGCAATGCAGCCAGTGCTAAAAAGAATTTAGAGTGTATGTTTTGGCCATGTGCGGAGTCATCGGCGTGGGCCTGATGTTTAATTTTGTAAGTTTTGCTGTGTGTCGCGGAAGCGGAATACGGGTAACAGCCGCGACATGCTGTCAATGACAACAATCTCGTTCTTGCGCTCCGCTGGCCGGATACCCTGTGTTTCTTTTTGGTCACAGGAAGCGCTCCACTTTGCGTTCAGTTTACTACGATCAAATGACTTACACACGTTTAGCGTATTATTATTCAATCAGCTCAGGCCACCATGCAGAGCTGAAAGCAATATTCATGAGATCTCTCACCCAGACACGCACACGTGCAAGCGGTCTTTTCTTCTGAGGGCTGGCTTGCTGGCGCCATCTGGCGGCCGTGCAGACGCTGGTGGGTGGTAGGGCTGGCGCCGCCCTGCCATCGGCAACGATGCCGGGCGTCGGTGGGGCCGGGGTCAGTTCTGTGGTCTTTGGAGGTGCACGTTTTTTTTCTTATTAAGTAGATCGCGAAAGAATTCGCTGCGCCCGCCCCATACCCACCGTACCTCTCTCCCGCATGCTCCGATGGTACCTGTGTCCTGCAAGCATGCAGGAACCTAATGTACACGGCCCGACCTCGGGTCGCGTGCAAGCGCGGAGCCCCCACTATCGCATTTCGCATATGCCTCTCGTCGCGCTTGTGTGTCGCTCAATAAATGTGTATGATTCTAAAAAAATATGGGTCGTGCTGGAGGCCTATTGGGAAATGTAGTAACTATGCGGAAAAAAACGGGAATACACAAAAATGGACTAAGGTCATAGAGGGAAGGTCCCACACAATGTTCGCTGAACTCCGAGGTAAAGATCATTAAAAGGCAATGAATGACCCATTACACAACAATATGACATATTTCCAAAAATGCACCATATAACTGACAGTATGGCAGATTTTGAGTGAGAACTAGGGTTTGACCCTGAAAAATATCATAGACCTTGGCGTGTGACCTTGACCTTGGGTAGCATTAACCGTGAAGTCACTGCATAACATTCGTCATACTGAATAATGCCATCTGACCGGAAAACTGGGGTCAATGACCTTGACCTGTGGCCTTTGACCTTGATCTTCATGTGGGTTGACCTTGACATATAACCTGATTGTATGATTAATATATGATTATATGAATATATGAATATATGATTAACTTGCTGTACAGTCCAGGCCAACTGGTGCGGCCGCATGATGACGACGGTCTCAAAATTTATGTCTGATTCGGAAAGCCTATAAGTAAAAACATTATTGACCAAATTTCAAAATGTTTTCACCAATCGACGCGCTCATACATTTTCGCAAATCTGGCCTAGTAGCGTTTTTTTGGCGGCGAGAGGTTCTACAACCAACTTGGAAAAATAGGTGAGGGCGCTTTAGGACCCCCTCCACTGCGGGTGTTAAGCATTGAGTGCTTGTGGCATGCATCAAATTTTAATGTCACTTGCTTATCTTATTTCATAGAGTCGAAAGGTCATGACACTAAAAACAAAGCAAAAATTGAAGCAGCGTTGCTGTCACCATGTCCAGGCCGTGCGCCAAGCAGACCTCCCATGTGCAGATGAGGATCGGCCGCTGCACCGACTTCAGCACGATGCTGGCCGACTCTGGGTCCGAGAAGAAGTTGAACTCGCCACTGGGAGTGGTGTTTCCCATTCCTGATGGTCAGAACATACTGTTAAATAACCGGATTGGAGTCGTCAGGCAGACTAGTAAGCGTTTGAATGCGGTACTGAGTAAGCAAGGAAATAATTATGCGGTCAAGTTGGAAAAATAAACATTTAAAATTAGCTATTGAGCAAACATGAAATTTATTTTATAGGGATATTTTTTTATTTTCTAACATATTAGTTGATCATAACTCATGTCACATGCGCGCCACTAATTGCATCAACTGACTCTATGAACAGAACCCAGCGCAACCAATGTCAGGGGTGCGTCATTCTACTGCCGTGAGTACTGCTTCTCGCGCGAATTTCACCCACAATGACATCTACCGAGCTTCCGTGCCCATGACCCGACTGCGGCTATAAATCCCCTGATCTTGAGGGACCTGTCGGCACTCAACTGCCCCAAATGCACCAAAACGCTGTCCACAGCCTGGCCCCGGCGCCTGACCGTCAGCCACGGGCCAAACTGTCCCATTCGGAGATCAGTGAAGATGTCAGTGTCACAGAAACCGTTATGGGGATCTTCCGACAGCAACTGGCGCAGTCTGGGCACTGCAGCCCCCCCGGATACTCTGCCGGATACTGCTCTGCAGTCCCTGCCCCCTTCTGCATATAACTCGCTGTTTGCGCGGTTCGGTGAGGCACTCACTGCACAGACTGAGGCTGAACTGCTCACCAACCTAGAGGCGCTCCTAGTCCTATCTGAAAACAGACTGTCATATGTCTTCCAGCTTCGTAACATGAAACAGCAGCAGTGTTAGACAGTGGCCCATTTCTCTGCGAGTTCACGAGCTGCCGCAAGGCGGTGTCAGTTTAAGGCCATCTGCTCCTGCCAGGCTCAGGTCAGCTACGAGGATGACATGGTGTTCTACCAGCTCCTCTCTGGCCTCGGCGACATGGAGACCCAGACTGACCTCCTCGCTCGGACCCATCTCAGCCTCGCTGAAGCCGAGCAATAAGATGTGGACCGAGAGATGGCTAAGCGCAGCCAGGAGACGATGCACGAAGAAAGACTAGGACGGCTCCGGTCAACGTATAAACTCCAGAAAGGCGCTGCAAGCAGCTCCAAGCCTCTGTCGAAATCTAAGCCTGGGCTGTGCTCACGCTGTGGCAAGCAGGCCCACGACAACCATCAGCTCCAGTGTAAAGCGTTTAATCACATGTGCATTTGTGGCCGACGCAGCCATTTTCCCCACGTGTGCCATCACAAGGGCCAGACGGGAGCCACCACTCATGCCCATGTAGCAGTGATTGAGGCGCCCTCAGTGGCCGAGCCGCCTGATGGATTGTTCGAGCTCTAAACCATATTGCTGAAGCTGAGCAGGACTCCCTCCCTGCTCTTCAGCATAATGCGAGTAACAGTCTTCGTGTCACCGTTGCTGTCGGCAGTGACAGCCGGTCTTGGCAGTTTCGCGCACGATCGAGCTCCACTGCCATCCAGGCCATCACCTGTAAAGCTTTTGCAGACACGGGGGCTAAGGTAACCTGCTGTGGCCCAGACATTCTCGCCGCGGTTGGTGTCGACAAGTGCGGTCTTCTGAGGTCTAGCATCAGCCTGTTCGCAGCAAACAAGTTCTGCTTAACAGTCTGGGGGGGGGCACTCCCAGCCTCTCTCATTGTCACATCCGATGGCCATTCCTACAAGACTGTGGAGCTCATGTACGTCGTGCAGGATATATCTGACCTCTATCTGCCAAAGGACGCCCTCAACTCTTTGGGGTAGATTCCCCGGTCTTTCCCCTATCATCCTCATCCACCAACCCACACCGCTACGGCCACAAACGTCTCGGTTCTCTCCAGACAACCAGATCCTCCTGCCAGGCTGGCCCCTGAGGCTGTCTGCTCCGTACTGACACGCCCGACCCGCCCTTACTTTGCGGGCCGGTTGACGAGGCTGACAATCCTGCCCTCAAGCAGCTTCTGCTGGATCACTTGGCTTCGTCCACCTTCCACACGCTCTGCTATCAACCGCAGCCGTTGATGCATGGCCTGCCTTTGGAACTTGCTCTCAAACCTGGCGCTGTCCCCCGAGCTGTATGAACTCCGTCAGCCGTCCCTCTCCACTGGGAGGACAAGATCCGGCGGGACCTGGACCGGGATGTTGACATGGGTCTTTTGGAGAAGGTTGACCCGAATGTGCCTGTCACGTGGTGTTCGCGGATGGTGGTCACCCGAAAGCACAACAGCGAGCCACGCTGCACTATTGACCTGCAGGCGCTCAACGAGGCCAGCCTCCGTCAAACGCCTACTTCTAAGCCCCCATTCCAACAGACCATATTTATCCCAGCCCGTCACTGGAAATCCACCACAGACGCCTTCAACGGCTACCACTCCGTCAGTATTCGCAGCACTGATCGGCACCTCACCACCTTCCTGACTCCGTGATGTCATTACCGCCACAAAACCGGACCCCAGGGATACAAGGCCTCCGGTGACGCGTACACCCACTGCTTCTATCAAAGCATGGCCAACGTGAGTGACTGCGCTCGGGTGATCGACGACTCCATCCTGTACATAGCTGGGCATAGACATGTCGCAGAGGCCGGCTATGTCGGTCTATTGGATCCCGAGATAGCCTCCATGACCATAACATCTAATGCACATGCGCACAGATTTTTTTAGTTACCAAGGGTGACAAAACATTCTAAATTTAAGCATGTTGGCTCTCCTCTGTTCATGTCCTCCTCTGAAATATCCTTAACTTTAAGGCTTATTTTCATAATTTCTACTTCGCATGCGCAGAGCAGTGCAGCTTCAATATGACACTTTTGGTTTACATTCCGTCCTATTCTCTTGTTCACAAAATTTCAAGAAAACCAACCCGTAGGTTAACGAGATGGGCTCTGTTACCATTAGTTACATTGCGCATGTGCAGTGACCTTTATTTGACCTGAAGACCAGATTCAAAATCTGCAAGACCGATTGTCGCTCATTGGTATTGTTCGATAACATGGAACAGAAAGCAACAATATCTATATATCATTTATATGTCTAAACACGGTGCCGGATACAAGGGGCAAGGCTAGGGGGCTTAGTCCCCCTATGTGAAGATGCCTACAGCTATGGCATAGGCGGAGGATGATTCAAAGCAATGACGGGGATGCTCAAGCTAATAGGTGAATTCGGGGTGGTGCGGAGGTGGGGGCGGGGTGGCATGGGGGGCACGTGCTGTCCTTGATCAACCCTCGGCGCCCCCTGGAATGGCCACGGCGCACCCTTACACATTCGATGGCGCCGCCTGAAATGTCACTTCCCACCCCCCGAAGATGCCAAATCTGCACCCATCGGAAGGCCTTTGTTTCCACCTGATAAGTTTTGCCGGTCAAAAGTGAGGCTCCCTGTTCTGGATTACACCCCTTCCCCGGGAAGGTTTCTCCCCTAATCTTCTAAGCCCCACCCCTGTACTGATATCCTGGATCCGGCTATGCTCGAGCTCCTTAGCCCCACCGCCATACTGATGTCCTGGATCCGCCTATGCTCGAGCTCCTTAGCCCCACCCCCGTACTGATATCCTGGATTCGCCTATGCTCGATCTCCTCAGTCCCACCCCCGTATTGATGTTCTGGATCCGCCTATGCTGGATCGCCTACAGGAGGACGCTGCCTGACTGACACCCTGCCTGAGCGTTTGCCGGCAGGTCTGGTGCCGTCGCTGCTTGCTGTCGTTGCTGCTTGCTGCTGTTCCTGCTACGAAGACAAGAAGAAGGAGTAGAAGACTTTTTCAAGACCTGCTCCCGGCTCGAGTCTTCGCCGCGACCGGTCTGTCCCACCGACCGCTGTTTTTACAGCTGGTCGGTGCGGTACTTTGACTCCAGCCGGCCTCACCAGCCGCTGTTTTTACAGCTGGTTGGTGTGGTGCTGTTGGACGTCAGCTGGTCAGTTCGGTAATTACCCTATCGGTCCAGGTGGTGTTGGTTTCTTGGATTCCGTCCACCTGGTACCTCTTCTTCTCAGTCCCATAACCCTACTCTTTCTCTACTATCTCTTTTACTCTTCGGCCGGAAACCCGAGCGGTGGGACGCTTGTCCCGGGGTGAGCACGCTTGTTGGACCTCGTCAGTCCTTGGGCGTGTGGCTTTGTCTGGGCCTATCGGTCCTACATTGCTAAAATCCCTAGAACGCAAGGCCATCTCTCTTTCACCCCCGCTTGATAGAAGCGGGTCCCCCACCCACACCCTCCACCCGGGCTGCGTCTTTGCAAAGGTGCCACGGTACCTGCCCCTAGGGATACACCAGCATAGGCCCCAGTCAGGCTCCTTTTAGAGGCTGAGTCAGCCACCTAGGCCCCTGTTAGGTCCCGAATAGGCACCTGCCTCCCCTCCGGTTTAAAACCCCTTTTTAGAGGCTGAGTCAGACTTTTGCAAACAGTTCTAAGGTTAGGTGCTTTTACTAAGCACTCCCCAGATAGGATAAGAATCCCACACTCAACCCTAGCTAGGTTAATACTCCCATTAGCTTTGATAGTAACAGTAGGACCCCTTTGTTCTGATTTCAACTTCTCTAGCCATTTTTACCCAAAAGGTGTTAGCCAAGCTAATACCAAGTTTATTAAACGTATCCCATCTAAACTTAAACGTACCATTTATACAACCGACTAGCATCCATGGCTTCCAACTCTCTTTTCCGTCCCTCCAGCCCCCGTTTGAACAAAGCCAACCTACCAAGCGGAGCTTGGCTGGTTGGCACCTACCTTTCCACGCACCAAAACTTGGCCAAAGAGTCTACCTTTAACCTGGATAAGGCCATCAGCCAAAAAGTGAAGGGTAGTTTTGAGATCATCAAACACCAAAAAGATGTCCTGATCAAAACCTCAAACCAGGAATCAACCCAAGCCCTGCTGGCCACAAAAACTTTTGGGTCAAAACCAGTTATCTTTTCGATTCATCACTCCCTTAACCTCTACCGGGGCATCATCAATGCCCCGGAAGTGTCCCATCTCTCCGATGTGGACCTTGAGCACACGTTTGACTTCAAAGGTCAAAATGTGCTAGCCCTTGAAAAGTTGAACCCCAACAAAAATGCCACGCAAAAAGACCCCCGTCTAAGAGACCACCGTTTTATCGTCACCTTCGACACAAAGTGTCGGGATGACTGCGGCTAAATTAAACTGGGCGACTGCGTCTACCCAGTTAGGCCGTACTACCCCCTCCCTATTCGCTGCCAAATCTGTCAACTGTACGGGCATTTAGAAACAAATTGTAAAAACCCCACCCCACGATGCGGCAAGTGCAGTGCTAAGCGCCGCACTAAGGAGTGCACATCTAAAAGCCTCAAGTGTGCTGCCTGTGGCGGTGCTCATGGGGCTGATAATCCCAAGTGCCCGACCTGGCTCCGAGAAAAAGAGATTAACGTTCTAGCTGAGGAAAAAAAGATCCCGTTTGACCTGGCCCGCAAACAAGTGCTGCAAAAAGAAAAAAGCCGCACAGTCCCAAAAAGCTGTGGTAGCAAGGCCACCACAGCAGCCTCCAGCACAGCCGGCCAGGAACATCCCACTTTGGAGCAGCCTCAGCCACCCAAAAACACAAGCCGCCACATCCGCCCTCTAATGGAGCCACTTTTCTTGGCGCCCATCAGGCCGTCCGTCCCCCTCCCCCCACCACGTGGCGCAATCACATTCTGGCGCAGGTGGACGCCCGTTGCGGGCTGGGAGGACCTCCCGACCCGCACTAGTTCTCCGCCAGGTCTTCCGACCAAAAATCCTCCCGCCCCCCAGGCACCTACAATCACCAGGAAGACCTGGAAACCCGCAGCAGGGTGGCAAAGCCACTCAGCTCGAGTGCCTGACAAGACTGATTTTCCTTCGCTACCTGCCCCCAAGCACTCTAAATTCACCGGTGCTCCCCTTCCCAGGCGCCGCCAAAGGCAGGAACCGAGAAGGCCTCTAACGAGTGGCAACCCACCCCCTCAGGGTAAAACGGCTGCCACTCAAACCAAAGTCCAAAAAGTAAGTACTTCAACCCAAACTGAAACTGCTCCCCTCTCCTTGGAAAGAAGCGACGCTTCTTCCCAAATAGCACCGACCACCCGCACTTGCGGATCTCAAACCGACCTCACAGGTCATTTTATGCAGTTTCAGTTCTCAAGTGAACTTGAAACGTCATACGACAAAAGTCAGTCTGACCACGAGCTGTCCGGGACAGAGACCGACTCTGACGCCAGCAGTGCATCAGAGACGAGCTCTGCAAAAACTGTTGTAAACACTTCTAGTGCTCCCCTCCTGGAAACCCCCAGCCCCGGCACCTCCAGCCCCGGCAGCTCACCCGTAGCAAGGAAAATTAGCTTTTCTAGGCACTCTACCCCAGTTTCTCCTGCCAGCGATAGCAGCAGCAGCAGGTGCTCCTATAACCTTCGCAAGCGTAGATCCCCTAAGCACAAACGTTAAAAACCACCATGGGTTCAATTCTGCAATGGAACACAAATGGCCTTATCGGGAAATTCCCGCTTTTTTCATCAATATTTGTTGAGAAAAAACCGGCACTAGCAGCATTACAAGAGACCCACTTTACTGATAAAGATAACGATAAATACAAAATCTCGGGCTACTCTTGGTATCGCCATAACGTAAACGCTGCTGTCCGTAAGGGAGGCACAGCCATCCTAATAGAAAATAGCATCCCACACAGTCACGTGCCTTTGTTAACATCACTGGACTGTGTAGCTATTATCTTGAAAATACAACACGTCCAATTGACGGTAGTTTCAACATACATATCTCCTTCCGACCCTGATCCAACGGATCAGGAACTCGCTCAACTATTTAATCAAATAAACGGGCCTTTGTTATTACTTGGAGACTTGAATGGTCACCACCCATCCTGGGGCAGCGCCACACCAAACCGTAGAGGTGAAATTATATATGACACAATAGGTTCTCAAAATTTAGTCATCCTAAATAAAGGCGCACCAACCCACCAAGCAACGCAAAGTGGATATTTAGACTCAGCCATTGATATTTCGTGCTGCACGCCTAGAATTGCGTCACTGTTTACCTGGGATGTCGAAGACAACCCAGGCATGAGCGATCACCTCCCAATCAAAATTGATGTCCCCCAAGGAGCACTCGACCGCGTTGATCTGTTTACCCCTTCCTGGAGTCTAAAAAGAGCGGACTGGACAAAATTTGAGGCAGAGGTCGACCTCACACTGGTCACCGAAGGTGACCCACACTCGGCAGACATTGAATTAATACTAAGAGCCATAAGCTCAGCAGCACAAGTAGCAATACCAAAAACCAGAGGACCTCGAAAGAAAAACGGAGCCCCATGGTGGAACGCAGAGACGGCACACGCCAAAGCTCAAATGATAAGAGCCCGCAAGGCATATGAGAGGAGGGCACACAGCCCTACTCGATGTGCACTTCGGGCAGCAAAAGAACACTTTCGAAACACGTGCAAGCGGGCTCAAAAAGACAGTTTCAACTCTTTTGCCTCCAAATTCAACCGCTTCACTCCCACCACCCAAGTTTGGAAAACCATCAGAGCTTTCTCTGCGAAGCGACCACCCCTTGGACCCTTCCCTCAACTAAAAATAGCTGGCCAACCCATCACCGAACCTAAGGAAGTCATGGATAAATTTGCTGATCATTACGCCAGTGTCGCAGCTAATAACTCATACAGCCAGCGCTCCAAAGACCAGGCAGAATGGTGCAAAAAGCACACATTCATCAATTATGGTAATCAAGAGTACTATAACGTACCATTTACAATGACCGAGCTAAATTACGCCATTAGCAAGTGCGGAAACACTGCAGTGGGTCCTGACCAAATTCACTACTCTTTCTTCAGGCACCTCAGCCAAACAGCACTAAAGTACCTGCTTTCGGCCATTAACAACATGTTTCTTAGCGACTCTTTCCCCACATTGTGGCGAGAGAGTATTATCATTCCCCTTCCAAAACCTGGCAAAGGAAAAACAGACCCAAAAGGATATCGCCCAATTTCGCTTACTAGCTCTGCTAGCAAGCTTTTGAGCGCATGGTACACGCTAGACTTCACGAGATCCTCGAAAAGAAGCTTGATGCTATGCAATCAGGCTTCCGGCGCGGGCGAGCCACCACTGACAATTTGGTGAAACTAGTCAGTGACATCCAGAATGGCTTTTACAAAAAGCAAGTAACAATAGCTGCATTCCTAGACATTAAATCGGCGTTCGATTGCGTACAAAAAGACGCCCTTTTGTTTAAGTTAAGCAAGCTAGGAATTCGTGGCCACCTTGCAAAATTCATTGAAAACTTCTTCAAGGAACGAAAATTTAAAGTCCGTTGTGGCACCACATTCTCCTACCTGGCAACCCAAGACCAAGTCACACCCCAGGGTAGCGTTCTGTCCCCCACCCTCTTTCTAGTAATGATCAATGATCTCTTCGCCAAAAAGCTACTGCCTGGAATAAATTACTCCCTTTTTGCGGACGATGTCGCCATTTGGAAAGCCACTGCAATCGATACCAGGCGGTATAATGAACCAGTATTTCAACATGCAACTACGCAGTTGCAGGATAGCTTAAACGACATCGATAATTGGTGTAGTTTAATGGGTCTATCACTCTCGGCGGAAAAATCATCAGTCGTTGTCTTTGCCAGAGCGCATTCCAGACACGACCCTCCACGGCTCCAAATCTCGGGTAAACCTATTGAATGCACCAATAGCTTCAAATTCTTGGGCGTCACCCTAGATTCCCGTTTGAGTTTCAATGAGCATATCACCAAAGTCGTCTCTAGCTGTCAAATGCGAGTCAACATTCTCCGCATGCTCGGCGGCACAGAGTATGGCGGGGATCGAAAGACCCTGCTTATGCTCTACAAGTCCCTGATTCGGTCCATTCTCGAGTATAATTCGTTCGTTTTTGACTCTACGAACAAGACCAATAAACTAAAGCTAGAGCGAGTCCAAAATGCCAGTATCCGGGCAGCCACAGGCGCGCTCAGAGAATCCCCCATCACCAGCCTGCTAACTGATAGCGGGCTATGCCCACTGCAGACAAGACGCGACGCCCAGCTTATTTCTTACTACATTAAGGTCCAATCCACCGAAAACCACCCGGTAAAACAATGTTTTGCCCATCCCAGACGAGCAAATAAAGCCACTCTACAGAAGTGGCCCCCATTTAAGCTCAGAGTAGCGAAAACCCTGGAAAGCCTCAATCTTGCACTGCCAGCAACAATAGGCAAACCCCACTCTCCCGCTTCTGGACTCGGAAAGAGCCCAAAGTGGAATTTCTTTTCACTTCCCGTAAAACGGACTTCTCAGAGGAAGAAGTCTCCCAGAAATTCCTAGAGTTCCGATCTTGTAACGCGGACAAGACTTTTATATTTACAGACGGCTCCAAAATAGGCGAAAAAGTAGGCCTCGGCATCTGGGGGCAAAATATTTGCCTACGGAAAAGACTTCCGGACAACTGCTCTATCTTCACAGCCGAGGCTGTTGCCATCCTAGATGCATTAGCCATAATCAGAACCCAAAATATCAACTCAGCCGTCATCTGTTCAGACTCTAAATCTGTCCTGCAGGCCGTCAGCAACGTAGTCAACCCCAGCCACGACGTTATAGCAGATATTCAGAAAGGTATTGATGATACCCCTGATGTCTCTTTTCTTTGGATCCCGGGCCACTGCAAAATTCAAGGAAATGAAAGGGCCAATGAGCAGGCAAAAAAGTCCCTAGAACTTGAGAGATCGCACCCTTAATGTGGTCTGGAGATGATAGCAAAGCTCTCCTCCAGGACAGTATCCGGAAGCAAATTCAAAATAACTGGACAACAAACCACAGCGCCCACCTATTCCATATCAAGCCTAGCATCGGCTACTGGCCTAGTTCCAACCAAAAGAGTCGCCGGCGCGAGGTTATTCTAACCAGACTCAGAAATGGACACACAAAATTAAATGCCTACTGGAACGCGGGTACCTGTGGTACCTGCGACGCAATGGAGAATCCCTATCACATTCTCATCGATTGTCCCCAGCACAATACCCATCGGCAACCCATGCTAGATTACTGCCGAATCCAAAACATCACTGTAGACCTAAAAACTCTGCTCGGCAACGACCATCCTGAGCTACTGGAAAAAGTCTTTACATTTCTAAAGGACTCTGGGCTAGAGAAGTTTCTATAAATCACCCCTCCCAGTATATATGATGGAGGGTGCATGGTGCACCCCCAAAGTAGGACTTGCCTATTTTCCAATCATAGATGATCCACTGCGAAATTTAAGCAATAGTTGTTTTACCTTTAAATGGTTCATTGTAGGCTAAGGATAGGTTATGTTAGGCTAGCTTTGAAATCAGGTTAGGTTAAATAGGTTAGATTTCTTCACCGCAGTGATACCTTTCACTGCGGCTCTATGCTAACCACACTCATACTCTTACTAACAATCTAACTATCCTCTCACACTTTTTTCCTCTGCGCGGCGGCTGCCCAGCCGGAGAGGGAAGCTGCAACCTCACCTCCGGGTTGCAGGGTAAATTCGCGGCACCCTGGCCAGGTGTTTAGCGCACTTTCTAAAATATGAAAATTATTGATTTAACGGAGGATTTCGAGTAACGTAGACAAGCAGACATCAGTAGCTGACACACAAAATTTTAAATTCTTAATTCCAAATTCTAAATTTAAGGTCTTCAACCACAGAAATAACCTTCGCACTCTGCGGGTCTAAACTTATTAAAAGACCTCCCTTGGCATGGCTATGCCATTGCCACAACAGTCCATTCGCAAGCTAAAACATCTTGCAACCCATTACTTGAAATAACTCCCTTTGCTTTAACAGACTAACGTAGCTTGCCCTCACACAAAATTCTAAAATTCTCCCACGCACACCTTTAGAGGCGGGCAAAGGTGCTATGCACAGAACGCCTAATAAAAAGCCATTGATTGATTGATTGATTGGATCGCCTAGTCTAGATCGCATAGTTTCAACTGTTTTGCCTCCAAATTCAACCGCTTCACTCCCACCACCCAAGTTTGGAAAACCATCAGAGCTTTCTCTGCGAAGCGACCACCCCGTGGACCCTTCCCTCAACTAAAAATAGCTGGCCAGCCCATCACCGAACCTATGAAAGTCATGGATATATTTGCTGATCATTACGCCAGTATCGCAGCTAATAATTCATACAGCCAGCGCTCCAAAGACCAGGCAGAATGGTGCAAAAAGCACACATTCATCAATTATGGTAATCGAGAGTACTATAACGTACCATTTACAATGACCGAGCTAAATTATGTCATTACCAAGTGCGGAAACACTGCAGTGAGCCCTGACGAAATTCACTACTCTTTCTTCAGGCACCTCAGCCAAACAGCACTAAAGTACCTGCTTTCGGCCATTAACAACATGTTTCTTAGCGACTCTTTCCCCACATCGTGGCGAGAGAGTATTATCATTCCCCTTCCAAGACCTGGCAAAGAAAAAACAGACCCAAAAGGATATCGCCCAATTTCGCTTACTAGCTGTGCTAGCAAGCTTGTCGAGCGCATGGTAAACGTTAGAATTCACGAGATCCTCGAAAAGAAGCTTGATGCAATGCAATCAGGCTTCCGGCGCGGGCGAGCCACCACTGACAATTTGGTGAAACTGGTCAGTGATATCCAGAATGGCTTTTACAAAAAAGCAAGTAACAATAGCTGCATTCCTAGACATTAAATTGGCCTTTGATCGCGTACAAAAAGACGCCCTCTTGTATAAATTAAGCAAGCTAGGAGTTCGCAGCCACCTTGAAAAATTCATTGAAAACTTCCTCAAGGACCGAAATTTCAAAGTCCGTTGTGGCACCACATACTCCTACCTGGCAACCCAAGACCAAGGCACACCCCAGGGTAGCGTTCTGTCCCCCACTCTCTTTCTAGTAATGATCAATAATCTCTTCGCCAAAAAGCTACCGCCTGGAATAAATTACTCCCTTTTTGCGGACGATGACGCTATTTGGAAATCCACTGCAATAGATACCAGGCGGTATAATGAGCCAGAATTTCAACATGCAACTACGCAGTTGCAGGATAGCTTAAACGACATCGATAAATGGTGTAGTTTAATGGGTCTATCACTCTCGGCGGAAAAATCATCAGTCGTTGTCTTTGCCAGAGCGCATTCCAGACACGACCCTCCACGGCTCCAAATCTCGGGTAAACCTATTGAATGCACCAATAGCTTCAAATTCTTGGGGGTCACCCTAGATTCCCGATTGAGTTTTAATGAGCATATCACCAAAGTCGTCTCTAGCTGTCAAAAGCGAGTCAACATTCTCCGCATGCTCGGCGGCACAGAGTATGGCGGGGATCGAAAGACCTTGCATATGCTCTACAAGTCCCTGATACGGTCCATTCTCGAAAATAATTCGTTCGTTTTTGACTCGACGAACAAGACCAATAAACTAAAGCTAGAGCGAGTCCAAAATGCCTGTATCCGGGCAGCCACAGGCGCGCTCAGAGAATCCCCCATCACCAGCCTGCTAACTGATAGCGGGCTATGCCCACTGCAAACAAGACGCGACGCCCAGCTTATTTCTTACTACATTAAGGTCCAATCCACCGAAAACCACCCGGCAAAACAATGTTTCGCCCATCCCAGACGAGCAAATAAAGCTACTCTACAGAAGTGGCCCCCATTTAAACACAGAGTAGCGAAAACCCTGGAAAGCCTTAATCTTGCACTGCCAGTAACAATAGGCAAACCCCCACTCTCCCGCTTCTGGACTCGGAAAGAGCCCAAAGTTGAATTTCTTTTCACTTCCCGTAAAACGGACTTCTCAGAGGAAGAAGTCTCTCAGAAATTCCTAGAGTTCCGATCTTGTAACGCGGACAAGGCTTTTATATTTACAGACGGCTCCAAAATAGGCGAAAAAGTAGGCCTCGGCTTCTGGGGGCAAAATATTTGCCTACAGAAAAGACTTCCGGACAACTGCTCTATCTTCACAGCCGAGGCTATTGCCATCCTAGATGCGTTAGCCATAATCAAAACCCAAAATATCAACTCAGCCGTCATCTGTTCAGACTCTAAATCTGTCCTGCAGGCCGTCAGTAACGTAATCAACCCCAGCCACCACGTTATAGCAGATATTCAGAAAGGTATCGATGATACCCCTGATGTCTCTTTTCTTTGGATCCCGGGCCACTGCAAAATTCCAGGGAATGAAAAGGCCGATGAGCAGGCAAAAAAGTCCCTAGAACTTACAGAGATCGCACCCTTAACCCTTTCGTTCCTGAATTAAGTTTTTTGCTAGAATTTCGAATTCCTTTTACAGAAACATTTGCTTGGGTCAGTCATTAACAGTGCCATCCCCCATTTTTATCTCCGACCCCCTTCCCTCCTAAAATTTGGAATTGTGGGGTGGTCGAGATCTCGACCACTAGGAGGATATCCGTCAGTTAGGTTTGTATGCCCACTTGCCATTGATTGCATGTGCTGGTCTTCTCTAACGGTACTGAAATAATTCCACAAGCATACAGATAGGTTTAGTTCATAATTGAGCTTTAAATAAATGGCAAGCATCATAAGATGTGCGGACGTGCTGACGACAGGACTGACCAAACTTGATTTGCACCTGTCAGCTACTCAATTTAAAAGAGGGCAGGACCAGTATGCTTTGGAACGGGCCAAATTTTCAACTTTGGAAATCAATATCGCAGCAACCTCCATCCACTATGGACTAAACTCACAAAATCGGGATCACAGAGCCATATCTTTATTCCAGTGGGTGCAAAAAGCGCACTCTGTGTCCCCCAGGCTTGCTTGTGGCAGGTCTTCCTACACCCTTGGGTGCCTCTGCAAGCTGTCCCAGGTAGAAGTTCATTGGGAACTACCACCACAAAGATCGGAAACCAAGGCTGGAGATCTCTTCTCGACCCAGGGGTTCCTGGATGAGTTAACGCTGGCACAACAATACAAACCTATGGGGGAAGGGGTAGGGTACAAAACCTATGAGAAACCCGAAATCGAGGAGTAGAGTAGAGGAGACGTAATTGAGGTAGCCATATTATATGGTTTTTCAGCCTAAGGCACAAGCACACATAGAAGGAATAGGAAGCTTCGCAAACCAAACAGTACCTAACTCATCATGACTGCTGTAAATGATGTATGTACCAGCCTGTTGAGGAAGGGGTCCTGACCTCCTACTCCCCCCTTCCCCCCCATGTCGAAAAACACCACTTCTTTCCTCTGGCTCAAGCGCGGTAGCTGTTGACATACTGATCCTGCTGATCTGTGTCTCCCATTGTCTCGTAATTTTTAACATAATTTAGCCTTTGCCGTTGGGTTCACCCTTGGTCCTGTTTTGAGTATCGGTCAACAGAGGCGACCGAACCTTAACCGAAAGCAGTAGAGCAGATGAGATGATCGATACTTTGTTGTCCTTCCAGCTTACCATTTCCGCAGCACAACTGTTTCTAGATGTAGTCAAGGCTGCTGTGAATGAGCCACGTTCTGCCTCCCTTATAGTTTCCATTAAGGTGAGCTTGCATCCCTTCGGAAACCGGTCCCACCGTATTGTCCCCTTGATTTCGAATCTTCGTATCTTCAGTTCGCACAGCAGATCAAACAGAGTGAAGCTGCTGTTGAAGGTGAGGTGGTATGGAATTAGTTTCTTCCCCTCCGGCAGCCTGTTGAGCGACACAAGCACTGTGGTAGCATTCTTCCCGAACTCGGCGACAAGATCTACATCATATATTCCTTTGCATTCCTGGTAGAGATCAAACGCCACAATGTATCCATTGACCTGGTTCAAGCAGAAAACTTCGTACCCGAATCTTACAGGTAGGGTGATGTTGTTGGACGAAGTGTTCCAGCAATTTCTTATGGATGCGATCAGCCCGAGGACATAGCTCGGAGTAGCGGTCACTCATGTCCAGCTTTGTGTTGTCCTGGAAGTGCAGGAATTGCATGTACGACTCAAAGCAGTTCTTCCACATCGCAGACTTGATGATTGCCGGGGGAGGAGACGGCTCTGCTCAGATTGGAAGCCAGGAAGGGACATCCCCCAAGTTGTGGGCCTCGAGCCATATTTTTACATTATTTGCCCTTTGTAAGATTTTCCCCTAAGATGCTTACGCAGTCTTGGTTTCCAGCCTCTCTAATGCCCTTCGATCTTTGAGTTTTGGGTTCGCTTCCCACCCCTCCTCTCTCCCCCGATCATAGCCGCCCCGGTAGCTCAGTTGGTAGAGCGTTGGGCTCCGGCCCGCTGCTCAGAAGCATGCAGTGGCAGTGCATGTCCAGGCTTGGGATCGGTTCCCCTGAGACGCTCCGGCGCTCAATAGTTTACCCGACGTACAGGTCGGCTGGCAACTGACTGGTGAGAGGGTGACCTGAGCGGGGCGGCCGTCCCTGTGCTTTGTGGGACGTTAAACTTTGGCTTCTAAATTAACCCTCCATTGAGGGAGTTGCTCATTCGGGTGGTGGGGTCGGGGTCTCCGTGACAAGTCCCTTGATGACTTTAGTGAGACTCCGACTCCAGCAGCCTTACCAGGAACAACTTGAACAAAATTTATTAAAAAAAAAAAAAATCGTAGTCCGCTCCCCTCGGGACATATCCGTTGCGAAGCCCCTGAACCTAGGAAGGGGAGGTGTCATCACGGCCCAAATATTATCGCAGAGGAGCATGTACTCCCGTCCTATGAAGAGGGTTGGGTGGAAAGCGAATTTTCTTAAGTGCGCCGATGACGTTTCAGATGGGGGGAACTTCGACGAAGGGAGAGACGGATCACCTGCCTCCAGTGGCGGTTCCAGGATTTAATTTCTGGAGGGGCTTGGGTTTTGAACCTCTCCTACCAGTGCCTTTTATCGGCCCCCGGCTATGTATTTACCATAGGTACTCTGAAATTTCGGGAGGGGGTTTAGCCCCCTAGCCCCCCTTGTATCCACCACTGCCTGCCTCTTTCGCCCCCCCTACGTTTGCCTATGTCAATATGTTCAAAACTGGGCTGTTTTTGCAATACCTGCTCACATTTGGCTCTAAATTTGCCGAATGTCCAAACCAAATTATGACTGAACCTAGTTGACAGATATCCTCCTAGTGGTCGAATACTCGACCACAAAAATTGTTTCGTTTCTAAGTCACGATAAATTGAAGCCTTAGCAAAACAATGAATACTGCTGTTCTGGCTGACTCTCTGGCTACCACATCAAGTAAAAATGAATCAATAATTATGACCTTTGTCTGATAGCCGGAGAGAAACAAATGTAGTAATTTCCCACAAAGGCTGACGTTATATATGTCCAGATTTGATATGCCCCCCACTCCCCCCTCAACATGACAGAACAAAATTTTGCAGCTGTGATGATAGCCTGGTCCATCTTTCGTCTGACAACGGAGTTTGGAGAACTCTGCCGAATTTGGAAATCTGTGGCGAGCTTAGCCCTGAAGTCTTTTTGGTGGTCGAGATCTCGACCACTAGGAACGAAAGGGTTAATGTGGTCTGGAGATGATAGCAAAGCTCTCCTCCAGGACAGTATCCGGAAGCAAATTCAAAACAACTGGACAACAAACCACAGCGCCCACCTATTCTATATCAAGCCTCACATCGTCTACTGGCCCAGTTCCAACCAAAAGAGTCGCCGGCGCGAGGTTATTCTAACCAGACTCAGAAATGGACACACAAAATTAAATGCCTATTGGAACGCGGGTACCTGTGGTACCTGCGACGCAATGGAGAATCCCCATCACATTCTCATCGATTGTCCCCAGCACAATACCCATCGGCAACCCTTGCTAGATTACTGCCGAATCCAAAACATCCCTGTAGACCTAAAAACTCTGCTCGGTAACGACCATCCAGAGCTACTCGAAAAACTCTTTACATTTCTAAATGACTCTGGGCTAGAGAAGTTTCTATAAATCACCCCTCCCAGTATATATGATGGAGGGTGCATGGTGCACCCCCAAAGTAGGACTTGCCTATTTTCAAATTAACCATTCATGTCATAGATGATCCACTGCAAAATTTAAGCAATAGTTGTTTAACCTTTAAATGGTATATCCTAGGCTAAGGATAGGTTATGTTAGGCTAGCTTTGAAATCAGGTTAGGTTAAATAGGTTATATTTCTTCACCGCAGTGATACCTTTCACTGCGGCTCTATGCTAAGCACACTCATACTCTTACTAACAATCTAACTGTCCTCTCACACCTTTTTCCTCTGTGCGGCGGCTGCCCAGCCGGAGAGGGGAGCTGCAACCTCACCTCCGGGTTGCAGGGTAAATTCGCGGCACCCTGACCAGGTGTTTAGCGCAGTTTCTAAAGTATGAAAATTATTGATTTAACGGAGGATTTCGAGTAACGTAGACAAGCGGACATTTGTAGCTGACACACAAAATTCTAAATTCTAAATTCCAAATTCTAAATTTAAGGTCTTCAACCACAGAGATAACCTTCGCACTCTGCGGGTCTAAATTTATTAAAAGACCTCCCTTGGCATGGCTATGCCATTGCCACGACCGTCCATTCGCAAGCTAAAACATCTTGCAACCCATTACTTGAAATAACTCCCATTGCTTTAACAGACTAACGTAGCTTGCCCTCACGCAAAATTCTAAAATTCTCACACACACCCTTTTAGAGGCGGGCAAAGGTGCTATGCACAGAACGCCTTATAAAAAGCCTTTGACTTGACTTGGATCGCCTTAGGAAGACTGCCTGACACCCTGCCCGAGCGTTTGCCGGCAGGTCTGGTGCCGTTGCTGTTTGCTGTCGCTGCTGCTTGCTGCTGAAGATTCCTGCTGCGAAGACAAGAAGAAGGAGTAGAAGACTTTTTCAAGACCTACTCCCGGCTCAAGTCTCCGCTGCTGTCGGTCTGTCCCACTGACCGCTGTTTTTACAGCTGGTCGGTGAGGTACTTATCGATTCCAGCCAGCCCCACCGACCGCTGTTTTTACAGCTGGTTGGCGTGGTGCTGTTGGACGTCAGCGTCCGCTGCTGTCGGTCTGTCCCACTGACCGCTGTTTTTACAGCTGGTCGGTGAGGTACTTATCGACTCCAGCCAGCCCCACTGACCGCTGTTTTTACAGCTGGTTGGTGTGGTGCTGTTGGACGTCAGCCAGCCCTGCAGACTGCTGTTTTCACAGCAGGTTGGTAAATATTCACTATCGGTCCAGGTGGTGTTGGTTTCTAGGATTCCGACCACCTGGTACCTCTTCTTCTCAGTCCCAGAACCCTATTCTTTCTCTACTGTCTCTATCTCTCTTCGGCCGGAAACCCGAGCGGTGGGATTCGTCCCAGGGTGAGCACACTTGTTGGACCTCGTCAGTCCTTGGGTGTGTGGCTTTGTCTGGACCTATCGGCCCTACATTGCTAAAATCCCTAGAACGCAAGGCCTTTCTCTCTTTCACCCTCGCTTAATAGAAGCGGGGCCCCCACCCATACCCTCCACCCGGGCTGTGTCTATGCAAAGGTACCACGGTACCTGCCCCTAGGACACCACACATTGGCATAGGCCCCAGTCAGGCCCCTTTTAGAGGCTGAGTCAGCCACCTAGGCCCCTGTTAGGTCCCGAAGAGGCATCCCTGCCTCCCCTCCGGCTTGAAACCCCCTTTAGTGGCTGAGTCAGCCGTTTGCACACAGTTCTTATGGCTAGGTGCTTTTACTCAAGCACTCCCCAGATAGGATAAGAATCCCAAACCGAACCCTAGTTAAGTTAATTCTCCCGTTAGCCTTATTAGTAACAGTAGGCCCCTTTTTGCTAAGATTTTTTGCTCAATTAATTCTCTAGCCCTTTCTCCCAAGAGATCTTAGCCAAGCTAAGACCACGTTTATCTACAAACCCTTAAACGCAAACCATGACTTCCACCACTCTGTTCCGCCCCTCCAGCCCCCGTCTGAACAAAGCCAACCTGCCAAGCGGAGCCTGGCTGGTTGGCACCTACCTTTCAATCCACCAAAATTTGGCCAAGGAATCTACCTTCAACCTGGATAAGGCCATCAGCCAAAAAGTGAAAGGTAGCTTTGAAATCATTAAACACCAAAAAGATGTCCTTATCAAAACCTCCAACCAGGAATCCACCCAAGCCCTGCTGGCCACAAAAACGTTTTGATCAAAACCAGTACTCTTTTCCATTCACCACTCCCTCAACTTCTACCGGGGCATCATCAATGCCCCAGAAGTGTCCCATCTCTCCCAAGTGGACTTCGAGCATACCTTCGACTTCAAAGGTCAAAATGTGCTAGCCCTTGAAAAGATCAACCCCGGCAAAAACGCCACCCAGAAAGACCACCGCTTCATTGTCACCTTCGACACAAAGTGCCGAGATGACTGCGGCCAAATTAAGCTGGGCGACTGTGTCTACCCAGTTAGGCCGTACCACCCCCTCCCTATTCGCTGTCAAATCTGTCAAAGGTACGGGCACGTAGAATCTAACTGCAAAAACCCCACCCCACGATGCGGAAAGTGCAGTGCTAAGCACCACACTCAAGAGTGCAACTCTAACTGCCTCATGTGTGCTGCCTGTGGCGGTGCTCATGAGGCTGATAACCCTAAGTGCCCGACCTGGCTCCGCGGAAAAGAAAGAAACCTGTTGGCTGAGGAGAAAAAAATCCCGTTTGACCTGGCCCGCAAACAAGTACAACAAAAAAAAAAAACCGCAGCGTCCCAAAAAGCCGTGGTAGGCACTCAACCCCCGTTTCACCTGATAGCGATAGCAGCAGCAGCAGGTGCTCCTACAACCTCCGCAAACGTAGGTCCCCAAAGCACAAACGTTAAATCGTCATGGGTTCAATCCTTCAATGGAACACAAATGGCCTTATCGGGAAATTCCCGCTTTTTTCATCAATATTTGCTGAGAAAAAACCGGCGCTAGCAGTATTACAAGAGACCCACTTTATTGATAAAGATAACGATAAATACAAAATCTCGGGCTACTCTTGGTATCGCCATAACGTAAACGCTGCTGTCCGTAACGGAGGCACAGCCATCCTCATAGAAAATAGCATCCCACACAGTCACGTGCCTCTGGTAACATCACTGGACTGTCTAGCTATTAGCCTGAAAATACAACACGTCCAATTAACGGTAGTTTCAATATACATATCTCCTTCCGACCCTGATCCAACGGATCGGGAACTCTCACAAATATTTAATCAAATAAACGGGCCTTTGTTATTACTTGGAGACTTGAATGGCCACCACCCATCCTCGGGCAGCGCCACACCAAACCGTAGAGGTGAAATTATATATGACGCAATAGGTTCTTAAAATTTAGTTATCCTAAACAACGGCGCACAAACCCGCCAAGCAACGCAAGGCGGGCATTCAGATTCAGCCATCGATATTTCGTGCTGCACGCCTAGAATTGCGTCACTGTTTACCTGGAATGTCGAAGACAACCCAGGCATGAGCGATCACCTCCCAATCAAAATTGATATACCTCAAAGAGCACTCGACCGCGTTGATCCTGGAGTCTAAAACGAGCGGACTGGACAAAATTTGAGGCAGAGGTCGACCTCACACTGGTCACCGAAGGCGACCCAGATTCGGCAGACATTGAACTATTACTAAGAGCCATAAGCTCAGCAGCACAAGTAGCAATACCAAAAAACCAGAGGACCTCGAAAGAAAAACTGAGCCCCATGGTGGAACGCAGAGACGGCACACGCCAAAGCTCAAATGATAAAAGCCCGTAAGGCATATGAGAGGAGAGCACACAACCCGACTCGATGCGCCCTTCAGGCAGCAAAAGAACACTTTCGAAACACGTGCAAGCGGGTTAAAAAGGATAGTTTAACTCTTTTGTCTCCAAATTAAACCGCTTCACCCCCACTACTCAAGTCTGGAAAACCATCAGAAATTTCTCTGCGAAACGACCACCCCGCAGACCTTTCCCTCAACTCATAATAGCTGGCCAACACATCATAGAACCTAAGGAAGTCATGGACAAATTTGCTGATCATTACGCCAGTGTCGCAGCTCATAATTCATACAGTCAGCGCTCCAAAGACCAGGCAGAATGGTGCAAAAAGCACACATTCAACAATTATGGTAATCGAGAGTACTACAACGTACCATTTACAATGACCGAGCTAAATTACGCCATTAGCAAGTGCAGAAACACTGCAGTGGGCCTTGACGAAATTCACTACTCTTTCTTCAGGCACCTCAGCCAGACAGCTTTAACACGCGCATTGACGGGGGGCGGGTACCCGCCCCCCTCGGGTTTTTCGGAGACAGCAGAAAAACGGCGGCGCGCAGCGCCACCGTACTTGGTATACCTTTTCCCTCATCATTTTTGCAACTTCTGTAAAAATTTTAACGATAGGTAATCTCAGGTCAGGTCACCAGTTAAGGTCAAGTGACCCGACCTTAAACAAAATTTAAGATAGCATAAGTCGGAGCAGGGTAAACTTATCTAATTGAAACTCATATCACATAATGGGCTCACCGAGTTCTCTAAAATGTGTTCCGGTATTTTTGATATCGATGACCTAAGGTCAGGGACGAAGCATGACCTCTCCATTGGTAATACACGGGAAATATGGTTTTTTACTGAATAACTCAGTAACAGATGGTGATAGAGCGTTTATTTTAGCTTCATTAGACTCGCCTTGGCTTCGCAGTTCTAATGATATGCATTTTGTATAATTTGACCTTGACCTGACCTCAGGTCAGGTCAAATCTTAGACTTGACCTAGCAAGGTCAAATCATATCATTCATTCGATTCGGCTTGCTGCGTGGATTCATATAGTTCAAGTCGTTTTGCTCTATCTTTACTTGTTCAGATGTAATGGCCGAAAAACTTAATTTACTTGTTATCCCTATGACGGCATGTGACGGCAAGTTTTTTACCTCTGGTGACCTTAAATGTGACCTGACAAAAAAATGGTTTAAATATTTTCGATGGAGAAGCGGATGGACTACCCAACGCCGTTTACCGTTTTTTGCTACCTACCGTGGTTCTCGAGATCTTAGGGGGCGGGTACCCGCACCCCCTCGTCAATCCGAAGGTGGCTCAGACCCCCGTCAATGCGCGTGTTAAAGTACCTGCTTTCGGCCATTAACAACATGCTTCTCAGCGACTCTTTCCCCACATCGTGACGAGAGAGTTTCATCATTCCCCTTCCAAAACCTGGCAAAGAAAAAACAGACCCAAAAGGATATCGCCCAATTTCGCTTACTAGCTGTGCTAGCAAGCTTGTCGAGCGCATGTTAACGTTAGACTTCACGAGATCCTCGAAAAGAAACTTGATGCTATGCAATCAGGCTTCCGGCGCGGGCGAGCCACCACTGACAATTTGGTGAAACTGGTCAGTGACATCCAGAATGGCTTCTACAGAAAGCAACTAACAATAGCTGCATTCCTAGACATTAAATCGGCGTTCGATCGCGTACAAAAAGACGCTCTTTTGTACAAATTAGGCAAGCTAGGAGTTCACGGCCACCTTGCAAAGCTTATTGCAAACTTCCTCAGGGACCGAAATTTCAAAGTCCCTTGTCGCACCACATACTCCTACCTGGCAACCCAAGACCAAGGCACACCCCAGGGAAGCGTTCTGTCCCTCACACTCTTTGTAGTAATGATCAATGATCTCTTCGCTAAAAAACTACCGCCTGGAATAAATTACTCCCCTTTTTGCGGACGATGTCGCTATTTGGAAATCAGCTGCAATAGATACCAGGCGGTATAATGAGCCAGAATTTCAACATGCAACTACGCAATTGCAGGATAGCTTAAACGACATCAATACTTGGTGTAGTTTAATGGGTCTATCACTGTTGGCGGAAAAATCATCAGTCGTTGTCTTTGCCAGAGCGCATTCCAGACACGACCCTCCACGGCTCCAAATCTCGGGTAAACCTATTGAATGCACCAATAGCTTCAAATTCTTGGGCGTCACCCTAGATTCCCGATTGAGTTTTAATGAGCATATCACCAAAGTCGTCTCTAGCTGTCAAAAGCGAGTCAACATTCTCCGCATGCTCGGCGGCACAGAGTATGGCGGGGATCGAAAGACCCTGCATATGCTCTACAAGTCCCTGATACGTTCCATTCTCGAATATAATTCGTTCGTTTTTGACTCGACGAACAAGACCAATAAACTAAAGCTAGAGCGAGTCCAAAATGCCAGTATCCGGGCAGCCACAGGCGCGCTCTCAGAATCCCCCATCACCAGCCTACTAACTGATAGCGGGCTATGCCCAATGCAGACAAGACGCGACGCCCAGCTTATTTCTTACTATATTAAGGTCCAATCTACCGAAAACCACCCGGCAAAACAATGTTTTGCCCATCCCAGACGAGCAAATAAAGCCACTCTACAGAAGTGGCTCCCATTTAAACACAGAGGAGCGAAAACCCTGGAAAGCCTTAATCTTGCACTGCCAGCAACAATAGGCAAACCCCCACTCACCCGCTTCTGGAGTCGGAAAGAGCTCAAAGTTGAATTTCTTTTCACTTCCCGTAAAACGGACTTCTCAGAGGAAGAAGTCTCTCAGAAATTCCTAGAGTTCCGATCTTGTAACGCGGACAAGACTTTTATATTTACAGACGGCTCCAAAATAGGCGAAAAAGTAGGCCTCGGCATCTGGGGGCAAAATATTTGCCTACCGAAAAGACTTCCGGACAACTGCTCGATCTTCACAGCCGAGGCTATTGCCAGAACCCAAAATATCAACTCAGCCGTCATCTGTTCAGACTTTAAATCTGTCCTGCAGGCCGTCAGTAACGTAGTCAACCCCAGCCACCACGTTATAGCAGATATTCAGAAAGGTATCGATGATACCCCTGATGTCTCTTTTCTTTGGATCCCGGGCCACTGCAAAATTCCAGGGAATGAAAAGGCCGATGAGCAGGCAAAAGAGTCCCCAGAACTTAGAGAGATCGCACCCTTAATGTGGTCTGGAGATGATAGCAAAGCTCTCCTCCAGGACAGTATCCGGAAGCAAATTCAAAATAACTGGACCACAAACCACAGCGCCCACCTATTCTATATAAAGCTTCACATCGGCTACTGGCCCAGTTCCAACCAAAAGAGTCGCCGGCGCGAGGTTATTCTAACCAGACTCAGAAATGGACACAATTAAATGCCTATTGGAACGCGGGTACCTGTGGTACCTGCCACGCAATGGAGAATCCCCATCACATTCTCATCGATTGTCCCCAGCACAATACCTATCGGCAACCCATGCTAGATTACTGCCGAATCCAAAACATCCCTGTAGACCTAAAAACTCTGCTCGGTAACGACCATCCAGAGCTACTCGAAAAACTCTTTACATTTCTAAATGACTCTGGGCTAGAGAAGTTTCTATAAATCACCCCTCCCAGTATATATGATGGAGGGTGCATGGTGCACCCCCAAAGTAGGACTTGCCTATTTTCAAATTAACCATTCATGTCATAGATGATCCACTGCAAAATTTAAGCAATAGTTGTTTAACCTTTAAATGGTATATCCTAGGCTAAGGATAGGTTATGTTAGGCTAGCTTTGAAATCAGGTTAGGTTAAATAGGTTATATCTCTTCACCGCAGTGATACCTTTCACTGCGGCTCTATGCTTACCACACTCATACTCTTACTAACAATCTAACTGTCCTCTCACACTTCTCTTTCCTCTGCGCGGCTGCTGCCCAGCCGGAGAGAGGAGCTGCAACCTCACCTCCGGGTTGCAGGGTAAATTGGCGGCACCCTGGCCAGGTGTTTAGCGCAGTTTCTAAAGTATGAAAATGATTGATTTAAGGGAGGATTTCGAGTAACGTAGAGAAGCGGACATCAGTAGCTGACATACAAAATTCTAAATTCCAAATTCTAAAAATAAGATCTTCAACCACAGAGATAACCTTCGCACTCTGCGGGTCCAATTTTATAAAAATAACTCCATTGGCATGGCTATGCCATTGCCATGACCGTCCATTCGCAAGCTGAAACATCTTGCAACCCATTACTTGAAATAACTTCCATTGCTTTAAAAGACTAACGTAGCTTGCCCTCACGCAAAATTCTAAAATTCTGCCACACACTTCTTTAGAGGCGGGCAAAGGTGCTATGCACAGAACGCCTTATAAAAAGCCATAAGTATGTAAGTGGATCGCCTTAACAATGCAAACCTGCCAAGCGGAGCTTGGCTGGTCGGTAGTTATGACTCCATCCACCAAAATCTTGCAAAGGAATTTACCTTCAGTCTGGACAAGGCCATCAGCCGAAAGGTGACAGGCAGCTATGAAATTATCCGGCACCAAAAAGACGTCCTTGTGAAAACCAGCAACGCTGCCTCAACCAAGGCCCTGCTTAACATCAAAACTTTTGGATCGAAACCGGTGAGTTTCGCCATTCTGAACTTCTACCGGGGCACAATTCGTGCGCCAGAGGCTTCCCACCTCTCTGAAGACGAAATCGAGCGCAACTTTGATTTTGAGGGCCAAAGTGTGCTCACCACTCAAAGACTCACTCTCCCCAAGCCCACCACCGAAAAAGCTCCTCGCCGTAAAGACAATCGCTTCCTCGTCACCTTCGACACAAAGTGCCGAGATGACTGTGGCCGTGTCAAACTGGGCGACTGTGTCTACCCAGTGAAGCCGTTCTACCCCAACCCCATCAGGTGTCAAATCTGTCAAAGGTACGGCCACGTTGAGTCCAGCTGTAAAAACCCCGCCCCCCGCTGTGGCAAGTGCAGTGCTGCACACCGAACCAAAGACTGCACCTCCCTTAGCCTCCTGTGTGCTGCCTGTGGCGGCGCCCATGGGGCTACGGATCCTAAGTGCCTAGCCTGGCTCCGTGAAAAACATGTAAATATGGTGGCTGAAGACGAAAAGCTCCCCTTCGACCTGGCCCGCAAAAAAGTGCGTGAGAGAGAAAAACGCCACTCCCTAACCCAGGCACGTGGTGGCAAGGCCAACGCGGTAGCCCCCAGCACAGCTGGCCAGGCCACTCCTCAGCTCACCGCCTCCCAAAAGCGTCCCCTTCGCCCCCTGATGGAGCCGCTAGTCATGGTACCCCTTCGGCTGGCCATCCCCCATGTCATGCAAAACACGCACCACAGCACAAGCACCTTTTGTCGCAAGTGGACTCCCAACAAGGGCTGGACGGATCCCCCAGCCAACCCAGCCTGTTCCACTCCGGGTCTTCCGCCCAAAAGTGCCGCCGCCCCCGTCCCTCACATGTCATCAGGAAGACCTGGACCCCAACCGAAGGGCGGCAAAGCAGCCCTCAGCAGGTGCCTAGCTTTACCGAGTTTCCCTCGCTCCCAGCCCCCTCCCACCCAAGTCACCGGTGCACCCCCTCCCAGGCGCCGCCTACGGCGGGCGCCGGGACGGAAACACCAGAGTGGCAGCTCCCCCCCTTCCAGTAAGACAGCTGCCACTCAAACAGAAAAAGTCAGTGTAGCCACCCAAACCGAAACCTCTCTCACGGACAGCAGCAAAGCTCCTGCCTCTCAAGCACCGACGACCCGCCATTGTGGCTCTCAAACAGACCTGGCATGTCATTACATGCAATTCCAATTTGCCAGTGATTCCGACACGTCAGGTAGCAACAGTGAACCTGATAGTGAGCTGCCCGGGACCGAGTCTTACCCAAATGCTGACAGCATCTCGGTCACAAACTCTGTAAAAAATATTTAACTCATGTCGGCCTCCCCCACCAGTTCAGTCTCATCCAAATCCCTCAGGCCCGGCAGCCCCCCGGTGCCGAGGAAACTCCGGTACACCCGGCACTCGTCCCCCGTTTCCACTACCAGCGACACGAGTAGCACACATTCCTATCACCTCCGCCCACGCCCCCGCAAACCCCCCCTCAGCATCTAAGAAATTAAACCACCATGGGTTCAATTCTCCAATGGAACACAAACAGTCTAATTGGGAAATTCCTCTTATTTAAATAAATCTTTGCTGAGAAAAAGCCGGCAGTAGCAGCACTCCAAGAAACCCTCTTTAATGATAATGATAATATAAATACAAAATCTCGGGTTAATCTTGGTACCGCCATAATGTAAACGCTACTGTCCGTAAAGGAGGCACTGCAATCCTTATTGAAAATAGCATCCCTCACAGCCAAGTGCCTTTGGTTACGCCACTCGACTGTGTCGCTATTGATGTAGAAATTCAGCACGTCAAATTGACGGTGATTTCACTGTTTACCTCTCCAAGCGATCCTGACCCGTCGGCTCGGGACCTCGCCCAACTTTTTGGCATAAATTCCCGGCCCTTTGCTACTACTTGGAGACTTGAACGGTCATCATACCTCATGGGGCAGCGCCACCACCACTCGCAGGGGCGAAATCATCTATGACGCAATAGACTTTCAAAATCTAGTTATCTTAAATAACGCCGCTCCGATCCACCAAGCAATGCACGGTGGCCATTCTGACACTGCTATTGACATATCGTGCTGCTCTCCTAAATTGCGTCACTGTTCACCTGGGAAGTCGAAGACAACCCAGGAATGAGCGATCACCTCCCAATAAAAATTGGTATTCCCACAGGCTCAATCGACCTTGTTACTCTTTTTACACCCTCATGGAATCTAAAACATGCCGACTGGAACAAGTTTGAGGCAGAGGTCGACCTCACACTTGTCACCGGAGGTGACCCCGACTCGGCAGACATTGACTCGGTACTAAGAGCCATCAGCTCAGCAGCACATTTAGCAATACCAAAAAGGCAAGGCCCCTGACAGAAAAAAGGAGCCCCATGGTGGAATGCAGAGGCGGCACACGCCAAAGCTCAAATGATTAGAGCCAGGAAAGCCTACGAGAGGAGAGCACACAGCCCTACTCGCAATGCCCTCCGGGCAGCCAAAGCCCACTTTCAAAACACGTGCAAGCGGGTCCAAAAAGATAGTTTCAACGCCTTCGTTTCTAAATTCAACTGCCTCACACCCATTTCTCAAATCTGGAAAACCATTGGAGCTTTCTCTGCAAAACGACGACCCCGTGGACCCTTCCCTCAACTGACAATCTCCGGCCAAAACATCACGGCAGCCAAGGAAGTCATGGACGCCTTTGCTGATCATTATAATGGCGTTGCAGCCAACAGTTTCTACAACCAGCGCTCAAAAGACCAGGTCGAATGGTGCAAACGCCGCACATTCTTCAATTCTAGTAATCAGGAGTACTATAACGTACCTTTTACAATGACCGAACTAAATTACTCCATTAGCAAGTGTGGAAACACTGCAGTGGGCCCGGATGAAATTCACTACTCTTTCTTCAGGCACCTCAGCCAGACAGCACTAAAATATCTTCTCTCGGCCATTAACAACATGTTTCTTAGCGACTCGTTCCCCACTATGTGGCGGGAGAGTGTCATCATTAATAATAATTATTGGGGCTTATCGGGGGCGCGGTAGGGGAGTGGTCAGCGTAGCTGACTTCCATTCAGCCGACCCGGGTTCAAGGCCCGGCGGCTTCCCTGAACAAGGAGCAAGCTGGCTCCCAAGAAACCCTTCCAACAGGGAAAGAGTTGGCGATGCCATATGACCCTGGCAGTTGGTGCGTCGATAAGCCCCAAAAATTATTATTATTGGGGCTTATCGACGCACCAACTGCCAGGGTCATATGGCGTCGCCAACTCTCTCCCTGTTGGAAGAGTTGCTCGGGAGCCAGCTTGCTCCTTGTTCAGGGAAGCCGCCGGGCCTTGAACCCGGGTCGGCTGCGTGGAAGCCAGCTATGCTGACCACTTCAGACTCTAAATCTGCCTTGCAAGCTATCAATAACGTAGTCAAGCCCAGCCATCACGTAATAGCAGACATCCAGAAGGGTATCGACGATATCCCAGATGTCTCCTTTCTTTGGATCCCAGGCCACTGCAAAATTCTCGGAAATAAAAAAGCCGACGAACAGGCCAAAAATTCTCTAGAACTCAGAGAGGTCGCACCTCTCAAATGGTCCGGAGACGATAGCAAAGCTCTCCTCCAGAACCATATCCGGAAGTACATCCAAAATGACTGGACCACTAACCACAGCGCCCATTTATTCCATATAAAGCCTAACATCGGCTACTGGCCCAGCTCCAACGAAAACAGTCGTCGGCGTGAGGTCATCCTGACCAGACTCAGAAGCGGACACACCAAATTAAATGCCTATGGGCGTGTAGGTACCTGTGGTACCTGCTCTGCCATGGAAAATCCCTACCATATCCTCATCGACTGTCCCCAGCACGACGCCCATAGGCAGCCCATGCTAGATTATTGCCGCATCAGAAACATCCCAGTAAACCTTTCCATTCTTCTCGGCAATGATCACCCTGAGCTGCTGGACAAGCTGTTTACATTCCTGAAGGCTTCTAGGCTCGAGAGCTTTATCTGAACGTCTATGGTGGCAGGTATGAAAAATACCTGCATCCGAATAGCACCCCTCATATAACAATTACACTATAAACGTCCCTCTGACAAATTTAAACAATAGGTTCTTCAAACTAGGCTTTAACTGTCTGGTCCTAAGGTATGGTAGACTCATAATAATTCCCACCATAGTAAAAAAAGTTCAACTAACCAACTAAACCTATCTAACCATCTGTTCATGTTTGCTAACCAACTAACCCTATCTTACCATCTGTTCATGTTTGCTAACCAACTAACCCTAACTTAAGGACTACTAACTATACTAACCACATCTAAGACTAACAACTAACCAACTCACACCCCTCCCTGACACTCTATCTGTTCTATTACCCTTCTCTCTTCCTCTATGCGGTGGCTACCCAGCCAGAGAGGGTGCTGTAAACTCACCTCCTGGTTGCAGGATAAACACCCGCGGCATCACGTCATGGTGCTTGCGGGTGTTTCTAATTACCCAAAATTGTTATTTTTCAATGGAGGAACTTGAGTGACGTAAGCAGAACGGTCATTCGACAACAAGGAACAAAATTAAAAAAACTGATCTTTACGCTGGCAATCATCTTCACGTACCCTTTTAAATCCTATCTGTGCCCCAGGCTCGGCATCTCTGCCGCAGCAATCCCCTTCCCTCGCAAGTGTTGCTACACTCCGCGACCCATTCCTTGAAATAAGCTTCACCCCTTTGTTCTGCGACATTAAAGTAAACACCCCTCCCGGCAAATTCTCCCCCACACTTCAGAGGCGGGCAAAGGTGCGTTGCACAGAACGCCTTATAAAAAGCCCTTAACTAACTAACTAACCGATTGCCGGCGTTGCCGCGGCGTGGACGCGGGGGTGACGCCTGGCAATGTGCTGCAACGATGCGTGGAGAGACGGCATGTTAGTAAAGGTAACTTGGTGTTTTATTGATATCTAACAAGATTGATTGTCGACATATTTCTCTTGCCTAGCTGCATGCAAAATTTCATTTCCCTCTAATGACTCTAACCACCCTAAACCCCGGTGTGAAGCAGAAATGAACCGATAAAATTACCACTTTAAAATGTATTTTACGACTTATAGCTCGGACGCCGTCAGAGAGAAGTGGAAGTATGAGTGAGAAAAATGACGGCAAGGAAGTTTGCTATCCAGCCGTGTTAAGTTCAATGCCGTGGCTATCATGTTCTGGATACAAGGGGCCAGAAAATAAAAGTTTCAAAACTTATATTTATTTTTTGCCTCTAAAATAAAACGTTTCAGTCTGAAAGTTTTTATCTCTACATATATTATAAGGGAGGCTATTCTCTGTTGTTATCTGAAATGGAAACTAAATTGCATTAATTAGATCGAAAGATATAAGGGTTTGAATAATATTTTGGGAAATGCACACCTTCACGGGATGGGCCAAAAAGGGCCATCAAATTTCCGTTTTCATTTTGTTTTTGTGTTTGTGCAGAACTGCACAAACAGGCCTATAAGTGGATATTTGTCTTAGAACCTGAACTTCCGTAGCTTCAGATATTTCGAGCCTATAGTGTAGACCATGAGTTTTATACGTGTGTTTATTTATGTGATGACATGAACAGCGGGCAAACGTGATGCAGTGTGCAGAGACATGCTAATGTAGGAAAACATGGGCTTACACAGGGGATTAAATGGAGCCATAATGAGAACACAAAACCTAAAACTCCAACATTGCATTGTTATAAGTATCAAACTGCTGAAAACATTCGCCTGTCATTCGAAGTGTTTGGCTAACGTACATTGTCACCGGCTTCTCCTGCGCCAGAGCGGCACCTGCCGAGGCCGCAGGCCGAGGTTGTAGTTGTTGGCGTCTGTCCGCCCTGAGAATTGATGTCAGAGCTCTGAAATTTTGTAGGGTGATAGCCCTTCTGCTCCAGACACCCAAACTGTAGGCCAGAGTCGAAATCCAAAATAGTTTGTGAGATATTTTGGCTCATACCTTTTCTGTTTTATATTTTTCTAATTTTTACTTCTTAAGGGAGGATTTTGAATTTATGTCCTTTTCAATAGATAACAAGGGCCAGCTAGGGAAAAAATTGAGCTGATCCGAGAATATTTATTGCGCGAAATCGCGGCATTTCTCACGCAAGCAAAAAACCTGCTAAAAGTTGATGGTCAACTTGTGCGCTCGAAATGTCAGAAGGCACGCCTCAGTTAGCTGAAAGGCAGTTGCCTAGGGGTAGCTAGGCTAATTTTGTTGTGCTTAGGCATAGTTTTGAGTGCAAAACGTAAAATTGTTACCTACGTTTTACAGTTCTTCCGGAAGACTGAATTTTGGTTCATTTCACTTCAACATTAATATCTCACAATCTAATTGACCGATTTAAGCTTTCATTTCAAATAATGGAAGAGCATTACTTCCACCTGATAATATTTGGAGATGGAAATTGTGAAGGCGAAGTTCTTTGTTTTATCGGCATAAATAGAAATTGAGTAAACAAACTTTTTATTTGCATCTTCCTGGTTCCAAGCTCATGTCACTCACAAACTCAGAACTGACATGGCTGAATAGGAAAGTTACTTGCGGTCATTTCGCTCGCTTATACTACCCACCTATCTCTAATCGCTTTCGAGTAATTAGTGAAAAGTGTATTACAAAATGCTAAATTTCTCGCACCACCTTTGCTTCTCACCATGGTCCAAAGTCTTTAAAATGGATGGAAGTGGATTAAGTTTGGCATGGAGCTAGCTTTGGATCCTAGCTCGACGATACAAGTAATTTCAGCCTAAAAGATCGTTTGGTTCGTCTTCTAGAAACACCTTTATATCGTGCATTTTCGGGAGAAAGCACCCGGCGCCAGCGACCCGGTTTATTCGGCTGAGTGGTACTGTCCAGTGACCTTCTGACGGTTCACAGGTGTTCAGTTAGTGGGAGGGTGCGTATTGTGGCACGGTGGTATAGTGGTTAGAGCCTGTCTCTTGATCAGTTAGGCCCGGTTCGAATCCGGGGGTGACCACGTACTCTTTATTGGTTATTTCAAAGAAAAGATTGATAAAAATGACTTGCAGGCTTATGAAGAGATACATTAAGAACGAAATATGGTTTGCTTTCAGCACATTGGCATGCGGTTCTCCTGCGCCGATGGGGCGTTAGCCCAGGTCGCAGGCCGGGGTCTGTTGTTGTTGTTGTCTGTTCTGAGCGCTGGTATCAGAGACTTAAAATTTTGGTGGATAGAAGGCACCTCCAAATGAATAAGCACCACGGTGGTCAATTTTGAAAATTTCCAAAATTTTCCCTAGACTTTTGCATTATGTGATTTTTAACTTTTATTTTTATATTCTTTGCTAGTTCATCTAGAGTATTCAAGCTTGCACCCTTTTACATCAGGGAAATTTGTAGTTCACACAAAAAGTTGGAAAGAAAAAGTTTTAAATTTAAGGCTCCAAATTATCTTTTAAACTTTGCACCCTGAGTTTTGCATAAGACTCATGGTCTAGACTATAGGCTCGAAATATCTGAAGCTACGGCAGTTCAGGTTCTAAGTTAAATATCCACTTATAAGCCTCTTTGTGCAGTTCTGCACAAACCCAAAAACAAAATGAAAACGGAAATCTGAAGGTCCTTTTTGGCCCACTCCGTGAAGTACTGCATTTTCTAAAATATCATTCAAACCCTTATATCTTCCGATCTAATTAAACAAATTTACTTTCTATTTCAGATAATAACAGAGAATAGCTTCTCTTATTATATATTTCTTCTTATTTTATAGGGAAAAATTAATTATAGGTTTTGAAACTTTTTATTCTAAGGCCCCTGGTTTCCAGAACATGATAGCTATGGCATTGAACTTAACACGGCTGGATAGCAAACTTCGTTGCCGTTATTTTTCTCACTCATACCCCCACTTATCTCTTACGGCGTCCGAGCTATAAGTCGTAAAACAAAATTTAAAGTGGTAATTTTATCGGTTCATTTTTGCTTCACACCGGGGTTAAGGGTGGTTAGAGTCATTGGAGGGAAATGAAATTTTGCATGCTGCTAGGTACGAGACATATGTCGACATTCCATCTGTTTAGATTAAATAAAACACCAAGTTACCTTTACTAACTTGCCGTTTGTCCACGCATCGTTGTAGCACATTGCCAGGCGTCACCCCCGCGTCCACGCTGCCGTAACTACCGGCGATCGGAGCGGCCCGCCTGGTTGTGGTCTGGTAAAAACCTACCCAATACTACCCATAATGCATCATAAGTAATTAGAGTACCATAAAAGTCCAATTTTATAATGAGAGTATCATTTTTCGGTTTTTGAACCATGGGTGGATCCAGGGAATAAGTAGGGTAGGTGCCCCCGCCCCCTCACCCCACCCCCTTCCCAGCCCCCAATCGACCATCGACGCCCTCTGAAATTACAAAGACACGTCTCTAAAGGTCGATGGCGCCCTCTGAAATGTGGCTTCCCATAGGCGGATCCTGGACATCAGTACGGCAGTGGGGCTAAGGAGTTCAAGCATAGGCGGATCCAGGACTGCCGGTAGGAGAGGCACCGTCCCGGGTGGAAGGGGTGTAATCCGGAGCAGAGGGCGTCACTTTTGACCGATAAAACCTATCAGGGAGACGCAAAATCCTTCCGATGGGCGCCGATTTTTGCATCTTAAGGGAAGGGAGTGGAAAGTGACATTTCAGGGGGTGCCATTGAATGTTTGAGGGGGCGCCGTGGCTATTTCAGGGGGCGCCGAGGATCGATCAAACGTGGGGGGGGGGCAGGTGCCCCTATCCCTGCCGCGGCCCTGAATTCCCCTATTAGCTTCAGCCTCCCCACCACTGCCTCGAAACATCTATCGCCTATGCATTAGCTGTAGGCATTTTCACATGGGGGGGGGGCTTAAGCCCCTAGCCTCGGCCCTTATATCCGCCATCGTACTTAGACATGTAAATAATATATAAATATCGTTGCACTCTTTTCCATATCATTGAATAATATCAATAAGAGACAATCGGTCATGCAGATTTTGCATCTGGTGTTCAGGTTTAATGAAAGGTCACTGCGCATGCGCAGTGGAACTAATTGTAACAGAGACTATCTCGGCAGACTACGGGTCGATTTTCTTGAAATTTCTTGAACAAGAGAATGGTACGGAATGCAAACCAAAAATAATGTCATATTGAAGCTGCCATGCTCTGCGCATGCGCAGTAGAAATTATAAAGATAAGCCTTAAAGGTGAGGAAATTTCAGAGGAGGACATGAACAGAGGAGAGCCAACATGCTTAAATTGAGTATGAAATATTTTTCACCCTTGGTTACTACAAAGGTTTGTGCGCATGCACATTAGAACTTATGGTCATGGAGGCTGTCTCGGGAGCCAATAGACCGATTTGGCCCAAGTTTTGCGAGTAAGAGCAGAATACAATCTGCTAATCCCAATTTACGGCATTATGATGCTGCACTGTGCTGTGCATGAGCAGTAGAAATTCTAAGGAATAATAGGCTATAAGGGATAATTTAGAGCAGGAGACAAACACACGGTATACCAACATGCTTCAATCAATTATAACGGTATCTTGGCTCTCATTCACTGCAGACGTTACTGTGCATGCGGACTGAGACTTAGGGGAACCGAAGCTAACTTGGTAAAAAATAGGCTTAATTGACTTAATGTCTGCAAGTATAGGTGAAATATGGTCGGCAAAACCTTTACATTTAATATTGTATCTCCTTTCTTCTGGTGATGCCCAGTCTTTACCTACTAAAACAAACATTATACGTGTGTGTATTTATGTGATGACATGAACAGAGGGTAAACGTGGTGCAGTGTGCAGAGACATGCTAATTTAGGAAAACATGGTCTTACACAGGGGATTGAACGGAGTCATGATGAGAACACAAGACATAATGTCCCAACATTGCATTGGTAGAAGTATCATTCTGCTGAAAACACTCGCCTGTTAATCGAACTGTTTGCCTAACGTACATTGTCACCGGCTTCTCCTGCGCCGGAGCGGCACCTGCCAAGGCCGCAGGCCGAGGTTGTCCGTAGTAGTTGTTGTCTGTTCTGAGGACTGGTATCAGATACTTGAAACTTGCAGGGATGAAAGGCAGGAACCCATAAAAGAACCTGCTGGTTGCAGATTTTAAAATTTTGAAAAACTTCCCAAAAATTTTTAATTATATTTTTTACAACTTTTATTTTTTAATTTTTCCATTTTTTGGTCTAGAGCTCTGAAACTTACAATCGTTTACACACAACTAATTACCAGCTTTTGGTAAAAGTTTGAAGCAAAAACTTAAAATTCATACTGATGACAACATGTTTTGAAATTTTTAACTCCAACTTGTAGTTAAATGCATTACCAAAGTTATAAGTTCGAAATATCTGAAGATATGATACTCAATGTTCCAAACTGGATTTCTACAGATGGAATGGACCGTGCATTACTGCATAGACACTAAACTGAACGAAAACCATAACTTCGAAGGTCAGTTTTGGGCCTTTTTTAAAACATTGCAATTATGGGCTAAAACTTTGAAACCATATATTTTTCAAAATTTTGAACATTTTTAAACGCAGTGTTCTCTGTTAAATTGGGCATTGTCACTCCATTAAGATATTCCAAACTCACATTTCTGAGTTAACCTGCGCGGCGCTGGGGGGTAAATTTTACCCCCCTCGCCAATTTTTGCGACACATCAAAAATGGCGGCGCGCAGCGCCGCCAAATTTTTAATACCTTTTTTGACATAAATTTTAAACATTTCTGCAAAATAAAAATAGAATCGGTTGAAAACTTTTTGATAAATAAGCAAAAATGTGACGTCACTACAAGCGATTTTTGGACAAAAAACGCGCAATGTTTAAACAGTCGCTAAAGCTACAGTTCTCAACCAGTTTTAAATTTTCCTGCATCAAACGATAGGCATTATTGTGGTCTTTAAAATGGCTATCTCGGATTGTGAAAATTTTGGTTTTGGAAAAAAATATTGAAAAATTTTGTTTGGAAAAAGTTACAAAATTTCTAAAATTTTCAAAATTTTTCAAAAACCGGAATTTATTTGTTAGAACCCTATATAGTGCATATTCACGCCAAATTTTGAGTCTCTAGCTTTATCAGTTTGGCCTGGAGAGCTGCCAAAGCTCAGAGACTCATACACTGATTTTTAGGGTTGACCAATAATGTCCTCATTTAGTGAATCATAGTGACCCAGGATGACCCAGGATGACCTCGTATGCGCTTTACACTACTTATATAGTGTTCCTGAGACAAAACAGGTCCAAAATCATGTGTCATTTGGCAAAAAGTATTAACTTAAAAAGTTGACCTCTGATGACCTACCTTGACCTCGGCTGTGCAAGTTGAGACCAGAGTATTTCAGATATGATTCTCTGAACATCATAGCTGAATTCTGCATGCAAAATGGCTCAAAAACATGTGTCGCATGACCATATTGGGATACAAAAATATGGTGACCTTTGGTGACCTGATCTTGACCTGACCCGGTCATGTCACCAGCCCAATGGTCTCAAAGGACCTTGATATGTTCAATCGAAGGCCTTCCATGAAGTATGAAGCCCATAGCTTGCTTTGCCTGATCTCCGTAGCATTGCAACCTCAAAAACCACGCTTTTGACAGCTGACTTCAGTTTGACTTTGACCTTGACCTCAAACTTTAAATTAAGTACATGTTTTTAGTTGTTCGTGATGAGATCTTTCGATTGGCGTTTGAATTTTTTCAAATCGGACCATTAGTTCGGGAGATAACAGGAGGGGTAAAATTTACACCCTCCCAGCCCCGCGCGTTCGGCTGGAGACCCCAGCCCCGCGCGGGATAAGGGGAAACATTTGTCGGCGAAAAAACACTATGTTTTTAGTTTTTTAGGAATTTATGAATATATATTTCCAAATTTTCTTTCGAAATTGGTACCAAAAAATATCCCGGCTCGAGTTCTACAACCGCCTGCCTGACCATACCCGCGCGTTTCCCAAAGGTTTCGAGCTATAGGATGTTAAAGACTGAATTTCACGCGATTTTCATAGGTTGTAATAGATTCATCACGTGATAAAGTGCCTTGTTCGTTAAAGTGCCTTGAAGAGTATCATGTTCCGGTTTTTGCGCCATGGGTGGATCCAGGGAATAAGTAGTTTGGGTGCCCCCGCCCCCCTCCTCCCCAATCGACCATCGGCGCCCTCTGAAATTCCAAAGACACGCTTCTAAAGGTCGATGGCGCCCCCTGAAATGTCGCTTCCCATAGGCGGTTCCAGGATTGCCTATCGGGGGCGAGGAGGAAGGGAAACCTTCCTGGTGGTCGCCATCTGGACCAGGGACGTCACTTTTGGCCGGAAAAACCTATCAAGTAGGCGCCAAATTCTATCAGTGGGCGCCGATACCTGCATCTTGGGGAAAACGACATTTCAGAGGGTGCCATCGAACTTTCCAGGGGGTTCCGTGACAAGTTCAGGGGGGCGCTAAGGTTCGATGGTGGGCACCTGTTCCTTACCCCTTGGATCCACCTACGTCGTTTCGGGGGGGGTACGGAGGTGGGGGTCGTTACGAAGGTGGGGCTAAGGAGCTCGAGCATAGCCGGATCCAGGACACCAGTATGGAGGTGGGACCAAGGAGCTCGAGCATAGGCGGACCCAGGATTGCCGATAGGAGAGGCACCGTCCCGGGGGAAGGGGTGTAATCCGGAACAGAGGGCGACACTTCTGACCGGCAAAACCTATCAGGGAGTCGCAAAATCCTTCCGATGGGCGCCGATTTTTGCATCTTAGGGGGAGGGTGTGGGAAGTGGCATTTCAGGGGTGCCATCGAATGTTTGAGGGGGCACCGTGACCATTTCAGGGGCACCGAGGATCGATCAAAGGGGAGCACGTGCCCCTATCCCCCCGCCGCCCTGAATTCACCTATTAGCTCCAGCCTCCCCACCATTGGCTTGAAACATCCTCCGCCTATGCTATAGCTGTAGGTATTTTCACATGGGGAAGGGGGGGCTTAAGCCCTTTAGGCTTGCGCCTTGTATCCGCCATCGTATTTAGACATATAAGTAATATGTAAATCTCGTTGCACTCTATTCCATATTATTGACCAACATCAATAAGAGACAATCGGTCACGCAGTTTTGAATCTCGTCTTCAAGTCAATGAAAGGTCACTCCTAATGCGCAGTGTTGTTAGTTGTTGTTGTTGTCTATTCTGAGCGCTGGTATCAGAGATTTAAATCTTTTATCGATAGAAGGCATATCCAAATGAATAAGCACCACGGTTGTCAATTTTCAAAATTTTCAAAATTTTGCCTGGAATTTTGCATTATATGATATTTAACCTTTTTCTATTTTTTGGTAATTGATCTAGAGTATTCAAACTTGCACCCTTTTACACCAGGGAAACTTGTAGTTCACACAAAAAGTTGAAAAGAAAAACTCTTAAATTTAAGGCTCTAAATTAGTTTTTTAACTTTGCACCCAAAATTTGGCGGAAAACTCATTGCCAAAACTATAGGCTCGAAATATCTGCCATATAAAGCAGGGATGCGGAGCCGAGACAATTTTGGACGGCTCCGGCTCCGGCTCCGGTCCGAGTTTATGATATCGGCTCCGTCTCCGGCTCTGGCTCCGGGTTCAAGTGTCCGAACGGCTCCGGCTCCGGCTCCGGCTCCGGGCAAAATAGTCGGCTCAGACCGGCTCCGGCTCCGGCAATGTACCTATATTCAAAATGTGATCGAAACGTTTTCAAGGGCGTGAAAGTCCATCAGATACAAAGGGACTATGTATTTGTACGAATGAAAAATGGCGACTGGATGAACGAACCCTCTTGACCAGATGCCAAAGGCCAGTAAACCTCAAAACTGGACCAAACTACACTGCAGTGCCGTCGTATGGCAAACTGCACTGCGCTGTTATGGAAAACAGAAACATGGGTCAGACATGCCCGCAAACCCACATAAAAAAATTAAAGATACAACGATCAAGTAAAGCTTGGACAGCCGCAAAAAAAACTTCGATGAGCTTACAGCAGGGTCGTTCAAATTTTTTTTTTACTTTTCAGATTCGAACCCACTTTTTCCCCAATAAATATTCAATTCTGATTTCAATGAGCCACATTCCAAGCGTCTACAACAGCGGGAAAGATCGCCTCAAAACGGCGTTACAAATACATCTGACAAGTAGATGCCTGCATGTTAAATCCCATCTTCCGCTCTTATACGCAAGCACATGCCAGGCTGTCTTTACTGGTAGGTTATGCACCCCTTTCATCCCAATTTAACAAGTGGAGACTGCAACGCCGGGTGGCCAATTGCGCCCGAAACATGAAATATTAGCGACGCATGTCCAGCTTAAGCAAAATCCATCTCAATATCACAATAGATAGGTGTCGGCTGGCCTGTCTCCTCGAATCCGGATGTAAAAAAAAACACTTAGATTGTTCCAGGATTAGGATTCGAGGAGACAGGCCAGCCAACACCATATCTACTCTAAATTTCTTTGCACCCTCCATCTTTCCCAGCCTTCCCCCTGTCATGCTTCTTAGCCAATTTGAATTGCGATTACATTTGCGAATGCTTCTTAAAACCTCCGATGTAACCCATGGGTTTCTCCCGCTCTTAATTTTTAATTCCTTTTTAATTTATCCCCACTGATCACCACGCTTATCGATCTCTATCCGTCTCCATTAAAGGGAATGAGGCACCTTGGTCGAATCCTGGAATTTGGTGTTATTAGGCGTACTTTTAATAAAAAATAATGCAACCACTGATGATTTCTCTGAAAAATGTACAATAAGCTCAATATTTGGTTTTTAAAAATACTCCTCTAGAAAAAATAAATATCAGACAGTGGATGATGTCACGATCTGGCAACCACTACCATACTTGAAACGCTTCAAGGGCTTCGATTGGCTGATGTTCATCGTGACGTCAGCATATGTCGTCACACCAGTAGCTCACAACAATGGCCGCCGGCGACGGGGGGCTGAGGGGGGGCTGGTGTCAGGTAGGTTTTAACTTTTTTCTACGGAAATATCGAGTTCCAAGACAAATGAAATATGGAGTACCGGGTTTTGCGACCTGCTTTACAACTTGGCTATCTCAGTTATAATCACGTTGTGAAGGTGCAGAGGTCAAAAATCTCGCCAACTCGCCCACGCTCGTGGGTAGCCAAATGAGGTTCAAGGACCAGAACTTAGGTATCCAATCACGGAGAATTGACAGAGATCAAGAATTGCACTTACCAGCACAAAACAAGTATTTCCACGATCTTACCGCCACGTATAAAGAACAATCCATAACATACAATGCTACCTTGACTGATTTTAGGTACCATTATAATTCTAGTGACAGACGATACAAATTAGTGACAAATAATTTATCTTTACACACTGCGTTATTTCACAGCTAAGTTAGAGATGGGTAGGTAACCACATCGGCAACGAAATTGACCCATATAAAGCCATGAGAAAAAGGTACTCTAAATTATGATGACATGAGAACGGTAATATTCATTCTCTTATATGAATTCAACCATTTATTTTGAACCAAAAAAAAGAAGAAAACTTTAAAGTGTATATCAGGATTCATAGTGAAATTACTCCGCATAAGATAGTAACTCCACTGCTTACGTTGTACTTGAGGACTCGTTTTACGGAATTAGAGATGATCTGGTAGCCAGGCCGGCAACGAAAACTACGATTACGGACCACCAGGTCGCCACTGGGGTAACCACAAAATTTTGCGTTTCTGGCGCGGGAGTAGCGAGAAGAAAACAGTCAGATATACGAGAAATACGTGTTGAAGCTGCTGTGTAGGTACCTTACTATGAGGCTGTAGATTTTAACCTAAATCAAAATAGGAGGTGTTGTTGTCAGTGGTAAACCCACTACCAATTTTTATATATTATGCCTCAGCCAGAGAAACGTAGGACAAAGTGAAGTCCGCTAGATCTAATAATTGTTGGGGTTTAACGACGCACCAACTGCCAGGGTCATACGGCGTCGCCAACTCTCACCCTGTTGGAAGGGATTTTGGGGATCAGATCGACTTATTCAGAGGCTCCGCCGGGACTTGAACCCGGGACCGGTAGCTTAGAAGACAAGGGTGCTATCCAATAAGCCACCTCATCCCGAAGGCCCAGGAGAGTAGTGCGATGTAAGGGTGTCAATTAGAGCACACATTTTAATCAAGTGTGGGCGAGATATCCAAACTGTAGACCTGTGGAGATCAATGTGAGAGTTGCAAGTTCTGGCTTTGCACATAGAAAATTATATGCTTTTTGGTGCCCATGAAGTTAGGTAAACTGCAGGTAGGTTTCTTTGGTGCCTACCTAAGTCAATTTCATCAAATCAAGCTTAACAAAATTGTGATGATTCCACAAAAGTTTCCATTGAGCAGGTGAATCTGGTGATGCTCATTGATCTGCTTCAATCTTTCTAGGATTTGCTGGATGATGGTTGTTGTATTAGGAGGTACTGGTCCTCTGGCCGAGTACCTATATTTGGTTGCAGGCATTGGAGATATTTAAATTTTATGTATTATTTTAACAGAATGTTAATTACATGTATCCTTCAAGAAGCTTAAGTCTCACGATGGTGACTGCTACAGTCAAATGGTGATTGTCTGCCATCTTAGCGATGATGATCTAAGCAGTTAATGATCATAGCAAGCAGTTGCAGTAAGGGTACTAGACTCTGACCGCACATATTATTTTTTATGTCTTTTGTATTAGGTATTTGATAACATTTTTGACTGATTAATATGCGCAGCTAAAGGACACATGCTTGTATTACGGCACACACAACTTGTAATCACTGCACATATACTTAACCTTTCGCTGTTTGGTACTAAGAGTATACTATATATAATTCATTAGTCTCCAAATCACAGTAAATTTAATTCCTTTCATACTTCCACTTTTTGAGAGTAAAATTTTACTCACTAAGACATATTTTCTGGGAGCAATTTAAAGCCTCAGTTCACGCAAAAGTTGATTTCACTTCAGGTAGCCTTGCTGGTCGCATCAAGGATATGTGGGTAGCCAACTTGAGATGTTCTTGACCTCTGTGAAAGTGCCACATTCCCTTTAATCCCGACCTATTGTGATGGACGCAACAAACCCAGTAGCATGCACCTGTCCGAGTTAGTCCAGGGCACGCACAGTACGGCTCATCGCGCAGGCAAACCACAGCACAAAGAAGCAGCAGTTTGAACAACAATAGGGCACAATAGTGTTGAGGAATTAACGTGCCTTACATTCGCGCGTCCCCAGCTATACAATGGTACAGTTACTGTGCAGTTGGCTCTCCTATCACCCCTAAACGGCGCGCTTCCTAGCACCTGCCACCTCTTCGCCGGGTCACAAGGTCACATTCTCCGCAATCCGATGCCGGCTCAGCTCGCGCCGGCACCACCAGCTCAGTTCACGCGACAGCGAGGGTCGTCTCCGCAGACCACTCAGCTCCGTGCTCAGGTCACGTGACAGCGAGGGTCGTCTCCGCAGACCACTCAGCTCCGTGGCAGCAGAGGCGGCAGCATACAGAGACAACGGTAGGCAAACATGCAATATAAAAGTATGAAAGACAGGTGTCCCCAGTTAGATATAACGCGGCACATACTCTAATGATGATAATGGCGGAAAGGCCAGGCCTTCCGCTGATCTTAGCCTGCACGCAGCGCTGTATATGGCGCCGGGGTGACATAACGCTCGCCTGAAATACGGCCCTTGAATGTGCAAAATGGAGCTTGGATAATTTAGGACCAAGGTTTCACAAACGTGCTAAATTTGGCATCAAATCTTTTTAAAGTCACGCATCCCTAAACGTTTACAAAGGCGCTATCACAATGCAATCGGGTCTCAACTATCGCCCCTGAACGATGCGCTGCGTGGCATGTGCTACCCCTTCGTTGGGTCACAAGGTTACATTGCCCGTATTCCGATGTCAGCCCAGCTCCACCCCCTCAGGCCACGTAACGGCGAGGGTCGTCTCCGACATGACAATGTGTGGAAAGCTGAACATGCTTGCTCCTAGAAGCATCATTTGATAGGTTGGCATCAGTATTCAGTTTTGGAAAAAAAACTTCCAAGCTGTTTACCGCCAACCCGGGTTCGAACCAGCATGCTCTGTAATAGAGCGGAACATCCTACCTACCACACCACGGCTCTGCTCGCTGCCGCCACCCCGCTGGTCGGGACAGGCGACCCATTTGGAGGTCACGTGACTCTGCCGCCGGTACCTCAGACTGATCAAGGACACTGGCGGTGACGAATCTAGCGTTGAACGCTGGAGTGGGCCAGAAATTAATTTCAAGAGAAGCGCTGGCATCCCAAAATGTTCTTGAAATTGATGTTACGGAACAGTTAAGATACAAAAACCCGCTGTAACCACTGTGACGCTGCATTTCATAGGTAAAATGGTGCTGCGAAGTGTCAAGAGACCGATCATTTTTGAGGGGCTGGCTCATCAGTCATTAGTTTAAGTTCTGCATCCCCTGCACTTCATGGGTGAATTCAGGGAAGACAAGTGAGGCTACTTGCTCCCTTCCCTAGATTGAACCTCAACGCCCCTGAAATGGTCGCGGCTTCCCCTAAAATGTCAGTGGCGCCTTGACAAACTTTCGTTTGCCACTCGTTTACTCTTCCCCTCAGGATGCAAATGAGCACCCCACGATAGGTTTTGGTTTATCACCCATACCCCCTTCTGGCTCGGATGGCGACCCGCTTTCAATCATGTGTCCCCTGATAAGAAATCCTGTATTTGCCCATTCTGCACCCTCGATAATCATGTTATCCCCCTCCTGCCAACTTTCTGGCAATAATGTGACCTCTGCTCCCCCCCTCCGCCTCCTGGCTGCAATACCACCCTTATACACACTGTCCTGCCTCCAATGATAATTGGCGTTCAGCTCTCAATAGTGGGGAGGGATACTTGGTGGCCCACCGCAGAGGAACCGAGAAATTACCATTATGGTGCTTTGCCTCTCGCTCAAATACAGGAGTTTCCACTACTGAAAGTGAAAGCACTGGGTCGCCCCACCTTCCCCAGCTGACCCCAGCCTCATCGGTCCGACCCGCTAACCGCTGGGGGGTCGACCAGCCGAACAGGCCACGCCCTCAGACATGTGGTTCCCAAACTTCATATTCCCGCCCGGTCGGATACCCCTGGAACGGAACGATACTTTCGCAAGTGACTGTATATGGGCGTCGAGATAGCTTTTAAACCAGCCAGGAGAGATCTGCAAGAGTTATAATTTTTTCACAAGTTCTGTGTGGTAAATCACATCGAAAAAGCGACTCAAATCAATAAACGTGAGTAGAGTAATTTCCGAACGGTTCACTGCTTTTAGAATTTCATCGCTTATGGTGATAGGGCTGTGGCCATTGAACGCCCAGATCTGAACCCATGCTGATCATCAGCCAGGATGTGCTGTTGACTTAGAAGTCGCAAAAGTTGATTCAATGCTAGTTTCTCGACAATTTTACATATACTGGGAATCGTTGTGACCGGTTCAAAGTTAGCTGCGATAGATTAATCGCCATTTTTATGCAGCGGAATGACTAACGCTGACTTTCATTGCATCACTATAAAGACAGAATATGTATACAGACAGAAAGAATAAAGACAGAAATGATGTGTAAATATCGTTGCACTTTATTCCACGTTATCGAACAATATCAATGAGAGGCATTCGACCATGCAGATTTCGAATCTGGTCTTAAGGTGAACGAAAGATTACTTCATATGCGCACCAGAGCTTATGGTAACAGTAGATATTTTGGTATGATCATTAACTGCTTAGATCATCATCGCTAAGATGGCAGACAATCACCATTTGACTGTAGCAGTCACCATCGTGAGACTTAAGTTTCTTGAAGGATACATGTAATTAACATTTTGTTAAAATAATACATAAAATTTAAATATCTCCAATGCCTGCAACCAAATATAGGTACTCAGCCAGAGGACCAGTACCTCCTAATACCACAACCATCATCCAGCAAATCCTAGAAAGATTGAAGCAGATCAATGAGCATCACCAGATTCACCTGCTCAATGGAAACTTTTGTGGAATCATCACAATTTTGTTAAGCTTGATTTGATGAAATTGACTTAGGTAGGCACCAAAGAAACCTACCTGCAGTTTACCTAACTTCATGGGCACCAAAAAGCATATAATTTTCTATGTGCAAAGCCAGAACTTGCAACTCTCACATTGATCTCCACAGGTCTACAGTTTGGATATCTCGCCCACACTTGATTAAAATGTGTGCTCTAATTGACACCCTTACATCGCACTACTCTCCTGGGCTTTTGAAATCTTCGGGATGAGGTGGCATATTGGATAGCACCCTTGTCTTCTAAGCCACCGGTCCCGGGTTCAAGTCCCGGCGGAGCCTCTGAATAAGTCGATCTGATCCCCAAAATCTCTTCCAACAGGGTGAGAGTTGTCGACGCCGTATGACCCTGGCAGTTGGTGCGTCGTTAAACCCCATCAATTATTAGATCTAGCGGACTTCACTTTGTCCTACGTTTCTCTGGCTGAGGCATAATATATAAAAATTGGTAGTGGGTTTGCCACTGACAACAAAACCTCCTATTTTGATTTAGGTCAAAATCTACAGCCTCATAGTAAGGTACCTACACAGCAGCTTCAACACGTATTTCTCGTATTTCTGACTGTTTTCTTCTCGCTACTCCCGCGCCAGAAACGCAAAATTTTGTGGTTACCCCAGTGGCGACCTGGTGGTCCGTAATCGTAGTTTTCGTTGCCGGCCTGGCTACCAGATCATCTCTAACTCCGTAAAACGAGTCCTCAAGTACAACGTAAGCAGTGGAGTTACTATCTTATGCGGAGTAATTTCACTATGAATCCTGATATACACTTTAAAGTTTTCTTCTTTTTTTGGTTCAAAATAAATGGTTGAATTCATATAAGAGAATGAATATTACCGTTCTCATGTCATCATAATTTAGAGTACCTTTTTCCCATGGCTTTATATGGGTCAATTTCGTTGCCGATGTGGTTACCTACCCATCTCTAACTTAGCTGTGAAATAACGCAGTGTGTAAGGATAAATTATTTGTCACTAGTTTGTATCGTCTGTCACTAGAATTATAATGGTACCTAAAACCAGTCAAGGTAGCATTGTATGTTATGGATTGTTCTTCTTACGTGGCGGTAAGAACGTGGAAATACTTGTTTTGTGCTGGTAAGTGCAATTCTTGATCTCTGTCAATTCTCCGTGATTGGCTACCTAAGTTCTGGTCCTTGAACCTCATTTGGCTACCCACGAGCGTGGGCGAGTTGGCGAGATTTTTGACCTCTGCACCTTCACAACGTGATGTTAACTGAGATAGCCAAGTTGTAAAGCAGGTCGCAAAACCCGGTACTCCATATTTCATTTGTCTTGGAACTCAATATTTCCGAAGAAAAAAGCTAAAACCTACCTGACACCAGCCCCCCTCAGCCCCCCGTCGCCGGCGGCCATTGTTGTGAGCTCCTGGTGTGACGACATATGCTGACGTCACGATGAACATCAGCCAATCGAAGCCCTTGAAGCGTTTCAAGTATGGTAGTGGTTGCTAGATCGTGATATCATCCATAGGCTGATATTTATTTCTTTTTCTAGAGGAGTATTTTTAAAAACCATATATTGAGCTTATTGTACATTTTTCAGAGAAATCGTGAGTGGTTTCATTATCTTTTTACTAAAAGTACGCCTAATAACACTAAATTACAGGATTCGACCAAGGTGCCTCATTCCCTTTAATGGAGATGGATAGAGATCGATAAGCGTGGTGATCAGTGGGGATAAATTAAAAAGGAATTAAAAATTAAGAGCGGGAGAAACCCATGGGTTACATCGGAGTTTTTAAGAAGCATTCGAAAATGTAATCGCAATTCAAATTCGCTAAGAACCGTGACAGGGGGAAGGCTGGGAAAGATGGATGGTGCAAAGAAATTTAGCGACGCATGTCCAGCTTAAGCAAAATCCATCTCAATATCACAATAGATATGTGTCGGCTGGCCTGTCTCCTCGAATCCGGATGTAAAAAAACACACTTAGATTGTTCCAGGATTAGGATGCGAGGAGACAGGCCAGCCAACACCATATCTACTTATGATCATGCTCCTCGCCGCAGCACTCCAAAACCTATCAATATCACAATTCATTGAAAACACTTATAGGACGATAGAAACTTTCTAGCACAACCCCTTTGGTCTATGACTCCGGCGATTTAGTCTCCGAGGACACAGAGAAAGCAAGCTTGCTAAACAAATATTGCGCTTCGTTGTTCAGGCTACACATCGATGATGAATCCCAGCCTCAAATGGACACGAACAGAGAAATCAGCCCTCCTTTAAACAACATCGTTATCACCGAGCGAGAAGTGTTGAACCAACTAAACTCACTCAATTTCAATAAATCCCTAGGTTCCGACGAAATTCCCCCTCCTATCTTGAAGCTAACGGCGATACTGATATACAACCACTTACCGCTCTTTTCAACAAAAACCTAAATGAGGAGAAATTGTCATAATTGTTGAATCAAGCCACGATCCAGCCAATTAAAAAATGGTTCTCCCTCTGGCTGCAAAAATTACAGACCCATTCCGCTTGGTACCATTAGTCTGCTAGTACCATATCATATGTGATCCTCCAGGGTCCGAACGGCGTTAGCTGCAGCTGCAGAGCGAAGTCCTTAACTTTATTTTCGTTCAGAATTACACGTTAGAACGTGTTCTTCTGCATGGTGTTTGAAAACACTGGAAAGTCAATCATGATGTCATTAGCTGCATAGTTGTGATGATAACCGTGCTTTTTAGTATACCTAACTAACACTGAAACACAAGGAGTACCTTTTGAAATAAAGATGTCATATTCTGTTATTGACCCTCGCCCCGGTAGGTGGGGAGTTTGAACACCCCCTTCGAACTCGGCCGCCATGCGGGATAGCGAAAAAAACGCGAATGCTGGTGGATAGCTCATACAAATCAATGAAAAAAATATATTAGTCTCTTTTTGGCTCAGTTTAATATTGAGGTCATGACAGGTCAAAGCAAGTGGCATTTTGGGTAAATTTTTTAGCTCTAGCGTCTGAGAGCTGAGTTAGGACCATTTTTTGGGCACCATTCGCCTTCTCTCGTCACGGCGAATCAGATGATGTAGGTTATGACCATACTAGGGCAAAACACAAATGACCTGACCTCAGGTCAGGTCAAGGTCATTTTTTAACCTAGCATAGCCGATATGCATATCAATCGACTTGCAATAGCAATCTGAACACAATGACATCAAAATAAAAGCTGTTTCATCATTTCATGCAAAGTTTTTGACCTAAGTCTGAAAACTGCTTAAATACCCCCAGATGACCTCTCAGAGGTCATAGGTCAAAAATTGCAAAATGAACCTGGAAAGGGGCACAGGATACTAGGATTTTGTGAATATGACGGTATTGTCAGCTGTATCTACACAAATACAACCCAATATATTTTCTTCCATACATTTCCAATGGGGAGGTCATGGTCTGTGCTTGACCTTAGGTCATTGATATGAAGATCCCGGAATATATGTTTTAGCGCTTGGTGGGCCCATTATGTGGTATAAGTTTCAATTCGATAGATTCCTCCATGTCTTACTTATGCCACCTTAAACATTTTTTGAGATGAAGTCACTTGACCTGCACTGGTCACCTGACCTAAGATGACTTAACCTTAAAATTTTGCGGAAAGTTGCGGAATTGATCAAGGGGAAGCTGTCCCAAGTACGACGGCGCTTCGCGCCGCCGTTTTTCTCACCGCCGGAAGAACCCGAGGGGGTGTTCAAAAACCCCCACCGGGCGAGGTTTAAGATCTGACCCACGGATCGGAAGAACGACTCCATCCCATGGCGCAATTGAAGTTCACATATTAAATGTGGAACTTGAACCTTCTGTCCCTCATCGTTCGAAAGCTCATGCACAATAATGGTCTTCGAATTAACCAGCACGAACTTGTGAATATTCAATGCTCCTTTTCTCGTGATTGCCTTAGTGAAGCATTTTCTGAGCGCAGTAGCTAATTTGAGTACTTTTTGTTTCCGCACATACATTTCAACGATGGCAATAACTTTCCACTTGTTATAGTCTGTTAGCCATTACGATACAATATTTAAGTTTCCGTTGTATTCTTATGGAAACATACCTTGGCCTCTCGAGACCACAAAAATGACCTAACCGAAAAGTTGTATAGGCAATTTTGGTAGACATCGAGGCAAGCAATGGAACACTGCTTTCCTTTTCCCTTCCAAGCAGGGTTGCAGAGATCGTAGGGGGGATGGGTACTCCCATGCTAGTAAAGGTGGTCCAGGACCTAATACCAGCGCGTGATAACAAGCACACTGGAGGGGAGCCTCGGAAGCCCTCACCTACTTTTTCTAGTTGGTCGGAGTACCCTTCGTGGCCAAAAACGCTATATAGCTATACTTTTGAGAATATCCAATGGCACGTCGATTGGTCAAATAATCTTAAAAATCGGCCCCAATTTTGTAATGAAGACTTTCAAAGTTAAACCCTTTATTTTGAGATCGCTGCAATAGCACGGTTGTACCAGTTCGCGTGCATCAAAGACCGACTGGCAACGTTATAGCGGTATATAAAATGATATTATATGTCAAGTTCACCTAACATGAAGATCAAGACCTCAGTTCAACGCCATACCAGTATTCTCAGTCATTTGTCCGGTGTTTCCGATCGCGTGGCGTTACCCAGTATGATGCATATCATGTTACGACGTCAAAGTTAAGATAACTCAATGTAAAGGTCAAGGCACAGGTCAAAGTGGAATGTCATGGGTAAAGGTCAATCCTCATTTCCCGTCCAACGGTTGGTTTGGTGCTAGTCATGGTGTAATTATGGGGAATATGTCATATTGTGACGTTATATTCAATAAACTTGAATGATTTAACCCCAAAAGTTAAGTTTACATTTTTGGGACGTTCTCATTATAACCTTGGTCCGTTTTTAGTGCATTCTTAACTTTTTTTGCGCTTAATCACAGTATTTCCAGAAAAATCCCCATCGCGGCTCATACATGACGATTATGACCTCGTTTGAACTTGACGGTACTTCCTAGGTCAATTGAAATCGGTCATAGTATAGATTTCAATAGCTCCCACCTAGGCTGCAATTGGAGTTTTTCTACGTCTCTTAATTTCCAAGAGCTCAGGGGGCCCACCAGTGCGCGTGTCAGACCCCTCTCCAGTGCGGGTGTTAAGGAATGGGACATTGATTACAATTTATTGTTTATGGAAAAATAATGAAGCGAAGCTGAGTTATTTACTTTAGAGCATGGTGGGGAAACAGGCAGACAGCAGCCGGGGACTACGCTGGGTAAGAAATGTGGCAATCACATAATCGACTACTAGTAAGCGGAACCACAGCGCGGGAAAAGAGGTGAGTTCAACTTGTAAACAAAAAAGGACCAAAAAATTAGAGTAATACACAACAAATCAGAATTTCAATGCAACTAGAAGAAGATAGGTACATAACAAGTGCATGACCGGGTGTATATGCGCAAACGACCGCGCCGCCTTTTCCGTGTTTGAACGAGAGCCGCACACCGTGCTCCGGCAAGAGGCATCAATCTAATCTTTAAAACGCTGTTACCGCGAACTTTTCGTGTTATTTTCCTGATATTTTAACTCCACCATGCCACGTCGACCGAAGCGCCGCACTCAGGGTAAGTTCATCGCACCAAAGCAAGGCAACCCGCACATTTCCCTACTATCGATGGCACCTCAGACCGGCACTTCCCCTTCCATTAAGGCTTGATCAATAGGAACATGCCTGCCCTTGATGGTCAGTGCCATTTTTGCGGTGTAACTGACTTCCCTAGCCTCCCCTCCAGACGAGGTGATAACTAAATGACCTGTGGCACCCATAATCCGGCGGTACACCCACCATTCCGCCATTTCTTCACTCGATTGATGCATGGGTTCCCCCAAGCTGGTTGGTATTGGCGCAATGCTGGCCCCACATTCTCTGTTTTCACACTCAGAAAGCTCAGAAGTCCTAGGTAAGAGCCAGCCTAATATTTACCTAACCACCACCCTGCCTCACCATCGTGCCGGTACATGATAGAAACTGCAACTTAGGACTCTTGCCCCCAGGCATATCCAGATATTGGGGGGCCAAAAAAGTTATTTTTTGGCAAAGCATGCTAAGATTAGAAGCAAAATTACAAAGTACGTGCGTTTCCAACTTCACTTTCTTCTCCAGCAATGCTGAACACTACTGATAAGGAAAAAAATGAAGTTGGTGAATGGTAAAGCTGAACATAACAAATAATATTATGGCTAATTAGAATCCACATATAAGCCACATACAAGCATGCATGAATACCCCTTCATGTATTTTATTTACTGTAATAATATTCCTATAACTCCATGCAGACCAGGCTTATTGGCTAGTGTTTAAAAAGTCCCACTTCAAAGTGTAAAAAAAATAAAAAATAAAAAAGAATAATAATAATAATAATAATAGATAAAAAATTTGAGCATAGGTTTGCACAACTGGAAACACCATAAGGGTTTGATAACTAGGCTGGGTTGATTAGTTTGATAACTACCCCCTTTTGCCTTGGCATTACTTTACTTGACCATGTGATGACTGGGTTTAATTACAGAATAAGGTGAGCAGTTGCGTACCACATTCTAATGGCCATTTTAGGACACAATCGTATGTGCTGAAAACGAATTTAGCAACAATTGCTTCCGCAAATAATTTTCTCCCATCGAATTCCCTTCCTATATTACCACGAAACTACCACAGAAATGTCGCACACGACCAACACCCCACAGCACAGCAACGCTACTTTTTATTAAAGATGCCAGATACCATGCCAGAATAAGACGGATAAAACACTCCAAAATAAAAAACCTCTACGTAACGCACCAACGCTCGTCAGTTTGTACAATGGCGGATGGATGTGATAGTTGCGAAATAAAATACTATCAGGCGATTTCTGATGCGAGCAAAGCAGGTTAGGTTAGGTTAGGTAAGGTTTAGTTAGGTTAGGTTAGGTTAGGTTAGGTTAGGTTAGGTTAGGTTAGGTTAGGTTAGGTTAGGTTAGGTTAGGTTAGGTTAGGTTAGGTTAGGTTAGGTTAGGTAAGGTTAGGTTAGGTTAGGTTAGGTTAGGTTAGGTTAGGTTAGGTCAGGTCAGGTCAGGTCAGGTCAGGTCAGGTCAGGTCTGAGTGGATGTGCCGGCTTTGTTTTGTTCATTCCGTTTTGTTCCGTTCCTTCTGTACGACAGTGACAGAGCTTTTTGAAGGTTTTCTAGAGGTTTTATTAACTAGTGTCATCGGTCGACTTTTGAATAACTACAGGCTGCCCTGCTCGTGCTACGATTGTGACGCATTTCCAGCAGTTATTCGCGCTTGGGCCGCAGTGTTGTGTGGTGTGCATTGTGGAAGCAATATTATTGAATATGTTAGAAACGGTAGGTCGGCGAAAAAAATGTTGTTGGAAATTTTGTAGGGCGTGCTGCAATCATTCGAGTGAGACAATTTTCTTAGTTGTCAGTGATTGCTCACCTTATTCTGTAAATTAACCGATGACTGGTGGTTGATAGTGCAGCACTGCCTTCCACAGAGTGTTAACCTGTGCTTGGGTTTATAGTACAGCAATGCCTTCCACAGAGTATTGCAGAGTTTCGCTAGTAAGTAGGCTGACTTATCCCTGCTCTCCTTCCTGTTAGGATGAACTAAGGTCGTTTGGACAAACCATGACATTGCCCTCAGATGCCATCACTGGCAGCCAGTGTTTTCAGGCCTATGTTGCAGGGTTTGACCAGAAACCTGATCTGGCCTCGTTGGCCCATACAATCTTGGCTCCCCACATATAACCTTCCCTGCATGGCCAACAACATACGCACACCTGTGCTTGGCCCACACAACTGACCTGGCCATGCTTGGCCCACACCACACAAACATGTGCTTGACCCACACAACTGACCAGGCCATGCCTGGCCCACACCATACACATATGTGTGTGACCCACACAACTGACCAGGCCATGCCTGGCCCACACCATACACATATGTGTGTGACCCACACAACTGACCAGGCCATGCCTGGCCCACACCACACACACATGTGCTTGACCCACACAACTGACCCGACCATGCACACCAGCGCAGCCACACTGGGCCCACACAGTTGACACGGCCACGCCTGGTCCACACTGTTAACCCGGCCACACCTGGCCCACACATTGGACCCAGCCACGCCTGGCCCACACAGTCAATCCGGCCACGCCTGGCCCTCATAGTTGACCCGGCCACGCCTGGCCCACACAGTTGACCCGGCCACGCCTGGCCCACACAGTTGACCCGGCCACACCTGGCCCACACAGTTGACCCGGCCACGCCTGGCCCACACAGTTAACCCGGCCACGCCTGGCCCACTCAGCTAACCCGGCCACGCCTGGCCCACACAGTTGACCTGGCCACGCCTGGCTCACACAGTTGACCTGTCCACGCCTGACCCACACAGTTGACCCGGTCACGCCTGGCCCACACAGTTGACCCGGTCACACCTGGCCCACACAGTTGACCCGGCCACGCCTGGCCCACACACCTTTTACCTGGCCACGCCTGGCTCACACAGTTGACCTGGCCACGCTTGACACACACAACCGACCTAACCTAACAATCAACAGGGGCACCAGCCAGAACACCCCATAGCCCTGCCACGTTCGGCCCACACCAGTTACCCTGCTGCCCGCACCACTGACCGAGCACGGCCACGCTTCACTTCAGTCCGGAAGCGCCACAAGGCCAGGTCCAGGCTCGTGACCTACCACGGTCGAGCCGACCATAAACAGTATAATTGACGGAACGCCTAGCATCACCCATAATTTGGGACTCGCCCAATCATTGTTGTACCCAAGGAAAACACGCAAAGACCCCTTAGCTGAAGCAATTCCGTGTTGCAGAGGTTACCAGACCAGTCGCCGACACGGTGTCCAGCGAAGTCACGGTCGCAGTGCCCGACCCCGGACCACCAGCTGAGATGGCACCAACCCACCAACAACGCCGGCCATTGCAGCCTCTTCCCTTGGCAGATGTCCCCGTGGCGGAGGAGCCTTCATCGCCGGCCTCCTCCACGCCCTCGGAGGCTTCCAGCGCATCTCGCTCCAGGCTTCAGAGGCGAGGCGCGGCCAAGCGGCGCCGTTCATTTCGGTCCTCACACAGCAAGAGAGGACGAAAGGAGGTCACTTCGACGTCGGCGTCAGACTCCGAAGAGACCAGCTCCGATGAGAATCGGTACCGGAGGCAGCGCCCGCGCCAGGGGCACGCGACGCGTCCGTCAACGAGGAAGGGAAAGCTCTCAGCCGGTCTCGACAGCCCACGCCTCCCCGGAGCCTTAAGCTCCCGACAATCAGCACCGCCGCGCTAAAGAAACTACGCGACCGCACACAGGTGCCATCTGTGGACGAGGTGGCCAACCCTCACCTGGACCCGCCAGCTAAACATGTGGCTCCCTGTTACCCAGCCCTCAGCCCGGCGGCTTACCTGCGAGGAGTAACAACAATTGCTGCATACCGCGCCTACTTCTTCCCTTCCAGCTCGATGCAGTGGTGGACCTATCTTCTCTGGCTTCAAGTCCTAGCAGACGGCCGCAACACCACCGCCCTCCACGAGATCGACATGCGGGCCGGCACACACATCTCCCGGTACTATAAAGAGTACCACGACGGGCACTCGCTTAGCGACGGCGTCGGGCAGCTCCCTCGGCCGCCAGCAGGAGCCATTTGCCCTGCTCCGACCGCACCCCGGCCCGATCTGTGCATGCGGTTCAACCAAGGCCGCTGCCCAAACGGCCAGAACTGCCGGTACACGCACCGATGCCGACAGTGCGGGAGCCCGCACCCGGCGGTACGGTGCCCCAGCCCCCACCAGCGCCAACACGATACCCAACGCCGTCCGGCTCCGGCAGCCGTCCGCTGCCGCTCCTAGCGCCCCGCTACGGCCAAACATGGCATTAGGCACTGAACCGCCCGCCGCCCAGCAACTCTCTTCTTTCCCGGTGACCACCCCGGTCAACGTCGGGACCTTCTTCAATCTCGCCTCCCCCGTACTACCGCCACACAAACTCCATTCGATTATCCATACCCTTCAGAACGTAGCCGACATCGGCTTTCGCGGGCCCGCTACCTCTACTTGGAGGCCCAACAATACCTCCGCCCTCAGACGTCCACAGGCAGTCACCTCCGCCGTCCCACTCGAAGTGGCCAGAGGCCACACTGCTGGGCCCTTCCAGTCACCGCCGGCACCCCCATTTAGATGTAACCCTCTCGGCACCAGGGAAAAGCCAGACGGGTCGGTCCGCCTACTCCTTGATCTCTCTCAACCCGCCGGAACAAGTGTAAACGACTACATCAACAAACAAGAATGCACCGTCCAGTATAGCACCTTGGATGACGCCATTGAAAAAATCCACGAGATCAGTCCCCATGGAGTTGTCATGGCCAGGGTCGACCTTCGGGCACGCCTTCCGCATTATACCCGTCCGGACAGACCAGCGCTGGGTCCTGGGATACCAATGGAACGGCCTCTATTACGCGGATCTCAGACTTCCCTTCGGGCTCCGCAGTTCTTGCGAGATTTTCAATGGCCTGGCTGATGTCATAGCCACCGTCGCTCGCTACCACTCCGGCCTCCCTCATGTCTACCACTACCTGGACGACTACTACTTCCTGGGACGGCCCAGCTCCGACGAGTGCGAGCACGCCTACACAGCGTTCCTCACCATGTACGAGGAATGCGACATTCCAGTTAGCCCAGAAAAGTGTATCCCCCCTTCCACGCGCATGGAATTGCTGGTGTTGCGGGCAGCGCTAGCGCTGTCCGCTGGCCGGCTGCCCCTGGCGGGTCACGTGACCTGCCCCGCCTGGGTCGGGTCGGCTCGCGCCGGGAGCCGGCAGTCGAGTCGGAGTCGAGTCGGTGTGCGGGTGTGCTACTCCAATACACCAGACGTTATCTACCGGAGAAGTTTCCTGGACCGAGGAAGGCGTGTGCGGAGGAGGAGAGCTCCCGTAATATTGGCGCGGTCGGTAGGACTCCGTTAAGGTAAGGTAATTGAGTTATTTCCTGCTTGCTTGATTGCGTGTATTGTGTGAGCGGACGCTCAGTGATAGTTGCTTTCTTTAAGTTTTTTTCTGAGCGGAACGCTCATTATAATTTGAGTTCCGAGTGGAATACTTGGAGGATAAAACTTTTGTAGTATTATAGATAGTTTTTATCGAGAAACAGATCAGCTTCTCACGCAGATAATTTCAATATAAGCATTTATAGCATAAACGCAGCAGACGGGTTTAAATACAGGGTAGAATCCCCCATGTTGCACCTCTAGTAAAAAGGATTTTGTTTCTCGTCAGGAGGCGTACTTTTCCGTAGTGTTATTTCTTAATAGTTAATATTTCTTAATAGATAATTTTCGGCAGCGCTTTGATCCGTTATGCTATTGGCGTTCACGGCTGCAGCAGCTTATCACTGAGCATTACTGTGTATTCCCAGGTCACCTCGTGAATTCGGTGGTGCAATATTTTTTAGGGGGGTGCTTGTGCATCGTAAGAGTATCGTAGCAGATATTTTTCAAGCAGGGTTTTTTGGCAAAAAAACCGAGTGAATAGTTTCTAATAACAGGCCCCAGAAATGAATTGGGGTTAATTTATTAAGGTTTTGGTCAAATATAGAACATACCGGCAGATTATTAATTTTGAGCAACGATTGAGAACCAAGCGGGTGAATATTTTTTGGGAAATGGACACAAATAGTTCAATCTTGGTGTCGAGGACACCGAAGTTTGCGGGATCTGAGCAGGAAGACTGGGATACATGGTTTGCCAGATTCGAGGGATTGACGTTTTCATATAAAGATGAAGACCGTCTTCGGTGTTTAGTTTCCCTACTTGAAGGGGGAGCTTTAGACGTGGTTCTGCCCGCACTAAAACAAAATAAGAAGTATGAGGCAGTAAAGGCCGATCTTATTTCACGGTTTGGGCGGCTGCCAAACAGCCTTCAGGCACAGGCAGAATTTGGACGGGCGGTGCAGGCACCTGGGGAGTCAGCAGAAAATTTTGCAGACAGATTAAAGAGGCTGGCGCAACTGGCGCATCCCACAGTCGATGATGACAATGCTCTAATGGAGAGTAACCTCTCTAGTCGCTTCATCTGTTGCATAAGCGATCAGTGGTTGCAAACTAAGCTGTGTAATCGGGGTCCAACAACATTAACAGAAGCAGTGCAGATGGTCCGTGATCTACGCAGTCGCCAAGAGGCAGTCCAGGCGGTGCGCAGTTCTGGTTCTGACAACGAGAACCGAGCTGCTTCAGTCACGGCATCTGTACCTCAAATGAATGCAACCGATAATAGCACCCTCCAAATGAACAGGCTCGAACAGCAGATGACTGAGTTGCGCTCCACCGTGGAAGCCCTGGTCGTAACCGGGATAGATCGTAGCTCACGTGGCTCTTCTGATCCATCTAAGACTGTTTGTTACGACTGTGGTTCTGTCGGACATATGCGCAGGGACTGTCGGAGACGACAGCGGGGTTCGACACCACGTGATGGCAACTGCCATGCATGTGGGTTGGTTGGTCATTTCCATCGGGACTGCCCCCAGTTCAGGGGCTCCTCAAGGTCGCCTCAGCCATTTTGCCTTTGTTGCGGGCGCCCTGGGCATTGGCTGGCGGCGTGTCGGTCGCTTCCCACACAAATGGCTAGAGACACGCATACAAACACGCAGGGGTCCCATATGGCCCCAGTCTTCAGGCAAGCGCAACCGGAAAACTGAGCTCAGCTGTCTCTGTGGGACAAGAGGCGGCTGACAGAAAACCGTCCCCAATCACGGCATCCGCCGTAAAAGTAGTGTTGGGAAATAGAGAGGTTTGGGCACTGATAGATTCTGGTGCAGATTTTTCCATGATCCGTGAGGGGTTGCAGGATCAAGCTCAACAGGAGCTCAGGTGCGAGTTGGTACCATCTTCCAGGCCCGCGAGAGGTGCTGGTGGAGAACCACTTAATATTATTGGAGTCTTGAAAGACGTCACCCTTCGGGTGAAGGGGGAGTCTGTTGGTTGTTCACACCTGGCTATAGTGTCCGGTTTGGTGTACGACATAATCCTTGGGCGTGACTTTTGCTGCCGGCACGGCGTGGTAATAGATGACCGTTGTGGAGTGATTAGACTCCGAGGTTTGGTGATTCCGATGCCATCATACAAAGACATTCAACCTACACGCGCACGGATTCTGCTGGGGGCCACTGTCTCTGTTCCTGCTCGGTCTGTGGTCACTGTGAGAGCGAACGCACAAGCCATAGATGGTGTGGGTGTGAGGAACTTGGGTGGGCCCCTTACTGGTGTTATCGAGCCAAGTCAGACTGCTGATCGGGAGGAGCTCCTGATTCCGAGAGCAGTTGTGACTGTTGCTGATGATGGAACAATCCCTGTTCGTTTGACAAATACTGCACCTAGCGAGGCCCGTCTGTTGAAAGGATCCGACATTGGAACACTCCACACCATATCAGATAGAACTGACAGCGTATATGAGCTCTGTTTGGATACTAATTGTTCCGCTAATGCGGCCAGAGGCTGTCCGGTGGCATCGGAATCTTCAGATCCCCAGGGACGAGTCCCATTGATTCTGAAGATGTTGGATCTGGAACAGACGGACCTGAGTAAGAGTGGTAAGAAAGAGCTCCGGCAACTCCTTCACGATTTCCAGGATATTTTCAGCACGCATTCCGGAGACATAGGCCGCACCTCTCTTGCTGAACACAGGATTGATACTGGAGACTCAGCACCTATCCGACAAAGACCACGACGAATTCCAGCAAAAATCCGAGAACAGGTGGAGAAGCAGAAGGAGCAAATGATCCAGGATGGCATTATTGAGGAGAGCAATAGTCCCTGGTGTTCTCCCGTAGTCCTGGTGCGGAAAAAAGATGGAACCTTCCGTTTTTGCGTCGACATGAGGGCAGTAAATAGCGTAACACGAGGAATGGCCCATCCTCTGCCCCGGATCGATGATGCGTTAGATTCTCTCACAGGAGCGAGGTGGTACACCACGCTGGACATGGCCACAGGATATTGGCAAGTAGGGTTGGCTTCTGAACATAAAGAGATCACGGCGTTCTCGACCGGTCGTGGACTCCATCACTTCAATGTCATGCCGATGGGGCTGAAAAATGCAAGTGGAACGTTCCAACGCCTGATGGAGCTCGTCACGGCAGGGCTGGACGCCAAAAGCTGCCTCGTCTATCTCGATGACGTCATCCTCTTCAACAGAACTGAACAAGAACACATGTGCACTTTAAGAGATGTGTTTCAACGATTAAGGGCTGCTGGGCTTAAGCTTAAGCCCCAGAAATGTCTGCTAGCGAGGCGAGAGGTCACATTTCTCGGCCACCTAGTATCGGAGGAGGGGGTGAGGACAGATCCACGCAACGTGGAGAAGGTTTTGGCATGGCCTGAACCATCCACTGAAGAAGAGATGCGGAGCTTTCTTGGGCTCTGTGGATACTATGCGCGCTTCATTGACAAATACGCAGAGATCAACAAACCACTGAGAGAAGCTGAAGTGAGGGATCACCAAATATGCTGGACGGAAGGAATGCGCAATGCTTTCCAACAGCTGAAGAAGATTTTGGCATCGCCACCAGTCTTAGCACTTCCAACATTCGCAGGAACATTTATTTTGTACACGGATGCCTGCAATTCGGCTGTGGGCGCTGTCCTGGCTGAGCGGGTAGGGAAGGAAGAAAAGGTGGTAGCCTACGAAAGCAAGGTCCTGACAAAGCAGCAAATGAAGTGGCCTACGTACGACAAAGAGCTATGGGCTGTCGTGCACGGTATCAGGAGGTTCCGGCAGTACACAGTGGGCACGAAGTTTGAGGTGGTGACAGACCATAAACCGCTGGCCAATATTCCCCAATCCATATCGGTAGAGCGTGACGGTACGGGCCGCCTTGGTCGATGGGCTGTTGAGTTGAGCTCATTTGACTTCAGTGCCAAGATTCGGGCTGGAGCAGTCCACACGAATGCAGATGCTCTGTCCAGATTGCCGAGTCACTTTTCGGATAGAGAAAGAGAGCATACCGTGACAGAGTTGTCCCCAACTATGATGACCAGTGGAGAACGCTCTCCATCGGAGGTCAATGAGGTCGCGGCCGCTCGTTCACCTCGGCCGATATCTTCATTGCACATTGAAGACGCAGGGGCACCAAGCATCGTAAATGATCCAGGGGATCTTCCCATTTCGCCCAAACCGGGTGGTGTACCCATGACTGTGGCGAATCATGTAATTGCTGGTGCAGATGTAGTGTCTGGTGCCATATCAGCACCTGCTAGGCTGGCCACAGAGGGTGGAACGGCCATGGGGGCGGACAACTGTACCGGTGCAGCTAACACTGGGTGGGATGGAGGTGGATCGGCACTTCTGCGTGATGCCCAAGCAAGGGACGTAACGCTGGTGCAGCTACGAACTATGCATGAGAATGGGGTCATGCCTGAGCCCAGGCAGCTTGGGGGGTGGAGGATGCTCCAGAAACATTGGTCGAGGGTACAGATGCGTGAGGGTATTATAGGTCTTTCCTCGTCACACGGGTTTCAAGCTCTGGTACCGTCCCCGGTGAGAACAGAGATATTGAGATTGGCACATGATGACCAGTCGTGCGGGCACATGGGGCGTGAGCGAACGATGGCCCGTGTACGACTGCGCTTCGTGTGGCCGGGGATGAGCAGGGATGTGAGGCAGTTCTGCTCTTCATGCACACCTTGCCAGAGACGACATAAGCCCTCGCCGAAGAAGAGAGCACCATTGGTCACGGAGACATCGTCGCAACCATTCGAGCGACTTGCCCTAGACGTGACTGAATTGCCGACATCAGCCAAGGGGAACAAGTACGCACTGGTCATAATGGACTATTTCTCCAAGTTCGTTAGAGTATACCCCATGCCGGATCAAAAGACTGAGACCATTATTGAAGCACTGTTGGACTGGGTGCAGGACCTCGGCGTGCCGGAAAGAATACATTCGGACCAGGGACACCAGTTTGAGTCGCATGTGTTCCAAGAGCTCTGTAGGAAACTAGGCATCAAAAAGACTCGCACAACTCCTTATCACCCGGAGAGTGATGGTATGGTGGAGCGGTTTATGCGGACTCTTAAGGATATGGTATCAAAATACACAGACAGCCAAGGACTCAGATGGGACGAAGGGGCCAAGGCTTATGCTATGGCATACAATTCGTCCGTTCATGAGACGACGGGCTATACGCCATTCTACTTAGTCCATGGATTTGAGCCTCGTCTCCCAATAGATATCGTGTTTGGGGCCCCAAAACCGTTGGTTCCGGTAAAAACCTTCCTGGTGGATCGCCTGGAAAGAATGCAGAAAGCACACCAGGAGGTGAGAACTGCTTCAAGTAGGGCAGCCGATAAGATGACTGAGCGATACAACCGTAGATCCAAAGATGAACAGTACCAGGTTGGGGACAAAGTATGGGTCCTTGATCCCACAGCGTCAGTCGGTGGCAAACCGAAATTGGGTTTACCATTCAAGGGACCTGAAGTCGTTATCGCTAGAGTAGGTTCGCCGGGCCGAGAAGTGGCGTACAAAACTAGGAATGCGTCTGGTCGTGAACGTGTGGTGCACCACAATCATCTTAAGCGAGCTCTGGTTCGGGAGAGTCCCATAAATTGTGACACCACCAAGTCAGGGGGTTCATTGGAGGGTAGGCATGACGTAGGTAGCAGGGCGGAACAGAATGATCAAAGGGCAGTGGAAGACGATACATTGTTGATGTTATTGTGTGCACCAGATGTTTCATCAGTGGAGGGTCCACAGGGTCATCGAAGGACACAAAGCCCCTACGTAACCCGATATGGGCGAGTATCGCGCAGGCCAGAGAGGTTCCAGATTACAAATAACTAGTTTTGTCAGCTGGAAGAAAATGTTATACATATACGAACAGATAACGTAGCATCATACCCATTATAGTCGGTTGTGAATAGTTTTCACTCTTCTAAAACAATGAGCATGTATGTGTGCCGGCTTGCCGAATCGTACACCCGCCGTCGAATTCTTGTTAAAACATGTTTGTGAGTTCCAGATGGAGTTGGAGGCGTTGCGGGACGGAAGTGATGCTGGCGGGATGCCGGCGTCCGGGGACGTTGACGATGCGGGTGAGATGCCGAGGCTCGGAAACGTTGATGGTGTTGCTGGAGTTCGGACGTCCGAGACTGTTGCCGATGCTGGCGGGGTGCTGACATCGGTAGGAACAGATAAGGTGGATTGGGGGGTTAAACCCGACGGTGCTGGTCGGTTTCCGGCGCTTCCGGGCGACACCTGGCCTACATGTGCTTCTGCACCCGGGGACATAGAGAGTTTTTGCGGAAGAGTGGAGTCCAGCGGTGCTGGTGGGGCACCAGCTCCGCGGGCACCCCCCTTGCCTTCGTGTGTTCCCGAATCCGCCCCCAGGCTGAGTTCTGGACGGACCCAGCGGGGGGTATTTCTGATAGGGGACTCAATGGTCCGGCGGGGCAATTTCTGGGCGGAGTCGCCCTGGATTTTGTCAACCTGGATTATGCCGGGAGGGACGCTGTCTGATTGGCTGCATTCAGCCGAAGAGGGAGTTCTGGGGTGGATCGAGCTTACCAAGAGGTCAGGGGTGACACCTAGTCATATCTTCATGTGGATGGGGGGAATGACGTGTATCCCCGGTCACCGGACAGAGAAGCAATGGACCTGTCCCAGAAGGTACTAGGTGACTTAGAAAAGTTGCTGGGGAGGCTGTCCGGTATCTGTGATGTTACCGTCTTAGGGGTGTCCCCACGACTGGCCTTCGACCAGGGCAGGTTGTGGGAAGACACAGCTGCTTTCCGGGCGGAACGCGCCCTTAATGACGTTGCCAAAGCAGCTGGAGTACAGTTCAAGGGTGTCGGGAGGAGGTTGTGTGCGCGGAGTAGCCGGGACCGGAGCAGGTACACTGTGCCTCTGGCCAACGTGTTCCACGCCGATGGCGTTCACCTCGTCCGCGGGGGCTACGGTCGCCTTCTGACGGCCCTTCCCACCTGGCGCGGTGACGAGGACCTCAGCGCGGTGAAGAGCGCCGGAGGATCTCAGTGCAGCAATCCAGTGAAATGCACCATATTCACCGTCTCCAAGAAGGAGCACGAAACCTGTCCCATCAAGAAGTCAAAACATAGGATCAACGGTGTGTGTGTGACAGGCTCTACAAGCTGAGTTTCTTTACGTCCATGTTGTTTGGAGGCGTGGTGCAAGAAGTTTGTGCCTTTGTGTTTATGCTCTGCATCTTATGTTGAACCTCGTGATCGTGTTTCATTTTGGGGGAAGTGTGTTGCGGGCAGCGCTAGCGCTGTCCGCTGGCCGGCTGCCCCTGGCGGGTCACGTGACCTGCCCCGCCTGGGTCGGGTCGGCTCGCGCCGGGAGCCGGCAGTCGAGTCGGAGTCGAGTCGGTGTGCGGGTGTGCTGCTCCAATACACCAGACGTTATCTACCGGAGAAGTTTCCTGGACCGAGGAAGGCGTGTGCGGAGGAGGAGAGCTCCCGTAATACTGGGATGCGTCCCCGACACCGCCGCCATGACTATCGCACTCCCAAGCTTGAAACAGAAAGCCCTGGTCGAACACCTGCGACAGATGCATAAGAAGCGTACCGTGCGACAGCGTGACCTCCTCAGCCTCGTGGGAAAACTCATCCACGCCGTCAAGTACCTCCCAGCAGGACGCAGTTTCTTCCGCCGCTTGCTCGACACAGCACACTCAGTGCCAAAACCTCATTACTGGGTCACCCTGAATAACCCGACCAAACTCGACCTCGACTGGTGGCTGCAGCTGCTCCCGGCATGGAATGGCACAGCACCGCTCCTGGGCCCCACATGGACGCTCCCGGCCGACATGCACCTCTATGCCGATGCGTCCCACAAAGGATTCGGCGGCACGAACGGCGACGAATGGTTTTTCGCGCCATGGCCAGCAGCGACCTTAGAATGGTCCCGAAGCATCGCGTGGCTCGAAATGATCCCGATCTTGGTCGCTTGCTATCTGTGGGGCCCCACATGGTCCGGCCGGCGTATCACGATGCACTCCGATAATGCTGGGGTCGCGGGCGCCTGGAGTAAGGGGTGGTCGCGAGACAGTCCAATCATGTCCCTGATTCGACAGACACTCTTCCTGGCAGCAACGCACGTCTTTGTCTTCCGTGTGCAGCACATAGCGGGCCACAAAAACACCGCCGCTGATGCTCTATCCCGTCTGCAGATCGAGCAGTTTCGGTGCCTCTGCCCGACAGCGCAGCCGCGGTCCAGCCCGATACCAGACGCCATCACGGCGTATCTGCAGGATCCCACCGAGGACTGCCGGGTCGCCTCACAACAGCGCATCTAGACGACATCGCCAGCAGTCTCGTCCACCACGGACTGGCCCCGAGCACCAGAAGGGGCTACCAGTCGCAAGTACGGACCTTCAAACGCTTCTGCGCCCTACACCACTTTGAACCACTACCCGCCTCCGAACAAACTTTGCTCCGCTTGATCGCTTGGCTCAAAATCGCCCGCTTCTCAGCTCAGCACATCTCAGCTCACCTGGCGGCCGTCCGGAACTGGCACATCACCTCGACGCAGCACTGGTGCGGTCGCACGGAGCGCATCCGCCTGGCGCTCAAAGCACTGGCTCGTGCCCCCAAGGCGAGGCGCCGCCGGAGGCTACCTCTCACCGTTACCCAGTTACTATCGCTGCGGCGTCGGCTGCGACGGTCCGGCATGCAAAAACGCGACCGCCGCGTGGCGTGGGCAGCCGTCAGTCTCGGCTTCTTCGGCGCCCTACGGGGCAGCGAATACATGGCCCCCGGACCTGATCACTTTTCACGACGCCGCACCTGTCTTCGGCGCCACCTGACGCTTCAGCCCGACAAGCTGACTCTCCAAATCCCGGCCTCCAAAACGGACCAGACGTTCATCGGCCACGTGGTTTCTCTACCGCAACTGTCAGGCACGGTATGCCCGGTAAAAGCAATGACTGCCTACCTTCGCTGCAAGCCAGCACCAAAGCCCAGCGAGCCCCTCCTGTCTCGTCACTCCGGAAAATATGCGACCATGGCCTGGCTGAACGGTCTGCTCCGGCGCTACCTCCCCAGCGGTCACGGCCGCTACACCACCCACACCCCCGAGCATAGGCTTCGCCACCGCCGCTGCGGCTGCCGGCGTCCCGGACGCCACCATTCAAGCAGCAGGCCGGTGGAGAGGTGACACCTTCCGCCAATACATCCGAGGCGCGCGTGAGGATGTCTGGCAGGCGTGCCTCCGCGTCCATGCCGCTCGTACCGCCCTTGCCGGACCGTGACAGGCGTACACCTAACAGCTTCTCGTGTGACTGACCCAGACCCGTCGTTGTCCCGTTGCTTCTCCCTTCTGACAAACTGTGAATAGCCGCCCCAGTGTCAGACCCAGTGTCTCTTGCCCAGCGTCACACTACCATCTGTGAATACATTTTTGGCGATCTTTGGCGTCTTTCAGAAAGTACCAGGATTACCCAAAACAATGGAATAAAGACAAAAAGATTAGGAGAGTGAGCGAGGAGTCGAGACCAGCACAGCCAAAATCCGCAGGAATGCGTGTGTAGAAGAACATAACCAAACCCCTAACCCAACAGAGCTCTTATGGAAAAATAATGAAGCGAAGCTGAGTTATTTACTTTAGAGCATGGTGGGGAAACAGGCAGACAGCAGCCGGGGACTACGCTGGGTAAGAAATGTGGCAATCACATAATCGACTACTAGTAAGCGGAACCACAGCGCGGGAAAAGAGGTGAGTTCAACTTGTAAACAAAAAAGGACCGACAAAAAATTAGAGTCATACACAACAAATCAGAATTTCAATGCAACTAGAAGAAGATAGGTACATAACAAGTGCATGGCCGGGTGTATATGCGCAAACGACCGCGCCGCCTTTTCCGTGTTTGAACGAGAGCCGTTTACACCGTGCTCTGGCAAGAGGCATCAATCTAATCTTTACCCACCACCACCCCTACACCACCAAAAAAGTCTCCTCCTCGCTCGTCTTTCAGAAAGTAGCAGGATTATCCAAAACAATGGAATAAAGAAAAAGATAAGGAGAATGAGCGAGGAGTCGAGACCAGCACGGCCAAAGTCCGCAGGAATGCGTGTGTAGAAGAACATAACCAAACCCCTAACCCAGCAGAGCTCTAAAATACATCCTTACCCATCTGAGGTGAGGGTGTTATCGACTTGTCGATCTGTCATGGAATGCCCCCTATACGCCATGGACAAACTCTGACAGTGATGTCCACTCAAACTATGGCATCTTAAATGATGTTTTTGATGATGATGCCTTGCTTTCGGTAATTACGCATATATATATATATATATATATTGTGATATAGGTGAACACACAGAAAGTTATTTAAGTTATATTTAATTTACAAACGTTTCACTGTTGTACAGCTTCATCAGTGTAATACCAAATTATAAAAATATTAATATCAAATTACAAAGTTCAGCACACAGCAGGACACAATATTTCAAACTCCTGGAGTTTGAAATATTGTGTCCTGCTGTGTACTGAACTTTGTAATTTGATATTGATATTGTTAAAATTTGGTATTACACTGATGAAGCTGTACAACAGTGAAACGTTTGTAAATTAAATATAACTTAAATAACTTTCGGTGTGTTCACCTATATCACATTATGTCTGTGATAACCCCATATATATATATATATATATATATATATATATATATATCTTGGTCTAGCTTCGTATAGAGGCTTTTTATACCATTATACCAAGGTAGCATCAATTTTTCCTAAATATTTGTTTCTAGGTTGATCCCGAACTGGAAAAATCAACAATTTTGGGAGATTTTAATCCAAAGAAATTTACAATTACCTGCAGGTTTGAACTGGTGGTCTGGGGGACAACAGACCTAAAATCGTAGAAAAATATGCAAAGAAAATAAGAGAAAACTGTGGAAATGGGATAGGTCAATGTCACCCTTGATTAACCCCGTCGATCCGCCACGCTCTGCAATGCCCAGTAGCGCACCCAAGGAGAGGGCCAGCGGGCCCGGGCCCCCATTCCCCCAAACGCTTCGACTCCAAAGTGCCGGCCCTCGGCCATGTCTGGCGTAGCACTCGAAGTGGGTTCTGGTAATAATTGACCGCTGCAGGCACCCATCGAGAGCAGAAATGAGGCTTGATCTGGCTTTTAGTACCAGTTCTCCTCTCACCTTACCGCCCCTGTTCACAGTGTGTCGTCCCTGTGGCGAATTATTCACCCAATATGTGATTCAACCACAGGCCAGGTTTATAATAATTGTACCCCCTTCCATAAACGTTGGAAAAGGGGCGCCAGGGGGCCTGGCCCCTACTCTTTACCAAAACTCTCCTGATCTCAGTCAAAATGGGAGAAAACAGGACATGTTTATAACCAGTCGCTGCGGAAGGCAGCGAGGAGCCCAAATTCAGACAGTTTTTGGTCCTGACGTGGAAAGTTTTTTGTCAGCATCAGGTTGGAGTCTGGCTGTCCCCCCTCCTTTTGTTTGCGCGGTGGCGACGCTTATGCCCCCTTCACTTGCGTTTTACACCATACGACAAATATGTATTGTTTTTTACCTGATACATACCCTCTCTGGCCAATTTTTCCCCTGCAGTAGCGTGTCACGCCCTGTCAAACATGCCACCTCCTATCAGCCCCCTTCGTCAGCCGGGCCCCCAAACGGAAGTCCTGGGTGCACGCCTGGCAATATCCCAATTCTATAGATCTCAAGAGAGGCATAAAGAAACCCCGTCAGATCGCACGTGATGCAGACATTTCGTCCATTTTAGCTCGAATCTGCAGTTGTAGCACCTATGTATAACCTTAACTTGACCAAACAACATGTGTGAGGCGTGCGTTCCACCCCTCCTCAGCTGTCCCCGCCCAATTCCCGCCCACTCGCCCGGCTCAGCGCAACAGCGTACAGTGACTTCCAAACTAGTGGGTCGGCAGCGGAACGATACTTTCGCAACAGACTGTACAAAAAGTGAAAATCGGATGGAATTTGATAGGACGTTTTATCGCTTGCGTTGCTCCTTGGACCGGTTCATTAGTGAACAAAGCTTTAACATCGAAGCTCGCCATCTTCTTATTGCTAAAGTTGAGCTCTCTTACTCGCTGTAGGGGATGAGGTGGCTTAGTGGATAGCACCCTTGTCTTCTAAGCCACCGGTCCCGGGTTCAAGTCCCGGCGGAGCCTCTGAATAAGTCGATCTGATCCCCAAAATCCCTTCCAACAGGGTGAGAGTTGGCGACGCCGTATGACCCTGGCAGTTGGTGCGTCGTTAAACCCCAACAATTATTATCTTACTCGCTGTAGTAGGTCTCCCGAGTTTATCAAGTGGCTGTCACTGATGGACCCTAGGAGCCTTGTCAGTGGTCAGGTCCATAAAGCCGGAATTACCATGAGGCCAATAACCTCCGGTATTGGAAGTGCACCGCATCGCCTGGCGAAAGTTCTTGCAAAGCCACTGACAAGACTCCTAGGATCCATCATTGACGGCCACTTGATAAACTCAGGAGACCTTCTACGGCGAGTAAGAGAGCTCAACTTTAGCAATAAGACGGTGGCAAGGAACAACGCGAGCAATAAAACGTGCTATCAAACAAATTCCATCTGAAGAGCTCCCTGTGCCAAAAACTCAGTTTGTTAATCTAGTTGAACTATGCCTAGATTTCAAGCATTTGTATTCAAGGACGAGGAGTATGCTCAAGTTAACACCCTGGCAGTGGGTTCTCCTCTGAGCCCCGTGGCTGCTTGCTTGTTCATGGAAATGCTCGAAGAGCAACACTTCGAAGGGATTATGGGACCTGACACAGTATAATAAGTTCTCGGAAGGCCTGCTGGAGATAGGGTGCCATAAACCGCAGAGTGTTGTGGGAATGACCTAGGACCCTAAAAAGATGATACAGATGACAGTAAAAGTGCTAAAAGACTGGCAGCCTAAAACGCCAAAGTCCAGAAACTAAAACGTCTAAACCCTAAAAAAGCCCAAAAAGGCTACGTCAAGGTAAAGATAAGAAGACAAAGAAGCGTGGGATGAGGTAAATGCAACGTTTCGGTCTTGGACCGTCGTCAGGCGAGGGGTGACCCCTCGCCTGACGACGGTCTGGACTTTTACTGTCATCTGTATCATCTTTTTAGGGTCCTAGGTCATTCCCACAACACTCTGACACAGTATGGCTAAAATATATAGATGACATTTTTGTTCTAGTACCAGGGGAAATTAATTTGGAAGACAAACTTGTTCAGATGAACAAAGTAGAACCTTCCATCCAGTTTGCGATCGAAACTGAGGAAGACAACAAAATAACGTTTCTGGACGTAGAGATTCTGAGGACTGATGATGGAGTGAAATTCAAAGCATACAGAAAGCCAACCAACTCCGAGGATTTCATACATCATTTTTCTGCCCATAGTGACTGAGTAAAATCCAGGGCAATCATTGGGTTTTTCCTCCATGCACTCCGTGTGTGCGGCAACGAGCACTTGGATGAGGAGATCAATCACACTTTCTCGTTGTTTCTAAAACTAAAATACCCTAAAGCATTTATCGTGAGATGTCTTATGAAGGCAAAGAAGATTAGAAACTCGAGAAAAACAAGAGCAACGCCACTGAGAACTATTGTAGAATCGAAAACATCTCAGCACAATATACTAGAAAGGGCACTTAAACAAGCAGATAATAGGTTTATTGTAAGCACTGGCTTGAAAATAGGAGACCTCATCAAAAAGAAGCGAGATTCGAAAAACAGCAATAAGAACAGCATCTTCTACAAAATTCCATGTCAAAACTGCACAAGATCCTACTACGGGGAAACGTATCGCGGCCTGCAAAAACGAATTTACGAGCACAAATTAGACCTGAGAAATAATAAAACTACGAACTCATTTGTCATACACTCTGAACAATCTGAACACTTACCGAACTGGAAAATGCAGAAATTCTCCACAGAAGTCTATCAACAAATAGAAGGAAGTTTTTGGAGTCGGTCCTAATTGAAGAAAATAAAAATAAAAATTCCAAAAGATGAAATTATACACCACAATATCGAAAACATTGGCAAAATTTCTTCACGTTTAGCCTCACGTGAGTGACCAGAAATCTGCATTTGTCGAGAGACACGTCTACTCTTTCAAACATACGCTGAGGAAGTATCGAAAAGCTTCCGTATGTTTGATTTGTTTTAATATATTTGATATCCAATTTGTCAGTGTGTACCTTTATCGCTTCCTGTCAAATGGCTCTTCAACCTGACCCTACGTCATAGATATGAAATATTTCGGAATATATTATGTAGCAATGGGTTGGTCCATTATGTGGTGCAACTTTGAATTCAATAGATGCACCCTTCTTTACTTATGCCACCTTAAAGGTTTTTGGAGGTGAGGTCACTTGACCTGACCTGAGATGGTTCAACCTTATAATTTTGGGGAAAGTTGCGAAATTGATTAAGGATGTGTGCCAAGTACGGTGGCGCTTCGCGCCGCCGTTTTTTATGCTGGATGAAAAACCCGAAGGGGTGTTCAAACCCCCCACCGTGACGAGAGTTAATGTAAAAAATGTATCACATGAACAGAATGATTTACTCCCTCCAAAACTCTGCATTATCAAGTTCAGTCATGAGCCGCAGATATGTTTTACCTCTATTCTCTTGTCTTTCTTTTTAATTTTGATTATCTCTTGAGTAGGTGCACTTCACCTGTGTAGTTGCCACCCATCACGTAGATGTCCTTGGTATGGGAGAGGAAGAGCTGGTCCAGCCGTATTGCCATTGCCACGTTCGTCAGAGGCGCCAACGCCACAATATTCAGTGCACCTGAAATTATAGCAAAAATAAACATTTTAACAGCACATATTCAATTCACGATACAAATCATGTTGCGATGAAATGAAGTGATTTGTATCAAAGCTGTTTCCTTTGATTCTTGCGTAATAGAGAATCTTTATTGATTCTTGCGTATTGAATCCGCTGTAGCTACGGATTACCTTTCTCTGAAGATTACGTTATTAAATCAATATGAGGTTTTGCCTTCCCTTCCTAGCAGGGTGTGCCGCTACTTGCCAAATTTTATGTTGCGGTGTTAACGTGAGGGAGCTGTTGTCGTTGGGATCGTGGTGGGGCCACGCCTGGCTGCCTCTTAAATTGGGTGGTGGAGTTCTCAATAATTATGTATGAAAAGAAGGCATCATTTGACGAATTATTCTCCCTTCACTGCCAAATTTTCACTGGAGCGAAGTTCGGCAGCGCCATGCAGGTAGCCCGACACCCAACAAAAACACAACATTTCACATGGTGTTCTTTCTGGCCCCACGGAAACCAGAACAATTCTTCCCTCATTTAACACGCGCATCGACGGGGGTCTGAGCCACCTTCGCTTTGACGGAGTAGGGGGGCTGGGTACCCGGCCCCCTAAGATCTCGAGAACCACGGTAGGTAGCAAAAAACAGTAAACGGCGTTGGGTAGCACATCTACTTCTCCATCGAATATCCATTTTTTCAGATCACATTTAAGGTCACGAGAGGTCAAAACATGCCGTCATAGGGATAACATGTAAATGAAGGTTTTCGGCCATTACATCTGAACAAGTAAAGATAGAGCAAAACAGCTTAAACTGTATGAATACCCGCAGAAAGCCATATTATAATCGAATGATTTATAATATGACCTTGCTAGGTCAAATCAAGGATTTGACCTGACCTGAGGTCAGTTCAGGGTCAAATTATATAAAATGCATTTCATTAGAACCGCAAAGCCAAGGCGAGTCTAATGCAGCTAAAATAAACGCTCTATCACCATCCGTTATTGAGTTATTCAGTAAAAAACATTTTTCCCATGTATTTCCAATAGAGAGGTCATGCCTCGTACCTGACCTTAGGTCATCGATATAAAAAATACCGGAACATATTTTAGAGAACTCGGTGGGCCCATTATTTGATATGAGTTTCAATCGGATAATTTCACCCCGCTCCGACTTACGCTATCTTAAACGTTTTTGAGGTCAGGTCACTTGACCTGTACTGGTGACCTGACCTGAAATGACCTAACCTTAAAATTTTCACAGAAGGTGTAAAAATTATGAGAGAAAAGGCATGCCAAGTACGGCGGCGATACGCGCCGCCGTTTTTCTGCTATCTTTGAAAAAAACCCGAGGGCGGGGCGGGTACCCGCCCCTTCGTCAATGCGCGTGTTAATGCTCCCGAACAAGGATGCGAAAGGGTATAGATGAAAAATGATCCTCGTGAGATACAGTCCCCAGCAAGAACAATAATGATTTTCGGACTGACAGCTCAAACTTGTACGTCTTTTCTACGCCATGCCATCTGCTCCGCACAATGCCAGTGACCAATTTTCTGTCACCAGTTTGCCAGGTAGCTGGCGGGCGATAGTGCGCTCAGATTGTGATATGAATTTGTCTCTGAAAGAGCGTACAAAATTTAGCCTGTCGATACAAACACCGCCATTTTCTGAGAGCTGCACTCGATCTTAACAGAAACAATACCAGCAAGTGTCATGAGCACGGTAAGTAAAAGTAAACAATCGCTTAGACGCATCTATCATTTACTATACCTATTACCTCAACATTGCACATGAACCCACTTCAACCGTATAGGCACGACCGAATGGCAAAAGTCTCAGACCCGGCCGGTGCGCCATTTAAAGGAAATGTGGCATTTTGGTCAAATCCTGGAATTTAGTGTAATTAGGGTAAGTTTTAGCCGAAAATCAAGAAGGCGTCAATGATTTGTCTGAAAAATGTACAATAAGCTCAATATTTTGATTTTCTTAAATTTTCCTCTAGGAAAAGAAATAAATGTTTGCTTGTGGATGATATAATCATCTGAAAAACAACTACCATATTCAATACGCTTCAAGGGCTTCGATTGGCTGATACCGTGACGTCGCCATATGTCGTCACACCAACAGCCATGACAACTGTGGCCTGCTGCTAAGGGTACAGTCAGTTGCGAAAGTATCGTTCCGCTGCCGACTTTGGAAGTCACTGCACGCTGTAGCGCTGAGCCGGGCGAGTGGGCGGGCATTGGGTGGAGACAGCTGAGGAGGGGTGGAACGCACGCCTCACAGATGTTGTTTGGTCAAGTTGAGGTCAGTTATACATGGGTGCTACAACTGCAGATTCGAACTAAAATGGACGAAATGTCCGCATCACATGCCACCTGACGGGGTTTCTTTATGCCTCTCTTGAGACCTATAGATTTGGGATATTGCCAGGCGTGCACCAAGGATTTTCGTTTGGGGGCCCGGCTGACGAAGGGGGGCTGATGGGAGGTGGCATGTTTGACAGGGCGTGACAGGCTACTGCAAGGGAAAATTGACCAGAGAGGGTACTTATCAGGTAAAAAGCAATACATATTTGTCGTATGGTGTAAAACGCAAGTGAAGGGGTCATAAGCGTCGCCACCGCGCAAAAAAGTGGGGGGGGGGCAGCCAAACTCCAACCTGATGCTGACAAAAAACTTTCCACGTCAGAACCAAAAACTGTCTGAATTTGGGCTCCTCGCTGCCTTCCGCAGCGGCTGGTTATAAGCATGTGCTGTTGTCTTCCATTTTGACTGAAATCAGAAAATATTTCGCCAAAAAATGGGGGACCAGGACCCCTAGCCCCCTTTTTCCAACGCTTATGGAAGGGGGTACAATTATCATAAACCTGGCCTGTGGTTGAATCACATATTGCGTGAATAATTCACCGCAGGGGCAACACACTGTGAGCAGGGACGGTAAGGTGAAAGGAGAACTGGAACTAAAAGCCAGATCAAGCCTCATTTCTGCTCTTGATGGGTGCCTGCAGTGGTCAATTATTACCAGAACCCACTTCGAGTGCTACGCCAGACATGGCCGAGGGCCGGCACTTTGGAGTCGAAGCGTTTGGGGGAATGGGGGCCCGGGCCCGCTGGCCCTCTCCTTGGGTGCGCTACTGGGCATTGCAGAGCGTGGCGGATCGACGGGGTTAATCAAGGGTGACATTGACCTATCCCATTTCCACAGTTTTCTCTTATTTTCTTTGCATATTTTTCTACGATTTTAGGTCTGTTGTCCCCCAGACCACCAGTTCAAACTCGCAGGTAATTGTAAATTTCTTTGGATCAAAATCTCCTAACATTCTTGATGTTTTTCTAGTTCGGGTATCAACCTAGAAACAGATATTTAGGGAAAATTCATGCTACCTTGGTATATTAAATAGACTATACGAATTTAGATCTAAATATGTATATGCGTAATTACCGAGAGAAAGGCATCATCATCAAAAGCATCATTTAAGATGCCTAGTTTAAGTGAACATCACTGTCAAAGTTTGTCCATGGCGTATAGGGGGCATTCCATGACAGATCGACAAGTCGATAACACCCTCATATCTCAGATTTCGGTCTATGTTTTTGTGAGAGGGGCTATTGATGAAGCTGATGACCATTTTTCTATTCATTTTGCTCCCTGACTTACGGTTGGAAAATTTTAGCCTCAAGCATTTTGATCATGTTCACTTACATGTCTTTTTTAAAGACTAAATTTTACCTGTATGATTCTATAAATACCGCGAAGACTTGATCTAGGTCTCTTAAGGACGAATTACGAATTTTGGCTCATGGGAAATATAATTCAAAAAATATAATTTTAAATGTATTATACATTCTTGATTTTTTCAAAATCTATGAAGAAATTGTTTTCCTATGCCTTATTTAAATCTTTTTGAGGCTCATATTACTCTTTATACTTTTCTCTATAAGATTCAGGAATAAGAAGAATGGAGTCTTTAACCAATCGTGAGTTATGAGTTCCCAAATGTCCCGATCCCCACTTTTGTGAGGTTCGTGCGCCAGCGTGGCCCGCCATCGCTGCGACTATCAAACGTCTCTGGTCACGAAAAATACCTTATTTTCCACGAATCCCACCATTGACACTTGTGTCAATGGTGGGATTCGTGGGGCATGAAGGTAAGGATGTATTTAAAACAATAAATTGTAATCAATGTCCCATTCTTTCACACCCGCACTGGAGAGAGGTCTGACACTTACGCGCACTGGTGGGCCCCTGAGCTCTCGGAAATTAAGAGACTTAGAAAAACTCCGGTTGGAGACTGGGTGGGAGCTATTGAAATCCATACTATGACCGATTTCGATTGACCTAGGTAAGTACCGTCAAGTTCAAACGAGGTCATAAGGGTCATGTATGAGCCGTGCTGGGGATTTTTCTGGAAATGCTGTGATTAAGCGCAAAACAAGTTAAGAATGCATTAAAAACGGACCAAGGTCATAGTGAGAACGATCCAAAAATGTAAACTTAATTTTGGGGGTTAAGGTATTCAAGTTTATTGAATATGACGTCACAATATGACATATTCCCCATAATTACACCATGACTAGCACCATAGCAACTGTTGGACGGGAAATGAGGATTGACCTTTACCCATGCCATTTTACTTTGACCTGTGCCTTGACCTTTACATTGAGTTATCTTAACCCGCGCCCCACCAGGGGTCCAGCGCCACCTTCGCCCCACCGGGGGCCATCGATGGCCCCCCTCTAACTCCGAAAATATGGGTGTTAGCGCAAATCTGCAAAGTGCAAAAGAAAGCTCGCGTGAATTCCGTAAGAAATTACTTCGCATGTTTTAGTGCTCAGGTCAATGGTTTGACCTCCAGAGGTCAAATTAGGTCCAGATCGGCTATTTTCACTCAAATATGCAATGCTTAAGAAAACTGGGCATAACTCTCATGCAATTAGAGCTATTGAAGTCAGATAAAGTACATTTGATAGGAAATTGTCAGTCCTTTTTTCGCTATGTAGAACGTAAAGACCTTCCGCCATTAGTTTAACCTCCAGAGGTCACCTCGTGACCTAAGATGACCTGAGGTCACGAAAGGTCAGAAAGTGACCTTGCCGTATATCAAATGAAAGCCAGTGACAAGACAAGCACGATGGTGTTTGTTTCAGCGCTCTAGCTTAATTAGGTCAAAAGTTATTGTCAAAATACTGTTTTGACCCGTGGTGACCTTGGATGACCTTTGAGAGGTCAAAGGGCAAATATGACCCCTGGAATCCGTGAAAAGGTGTCCAAAAACGCTTTTCTGATCAAGCTGAGCATTTTCAATCGCTTTTGTGACTTTTAGATCATAAGACAGCTTTTCCCCATGCTTTTTCAATGGGAGAGGTCACCTCGTGACCTGACCTCAGGGCACGAAATCAAAAAATCCCGGATATACACCTTGTAGACCCTGGAGGGGCCATAAAGTGTAGGAAGTTTCAAATTGATCGAATTCGAAATGTAGCTCTTACAGAGCTCTAAATTTGAAGTGAGGTGACCTTGGTTGACCTCGTCTGGTGACCTGACCTTGGGTGACCCGGGGTAAAAAATTTCAGGGATGGTGTGAAAATGATGCAGTGAGAGGTAGAGCTCTCAACCGCGGTGCTGCGCCTCGTCGTTTTTCTGTTATCCCGGAAAAACCTTAGGGGGGCCATCGATGGCCCCCCGGTGGGGCGAGGGTTAACTTTGACGTCGTAGCAGGTTATACGTCATACTGGGTAACGCCATGCGATCGGAAGCACCGGACCAATGACTTTGAGAATGCTGGTATGGCGTTGAACTGTGGGCTTGATCTTCATGTTGGGTGAACTTGACATATAACCTCATTTTATATACCGCTATAACTTTGCCAGTCGGTCTTTGATGCACGCGAACTGGTACAACCGCGCGATTGAAGCGATCTCAAAATAAAGCGTTTAACTTTGAAAGTCTATAATTGCAAAATTTGGGCCGATTTTGAAAATAATTTGACCAATCGACGTGCCATTGGATATTCTCAAAAGTAGCTATACAGCGTTTTTGGCCACGAAGGGTTCTCCGGCCACCTTGAAAAAAGTAGGTGAGGGCTTCCGAGGCTCCCCTCCAGTGTGCTTGTTATCACGCGCTGGTATGAGGTCCCAGGCCACCTTTACTAGCATGGGGGGTACCCATCCCCATACGATCTCAGCAACCATGCTTGGAAGGAAAAAGGAAAGCAGTGTTCCGTTTCTTGCCTCGATCTCTACCAAAAATGCTTATACAACTTTTCGATCAGGTCATTTGTGTGGTCTCGGAGGCCAAGGTATGTTTCCATAAGAATACAACGGAAACTTAAATCTCGTATCGTAATGGCTAACAAACCATAACAAGAGTAAAGTTATTGCCATCGTTGAAATGTATGCGCAGAAACAAAAAGTACTCAAATTAGCTACTGAGCTCAGAAAATGCTTCGATAAGGCAATCACGAGAAAAGGAACATTGAAGATTCACAAGTTCGTGCTGGTTAATTCGAAGACCATTATTATGCATAAGCTTTCGAACGACGAGGGACAGAAGGTTCAAGTTTCACATGTAATATGTGAACTTCAATTGCGCCACTTGGCACAGCTTATCCTTGATCAATTCCGCAACTTCCCGCAAAATTTTAAGGTTAAGTCATCTAAGGTTAGGTCACCAGTGCAGGTCAAGTGAACTCATCTAAAAAATGTTTAAGGTGGCATAAGTAAACAATGGTGAATCCATCGAATTGAAACTTATACCACATAATGAGCCTCGATGACCGGCGCTGATGGTGGTGATGATGTACCAGAGTACAATGTGTGTGGGTGTGGGCGTGCGTGTATGTGAGTGGGATAGTGTGCTTGTAGGTGGGCGAGAGGGAGTACTTGTGGGTGGGAAGGTGGATGTCTGCCGTGCGTGGGTGGGTGACTGCGGTACTCGGTGTGTGTGGGTGTGTACGTGCGCGTGTGTGTGGATGTGTAGGCAGGCGTGCGTGCGTGGATTCGGATGTGTGTGTGTGTGTGTGTGTGTGTGTGTGTGTGTGTGTGTGTGTGTGTGTGTGTGTGTGTGTGTGTGTGTGCGTGCGTGCGTGCGTGCGTGCGTGCGTGCGTGCGTGCGTGCGTGCGTGCGTGCGTGCGTGCGTGCGTGTGTCTGACTCCCTGCTGCGCTTGCTTGCTGCTTGCCTATGCCTGCATGTCTGCCCTAATTTGCTTACTGTCTTCCGAGTTCTCTGGCGAATGTTACTAGGCCTCTATCTTTTCGCCAGAATCTCGGAGGGGCTAACACGAATCTCCAGTTTTGGGTAGTCCCGTTTGGAAAAAGACTAACAATCTAACGGGTAATGAGCTAAATTATTGTGCATTTAACCTAAATAGACCTGTATTCCTGCTCCCTGTATATTTACAGGGAGCTGCTACTGGCAGTTTTTACTAATAGTATGATATTTATTATGCTTTCTTTAAGTTACTTTCTTTTTCCTAGCAGGGCGTGCCGCGACTTGTAATATTTTATGTTCTGGTGGTGTTAACGTAAGGGTACTGTTGTCGTTGGGATCGCGGAGGGGGCACGCCTGGCTACCCGTTTAAATGGATGGCGGACCTTTTCTAGCAACAGAATTGCATGTAATTTAAAAAAAACCACCAAGTGCTAAAACATATATTCCGGGATTTTCATATTGATGACCAAAGGTCAAGTACAGACCATGACCTCTCCATCGGTAATGCTTGGAAGAAAAGATATTGGGTTGTATTTGTGTAGATACAACTGAGAATACCTTCATATTCTCAAAATCGTAGTATCTTGTGCCCCTTTCCAGGTTCATTTTGCAATTTTTGACCTGTGACCTCTGAGAGGTCATCTGGGGGTACTTAAGCAGTTTTCAGACTTAGGTCAATAACTTTGCATGACATGATGAAATAGCTTTTATTTTGATGTCATTGCGTTCAGATTGCTATTGCGAGTCGATTGATATGCATATCAACTATGCTAGGTTAAAAAGTGACCTTGACCTGACCTGGGGTCAGGCCATGTCTGTGTTTTGATCTAGTATGGTCATATTCTACATCATTCGATTCTTCGTGACGAGAGAAAGCGAATGGTGCCCAAAAATGGTTCTAACTCAGCTCTCAGACGCTAGAGCCCAAAAACTTTACCCAAAATGCCACAATCTTTGACCTTTCATGACCTCAATATTGAACTGAGCCAAAAAGTGACTAATATAATTTCTTCATGAATTTGTATGAGCTATCCACCAGCATTCATGTTTTTTCGCTATCCCGCATAGGGGCCAAGTTCGAAAGAGTTGTTCAAACACCCCATCTACCGGGGCGAGAGTTAATAACAATATGACATTTATGTCAAAAGATGTGTTTCAGTGTTAGTTACGTGTACTAAAAAAACACAGTTGTCATCACAACTAACCGTGTGCAGCTAATAACATCATGATTGACTTTTCAGTGGTTTCAAAAACCATTCAGAAGAACACGTTCTAACGTGTAATTCTGAACGAAAATAAGGCAAAGGACTTCGTGCCGCAGCCGCAACTAACACCGTTCGGTCCCTGTAGGTTCACATATGACATGGTACTAGCAGATTAATGGTACCAAGCGGAATGGGTCTGTAATTTTTTCAGCCAGAGGGAGAATTTTTTTAATGTGCTGGATCGTGGCTTGTCTCCACAATTATGGACATTTTTCCTCATTTAGGGATTTGTTGAAAAAAAGGTAAGTGGTTTGTATATCAGTATCGCCGTTAGCTTCAAAATACGAGGGGACTCCGTCGGGACCTAGGGATTTATTGAAATTGAGTGGGTTTAGTTGGTTAACACTTGTCGCTTGGTTATAACGATGTTGTTTATAGGAGGGCTGATTTCTCTGTTTGTGTCCATGTGAGGCTGGGATTGATCATCGATATGTGGCCTGAATAACGAAGCGCAATATTTGTTTAGCAAGCTTACTTTTTCTGTGTCCTCGGAGACTAAATCGCTGGAGTCATAGACCAAAGGGGTTGTGCTAGAAAGTTTCTGCCGTCCTACAGTGGTTTTCAATGCATTGTGATATTGATAGGCTTTGGAGTGCTGCAGCGAGGAGCATAATGATAAGTAGATATGGTGTTGGCTGGCCTGTCTCCTCGAATCCTAATCCTCGAATAATTTAAGTGTTTTTTTTACATCCGGATTCGAGGAGATAGGCCAGCCGACACCTATCTAATGTGATATTGAGATGGATTCTGCTTAAACTGGATATGCGTCGCTAATTTTTTTGCACCATCCATCTTTCCCAGCCTTCCCCCTGTCACGCTTCTTAGCCAATTTGAATTGCGATTACATTTGTGAATGCTTCTTAAAACCTCCGATGTCACCCATGGGTTTCTCCCGCCGTTAATTTTTAATTGCCTTTTCATCTATCTCCACTGATCACCACGATTATCGATCTCTATCCGTCTCTATTAATCCCGACCTCTTCTGTATGGACGCAACAAACCCAGTAGCATGCACCTGCCCGAGTAAGTCAAGGGCACGCTCAGTACGGCTCCTCGCGCAGGCAAACCACAGCACAAAGGGGCAGCAGTTTGAAAAACAATACAGCACGCCCCTTGTTGAGCAATTAACGTGCCTTACATTCGCGCGTCCCCAGCTATACAATGGCACAGTTACTGTGCAATTGGCTCTCCTATCACGCCTAAACGGCGCGCTTCCTAGCACCTGCTACCTCTTCGCCGGGTCACAAGGTCACATTCTCCGCAATCCCATGCCGGCTCAGCTCGCGCCGGCACCACCCGCTCAGGTCACGCGACAGCAAGGGCCGTCTCCGCAGACCACTCAGCTCCGTGTTCAGGTCACGTGACAGCGAGGGTCTTCTCCGCAGACCACTCAGCTCCGTGGCAGTAGGGGCGGCAGCATACAGTATACAACGGTAGGCAAACATACAATATAAAGGTATGAAAGACAGGTCCCCCAGTTAGATATAACGCGGCACATACGCTAATGATGACGATGGCGGAAAGGTCAGGCCTTCCGCTGATCTTAGCCTGGACGCGGTGCTGCATATGGCGCCGGGGTGACTTAATGCTCGCCCGAAATACGGCCCTTGAATGTGCAAAATGGAGCTCGGATAATTTAGCACCAAGGTTTCACAAACGTGCTAAATTTGGCATCAAATATTTTTAAAGTCGCTCATCCCTAAACGTATACAAAGGCGCTATCACAATGCAACCGAGTCTCAACTATCGCCCCTGAACGATGTGCTGCGTGACATCTGCTACCCCTTCGCTGGGTCACAAGGTTACATTGCCCGCATTCCGATGTCAGCCCAGCTCCACCCCCTCAGGTCACGTAACGGCGAGGGTTGTCTCCGACATGACAATGTGTGGAAAGCTGAACATGCTTGCTCCTAGAATCATCAATTGATAGGTTGGCATCAGTATTCAGTTTTGTAAAAAAACTGCCAAGCTATGCACAACCAACCCGGGTTCGAACCTGCATGCTCTGTAAGAGAGCGGAACATCCTAACTACTGCATCACGGCTCCGCACGCTGCTGCCACCCCACTAATCCGGACAGGTGACCAGTTTGGAGGTCACGTGACTCTGCCGCCAGTACCTCCGACTGATCGAGGACTCTCGCGGTGACGGAATCTGGCGTTGAATGCTGGAGTGGGTCAGAAAGTAATTTCAAGAGAAGCGCTGGCATCCCACAACATTGTTGAAATCGATGTTTCGAAACAGTTAAGATACAACAATCCGCTGTAACCACTGTGACGTCCTTCTCTGAGAGAAATTTTCACAATGTCTATACGAATGCAGCCCTGATATCGGGGTTCACTAGAGCACAACCGACGCTAAAGAAGGACAAAACCCAGTTCGTGCAAAACAAAAAGTAGTTCAGGCATTATTTTAAAACGAACATTAGTCGTCCTCTCATAATGATATGAACACGCAACTAAGCCAGTACATGGGTAGCAACGCTGTCCCGTATGATCAAAGCAGGAAGTATGACAGCCTTGCTAATACATTGGCAAGATGGTCGCATCGTTACAAATGCCGTACACATTTTGACCTGGTATTACTAGTGTCGCGGAAGCACCGGAAGTGTAAGATGCACGTGCGCTACTGCATTTTTTCATTCGTGTCGTGATCAAACGCCTCCCTCAGTCTTAACACGCGCATTGACGGGGGTCTGAGCCACCTTCGCATTGACGGGCGGGGGCGGGTACCCGCCCCCTAAGATCTCGAGAACCACTGTAGGTAGCGAAAAACGGTAAACGGCGTTGGGCTGCCCATCCACTTCTGCATCGAAAACATTTGAACCATTTTTTTCAGGTCACATTTAAGGTCACGAGAGGTCAAAACATGCCCATCATAGGTATAACATGTAAATTCAGTTTTTCGGCCATTACATCTGAACAAGTAAAGATAGAGCAAAACGACTTAAACTATATGAATCCTCTTAGCAAGCCGAATCGAATGATATATAATTTGACCTTTCTAGGTCAAATCAAGGATTTGACCTGACCTGAGGTCAGGTCAGGGTCAAATTATATAAAATGCATATCATTAGAACTGCAAAGCCCAGGCGAGTCTAATGCAGCTAAAATAAATGCTCTATCACCATCCGTTACTGAGTTATTCCGTAAAAACCATTTTCCCATGTATTTCCAAAGGACAGGTCATGCCTCGTACCTGACCTAGGGTCATCGATATCAAAAATACCGGAACACATTTTAGAGAACTCGGTGGGGCCATTATGTGATATGAGTTTCAATCGGATAAGTTCACCCTGCTCCGACTTATGCTATCTTAAACTTTTTTGAGGTCGGGTCACTTGACCTGTACTGGTGACCTGACCTGAGATGACCTAACCTTAAAATTTTCACAGAAGTTGTAAAAATGATGTGGGAAAAGGTATACCAAGTACGGCGGCGCTACGCGCCACCGTTTTTCTACTATCTCCGAAAAAACCGAAGGAGGGGCGGGTACCCGCCCCCGTCAATGCGCGTGTTAAGGACGCAGGCCACGGGGAGTGTACGCGGGACGGTGTTAGTACAGTTAGCGGATTATGGTGGGAAAGTTTCTTTGGTTAGCGTATAGCCTATTTAGGCATATTCTAGACCAATCTTTTTGAGTGTCAGTGCCCTATGACATCGGGAGCAGGCAGTCGCTGAAGTGGTGTTGACTTGGAAACGGATTGGACTTGCAAGGTAAGCAGCTGCATTGGAATGCGAAGTGTCCAATTAGGTACATACCTACGTCTTTCGAAACTTCTTCCATTACATACAAATGGCTTTATGGGTCTAGCTAGGGATTCTCAGGCATATGGAACCAGTGGCGGATCTGGCCGGTAGCTTTAGGGGGCAACCAAAGTCGAAAAGCAAAAATATCACGGTAAAAGACTTGGCCACAAGATGTTTGCTTTTGCTATTCAAGGATCATTCACTCAAAAACGGTTTTTGATATCAAGAGGACCTAGGTCCAATGCTTGCACTGAAGTTGATTGGTTCTGTTTGAAGTTGAATGGTTCAATTAAATTCAATTCAATTCAATTCAACTTCAAACAGAACCAATCAACTTCAGTGCAAGCATTGGACCTAGGTCCTCTTGATATCAAAAACCGTTTTTGAGTGAGTGATCCTTGAATAGCAAAAGCAAACATCTTGTGGCCAAGTCTTTTACCGTGATATTTTTGCTTTTCGACTTTGGTTGCCCCCCCCTAAAGCTACCGGCCAGATCCGCCACTGGTTCCATATGCCTGAGAATCCCTAGCTAGACCCATAAAGCCATTTGTATGTAATGGAAGAAGTTTCGAAAGACGTAGGTATGTACCTAATTGGACACTTCGCATTCCAATGCAGCTGCTTACCTTGCAAGTCCAATCCGTTTCCAAGTCAACACCACTTCAGCGACTGCCTGCTCCCGATGTCATAGGGCACTGACACTGAAAAAATTGGTCTAGAATATGCCTAAATAGGCTATACGCTAACCAAAGAAACTTTCCCACCATAATCCGCTAACTGTACTAACACCGTCCCGCGTACACTCCCCGTGGCCTGCGTCCTTAACACGCGCATTGACGGGGGCGGGTACCCGCCCCTCCTTCGGTTTTTTCGGAGATAGAAAAACGGCGGCGCGTAGCGCCGCCGTACTTGGTATACCTTTTCCCCCATCATTTTTACAACTTCTGTGAAAATTTTAAGGTTAGGTCATCTCAGGTCAGGTCACCAGTACAGGTCAAGTGACCCGACCTCAAAAAAGTTTAAGATAGCATAAGTCGGAGCAGGGTGAACTTATCTCAACAGATTCCATTTCGAGACACCCTCCTGACCGTACATCCCTCTTCAAAGTGCACCACAGAACTCTATATAAAACCCATGGCCGCACCAATAATTCTACATTTCACTTCCGCTCATCATATGCAAACTAAAAGTTCAGTTATACACTCACAGTCACTTAGAGCCATCCGGCTGGGGTCAAACCTGCCTGCAAAAAACCGTGGCCTAGAAAAATCATGAACTATTTATGTCGAACGGATACACAGCCAAATAAAATTCTGCCAAATATAAGCCACATCAACCGCGTCCCAAGAACAAGAACAGGAATACAACCTACATCTCTCTCCCATACATCGATGAGCAGCTCACCCACAAAATCACCACCGCAGCCAAATCCACAGACCTAGACATTATGATAGCGTGGAAGAGCGGCGAAACATTCTCAAACATCCTCATAAGATCATCACTGCACCCACCACCATGCCCTAAAAGTCACAGGAAATCATGCAGCACATGCGACGCCGGGTTACAGGCAGGCCATTTTTTAACATGTTAACTGGGGGCCATTTGCCCCCCAGTCGGCCGAAATGCCCTCCCCTTCAGTGCCCGGAAATTGCCCCCCCCCCAGTGAAATAGACAGATGACCTAAAATTGAACAAACTCAACCTGACGAAAATGAGACAGAACACCACCTGATAGTAACAATTTCGTTCCATTGCTCATCCCAAATTGGCAATGCACAAATATTGTGTTAAAACTTTCCACCAGTGACTGTCTTCTCCATCGTGCAAAAACGAAACAAAGCGCGTAGTTACGGGAAATCCCGGCAAAGCAGCCTCAGCACCAACTAATCACAACGCTGGAGATAGCCTAAAACCATTCAAACATCGTGTTCTAACCGACCGGAAGCCCAGCTAGTACCGGGGGATTGCACGATGCTCTCATTTCACACGCGGTCAGTTGTCAGCGCTCAGAGCTCGTTCGTGGATTAGGCGGAACCCGATGTAGTCACAGCGCGTCAGACTGGTTGCTGGCGTGGTATCGCAAAGTGCTTAGCCTATTTATTTATTATTGGTGGTGGTAGCATAGGTAAAAGTTAGAGTGGATTGCTGTATGTTTTTTTCGGTAAGTTGATAAGTTTTTAGTTGGCCTTTCTCATCGATTCCTTGACGTTGTAAATTGGGAAATATTATATATTCGGCCAACCCTTCGTCAGAATCATTAAGCTGGCTCCCGAGAAACCCTTCTAACAGGGAAATAGTTGGAGACGCCATATAGCCCTGACAGTTGGTGCGTCGATAAGCCCCAAATACTAAAATATATAGGATGCAATACTATAGGCGCCCTTTGGGTGGAAAGTTGATGGCAAAGTGCGCCCTCTGAGGCTCCACCCTCCCCCTTCCGCTAGCCAATACCCTAGATCCACCACTGTTGAAGAGCAAAAATTCACAGAACTGTGAATTTGGAAAACAGGAAATATATCAACTATTAGCGGGGATTGGTGCGGCCAAGATAATTGATGATGCTAACAAATTTTCTGCTTATGTGGATAAAATTATTTGGTAGCTACGCGGGATTGGAGGGGCACTCCTAGCTTCCTTTTAACCCGCGCCCCACTAAGGTTCTGGCGCCACCTTCGCCCCACCGAGGGCATCGACGAGCCCCTTTCTAACTCCGAAAATATGGGTGTTAGCGCAAATCTGCAAAGTGCATTAGAAAGGTCGTGTGACTTCATTATGATTTTACTGACATGCTTAGGCGCTCAGGTGAATGGTTTGACCTCCAGACGTCCAGTTTGGCCACGACAGGCTATTTCTACTAAAATGCTTAAAAACCTGGGCATGGCTCTCATGCCATTGGAGCTATTGAAATATACTATAGTACGGTTGATAGGAAAATGCCAGGGCTTTCTTTGCTATGTGGAACATAATGACCTCCCGCCAATGGTTTGACCTCCAGAGAGCACCTCCTGACCTAACATGACCTGAGGTCACGAAAGGTCAGAAAATGACATTGCCGTATATCAAATGGAAGCCAATGATGAGACATACACGATGACGTTTAATTTAGCATTCTAGTTTGATGAGGTTAAAAAGTGCATCAAAATACTGTTTTTGATCCCTGGTGACCTGTGATGACACCAGACTGATCAAAGGGAAAAATCGCCCCTGGAATCCGGGAAAGGGTGGCCAAGAAGATTTTCTGAGAAATTGGAGCATTTGCAATTATTTGTGTGACTTTAAGATCATAAGAGCGCTTTTTCCATGCTTTATCTATGGGAGAGGTCACCGTGTGACCTGACCTCAAGTCACCAAATAAAATAATTCCGGATATACATTTTGCAAACCCCGGAAGTGTATAAATTTTCAAATCAGCGACCCTAGTAAACAATGATACAAAATACAAAACAAATTGATCGGATTAGAAATGTAGCTAATGTAGCGCTCATAAGTTGAAGTGAGGTTACCTTGGTTGACCTTGCCTGGTGACCTGACCTATTGTGGCCCGGGGTAAAAATTGTTAGCGAGGGTGGGAAAATGATGGACTGACAAGTAGACCCCTCAACCACGGTATGCACCTCGTGGTATTTCTGTAATTCTGAAAAAACCTCAGGGGGACATCGTTGTTCCCCCGGTAGGACGAAGGTTAGATAGGTAGTGCGTTAAAAAATATTGCGTCAAATCAATATCAAACTGTCAAACATTAGTTTTAAACAGCGATACAAGCTGTTTTTCTGTGAGTTTATGATTACTTTGAGGGGTCGTTTTAGTCTCAAATTTGATTTGGCTGTTTTAGTAAAAATAAAATTTGGACCCTTTTTGCCCTGCCTCTAACTTGGTTGGGTCCTTTTCTGCAGCAAAAAAAACTTGGCAGCCCTGGGCAGCATCTACAATCTTTAGAATATTGAAAGACACAAAAATTGGGAAAAAAATTTGTTAATGCTAGCGCTTCTATGCCTTATTAACGCCCCCCCCAAATGGGGTGTTGATGCCCTGAAGACACATAATGACCAGCACAAGAAATGCCCCCCCCCACTGATATTTCCTTAAAAAATGCCCTGGTTGCAGGGGAGGTGCCACATTAAAAATACAGTATACCTTATCACATGCGTACTTTGCAACATGTTTTATATAGGGGAAACAACTAGCCAAATTCGTACTCGCTTCATGGAACATTTAGGACACGCTAGGAGAAAAGAAAAGGCTAAGTATCTAGGAGACCACAGCATATTGCATCACCCCACTACACGCATCACAGACAAAGACTTTTCAATAAAAATTATTCATGTTTGTAAAGACTCGGCAGAATGCAAAATTAAAGAATCAATAGAAATCTGAAGCCGTAGACCACACATAAGTAAACAATTCTCCTCGTGGCGCCTCCTACAGCCAGTACCCTAAACATACACGTATACAACTTAGGACCAAACCACACGCATAAACACACACCACACCACCACACATTCATCGCTGAAAATTGTTTTACTCACTGTTACATCCATAGATTTGTTGCAGACTTTAATTATATGTGTGTATAGTTTCTGTAGCACGTAGTTTTTATGTGACATTGCTTAAGTAACAAATATGTGGTTAGGTCTTCACCATAGAGATCTACTTCAACATATAGATATAGTATAACTATATATATATATATAACATATAGTTATAGTAGATCTCTATGAAAAAACCAATTGAATTTATAAATCATTGCCTTCAATTACTTTCAAATTCAAAACTTTTTTCTGAGGAAGACACGATGTTGAAATATTAATATACTTTTTGGCGTTTTCAATTTCATTAGATTATGAGCATTTATCGGTTAGTTTTATTTAGCAATATCATCATACTTGAGCAGTTCTCAGACTTAGGTCAATAACTTTGCATGAAATGATGATACAGCTTTTATTTTGTTATCATTGCGTTTTGATTGCTATTGCCAGTCAATTGATATGCATCTTGACTATGCTAGGTTAAAAAGTTACCTTGACCTAACCTCAGGTCAGGTCATTTTTGTATTTTCACCTAGTCTGGTCATATTATGCATCATTTGCCATGACGGGAGGAAGCGAATGGTGCCTGAAAATGATTTTAACTCCACTCTGTCAGATGCTAGAGGCAAAAAACTATGCTCAAAATGCCACCGTCTTTGACCTGGCATGACCTCAATATTGACCTGAGCCAAAAAGTGACCATTCTAGTTTCCTCATCTATTTGTGTGAACTATCCACCAGCGTTCGCGTTTTTTCGCTATCCCACATAGGGGCCGAGTTCGAGGGGGTGTTCAAACACCCCCCAGTAGGGCGAAGGTGGCTCAGAGGCCCACCGGGGCGCGGGCTTAACAACAACAAAAACTTTCCAGTGGAGCTTCATTATAAAAGTAGCGTTAGAGGAATAGCGGAGTAGCGGTGTCATGATTTTTACAAATTAGCGCTAGTAGCGGTTGCCGTTTCAGTTAGCTAAGGTAGTGGAAATAGCGGCACCGGTTTCAAAGTTTTTGTAGCAACACCACCCTCTGCTAAGTGTTGATTGCACCCACCTTTGTACTGGCGGGCTAGCCGCACCATGGCCACCGCTGCCACCTCTTTCTTCTGCTTCTGCTCTTGCAGCGGCGTATCGAAATGTACGCCACCCAGTCCGTTTGAACCATGGAACTCGTCTGCAGGCGCACGCCGGCCGCCCACCAACGAACAGTAGGCTCCGGCATAAATGGGAATCTGCGAGTCAGAAACATAGTCATTTGTGCAAGATGTCGCCAATAACTTTTGCAGTGGTGAACCAAAACCCGGGTTGAAAACCATGTTCATTTTTGTCAACGCAAAGTCTGGGCCGGAAACTACAGAACCGAACAATTACCGAACAAGTATCAACAGAGTATGTAGTCCTCAGTCTGACCTCAGTCACGCGGGCGGACGTGCGACCGCGGGCTGCGGCTTCGTTGGCTATGCGCGGGTGACTGGTAGCGGTGGCGGGCAGGGCGCATGGCGAATAGCTATAAAGAAATGTGAAAGTGGAAGAAGTGGCATGAGAAAGGTATGGTGAGAAACACAAGTGCCTTATAATAATTGAGAGATATGTCTACGGCAGTAGACACAGACGCCGTATTCTCTGATGCAGAGGCCGGGTTCAGCAGTGGCAGCCGTGAACGCAAAAAGTAACGCTCTGTGACGGAGGTGGTATCTGCCTACGAAAAGAGACAGCGGTAAGTCAAAACTCCCACAAAATCACCAAGAGGTAAGAACCCCGGTGGTCACAGCCCATCGAAAGAACTTTCTTACGCTAATCAAAGCCGTGATCGAAAAGAACGTTCAGTCCGCGCTGCGCCCTTTCAGTGATGAATGGACAAAAACACTAGAGTCGCAACAGAAAAATCGAGATACTCGAAAGCGACCTCTTCGAAAAGGCAGAGAAAATTTATACTGTAGAGACGAGACTGGCTGACGCGTCGCACTAAGTCACAAGGCTCACCGACCAGATCGAGGCGATGGAGGGCCATGACCGGGGATCGAATCTCATTCTGTACTCCAAACAGATCTGCTCGGCACGTGTGGGCGAGGACATCAGAGGAGAAGCCACCGCGCTCTTGAGGTCGAAATTTCCATACCTCCCCATATCGGCCCAGGTTTTGTCCGCGGCCCATAGACTGCCTGGCGACAATCTTACCATCTGCGCGTTCTGGGATCGGGATCGGAGGAACCGGATCTATCGCGATCGACTCGGTTTGAAAGACCGCCTTGACGCACCGGAGCAACGACTCTTCATCTCAGAGTCTCTGACCGAAAAGAACCGGGCCATTTTCAAAGAACTTTTGGCCATGGAAAACAAGAAACTGATCTGGTCCGTTTTCCCAAACAACGGGATCCCGCTTTCAAGACCAATTCCTACGAGAGTGACGTCACTGGATGAAGTCCGCTCGCTCTCTCAGCGGCTCAGCGAGCAGCAGCGGCTCGGCCCCTTCCCTCCTCCCCGCCCCTCGCCGTGGGCGCGGCCGGGTCGGGGCGGCACGGCACCGGCGCGCGACCGTTCAAGGTCACCTGAGGTCACTGCGGCACCAGCAGACCGGGGTCGGCGTACAGTGTCGGGGCGGGAGGACCGCCGCAGCGGAGAGAGTTCGCCAGGTGACAGACACGACGTGAACTGCACGAGCAGCGGCGGCGTTGAGATCGCAACATCAACCGAAGCACCTGATGACGCGAGGGCGATGCGACCAGCGCAGCGACCAGCAGGTGGAGTGCGTAACGATGGCGCACCAGCAGACGTCAGCGTTCCTGGGTCGACGATCAGTGACGACTCGAAGTTGAGCACTGGCCAGAGGGAGGCTCGTGGCGACGGTGACTCGGCAAGACCGAAGGTAGCAGACGTAGTTTCACTTTAGAACCGGACGTTTGACGAGTTTAATCCCTTGGTTACGCTCTTAAGCATCAGGAGTCTGCTGCTGTTGAAAACAGAGATAAAAGTGCGCTGCCGCGTCGTGTCTGTGCTCGGATATCATCTCGAGTTGATTCAGAAGGTTACTATATTGTTCGTTTGTGGGAACTTAGAGGTTTTCGTACTTTCACGCAGTCAGTGTTTTTTTTGTGTGTATTAATGATGAACACCCGTTGCGTGTAGTTTTCTATTGTCTCAGTGTGCCTACACTTTATCAAGACTAGTACCGAGACTATGTCTGTCTTAGAAGTTACGGACTAACGTACACGACTGTGCGCCTGCCCAACCGCACGGGCCTTATCTTGGGAGTTTTATTTTATTTTCTTCGTTCCAAGATAAACATTAGCCCTGTTCCAGCTGTCAGCACAGCTTTGTCAGCACCAATCAGCGGGCCGCGTTGCGCCTACGTCACAGGACTGTAGCCTCTCCCCGGGAACTAGTTCTAGAGGTTTTACGAGCTGACGACCTGCTGTTTGTGCTGATGAAAAACAGTAAGTGCACGAAGTGGCAGTCTAATATTTTTTAATGGTATAAAGGTTTAACACGTGCATTGACGGTGGGCGGGTACCCGCCCCCTCGGGTTTATCGGAGACAGCAGAGAAACGGCGGCGCGTAGCGCCGCCGTACTTGGCATACCTTTTCTCTCATCATTTTTACACCTTCTGTGAAAATTTTAAGGTTAGGTCATTTCAGGTCAGGTCACCAGTACAGGTCAAGTGACCTGACCTCAAAAACGTTTAAGATAGCATAAGTCGGAGCAGGGCGAACTTATCCGATTGAAACTCATATCAAATAATGGGCCCACCGAGTTCTCTAAAATATGTTCCGGTATTTTTTATATCGATGACCTAAGGTCAGGTACGAGACATGACCTCTCTATTGGAAATACATGGGAAAAATGTTTTTTACTGAATAACTCAATAACGGATGGTGATAGAGCATTTATTTTAGCTGCATTAGACTCGCCTTGGCTTTGCGGTTCTAATGAAATGCATTTTATATAATTTGACCCTGACCTGACCTCAGGTCAGGTCAAATCCTTGATTTGACCTAGCAAGGTCAATTTATATATCATTTGATTCGGCTTACTGCGAGGATTCATATAGTTTAAGTAGTTTTTCTCTATCTTTACTTGTTCAAATGTAATGGCCGAAAAACTTAATTTACATGTTATCCCTATGACGGCATGTCTTGACCTCTCATGACCTTAAATGTGACCTGACACAAAAATGGTCGAATTATTTTCGATGGAGAAGTGGATGGGTTACGAAACGCCGTTTACCGTTTTTCGCTACCTACCGTGGTTCTCGAGATCTTAGGGGGCGGGTACCCGCATCCCCCCTCGTCAAAGCGAAGGTGGCTCGACCACCGTTAATGCGCGTGTTAAGTTTCCTTTGCTTAGCACACACAAGAGGCGATTATGGCGCTGATGTTAGTTTTCTGGAGGAGAGGTTAGAGGTCCTGCTGACAAAACTGTGCTGACAGCTGGAACAGGGCTATTACTTGTGCAATGTACCGTAAGCTACGGAAAAATAGGATCTTAAAACAACCTCACACTATTGCCCAGTATTGTAAGCAGAACATGGCGTTGTCCATTTTACGTGCACGTAATCATCCTTTAACATGCTCATCTCGAAGAGCAACTTGATATTCGCATGATCAGCTCGCATTTAAAATTAGCTTTCTTAAACGTTAATGGTCTCCGCTCTCAGGTAACAAACGGAGTTCCAAAAAGACGTAAAACCTTTACTTGGTTAACAAGCCTGAAATTTGGGATAATTTATCATCAGGAAACTCACTCCTCAATACAAACAGAAAACCAATGGAGAAATGAATGAGGAGGAAGCATATATGTCGCACACGGCGAACGTAATAGCAGGGGCGTGGCAATACTGATTTGACCGAACACTGGGTTTACCACACGATCAGTGTATGCAGATTCCAACGGTCTATTTCGTACCTTGGAAGTACATGTAAATGAAACATGGGTAATTGATATGTAATTATTTATTATGACGATCATTTATTATGAGTACATATTTATTATTATAATATATATATATATATATATATATATATATATATATATATGTATTATTCATTATCATCATATATTATTATTCTTATGTTATTATGACTAGGTAATTATTATGGCCCACATAGAGATAAGCAAACAGTAGTCGAGGAGTTCTGCTAAAAGTAATGGAGTGCGAAAATTCTACTATTGTCTTGGGGGAGATGGGAACTTTGGTATGAACAAGGCAAAACATAGAATTAGCTCTGGACAAAGAAACCCAAATAATGACAAATCGAGAGATTCCCTTCGGTGATATCTTATAGATGATATGATATGTATATGATATGATATATGTATATGATTGTATATGATATGATATATTATATGATATGATATGATATAATGATATGTATGAAGTTTGGCCTGAGTTAAACCCAACAAAAAAACGAATGTATGTATCTTAAAAGGAATCCCGTACGCAAGTCGGGAATTGATTTTTTCATGGTGAGTCGAGACGTAATGCATTATCTTCTGGGGAGGAAGTTTTCCTTTGGTTGCACATTAAGTGTGCCGGAGGGGCTTGCCTGGATCTGTTTTTGTGTACCAGTAGGTATATGGTTTCCCAAAGTTTGGTAGGATTTGTCTTATATTCGTTAAGCTTCTGATCAAAATAGTTTTTTTGCTGCTCTGATGGTACTATTTAACTTGTTCCTCGAGATGATGAAGTTGCATTTGGAAACCAAGGTTGGGTTGTGTAAAGATAATATGTACAGCTCGTTTATCTTATTAGCACTCGCATTGACGGGAGGCGGGTATCCACCCCCTCGGGTTTTTCGAAAATAAGATAAAAACGGCGCGTAGCGCCGTCGTACTTGGCATACCTTTTTCTCATTTTACATCTTTTGTGAAAATATTAAGGTTCAGTCATCTCAGGTCAGGTCACCACTACAGGTCAAGTGACCTGACCTCAAAAAGTTTAAGATAGCATAAGTCGGAGCAGGGTGAACTTATCCGATCAAAACTCATATCACATAATGGGCCCACCGAGTTCTCTAAAGTATGTTCCGGTATTTTGATATCGATGACCCTAGGGCAGGTACGAGTCACGACCTCTCCATTGGAAATACATGGGAAAAATGGCTTAACTGAATAACTTAGTAACAGATGGAGATGGAGCACTTATTTTAATTGCATTAGATTTTCCTTGTCTTTGCAGTTCTAATAATATGCATTTTATCTAATTTGACCTTGAACTTACCTCAGATCAGGTCAACTCCTTGGTTTGACCTAGAAGGTTTGACCATATTATCTATCATTCGATTCGGCTTGCTGCCAGGATTCATATAGTTCAAATTGTTTTTTTCTATCTTTACTTGTTCAGATGCAGTGACCGAAAACCCTCATTTACATGTTATCCCTACGACGGCATGTTTTGACCTCTAGGGACCTTAAATGTGACCTGGCCAAAAATGACTGTTATTTTTGATGGAGAAGTGGATGGGCTACCCAACACCGCATACCGTTTTTCGCTACCTAGCGTGGTTCTCGAGATCTTAGGGGGCGGGTACCCGCCCCCGTCAAAGCAAAGGTGACTCAGACCCCCAGTAATGCGCGTGTTAATACTCTGCAGTAAGGCAAAAGAAATACATGGCTGTACAGGTACTGTCCTTCTGTTAGATTTTTTGAAGCTTAAGTTGTTGATCTTATTGGTTATGGTGGTAACTACAAAAGTTGCAGCATGCTCTGGATCCTGGATCTGTAAAAGTCGCAAGTTTTTCTTTGAGTGCCCTTTTAAGAATTTCAATTTTTCGGAAATCAAACACGAGATTTTAACCACAGTGATTTCTGCTGTCTTTTTTGCTGGTACTTTTCATTGTTAGACAAATTGGCAAGTGTTTACTGATGACAGATATGATAACATTGGTTTTAGAGAAAACTAATGGGTAATTGAAAAAATAAATTATCGATAAGGGAACAAGAATGGATACTAACCCTGGCTGGGGATGACACATGGACAAAAGTCAAAGGCAGCAAGAGTATTCAAGAAGAGAGCAGAGCATTCTGAGTATTAGTGTTTCAGTAGTTCAACGTTTAAGTCCCCACCTACTAGACATGTTTTCTTTACCATGCTAATTTTGATCGAGGTTAGTTCAATATATTCTAAAAAGTCTGTTGGAGCAAATGAGGGGATCTGCATGTAGAGCCCAGGATCATTTTAGTCTGGTTTGGAATTTTGAGCTCCAAAAATACAGACTGAAATTCCAGGTTTCAAGTTTCCAGGTCACTATGTCTAGTGTATGAAATTGAACTTTTTATGTAGATGGCCGAGCCTTTGCCCCTGGTCTGGGTATGGGAAGAGGTTTCTAATCTGTAGTTCTCAAGGGCGAAGATTGGACCAAACCATCATCGACCCAGGTTTCACTCACCAAAATCATATCTGATTTGGATGGGAGCTGGTGTATCAAAAGTTCAAGTTTATCAAAAAAATTTTATAAAGCGAATGAATGCTCACATGGATAATCAAAATATCATCACATAGGCCAAGCTGAGCCTGCAGTGTAGAGTAGCCGCCCAAGTCCAGATGTTTAGACCGGTTTAGGATAGAAGTGGGTAATAGACTAGACTATGTGGGATTTCATGCTTTTTCTGTTGACCTGTCATATCCGCCCCATAACTGAGTATTGCTCATGTTTATGGTACTCAGGTTACACCACCGACATGCGCTTGCTAGAAAACATTCAGAGGCGTTGGACGAAACAGATAGATGGACTTGGACTGTTAAGCTACAGTGAACGCCTACATGCCCTTGCCTTGTATTCTGTACAAGGCCGACTTCTACGTGCCGATATGATACAGTGCTGGAAAATGTTTAACGGAAAGTCTTGCTTGTCGCCCAATGAGATCTTCGGGCCTCTGTCTGTTAATTCTAGGACCAGGGGTCACCGTCATCGAATATTCGTGCAGAGACCCAATACGGATGTTAGAAAACGTTCGTTTTCCATGAGATGTGTACAGATGTGGAACTCCCTGCCTGAAGAAGTGGTTTCTGCACATGATCTACATACTTTCAAGGGCTTATTAGCCAGGTTCATTGGAGATAAGCTTTATGAGTTCACCTGAACTAGTCGTACCTGATCTGTGCTGGTCTTGTATTCTCACTTATTTGATTTGATTCACTAGGTAGGCTATATGTGCTTCTTGTCGATATGTTGCATCCAATTCTAGCTCTTGTGTCTGATCTATTGGAAGGCGCACACTTCCAGTCCTCTAATATGACTAAATGCGTTGCTATGACCTCTTGGACTGGCGCGCCTAAAAGGGTGGTTTCCTTTGTCCTTCTGTTACTCCTTTGTCATTCCTTTCTCTGTGCCAGAAGGAAACCAATCAGGTAAGAGTCATCACCAGTATTTAGGCATGAGAAATCTGGGTCAAGTCTGAGGGTGATAATTGACACTTACAGTATAGAGAGAAAGAAGATATAGTTAGTTGGTGAGGTTCACCTAAACTAATTCTAGATAAATAAGTTCAGGAGAAAAATTACCAATAAAGAGTTGCACAATTGGGAGAAAAGTATGCTAATGAAGGGCTTACGGAAATGGAGCCAAATAGAGGTAGGTTCAATAGAACCCTACAGGCTAAGGTAAGGAGCTGGAGCCGGTACACCGGACTGCTCAGCCCTGGTCGGGTAAATCGCTGTACGATAGTACTCGGACATTGTTGATTTTTTGGGTCACTGATAGATCCAGGTAGCATGTGTGAAAACAACGACGATGTCTCTTGGTCGAATCCACATTTGGGTTATAGTTAGCTTTCACATGTAATAAAGGCACAGATATTCTAAGCCATTGCTTAGAGCCCCGCTCCTCCCGGCAGCCGGGCGGACGTCGGTGTCGGTATGGTGTGGCGTATTGGGGTGGGTGGAGGGTTATGTGCTATTGTAAGTGTGTTGCAGAAGTTGGAGTATACATGTTCGTTACCATTTGTCGAAACATCAGTCTATCTGAAATGTTGTCGAACTTAACTTGCTGGCTTAACAAGGTCATGTCTTTGGCGAGAGATACAATGTTGCTACACTGTATGGTTCCGGGATATGACTTCTATCAATCAAAATCTACGATTGGTCATTCACGTCTTTGATCTGCACGTGCCCATTTTTTGGGTCTTAAACTAATACCGTAGTAAATTGTGTCGATAATTTCCCAAAACGTAAGAGGACTGCGTGATAGAGTAAAACGTAGAACGGTCTTCCGGCACTTCCATTCAGTTTATCCAGACCATATAATAATTTTGCAAGAGTCACACTCGTGCTTAGAAGATGAAAAGATTTGGAGAATGGAATGGGGATCAGACATTTCATATATGAGTGTGCTTACGTTAAACAATTTGGGATACAATATTTGACAAAATAGGCTTAAATAACGAAAACGCAATGAACGCAGCCCTCGTTGGGGTACCAGGAGCGGAAGACGCAAATAATGTGGTAATACTATTGGCAAAGCAGTATATTTTGATATGCAAAATTTCCCAACATACCAAGGGGTATTACGCACTAAATTCGACTAGAGAAAAACCTTGCTGTCAAAAACAATTATATGGAAAGTCATACCTAAAAATGGTCTCATATCCTTCAGGCAATATGATGGTCAGTGCAGTCTAGACTAATGTCCTTGGTTTTACGTACATATAGTGACGGAACCATTCAGGCTATAAGCTGAGTCAAGTGTGAATGTGTAAAGTGAGTGAGGAATTGATGTGTGGTGTACGATCTGCAACAATTATACATGTCTTCATCCGTGTCTCCCTTATAGAAGGGGAGAGTCTGAACAGAGATATGTAAGTGTTCGATGCGCAAATACGCGGACGAGAGCTCCATGTTTGATGATAACATATGTTGATATACTGCCGTGTAAATACAGGGCTCTCGGGCCGTCGGAAAAAGGAGCTGAAGCCAATGGGCTACAGACTTAGAAGGCACAATTGGGCAACCAAGAGAACTGAATACAGAAGGCAGCTAAGAACAGTTACTTAAGTAGGAACGACATTGACAGACCAACATTAACTGAAGTGGAAGGTAGAAAGAGGTGGACATCCAAAAATTATACCAGGTCTCACTACAAGTTCGATTTGGAGGGGTAGACCTGATGGTCCGCCCACTCCTGCTCCTAGCATATGCATCCAGGGAGTGGCTGTCTGGCTCGTCCATAATGCAGGGCAATGTCCTAAAGACGCCCTGGGCAGGGCACTGGGGGACCTCTTCACGCGGAGGAAGCGCCGGGGCTCCGTCCACACTGGGAGGCCCGACGGGCCCCCGGAGTCCATCCGTCAGCGGCGGGACCAGCGTGCCGGAGCCCATATCACTTTCAGCAGGAGCCGGGGGATCCACCCCGATAGGCGGCTCATCCTGCAGGGGCGCCGGATCCCCACCAGGTTAATTCTAAGCAAGTGGAGGGGACCCAGGGCCCGGCTCCACCCGCCCAAGAGACCCAGCTGACTGTGAGTCTGTGGTAGCATCCCGAGCCCGCTCCACCCCCTCAGCCAGGTGATCAGTCTCCCCAGAATTTTCGGGAGAAACTGGGGGGGGTCGGGATCCAGAAGCCCCAGCGGCACCCCCCACCCGACCGGACCCTCCGCCGGGCAGCACGCCCCCGATGAAGCAGCAGAGACAGCAGCCCCGCAGGCAGCAGGGGGCCCCAGCCGTGACCCAGGATGGGCATTAGGGTCCCCCTGAGCTGCCCAGCAGGACCCGAGTCTGCGCCCCGAGGAGCACCCCCGGGCCCCCGACACCCCAGCCCGACAGAGGGAGAGGATCTCCTGCCTGCATGCCCCACTTGAACCTCAGCAGCCCTCTGGACCCCTTTGGTTTAATGAAAATATTGCCCTGGCTAGTGTAGTGTGAGATGAAGAGACTTTGTTCCTTGGCTTGATGGAGAGACTTCAGGATCTTCACCACAGCCAGTCTCTCAGCAGTGAGGCTCTCATGCACATGCAGCCCAGCTTTTAGTGACCGGGTGCGCTTACGATACACAGCCTCTCGCTCTGCGTGATTGAGAAACCGGATAAGGATGACGTTTTTGTTGCGCAGCCTGTGGCATGCTGAGATAGGCAGTGGGTGGATTGTGATACCGAGGTGTTCCCTGATAATATTGAGGACTCCTGATAGGTATCCTCCTCAACACGAGAGGCTGGAATGACATCCCCTGAGAGTGGGAGGGCAGTGAGCGACTATACTGAGCCTGGGGCTCCACCACACTTGCCAACCTGTCCTGGACCTTGGCACGGCCCTCATATTGAGTTCCGACTGAGGACATCTTTGATTCAAGGGATGCAGATTTTGAGTTCAGGGTGGCTACGTTGGTTTCAGCTATCTCCCTTCTCTCGATATTTTCCGAGACTACGAACTAGTCTCTCCACCTCTGTTTTAAGGTCATCAAGCTCAATTTCAGGGATTCATTTTCCCTTCTCAGTTCAGAGTCTTCTTCTGTGCGTTTTCAAATCTTGAGTCCACATATTTTGGGTTCAGGGAAGGCATGATGGCAAACCAGTCAAGGGGATACCAGTGGATAGGACTAGGAGACTACTCTTGGCATGCAGATTATTCTGGGCAAGCACTTATGAGACAAGCGCCAAAGGAGGCACAGTGAGACAAGCTATTAGCGAGTTATTGGAGGATACCCATGCTCTAGATATAGGGTCAGCCCATCAATACCGGCCACCTACCTACTCGCTGAACATTCTCAAAGGAGAGCTCAAAAGACACTGGATACGTCGCTTGTCAAGGTACAAACCGAGCGAGGCTTGGATGGCTCAACCCAAAGACACAGACCTGCATTAGTTCGCGTCCGGCCTTGTTGACCCTTGCTTTATATTTCCTCGGCGCTAAACCCCTGCGCTAGACGAGAACCCCGTTCTCCAAGTAGAGCAGCAGCAGCAACAAAAACAGCAAAGGAAACGAGATGGCGCCGTCGCGCCACGATGACTGATTCCCAAGGAATACATTCGGAAGGCTGCTGCCGAGGGCAGGCCGCTGCTGAGCAGACCAGAAACCTATCAAAGTTGATCGAAGGCCTACACCAATTACAAGTGAACTCAGCTTCTTCTGGTAGTAAAAACGATATTTTAAGAATGCTGTTTAGAAAAGACAGAGTGTTTTAAAGTTTCGGTGATAGATTTCCCTAAACTCTCTAGAAACATCCCAGCACGGCACAATCGGCGACGGACTGTAAACAAATGGCGTTTGGACGACGAACAAACATCAATGACTTCACACTATTTTAAAAAGAGATACGCGAAAAAATATTATCGTGGTTTCTTGCTATTTGAAAAATCCTGATTACGAAACTGTCAATTATTTTTGTATCTTCAGCAAAATTTTGGGAGGCCACTCACTGATTATCGAAATAGGTTAACAATTCCGATAAAATGCTGAAACCTTCACCCATCACTTACTTTTCAAAAACTATTTACAGTTGAAAAGTATTGTTTTTTGTCATAAAAATTTCTGTTCTCCTGTATTTGTATTTGAATTAATTTTACAAAGCCTTTAAAAAATACAAAATGAGTTAGTTTGCCCTACAAACAGAAAAAAACATAATTACTCAGCCATTTCGTACCTCGCGTCTTGAGTTGTCTTCTGCTTCATCCCCAGGATGACAAAACTTTTGCGTCAGGAAGGTCACGTGACGCCCCTTTGAGGTGGCTGTACGTTTTGATTGGTCAATGGTGATTTTTCAAAAGTCCTATATTTTTGTTTTAATATTATTTGGGCTGTAGCTTTTTTTAAATACCTTTTTTAATAGCTTTGAACTATCAAGTCACTGCTTAGGAAAATTGTGACTATTTTTTTAGGGAATTGGATAGCCTTAGCCGGGGGTACGCCATTTACTTCGATAAGAGGTGTACCGGTAAAGTCGTCTAAAAATGTTGACTTTGAGAGCAATTTTAAGGCATTTGCAGGCCGAATTCGCAAAAATGAGAAAATGACTTTCGAAAGAACTTTTTGTGACCTTCTGATCTAGCCAAATTTTTTTCGCGTATCTCCCTTTAACACGCGCATTGACGGGGGCGGGTACCCGCCCCCTCGGGTTTTTCGGAGATAGCAGAAAAACGGCGGCGCGTAGCGCCGCTGTACTCGGCATACCTTTTCCCTCATCATTTTTACAACTTTTGTGAAAATTTTAAGGTTAGGTCATCTCAGGTCAGGTCACCAGTACAGGTCAAGTGACCTGACCTCGAAAAATTTTAAGATAGCATAAGTCGGAGCAGGGTGAACTTATGCGGTTGAAACTCATTTCACGTAATGGTCACACCGAGTTCTCTAAAATATGTTCCGATATTTTTGATATCGATGACCTAAGGTCAGGTACGAGGCATGACCTCTCCATTGGAAATACATGGGAAAATGGTTTTTACTGAATAACTAAGTAACGGATGGTGATAGAGCGTTTATTTTAGCTTCATTAGACTCGCCTTGGCTTTGCGGTTCTAATGATATGCATTTTATATAATTTGACTCTGACCTGATCTCAGGTCAGGTCAAATCCTCGATTTGACCTAGCAAGGTCAGATATATATATATATATATATATATATATATATATATATCATTCGATTCGGTTTGCTGCCAGGATTCATATTGTTTAAGTCGTTTTTCTCTATCTTTATTTGTTCAGATGTAATGGCCGAAAAACTTAATTTACATGTTATCCCTATGACGGCATGTTTTGACCTCTCGTGACCTCAAATTTGACCTGACAGAAAAATGGTACAAATATTTTCGATGGAGAAGTGGATGGGCTACCCAAAGCCATTTACCGTTTCCCGCTACCTACCGTGGTTCTCGAGATCTTAGGGGGCGGCGGGTACCCGCCCCCTTGTCAAAGCGAAGGTGGCTCAGACGCCCGTCAATGCGCGTGTTAAACATTTTCAGAGACACATGAGCAAAACAGACGGTATAAAGATCGTGCACCGGGCTAGAGAAGCATATCTGAGTATCTTGCTCAGTCGCACTGGTTTTCGGCTGCTGAATATGGCTCACTTTTCACTCGGAGCACAGGTCACACGTCCGGACAGGATGGACCAGGATGCCAGTTCCGTTCAGCTGCATCCATGTCCCGCGCTTAGTATGATGAAACCGCGTACAAATGGGTGGCATTCACTGGGGCTGGCTGGCATGTGACTGTAGGATTGGGGCTGCGTACTTGACTGACACAAGGCTGGTATGTGGATGCAGGATTTCTTTTTGGGGCTTATCGACGCACCAACTGCCAGGGTCATACGGCGTCGCCAACTCTCTCCCTGTAGGAAGGATTTCTCGGGAGGCAGCTTGTTCCTTGTTCAGGGAAGCCGCCGGGCCCTGAACCCGGGTCGGCTGAGTGGAATGCGCAGTAAATTTGAGGCCACGTACTTGGCTGATACAAGACTAACATGTGGCTATAGGATTTTAACCGCGTACTTGACTGACACACGGCGGGTATGTGACTGTAGGACTGGGGCCGCGTACTTGACTGACAATGAGAGAGAGAGAGAGGGACAGAGAGAGAGAGAGAGAGAGAGAGAGAGAGAGAGAGAGAAGGAGGGAGGGGATTTGTATTTGGTGATAACACACTTAACTTTCGCCCCACCGGGGGGCCATCGATGGCCCCCCTAAGGTTTTTCCGGGATAGCAGAAAAACGACGAGGCGCAGCACCGCGGTTGAGAGCTTTACCTCTCACTGCATCATTTTCCCATCATCCCTGAAATTTTTTACCCCGGGTCACCCAAGGTCAGGTCACCAGACGAGGTCAACCAAAGTCACCTCACTTCAACTTTAGAGCTCTGTAAGAGCTCCATTTCGAAGTCGATCGATTTGAAACTTCCAACACTTCATGACCCCTTTAGGGTCTACAAGGTGTATATCCGGGATTTTTCGATTTCGTGCCCTGAGGTCAGGTCACGAGGCGACCTCTCCCATTGGAAAAGCACAAAGACTGCGGGCGCCTACTCACGTCCGTCCTGCCCAGTACACTCAGCGCCCAGCGGGTGCCTACTCACGTCCGTCCTACCCAGTACTCTCAGCACCCTGCGGGCACCTACTCACGTCCGTCCTGACCAGTACTCTCAACACCCTGCGGGCGCCTACTCACGTCCGTCCTGCCCAGTACACTCAGCACCCAGCGGGCGCCTACTCACGTCCGTCCTGCCCAGTACGCTCAGCACCCAGCGGGCGCCTACTCACGTCCGTCCTGCCCAGTACGCTCAGCACCCTGCGGGCGCCTACTCACGTCCGTCCTGACCAGGACTCTCAACACCCAGCGAGTGCCTACTCACGTCCGTCCTGCCCAGTACTCTCAGCACCCTGCGGGCACCTACTCACGTCCGTCCTGACCAGTACTCTCAGCACCCTGCGGGCGCCTACTCACGTCCGTCCTGCCCAGTACACTCAGCACCCAGCGGGCGCCTACTCACGTCTGTCCTGCCCAGTACGCTCAGCACCCTGCGGGCGTTGCGGGTGCAGTTGTTGAGTGTTGAGTTGCCGGCGGTGGTAGTGATGCCCAGTATCTGAATCTCACCGCGCTGGTCGGCGGCGGCCAACATGGCGATGGCCTGTGCGTCATCGATGCCGGGGTCACAGTCGATGATGACGGGCCGACGACCACCGGCGGTGCCTGCGGAACACGGCAGATCAAAGTGAGTGGGTCATTTGTGAGCCCAGGAGCAGGGGGACAAATGAACTAAGTCTGGCTTTTGTTGTTGGCGCGCCCTGAAACCCTCATTATGATGTTGGACCAAGTGGGGGAAAAGACAAAAACATTTGAGAATATTTCTACCATTATTTCTACGCTGTTTCCAATGTATGCGTCTGTAATCAAATATGGTGAGTAAAGTGAACGTAAGCTAAATTCCTTACCATTCGCCCGAGTGCTGGATATATCAGCTTGGTGCCCAGACCAGTGCTGGATATCAGCCCAGTGCTCAGTGGATATCAGCTCAGTGCTCAGTGGATATCAGCTCAGCGCCAAGCCCAGTGCTGGATATCAGCCCAGTGTTCAGTGGATATCAGCTCAGTGCTCAGTGGATATCAGCTCAGCGCCAAGCCCAGTGCTGGATATCAGCCCAGTGCTCAGTGGATATCAGCTCAGTGCCAAGTCCAGTGCTGGATATAAGCCCAGTGCTGGATATCAGCCCAGTGCTCAGTGGATATCAGCTCAGCGCCAAGCCCAGTGCTGTGAATCAGCCCAGTGCTAGATCGTGTGCCGATGGTTTGGAGGGAGGAGGGGCAATGGGTCCAAAATAGTGGGAAACATTGTGACGGCTACCATACCGCAGCAATGGCTGTGCCGACCTTTATTGTTGTGGCTTCCAGATTTTCATCGGTGATGATTTTTTGTCAGCAGAACTTAGCCCGGTGACAGTTGCTATGATTGATGTATCCGTGAGGAACACTGCTTCAGCTAATGCACAATAAGTTGAAGGGGCACCTCATTGTTTTTTGTGTTTCTGATACAGTTTTACGCGAAGTTTCCAGCAAAACCCTTGTTTGGCGCCGTTTTATGCAATTTCAAGTTTTTCGTTGCGTTTTTCTCTACCATTCAGTACCCATTATTTTATACTTTGCCGCATCATATTTGATATCCTCCCAGAGACCCTTTTGCGAAAAAATGTGGTTTTGTCATTTGACAAACTCCCTGACGAGCTGTATACTGGCCTGTCTTCTCGAATCTTGGACATAAAATACACTTAGATTAGGATTCGAGGAGACAGGCCAGTGTATACGCCTTGTCAACTCATAATCATGCTCCTGGCCTCAGGAGTCCCAAACCTATAAACTCCGGGACGGTTGCAATACCCGAAATTCGAGCGGTGAAGGCTGCAAAAAAAAATACGCTTTCATTCGGTGTGGGGACGCAGTCAGGCATCAGTCAGAACAAAGAGCCCTCACTGCGAAAGGTTGAACGCTACATGGTAATATGAGTGGTTCTCCCAATCTACGAAGATAGTTTTATTCGATGTTGTGCTGGACATTTTTCAAGTCTCCGAATGCACGTATTTCTATGAAAATTTCTATTGGTTCAAGCCGTTCTTTTCGGAAATTTACTGGCCTCTGTGCAGGGATCCGGGGCCGGGGTGGCCTAGTGGCTTCGTTGCCAGTCTTCGGATCGGATAGCATGGATTAACGTGGGTTCAATCCCCACAGGGGAAACCGCCTTCCGTGTCCGATCTGACCCGGTGGAGAGGATCCTTAAAGGGAATGTGGCATCTTGGTCGAATTCCTAAATTTAGTATGATCAGAGGTGTTTTTAGCCAAAAATCATGAATATGATCATTATTTTTCCCGAAAAATGTACAATAAGTTCGAAATTAATATTTTTATAATTCACCTCCGTAGCGGAAAAAACTCTCCTGGATCATGACGTCATAATGTGGCAGTACTACTACCATATTTAATAGTTTTGACCTTCGAATTCAAGGTGTCTTCTTCGTATTTTCACTGTATTCTTGTGACAATTGAAGGCAGGTGAGAAGTATTATTTACAAAGCGGGTAGGCGTTGGTAAATGCCTAATCATTATTGACAAGGGCTCAAAAGAAACCTTCAAAGGTTGTGGAAGAGAAGTTGGTGATTATTGGGTTGCCTTAGTGTGTTGTTTAGAATTCAAAACATGGACTAACATATGAGATACCCTCCAGCTCATTTTGATAAAGAAACAAGTCAAAGTGTGACTTTACCCATGTTTTTAATCTTCAAGGAATGAATGTCCATCGCAAAAGGCATGAACTGTCATTACCCCTATTTTTGTGCCATTTTCACTCCCAATCAAAACAAGGTACGCAATGTACAGTCATGTTTTGCTTGATATTAACTTCTTTTTTTTATTGGAAAATTGACCATTTTCCCCAAAACAAAGTATTTAGGACCTCTTTGACTGACATTGGAAATGTACCAGCCCGCAAAGTCTATCACTTCAACAAGATCTTGTCATTCACCTGGTTTACATGCAAAATGTGAACCATAATGCTGATTTGCGTATCAGCCATTACATTAGCATGGATCTATAACCCCCAATAAAACAACAGTCGCACCACAGTCTCTATATCTGCTAGTGTATTTTAAGGAAGTCATGAATGCAATTAGGCACAGTGGTAGGCTGCTATTGTCCTGTTAGTATTTTAATGCCATTCTAACATGGTGCAACACAGGGACATTAGAGTGTAAATTATCTGGGAAACAACACACAAACCCAAGCATTTGCTCAATGTTTTTCTATTGTTTTTTCTATCCACGTCAACCAGGTGCGGATATTGTGCGACTTAAAGGGTGGCAAGTCAATTCAAAAGCGGATATGCCTACATACTTTAGCCATAGCTAACTAGTAAGGGTATGCCTTATGAGTAAAGTCACGGAACAACCTGAACAAATACGAAGCTAGCAAATGTGCAAATTGTAAAAAGATTCCAGAAGCAGAATATAAATCAAGGTAAAAACTTCGCAGAATCACGATATACAAGGGAGTAGGAACCGTTTGAAAAGTTTGGGGGCAGCCTTAGTGAGGCCCCAGGAGGGCCCATAATTGTGAGCAGTTTAAAGAGAGATACGCCAAAAAGAATTGTATTGACTAGCTCAAAGGGTCATAAAAATTTGTTTCAGAAGTCCTATTCTCATTTTTGCGAATTCGGCCACCAGATGCCTTAAAATCGATTTCAAAGTCAACATTTCTAGGTGACTTATCGAGGAATTCTCACAATCGATCAAATGACGGTGCCTCGGCTATGACCATCGATTTCTCTAGGGATTAGGCCATGTCTTTCCTAAAACAATGCTGAAGAACCTCGAAATTATCACAGAAAAAATTACTTAATCAACATTCCAAAACTCTTTTGAAATAGAAATATAGGACTTAAAAGAAATTCCAATTTACCAATCAGAAACCCAGGAATTTTCATATCGGGGTCACGTGATGTGACCTATCTTACGCAAAAGTTTTGTCATCCTGGGAATATTGTAGAAAACGACTGAAGACCCGAGGGATCGGTTGACACGATGAGACATATATGAACAAGAAGAGACGTATTTTATCCTCTGTTGAATCAAAGAAGCAGCAGTGCAAACAAAGGCGTAGTAGCAATGCGGGATTTCGAAGATTTCGGTTAGAATTTTCGGTTTTCTGTTATTATCTTCGACAGGGAACGGTTCAGGTAGTATTGTGCAGTAGCGATGCAGTAACAAATGAATTCTATCCGCTGTGCCATCATAGTTTGTTAAAACAGTACTCTAAGGATCAGTCTTGAAACGTTGTTTTTCAGTCATAAAGTGTCAGTAATTAGAACAATAGTAGTTATAAGTGTGTATACACAGACGATATTAGCCTTATTTGTTTTTAAGTCAATTTCATGCTTCTGCTGACTTACACACTAACAAATAGAGTTTAGGCAAATTTTTCTGTACTGCACAACAGGAAGTATTAACAGCTCAGCGTTAATAATATCGGGGCTTTTGAGGACAGTGCATGAGTAATTGAGTAAGCCGAGTATGGTATAGTGATGTCATACTGGGCTGCCAGTCTGCAAAGTATGACACTTAATATGGGTCATTCCAGGCAAATCGTTCAGGTAGACACCAAAAAAATTCACCAAAACCCCTGAAATTTCCACCAAATTTTGTACCCAAGGCCCACTGTACAAAATAAAAACTTGGGCCCCTTTTTCAGCTCCCAAGGTCAAAGAAGTCACCAGAAAGATATCATCAAATTTTCAAGGTCAAAGCTCATCAAATTTTCAAGGTCAAAGTAAACATTGAAGCAGAAATAATTTCGAATCTTAAAAGTAGCTTATCGAAATATATTAAAATTGATATCAATGGATATAAAATAAAAAGGGCTATATGAGAAAAACAAAAACTATAACCGACGGTGAGGTTTTAACTCCATGACATTGTTAACTTGTCTTTAAATGAATGATTTTTTAAGCCCTATTTTCAAATTTTTCATTTTCTCACTAGGTGGTACTCAGTGTGTAAGCTAACCAGTGGTGGGTGACTTTCTTTGTAACTCAGATTAAGCAACAGGTCACAGAGGTCATCACCTAGGGCAAAACTTTCATTGTAAGTACCTTTCGTGCCGATACGCTACAACATGGCTGATATGCATGTCAAAGGAAAGCTTGTCACCTACCTACCACAGATTTCGTTCTATTATTTGTGCCTTGAATTTGAAAAAAAAACCTAGTAACCTCACTTAATGACCTAGCTTGACCTTACATGTGATTTAAAAGAAAAGTGCACAAATACGTCAATACCGATTTCATTTCAAGGCATCATGAGTTCATGTTCATCAGTTCATCAGTTCATGGCGCTTCGGATATGCTGAAGCATTGCAAAGTCGTGCCGAACTAGGGTGACCTTAGTTCATTACCTAAAATGACCTCTGTCACGTGACCGAGACCCTAAGCCGCGACTCCTGTGGTATGTCAACAGGGGCATCGGTGTTTGTTCAAGTCTGCTCGGACCGTCTGTAATGGAACGGACACGCCGAATGATGAAATGCGGTGTGTAATAAAGATTTTATTCACCCCTTTGAAACTACTAAATTTTTGAATTCATAAAGCTTAAAAACAGCCCTCTCCATAGTCAAACCTAATGCTTTACACCCAGTCAGAGCATGCTTGAGTACTTGCACCGACGTGTTCGCAAACTTGCACCGACATGTGCCAATCCACGTGGCCGCACCGAGCGTTAACCCTGCTTAGAGGTGACCGCTTCAAGGCCAAGACGCTAAATTCGCGTGCCTTTGGCATGGGAATGGCAGTCATTGAGTTCAAAGCGCCCATAAAACTAATGGACTTCCATTAGTGCTATGCAGATCTGAAGTGCCGACAGGATATTGCATTAAAATTGGATCCCATCACACCCCAGTTCGCAGACACCTGGCGTACTCTGGTACCCAGTATTCTCGGAAATCCACAGTTGCCCTCATTTCTGGTTGATGAAATGTTCTCAGTCAACTCGTCAGCATCCGGTATCAAACCGTATATAAACAGCCGCCTTCAGCGCTGAATAGACAGTCGTGTTTCGCATTCGCCATTGCGACGGGGAAGTTCTGCCGGTCAGCTCCGTGACATGTGACCAGTGGTGAAGAGGAGGCTGCTGACAGTGCAGAGTGTTGGAACTGCTGCTGAGTTACGGCCTGTTCACAACGCCAGGCTAAACGTGGGAAAATAAATTGGACTTAGTACAAAAAGTATCTTCATCGCCCACGAAGAGGTCCTAACCGCTACGCAACCATAATTCACAGCCACACCAAAGAGCCCATCTTGGTGACATATGAATGGCGCTTCGTGACCCGGATCGAATTACATCTATAATATAACTGCAAGCGGACCAAGTTATCAACTTTAAATTTCTAAGCCACGGGACTTAGAAATATTTTTGGACTCAGCCAGCCAGCTACCATCGACATCCACACTCCTGCCAGCACTCCACTTTGAGTCTAAGTCATCAAAGACTCAACTCGTCACCAGCGACTCAACTTCCCTGCCAGTCTCAAGAATTCATATCTACAAACCCCATCGGCAAGAAAAAATTCCAAGTTCAAAAACGCTCGCAAAAGCCTATAAACTACAGAGCGCTCGATTGCCAGTAGCCGCGCATAACACGCTCCTGACGTCACCCCTCGCTGCTGTGACGCAACACCGCCCGCGCGCCGCCGCGAGCCGCCGTCGTACTACCACCGACGTCAAGGTAATCGAACGCCGAGCCACCGCACCACACTGCTGTCTCAGCTGCCGCCCGCTAGTGGTGACTAATCATCGCTGCCTGAGCCGTCGCCGACCCGAGTGACTCAGCTGCTCGCTTTAGCACCCGCCACCAGTGGCGGACATAGGAAAAGAGGTGCCAACAACATCAAATTTTAGTATATATAAACTATATATTTTTGGAATCCGCACAGTCTCAGCAATACGTCTATCTGGTTTTTAGAGCTCTACAAGGATTCGGAAAAATATTCATCCAACTTTAGTGTTCTACAACTCATCTAGAACTTCAAGTTTTCTTCAAGTTTTCTTCAAGTTTGATCAACATCTCTACTAGTTCTCCAGTTCTTCGAGTTATAAGCCGACTTCTCCGCTTCAAGTCTGCTAACATCACTTCAGGAAAATAGTTTTCAACGCTTTCAATAGTTTTTCAACGCTTCAAGTGGTTTTTCATCGCTTCTAGTTATTTTTCAACGCTCCCAGATATTTTTCAACGCATCGTTCTGCCATCATCTGAAGTTTAAGTTTCGTTTCGACACCGTGTTCACCATCAGCCACCGCTTCAAAACCACAAGTAAGTGCATCCTTGAGAACAGTTGAATCTGCATTGCTCTATTATTAATCTTGTTAGCAACTGATAGAAATTATGGCCACTACAGCTGATAAAGCTTTAATTGATACCATGCGTGACATCTCAATGGAGATCCGAGTTCAAGGCTTAAATCAGCACGTTGGGTCATTTTCCGGCGAAAGTTCTAATAAGTTTCATGATTGGGTTAGGGATATGGATTAGGGTGCATCAAACGCCCCGACTTTTGAAATTAGCTACGCGGCCCGGCCCAATTTTTTGCCTTGGACCTAGTGACTCCAAATATGAAATATTTTGAAATTTCGAAAGGGGCTAGGGGTGCCACCTAGCGGCCAAAGTTTTCAATTTTGACCATTTTTAGATATACTTTGGATTGGCCGCAGAAGTCGTCTCATTTCATTAGTGGACTGTTTTGTGACCAAACACTGTTGCGCTGGCCTAAAAGCACATGCCTGCCCAATTTCATGGATTTTAGACATCTTTTAGGGGTGCCTCCTAGCGGTGAAAAAATCTATTTTGACAGTTTTTTTTACAATTTGTTTCATTAAATGTGGGGACAGAATCATTGTGTATTTTGGTCCAGCTGAAACGAGATTTTGCGGAATCGACCTCAAGGTACTTGCGAGACGGATTTCATGCATTTTGGATTTCTTTATATGGCACTACCTGGCGGCCGAAGTTAAAAATTTACATTGGTTTCTGTTCATCCATTTTTATTTATTGAGGACACTGGTCCTGCTTGCAGCTAATTTTTTTAGTGATAAACTACCGTTTTACTGTAATTTGATGCCTTCTCGTACACACAAGGCTAAGAACGAAGATTGACGGAAACAAGTTGTGGGGAGCGGACATGGAAACTAATTACTGCTTACACCGTGGTAGAGTAAGACAACGAATGGAAAATACGGCTCCCCATATCAAATTTGACGGTTGAGCTTCTTGAACGGCAGGAGTGTTCAGACGCAGTGGTGAACATGGTGTTTGCCACAACAGAGTCGAACACAGGTCATCGATCAGCCGCCTGCATCCAAATCCAAAACCGGCTGAACAAGGCTTTGCTCTGGTCTGCGGACAGGCACTAAGTCGGGGAAAAAGTCCACGTCAGTGCTTTCAACAGACTCGATATTGAGAAATTCTGCTTGCCTAACCAATAATTCGAACAAAAACCTACTTACGTTCATTAAACACTGAAGAAAACGGGCCAAAAAATGAACAATATTTCTAAATTGATTATTTATCAAGATAAGCGAAATATGAAAGACGGTTGAGTTTATCTTTCAAATAAACTCAACTTCACCAGAAAGTCGCCCGTTCCTGATGGAACTCAAAGAGAAGCTCCTTCCAACTGTCTGTCCGAATCAAAGCTGTGATGACCACGAGGAGTTCAAAGAATTAGGAATTATTTTCCTTGGCTCAAATAATCCAGATGTATATTTTCGAGCAATGCGTAGAGCTAGATGGATGAGCAGACTGCCTTATGCGATGAAGATATGCACGTCCGAGCACCACATTCCCAACGTTCAGGACGAAAAAAGCTCCAACGCAGGAACTAATGTCAAAGCTTTGGCGGTTCGGGACCTTCATCACCTCCGTCTATGGCTTGTAATGCATGATATGCCAGGACGCAGTGGGTTCCCCATGGCATGATCTGAATCTTAATCACCACTTATCCTGTTATGGGGACTGGGTGAACGATGTTGTTGGCACCGGTGCACTGCTGGCTTTCAGCCATCAGCGGTACTTCACCTTAGAGATGGTTCCCTTGCTCTTTTCAGCAACTTGACATCTCAGCCTGTGCGAAGTCAGCTTGCAAAACGTTTTCTGGTGGTGAAGCTCAAGATCATACCCGAGGCACCTCTCAGTTGTGAAAGAAGTGGGTCCGGCAAACCGTGTTTTTTTATTTTATTTATTTATTTTTTATTAGGGCCACTCCCAACATGCACACTTGCCCAATTACAGGGAGTATTGGCGTGGGTGTTCAAGGATCCTCTCCACCGGGTCAAATCGGACACGGAAGGCGGTTTCCCGCCGTGGGAATTGAACCCACGTTAATCCATGCTATCCGATCCGAAGACTGGCAACAAAGCCACCAGGCCACCCCGGCCCCAGAGTTCGCAGAGAGTGAGCAGAGAATAAGTTGGTAGACCTGGCTGAACCTGAATCGTGGTCTAAATTCAGACTCCTGAAGCTAGACACCGGGTTCCTAGAGCTGGATGTCAGTGACGGGCCTGACTCATCTACCTACCAGGCAGCAAGGGTAAAGCCCAGGGCCATACATGTTCCCAATGATACCGCCGTAAAGGGAGGAAAGATGGCCTCGGACTTTCAAATGACAGCGTAGTCTAAGCGACACTTGCAGAACATTCTGCAAGCGGTTGGGAAAAAACGAAAAGGCAACCTGATCTACGCTCAAGGAAACCGAAACACGAGTAATCTGTGTGCTCAAGAAAGTGGGGTTGTGTGAATAGTAGAAATAGAAACAGTCAAGTGTGACTATCAGTGGTCAAAACTAGCGCAACTGAACATGACGTCTTGTCGAGGCCATGAGTTGTGAGCGCGGCAGTGGAGTGGTTAGCGCAGTTGGCTTCCACGCAGCCGACCCGGGTTCAAGGCCCGGTGACTTACTTGAACGAGGAGCAAGCTGGCTCCCCAGAAACCTCTCCAAAAGGGTAAGAGCAGGCGACGCCGTATGACCCTGCAGTTGGTGCATCGATAAGCCCCAAAAATCAATCAAACAGGCCGTGAGCTGTGCTATAAATGTCTCTTACAAATCTCATATTTGTAATCGAAAGATCGGTGTAAGTTAATTACAATAATAACATAAGCAATAACCTAAAGTAACATGATTACAATAGTCTAAGACATTTCGCGTTAATTTGGAAACATCGGCTCTTGGCGTTAATCATCGTACATGAGCTTAGCTCCCACAACGGTGCTTTTCATGCAAGGTACTTACGCTGGAACCTTCAAGCATTTTATATATTGATGAATCAAGATGTTTTGGTCTCAGCATTGTATAACTGGCCTTGTATTGTAATAGGAATAATACCTCAAATCGCTGAACGATTGGGTTCTTTCCCGAAATATCCCAACTTAGCCGCCCACTGTGCTCCGGTGAATTTCTAAAATAAGAGGAGGTCGTGTGAGAACTACCAAAAACCATGAAACGGTATGGAAGAAAATGGATGATTTGATGAAGAAAACGGAAAAGGAAGATTAAATATTGGTCCGGAAATTTTGAAGGTGATATCTGACACTTGAGAGGAATTTGCAACACAAATTATCGTTGGAACTCAACCAAAACTTCTTGCTCATTTTTGTCATAGTCATTAATTTCCTAAAAACTTAGAAATTAATTTCGGCCACCAGATGTCACTCATTGCCAAAAGTTGTAAATGCCTTTACCAGATACTTTGACCTACAGGAGTAGTTCATAATTACAACTAAGTTCTAATCCAGGATGGTTCAACAATTATTTTTGATAAAAACTCACCAAAACGCAAAACGTTGCAAAATTCTACCGTCAGGTGGCACCCCTAGCTGGCGTCCAAAATGCGCGAAAGTGACTGCACAGGTAATTTGGAGCTTGGAAAACAGTATTTGACCACTGCTGGGTCCTATTTTATGATAATACAATTTCCACGGGAGACCCAATTAATATTAAAAATTGCAAAAATTTGAAACTTTGACCGCTAGGTGGCACCCCTAGCCCAATATAGATTTTCCCAAAAATTGGGATTTGAGGTTTTCATGTCTGAAACAACAAAATGTGACGGGCCGCTAAGCTAATTTATCCAAAAATGAAAATCATTGGGCGTTTGATGCACCCTAAATGGATTCTATTGCCATCTCAACCGACGATTCGCGAATGCTAGTTTTGGCTACCCGAACTTTGAACGGACCTGCAGGTAAATTTGCCTGCCGATTGATCTCTGAGAACCCAAAGCTAAAATGCCTGGAGCTACGAAAACACCTGAGGGACAGGTATAGCGATCTGAAAGACCCCTACTGTGCACGGGAGAAGCTGCAAAAAGTTAGGCAAAAGAAAGGTGAGCTCATGCAAAATTTTGCGGAACGGCTTCATGACGTAGCTAGCGATGTTTTCGACAATCCAAACAGTCCCGATTCGCAAACCGCTCTGGTAGAAATATTTCAAAAAGGAGTAATTGACGATCGTCTAGCCAGAGCTCTTATTAGAAAGAAGTTCACTTCCCTCAAGGAAGCAGTCAAATTCGCGAGTGACGAACAACAAACTGATAGGACATTTGAACTCTGCCGCGGTAAGCTAGAGATAGAGGAACCTATGGAAATAGACATAGTTCGAAATGACGCTCAAAGCGAAAGGATCGATAAGTTAGAAAAATGCCTCTCTGACGTTGGCTCAAAAATAGACAAGTTGGCGAAAACCGTAGGTAAAAGTCAAAGGGCTGGACATCCAAGTCCACCTCAAAATCAAACTCAGTCTCACTCTCGGCGTCCATATCAGGGACAATCCCAAAATCAACGCCACTTCCAGGCACCTCCCCGGAACGATCGCAAATTTCAGCGACAACAGCCAAACCAGTGGCCCAGGCAAAACCAAAATCAGCCTCAACGGACTCATTTCCAAAGTCAGCAAAATGTTCCACTCAGGGTTAGACCGAATGACCCGCCTCAAAAGTTCCAATGGACCCCTGATGGTCGTCCCATTTGCGCATATTGCCAAAAGGTTGGACATACCCAACGTGTATGCAGAGCACGGCAAGCCGCATTCTCTGGCCCTCAGCAGCCGGAAAACTGAATGGTCCATCTGTTGTCGGGACTGAACAGACGGAAAACAATGCAACCCCAGGTCCCAGGGACAATATCGCCAGAATTTTCATAAAACGAGACACCCCAATGTGTTGGATTTATTTAGGCAATAGGAAAGCGTACACTCTTGTAGACACAGGTGCAGACATTTCGATAGTATCACAGGAGTTTTTCGATAAAATCTCATCCAAACATGTATCTGACTTCTCTAAAAACTGCGCTCCCCTTGAATCTGTTACTGGACATAAACTTAAGAACTTTGGCACAGCTGTTCTTCCAGTTGAAGTTTCTAAATTCTGTCGCAAGTTCAAATTCCAAGTTGTCAAAGGTCTAAACATGCTTGTATCCTAGGTAATGATTTTCTTAGTGAATTCGGCGTCAAATTAGATTTCGGAAAGAAGACTATGAATATTCACAATCATGTCATTCCTCTGCGCCCTCATCATCATAGTTGGGGTTTAAGGGCGCGTCGACTGCAGTGGTCTTATTGCGCCCATAACTTAGCATATTGCGCACAGAGGAGAGACGTGTGGATACACAACGAGTAGTAGTAGTCAGTACGTGTTTCTACAGGTCAAGTACTAAAACTAAAAGGTAGTGTCGCGTCCTAAAATGTGCTAAATCTCTAATCTCTACATTATAGGATCCGGGCTAGAAATGGACGTTTCACATCACGGGACTAGGTCGGCGAATAAATTATATTGAAGTCAATACTTTTCAAAAAAGTCACGATACCTGATATCTCAACAGAAGGGGACTGTCTCAAAAGACATTCCAATGATGGGGACCCCCTCCAAGTGTCGCATTCTTTCGATCTGGTAATCTGGACAATCCACAAGAACATGCCTAACGCTAAGCGGGTCACCGCATCGCGGGCACTCAGGTCGCTCTCCTCTGCTCAAGAGGTACGAATGGGTGGCGTGCGTGTGACCAATCCGCAGCCTAGAGAGAATAACCTCCTCTCTCCTAGATCCCAAACTACTCGACTGCCACTCCCCTATCTTAGGCTTAAGCCCTCTGAGCTTGGAGCCTCTGGCGTTCTCGTCCCATCTCTGCTGCCAATTCTCTAAAACACACTTCTTGACCAGAGCGTAGAGGTAAAAAAATGGGACACGAAGACCAGGGAGAGCGGCACGCTCTCCAGCAGTCTTTGCAGCTCTGTCAGCTCGCTCGTTTCCAGTGATGCCACAGTGGCTCGGAACAAAGACAATCTCTACACTTTTCCCCTTCTCCTTTAGGTTGTGCAGCTTGAGTCTTATAAGGGCCAAGAGATAAGATGATGATGCTTTGTAAAAGTAAAAAGACTGCAAAGCCTGCAAAGAGGACAATGAGTCGGTAAAAATTGCAAACTTCCTCGCCCTGGACTTAGACACCTGGTCTAAGCAACGAAAGATCGCATACAGTTCTGAGGTAAAAACAGATGATTCGCGAGGTATACTAAAGCCCTTCTCAACATCGTCACCGACAAATGCACATCCTACGCCGCTATCACTCTTCGAGCCGTCCGTATAGAAACGGGTATGGTTTTCAAATGATTCAGAGCAGAATTCCAGAAACAGCTGACATGCTGCATCAGGGGGTACATTTTTGCAAAGTTCAAGTAAATCTGTATTTGTGAGAACTGCTGAGATGCGTCATGGTTCAACATCGAGTGTCTCATACGGTACTACGAGCCTTGTGTTGATATCTGCTTCCGTCAGCCAGGTACGAACTCTGACTCCAGGATGGCGGGATGCTAGGCGCGAGCCATCGTCAATCTGGCGGAGGTGGGCGTCTGCAAAAAAGGTTTGATATGTGGGATGTGCTGGTGATTGTTTGATTTTAACGGCGTATCGCATAGCGAGCATCTTACGGCGCAACTCAAGCGGCATTTCGTTGATGTCAACGAGCATGCTCATAATCGGTGAAGTGCGAAACGCTCCTGTAATTATCCTGATGGCCTGATGATGAACAATGTCAAGAATCTTTTACGCAGACTGGGATGCGGCCTCATACACAAGGCTACCGTATTCGATCTTCGACCGAACGAGTGACCTATAAAGCATAATAAGCGTTTTTTACCATATCTCATCTTTGTCAGCACCTTGAGTATATTCAGCGATTCAAAGCATTTTTTGCGGAGTTCCTTTATGTGTGGTACATATGATAATTTTTTGTCGAGTGTGAGTCCAAGGAATTTAGTTTCATTTACGACTTCGATTCCATTCCCGTAAATGTGTAGTGTCGGATCTTCACAATCTCTACGTCTGTTGCAAAAGTGCATTCACTTTGTTTTTGTGCTGGAAAAGTTCAATCCATTGTGCTTACTCCACTGTTCTAGGCGATCGAGGCCAAGCTGCAGTCGCCTTTGTGCTGCCGCGGTAGTAGAGGCTGTCACCCATATAGTGAAATCATCAACGAAAAGAGCATGACGTATGTTTGTAGGAAGAGTGTCTGCGACATCATTAATCATGACGGCGAAAAGGCAAAAGACATCACGGATCCCTGGGCTATACCGCTCTGTTGTTGGTAGCGGTTCGATAATGCAGTGTTGACGCGGAATCGGAAATATCTATCTTTCAGGAAATTCGAAATAAACCATCCCATGTGGCCTCAAATGCCGAGTTCAAAGAGTTTGCGTAAAATTCCGTGCCTCCACGTGCAAGCATAGGCGCGCTCGACGTCAAAGAACACTTATTGTGTGGAATTTCCGTAGAAATCCTTCTCGTATTGATGCGTCTATAGAAACTAGATGATCAAGCGTAGAGTGACCTTGACGAAAACCACACTGACTCTTGCAGAGTAACTGGTTGCTCTCGAGGTACCATACAAGACGTGTATTTACCAGTTTTTCAAACACCTTACCAACACATGACGTTAAGGAGATCGAACGAAAGTCGGTAGGCAGGGAACCAGTCTTGCCGGGTTTCAAAATCGGTATAATAGTTGCTTCACGCCACTGGTCCGGAAAATCATTATTACTCCACATATTGTTAAGAATATTTAACAATGACAAGAGAGACAACTCGGGCAAATGACAAAGCATACTGTTTGTGATGGTATCCGGACCGGGCGACACCGGTCTAACGGTGGAGAGTGCCGCCCTGAGTTCAGCTGTAGAAAAAGGGCATTGTAACAGGCGGAATTATTTTGTCCAAAATCCACGGGCCTTCGCTCGGCTCTCTCACGGATTCGTGTGAACTCCCTACTTTGCAAGGAAATGCTACAAAGGTCCAAAAAGGCCGCTGCCATACACTCCGCCACATCACGCGCGTCGGTGATTTTAATCCCATTTACTTCAAGGACAGGGGCAGACGGGGGACGGTTTTTTCCCTGCATGCTCCTTATGCGGGTCCAGACCTGGGTTGACGGTGTAAAACGATTCACAGTGGAAACGTAGTCTATCCATTGCGAGACATATGGTTAGTATGGCCATAATTAGGTTATTTCCGAAATGTGAGATTGACAGTGGTCAATCAGAAAGGCTATTTAACACATCCCTTGACGAGATGTATGTTTTAGGTTACATTTTCAGTATGTAAATGTTTGTATGTGTTGCAGTGATATATGTATGTATGTCATGTATAAGCTCACCGGAATTGAAGATAACTGTTCGTTGTCTTGTCATATATTCATATAATGTAAATACTCTAGGTTATTTGAATTCTGTAATGGTATTGGATCGGATGAGATGATTGAGACAGAGACGAAAATTTTGAAGAGAACATCAAAATTTCATCTAAAGGACCTCGCGCCGTGATGTAATAAAAATTTTATTCACCAGTTTGAAACTACTAAATTTCTGAATTCATAAAGCTTAAAAACAGCCCTCTCCATAGTCAAACCTAATGCTTTACACCCGGTCAGAGCATGCTTGATTACTTGCACCGACGTGTTCGCAAACTTGCACCGACATGTGCCAATCCACGTGGCCGCACCGAGCGTTAACCCTGCTTAGAGGTGACCGCTTCAAGGCCAAGACGCCAAATCCTGGTGCCTTTGGCATGGGAATGGCAGTCATTGAGTTCAAAGCGCCCATAAAACTAATGGATTTCCATTAGTGCTATGCAGATCTGAAGTGCCGACAGGATATTGCATTAAGATTGGATCCCATCACACCCCAGTTCGCAGACACCTGGCGTACTCTGGTACCCAGTATTCTCGGAAATCCACAGTTGCCCTCATTTCTGGATGATGAAATGTTCTCAGTCAACTCGTCAGCATCCGGTATCAAACCGTAAATAAACAGCCGCCTTCAGCGCTGAATAGACAGTCGTGTTTCGCATTCGCCATTGCGACGGGGAAGTTCTGCCGGTCAGCTCCGTGACATGTGACCAGTGATGACGAGGAGGCTGCTGACAGTGCAGAGTGTTGGAACTGCTGCTGAGTTACGGCCTGTTCACAACGCCAGGCCAAACGTGGGAAAATAAATTGGACTTAGTACATAAAGTATCTTCATCGCCCAAGAAGAGGTCCTAACCACTACGCAACCATAATTCACAGCCACACCAAAGAGCCCATCTTGGTGACACGGTGTCTTAATCTGTATGACTATATAATCTAGATTGGTAACAGAATTACACAATTCGTTCGTTGTGATGACTTTCTCCACTCGAGTTCACACAAGTTGATGGAGCTTTCAACCTGTATTTCAGGCCTTCGTCAGCAGTTTAGAAGCACAATTCAAAAACAATCGTGATACAAAATGTTGTTAAAAGCGCTAAATATTTCAAATAGGAAAGCTCAAGGTTAAGAGGACAACACACCTCTAGCTGGAAAATGACAAATGGAAATGACTTTACTAAATCAAGCAATTAAATACAATCAAGGGCATAGGACCATATCTGAAAAAATATAATTCCATAAAATGGTGATACTTTTAACGCCGATTGTGCGAGAGAAACATTAAAGTGTAACCAACAAAGTTCAATGATACAGTGTTATTATAAGTACATTATGCATGAAAAAAACTTCAAAGTGGCTTACATTATGAGATGAAAGTGCACACTAAACAATAGCACAGGAGGATCTATGCATAATTTTAGGAAACAGCTGAACAGAGAAAACAATAGTAACATGGAATTTCCATGATAGTAAGTACGTACTAGGTTTAATCCAGAAGCACCTCAACGGCTGCTGCGGCGGATGATGGGCAGCCACCGGTCTGGAAGCCGTGTTCCTGAGTTTCGGTTGACGTTGGAGTCATTCAGTGATATTAACCCTCGCCCCCACCGGGGGCCATCGATGGCCCCCTAAGGTTTTTCCGGGATAGCAGAAAAACGACGAGGCGCAGCACCGCGGTTGAAGGCTCTACCTCTCACTGCATCATTTTTCCATCATCCCTGAAATTTTTTACCCCGGGTCACCCAAGGTCAGGTCACCAGACGAGGTCAACCAAGGTCACCTCACTTCAACTTTAGAGCTCTGTAAGAGCTACATTTCAAAGTCGATCGATTTGAAACTTCCTACACTTCATGACCCCTCTAGGGTCTACAAGGTGTATATCCGGGATTTTTTTATTTCGTGCCCTGAGGTCAGGTCACGAGGCGACCTCTCCCATTGGAAAAGCATGGGGAAAACCTGTTTCATGATATAAAAGCCACAAAAATGATTGCAAATACTCAGACTGCTTAGAACAACGTTTTTGGACACCCTTTCACGGATCCCAGGGGTCATATTTGCCCTTTGACTTTTTCAAGGTCATCCAAGGTCATCAGAGGTCAAAAACAGTATTTTGACAATAACTTTTGACCTAATTAAGCTAGAGCGGTGAAACGAACACCATCGTGTTTGTCTTGTCACTAGCTTTCATTTGATATACGGCACGGTCACTTTTTGACCTTTCGTGACCTCAGGTCATATTAGGTCACGAGGTGACCTCTGGCGGTCAAACCACTGGCGGGAGGTCTTTACATTCCACATAGCGGAAAAAGTACTGGCAATTTGCTATCAAATGTACTTTACCAGGCCTCAATAGCTCTAATGACATAAGAGTTATGCCCAGTTTGCTTAATCATTGCATATTTGAGTGAAAATAGCCGATCTTGACCTAATTTGACCTCTGGAGGTCAAACCATTCACCTGAGCACTAAAACATGCAAAGTAATTTCTTACTGAATTCACGCGAGCTTTCTATTGCACTTTGCAGATTTGCGCTAACGCCCATATTTTCGGAGTTAGAGGGGGGCCATCGATGGCCCCCGGTGGGGCGAAGGTGGCGCCGGACCCCCGGTGGGGCGCGGGTTATGATAGTATCACGACGGCGAATAGTTCTTATGTAGGCCGATTCTAGTAGAAGTCTCAGGTGGTAGTTTGTCTCATGATGGAGGATGTGGGCTTGGTCGAATTTTGGTGTGCAGTGTGTGTGTGTTCGCTGAAGGCTGATGTCTTGGATTGGGTACGGATAGATCTTTTCCAGCTGTCCTCATGTTCTTTAACTCTCGTCTGTAGTTCCCGATCGGTCTCTCCAATATACCTAACTTGTTCACCATCCATCGAGCAGGAACACTCGATGCAGTAAACAACATTGCTGGTTTGCTGTTTAGGCTGGTGTTGTTTTGCCCTACTGCAAAGGATTGAGGCCAGGTTTTGCTGAGGCTTGGCAATTAGTTGAATTCCTATGGTTAGAGCTGCTCGTTTCAGCTGGTAAAAGGACGAGCCAGTGAATGGAAAAGAGAGTCGGATGGGCTTCGGTTTGTCGCTGTTAACTGGTGGGGCGGGCAGAGCACGTGCCTTAAGCTCCAGTCTTCTTCTGACATTGGTGATGGTGGTGTGGATTGTGGTATTCGGGTAGCCTTGTTGTTCGTATTTCTTGGTGATAAACTGAAGCTCCTTTTGTCGGTCTCTCGAGGTGGTACAGCATCTAAATGCTCTCGCCGTGTCCGATTCGATTGCTGATGTCAGATATCGCGGCTCAGTGTATGACATAAATGGTGCAACTTGATTGGTGGCACATGCTTTTCGGTAGACTTTAGTCTTGAAGTTGTGTTGTGTTCTTGTTATGGAGGTGTCTAGAAATGGGAGCTGTCCAGCTTGTTCTACTTCAAGAGTTACTTTGATGTTGACGTCCTTGGTGTTCATTTTCTCAACCCAAGTGTGCAAGGCTTCATCAGTGCCCTCAAATAGAATGAGGAAGTCATCTGCATAGCGGCAGAAGTGGATAACTGTGCTCCCGCAAGCTGACGCCAGTTCTTGTAGGTCTTTCTCCCACCTTCCCATAAAGATGTCGACTACAAGTGGAGAGTAGCTTTTTCCCATGGCCAGGCCTTTAGTCTGTCTAAACCAGCGCTGCTTGCCGTCGTCTTCAACCACAGCGTGACAGTTTCTGATTGACAAGTCAAGTAAGTCCGCCACAGAGTCTGGCTTGAGGGAGGTGAGATCGCTTAGAGCATCTTGACTCTCCTTCAGAGGATTTCGGATGAGGTGGATGGCTGGCCCAGTTGGAATGGACGGAAACATGGCCTCGACATCGAGTGAAACGAGGCAACATCTTTTGGAGCAGTAGCTAAACGCTTGTAGCATTTCCAGCACCTGCAGCGGCGAGCTGATTGAGTTAGGTGGCTTCGATATTACTTTCAGACAAACTGTGAGATGTTTAGTCAGTTCATAGTCCACTCCGCGATGTGCAGGGCAGATTGGTCGGAGTTTCAGCGTACTGAGCCAGTGCTGTCTTTCTTCCTCAGTGGTTGGTGGGCCCTGGTATTTGTGAATCTTAACAAGTCCATAGAATGGCCCGCAGCAACCATGTGTTTTGGATAGCCGGCGATATAGTTGGTAACCGTTCTCATCCCTTGCTTTTAGAACTTTGTCCCGGTTTGTTCCCCGCCTCGACGGACCCACAAAGGCAGGGAGAAGTTGGTTATTAAATGATGCTGCAAAAGTTGTGGCAGGGTCAGTTTCAAGCTCTTTGTACAGGGGTGGCTGGAGACAGTGGAGAAGCGCCGATGTGTAGTCCTTTCTCTCCATGACCAACAAGGCTTTGGCCTTGTCTGCTGAAATAATCACTATGGTTTGGTCTTTAGAAAGTGTTTTCAGGGAGTGAGCGATTGGTTTAGGTGGCATTGGTTGTGGTTTGTTCATGGCACGTTCAACGATTGTTTCAGCTTTGTTGAGGAAGGAGGAGATATGTTCACCAGTGACACCTCTCTCAGTGTCTTGTATACAGGCAAGCTCGGACACTCTTTGACATTTGACGGCTAGATCCAAGGTAGGTAGCTTTTTTGGGGGCAGGGGAATATTTAGCACCGAGCTCAAGGACTGCAAGCTCATCTTCACTGAGCTGCCTTCCCGTGAGATCGATGACAGCTGTATTAGTGTGATGCCTTTGCTTCCTTCTTTGGTTCCGGAACGTAATGCTGCCATTCTCTAAAAGTACCTGCTGGAACTTTTTAGCCTTGCGCACCTCACACTGGGCCGCAGTTCGGTGGTAGATTGCATGGCCAGTGTTATGCAGCAGAGTCATGGCGTTTTCCGAGGCTCCTCTGCGTCTGAGACTAGCTGCGATTCCTTCCAGTCGGTGTCTGGTTCGATATGTTTCGGTTCGAGTTTCGTTAAATGTAAGTCGGAGGCGCGTATCTTTAGCTCTTTTCATCCATTTTTCTTCTCGGTAGCTTCGTGGTCGTATGTTAAGTCGTAATCCTTGAGGAATGATGTTAAAGTTTCGGCAATCTCGCAGGAAGTTCGTGTGCGACTTTTGCAGCATCATTTAATAACCAACTTCTCACTGCCTTTGTGGGTCCGTCGAGGCGGGGAACAAACCGGGACAAAGTTCTAAAAGCAAGGGATGAGAACGGTTACCAACTATATCGCCGGCTATCCAAAACACATGGTCGCTGCGGGCCATTCTATGGACTTGTTAAGACTCAAAAATACCAGGGCCCACCAACCACTGAGGAAGAAAGACAGCACTGGCTCAGTACGCTGAAACTCCGACCAATCTGCCCTGCACATCGCGGAGTGGACTATGAACTGACTAAACATCTTACAATTTGTCTGAAAGTAATACCGAAGCCACCTAACTCAATCAGCTCGCCGCTGCAGGTGCTGGAAATGCTACAAGCGTTTAGCTACTGCTCCAAAAGATGTCGCCTCGTTTCACTCGATGTGGAGGCCATGTTTCCGTCCATTCCAAATGGGCCAGCCATCCACCTCATCCGAAATCTTCTGAAGGAGAGTCAGATGCTCTAAGCGATCTCACCTCCCTCAAGCCAGACTCTGTGGCGGACTTACTTGACTTGTCAATCAGAAACTGTCACGCTGTGGTTGAAGACGACGGCAAGCAGCGCTGGTTTAGACAGACTAAAGGCCTGGCCATGGGGAAAAGCTACTCTCCACCTGTAGTCGACATCTTTATGGGAAGGTGGGAGAAAGACCTACAAGAACTGGCGTCAGCTTGCGGGAGCACAGTTATCCACTTCTGCCGCTATGCAGATGACTACCTCATTCTATTTGAGGGCACTGATGAAGCCTTGCACACTTGGGTTGAGAAACTGAACACCAAGGACGTCAACATCAAAGTAACTCTTGAAGTAGAACAAGCTGGACAGCTCCCATTTCTAGACATCTCCATAACAAGAACAGAACACAACTTCAAGACCAAAGTCTACCGAAAAGCATGTGCCACCAATCAAGTTGCACCATTTATGTCATACACTGAGCCGCGATATCTGACATCAGCAATCGAATCAGACACGGTGAGAGCATTTAGATGCTGTACCACCTCGAGAGACCGACAAAAGGAGCTTCAGTTTATCACCAAGAAATACGAACAACAGGGCTACCCGAGTACCACAATCCACACCACCATCACCAATGTCAGAAGAAGACTGGAGCTTAAGGCACGTGCTCTGCCCGCCCCACCAGTTAACAACGACAAGCCGAAGCCCATCCGACTCTCTTTTCCATTCACTGGCTCGTCCTTCTACCAGCTGAAACGAGCAGCTCTAACCATCGGAATTCAACTAATTGCCAAGCCTCAGCAAAACCTGGCCTCAGTCCTTTGCAGTAGGGCAAAACAACACCAGCCTAAACAGCAAACCAGCAATGTTGTTTACTGCATCGAGCGTTCCTGCTCGATGGATGGTGAACAAGTTAGGTATATTGGAGAGACCGATCGGGAACTACAGACGAGAGTTAAAGAACATGAGGACAGCTGGAAAAGATCTATCCGTACCCAATCCAAGACATCAGCCTTCAGCGAACACACACACTGCACACCAAAATTCGACCAAGCCCACATCCTCCATCATGAGACAAACTACCACCTGAGACTTCTACTAGAATCGGCCTACATAAGAAATATTCGACGTCGTGAGACTATCATAATATCACCGAACGATTCCAACGTCAACCGAACCTCAGGAACACGGCTTCCAGACCGGTGGCTGCCCATCATTCGCCGTGGCAGCCGTTGAGGTGCTTCTGGATTAAACCTAGTACGTACTTACTATCATGGAAATTCCATGTTACTATTGTTTCCTCTGTTCAGCTGTTTCCTAAAATTATGCATAGATCCTCCTGTGCTATTGTTTAGTGTGCACTTTCATCTCATAATGTAAGCCACTTTGAAAATTTTTCATGCATAATGTACTTATAATAACATTGTATCATTGAACTTTTTGGTTACACTTTAATGTTGCTCTTGCACAATCTGCGTTAAAAGCATCACCATTTTATGTAATTATATTTTGTCAGATATGGTCCTATGCCCTTGATTGTATTTAATTGCTTGATTTAGTAAAGTTATTTCCATTTGTCATTTTCAAGCTAGAGGTGTGTTGTCCTCTTAACCTTGATCTTTCCGAATTGAAATATTTAGCGCTTTTAACAGTATTTGTATCACGATTGTTTTTGAATTGTGCTTCTAAACTGCTGACGAAGGCCTGAAATACAGGTCGAAAGCTCCATCAACTTGTTTGAACTCGAGTGGAGAAAGTCCTCACAACGAACGAATTATTTACGACTCCGCTATGACATTTCGAGAAGAATTACACAATTCTGTAACGGGTGTGCAGCCATTTTTCTGTTGCAAGTTTCGGTTTTATGCCAAAGTGTTCGCCATAACCTGTACATCAAACGGTCCCCTAAATTGATGATTCTGAGCGCGAACCTGCGGCCCATCACCAGCCGGGGCAAAACATCCCATCTTTAAATAGCAGTGTCATCTTGGGGCTAAAGGTGAAACTCATACATACTCACTCTTTAGCAGAGGGTAGCACTCCCACTACTGCCGCAAATGGCACACCATGCATATGGTGGTTAAATGATGCACTCTTATCGGACGAAGTTTGTGTTGATACTCCTAGAAAATAAATTTGTGATGCGAAAAACAAATCAGCACCATATGCCGAAATAAGTAACAATGGGCTTCTAATCGATTTTCTTCTCTGCTATATTCGGGCTCTAACGATCAAGAGGAGCAAAAATGTCATACCTACGGGCTGCGCAAGCGAGAGAATGAATTATACAAAGACCAGAATTACTTAGAACTAGCAATGACTAACGAGCCTTCAGTGGGGCGTCACTAGTGGTGCGCACCAGCAGTGGGACGCACCAGCAGTGGGGTGCATCAGTGGTGGGGCGCACCAACAGTGGGGTGTACCACCAGTTGGGCGTCACCAGCAGTGGGGCGTCACCAGCAGTGGGGCGTCACCAGTAGTGGAGCGCACCAGCAGTGGGGCGCACCAGCAGTGGGGTGCATCAGTGGTGGGGCGCACCAACAGTGGGGTGTACCACCAGTTGGGCGTCACCAGCAGTGGGGCGTCACCAGCAGTGGGGCGTCACCAGTAGTGGAGCGCACCAGCAGTGGGGCGCACCAGCAGTGGGGTGCATCAGTGGTGGGGCGCACCAACAGTGGGGTGTACCACCAGTTGGGCGTCACCAGCAGTGGGGCGTCACCAGCAGTGGGGCGTCACCAGTAGTGGAGCGCACCAGCAGTGGGGCGCACCAGCAGTGGGGTGCATCAGTGGTGGGGCGCACCAACAGTGAGGTTTACCAGCAGTGGGGCGCACCGGCAGTGGGGCATCACCAGCAGTGGGGCGCACCAGCAGTGGGGCGTCACCAGTAGTGGAGCGCACCAGCAGTGGGGCGCACCAGCAGTGGGGTGCATCAGTGGTGGGGCGCACCAACAGTGAGGTGTACCACCAGTTGGGCGTCACCAGCAGTGGGGCGTCACCAGCAGTGGGGTGCATCAGTGGTGGGGTGCACCAACAGTGAGGTTTACCAGCAGTGGGGCGCACCGGCAGTGGGGCATCACCAGCAGTGGGGCGCACCAGCAGTGGGGCGCACCAGCAGTAGGGCGCCACCAGCAGTGGGGCGCATCAGCAGTGGCGCATCTAAAGGGGTAGCCTATAGCCAGGGCAGCAGGGCCCCAAACCATTTAAGTGGGCATGTTTTAGAAAATCGGTGTGGTTCGCGGGACAAAAACGTATAAGTACACATTTCGCTCTCCCTACACTAGATTCGCCAGTGCACACATACAGGAGCTTTCTTTTAACAATAGATTTGGCAGTGCTGAGCCGAGGAGCATAATTTTGAGTTGATAATACGTTGAATGGCCTGCCTTTTCGAATTTGAGAAACAGAATGGAGCAAGAACAGTGCGTTAATTTAGTTTATATCCTGTGTAATAACCTTCATAATACAATAGCTAAAAACATAAAATATTGGCCCTAGCGCGAGCCGGGATCTCGAATTGAGTATTTTAAAAATGTCTCGTATTCTTATTTACGACATACAATTTTTTAAACATTGATACTAAAGGGAAATTGTAAAATACTCAAATTGAGATATTTGCTCACACTATGACCAATAATTGATGTTTTCAGCTACTGTATTATGACGATTGTGACAAAGGGCTGCAGCCAAACATATTATCCCAGTGTATTTGCTTCATTTTTTTCATGTAGGATGCAAGGAGGCAGGAGGGTAACGTCTTATCTGCGTTCATTTATGTTTAAGCCATTAAAAAAGGTACTGGAGGCGTCTTTGGCGTCGCGTCCGATTTTCAGAGAAAGAGGCATGACCACTGATCAGTAATAAGGTCGTTCGTTTTAAACACAGCGGTATCAACAAAACAATGCCTGTGTGGAACTGTCCCAGCCGTCTAGTCACAGTCATTGACGACCTTTTTTTAATTTATACCAAGCCTCTACGGTTGACAACTTAGTATCATCTGTCTTTGGTATTTGGGCCCCTTCACGCGAACCTTCCCAGTGCCCATACCCTTCAAGTGAATGTGGCACCTTTATCACGTGATCTTAACTGAGATAACCAAGTTGTAAGGCATGCCGAAAAACACGGTACTTAACCTATCATGTCTTGGAACTCGAAATTTCCGTAGAGAAAAACTAAAAACCTACCTGAAACGTACTAAAAATGTACCCGAGGAGCCGGCCACAGTTTTCACCCATTAGGGTGACCACATGCTGACGTCACGGTGAGTAGTCAGCCCATTGAAGCCCATTGAATATGGTAGTAATTACCAGATCATGACGTCGTCCACAGGCATAAATGTATTTCTTACCCTAGAGGAGCATTTTAAATATCCGGATATTGAGGTTATTAGACCTTTTTAGAAAAGTCATGGATATTTTCATAATTTTCGGCTAAAAATACCCCTCATTGCACTAAATTCCAGGATTCGACCACGGTGCCACATCTCCTTTAATATCTGTCTCCTGATCCATTGAGCTCCAGCAATGGTGATGAGTCTCCGCTAGAAGGTATAGCACGCCGATAACTGACCGTTCTGCTGCGGTGCTGGGAAGTCCATGGCTAGCCTCTGTGCAGGGAGACAGGCGGAGGCACACTCAGTCCACAAACAGCCTCCCCTCGTAACTAACCAACAGAACATAAACATAGCCATGGACGTTGGCCAGCAGACCAAACACAAGGCGTACCCTGGACTCCCGAGATGTATCCAGGATGCTGCATGCTTATTCTGCTGTTTTAAATTCCTGTGATATGTCAAACAATATGCGCAAGCACTTTTCGGAGTTTTCGTACCTCCGCTAGCTAGCGAGGGCTTCCTTGGCTGCCAAACGGAGGCAGGGCCGGGTTGGGGAGAAGCTGACTTTGTATTTTTCCGCCCCTGAAGATGCCAGATACTGGTCCGCGTCGTCAAATAATTGGGGCGTTCCAGAACAGATAGACCAGGCCACTAAATAGCATAGTCTGGGATGGGGTCGGTTATAGCTTGAACAAAATCGTGAAAAACGCCGATTTCGTAAAAACATGGTGATATACAACGATTATATTCAGCCTTAACTTTCATTTCTTAGCTTCAAGTGACACGGGATTAGATTGGGCAGGAAACAACCAAAGTTGGAGAATCTCGTTTTTATTCAAAATTTTCAAAAATTTTAAAAATGTTTTGACCATTTTTTCCAAAGATTTTCTTTTTCAAAGTGTGGTCAGAAATTCACGTTAAATGTGTCTATAGAAAAAATGCGGACCCATATCTCCTGTCTCTATTTAGTGAGGTCAATAATTTTTTTGCGTTCTAGATTCCATAAATATGTAATTAGCCATAGAATGACGTCATGCGCGCAAAAATCGACCGCCCGGCCGTTGTCGGCGCGGCCACTGGTGCGTGAGCGCGGGCAGTAGATTGACTCGGGAATTTATTAACTCTTGCAATCGTGATTAAAGGTGGGAAATAAAAGCAACAAACATGTGTTCAACATAAGGGTGAGATCAATGCAATTTTAATTCGGTTAATGGTGTACGACTCGCCATATCTTAACGTTTCCCATAAAATCGATCACGGATTTGAGCCATACATTTGGATTTTGAAAACGAAGAGAATTGTGAATTTGTGCAAGCTTGGTCTCTTTTGCGGGTTGAATCGACATCGTATCCAACACGGATGAACGTAGGCCGCAGTGGTGTGGTCTCCACCCGGATTTGTGCGTCAGTGCCTTTATGACACGCGCAAGTCAAGTCAAGTCAAAGGCTTTTTATAAGGCGTTCTGTGCATAGCACCTTTGCCCACCTCTAAAGGAGTGTGTGGGAGAATTTTAGAATTTTGCGTGAGGGCAAGCTACGTTAGTCTGTTAAAGCAATGGGAGTTATTTCAAGTAATGGGTTGCAAGATGTTTCAGCTTGCGAATGGACGGTCGTGGCAATGGCATAGCCATGCCAAGGGAGTTCTTTTTATAAATTTAGACCCGCAGAGTGCGAAGGTTATATCTGTGGTTGAAGACCTTAAATTTAGAATATGGAATTTAGAATTTAGAATTTTGGGTGTCAGCTACCGATGTCCGCTTGTCTACGTTACTCGAAATCCTCCGTTAAATCAATAATTTTCATACTTTAGAAACTGCGCTAAACACCTGGCCAGGGTGCCGCGAATTTACCCTGCAACCCGGAGGTGAGGTTGCAGCTCCCCTCTCCGGCTGGGCAGCCGCCGCGCAGAGGAAAAGAAAAGTGCGGGAGGACAGTTAGATTGTTAGTAAGAGTATGACTGTGGTTAGCATAGAGCCGCAGTGAAAGGTATCACTGCGGTGAAGAAATATAACCTACTTTAACCTAACCTGATTTCAAAGCTAGCCTAACATAACCTATCCTTAGCCTACGATATACCATTTAAAGGTTAAACAACTATTGCTTAAATTTTGCGGGGGATCGTCTATGGCATGAACGGTGAATTGGAAAACAGGCAAGTCCTACTTTGGGGGTGCACCATGCACCCTCCATCATATATACTGGGAGGGGTGATTTATAGAAACTTCTCTAGCCCAGAGTCCTTTAGAAATGTAAAGAGTTTTTCAAGTAGCTCAGGATGGTCGTCACCGAGCAGAGTTTTTAGGTCTACAGAGATGTTTTGGATTCGGCAGTAATCTAGCACGGGTTGCCGATGGGTATTGTGCTGGGGACAATTGATGAGAATGTGATAGGGATTCTCCATTGCGTCGCAGGTACCACAGGTACCCGCGTTCCAATAGGCATTTAATTTTGTGTGTCCATTTCTGAGTCTGGTTAGAATAACCTCGCGCCGGCGACTCTTTTGGTTGGAACTGGGCCAGTAGCCGATGTTAGGCTTGATATAGAATAGATGGGCGCTGTGGCTTGTGGTCCAGTTATTTTGAATTTGCTTCCGGATACTATCCTGGAGGAGAGCTTTGCTATCATCTCCAGACCACATTAAGGGTGCGATCTCTCTAAGTTCTAGGGACTTTTTTGCCTGCTCATCGGCCTTTTCATTCCCTTGAATTTTGCAGTGGCCCGGGATCCAAAGAAAAGAGACATCAGGGGTATCATCGATACCTTTCTGAATATCTGCTATAACGTGGTGGCTGGGGTTGACTACGTTACTGACGGCCTGCAGGAGAGTCTGAACAGATGACGGCTGAGTTGATATTTTGGGTTCTGGTTATGGCTAATGCATCTAGGATGGCAACAGCCTCGGCTGTGAAGACAGAGCAGTTGTCCGGAAGTCTTTTCTGTAAGCAAATATTTTGCCCCCAGATGCCGAGGCCTACTTTTTCGCCTATTTTGGAGCCGTCTGTAAATATAAAAGTCTTGTCCGCGTTACATGATCGGAACTCTAGGAATTTCTGGGAGACTTCTTCCTCTGAGAAGTCCGCTTTACGGGAAGTGAAAAGAAATTCAACTTTGGGCTCTTTCCGAGTCCAGAAGCGGGAGAGTGGGGTTTGGCTATTGTTGCTGGCAGTGCAAGATTAACGCGCGCATTGACGGGGGGCGGGTACCGGCCCCCCCTCGGGTTTTTCGGAAATAGCAGAAAAACAGCGGCGCGTAGCGCCGCCGTACTTGGCATACCTTTTCCCTCATCATTTTTACAACTTCTGTGAAAATTTTAAGGTTAGGTCGTCTCAGGTCAGGTCACCAGTACAGGTCAAGTGACCCGACCTCAAAAAAGTTTAAGATAGCATAAGTCGGAGCAAGGTGAACTTATCCGATTGAAACTCATGTCACATAATGGCCCTACCGAGTTCTCTAACATATGTTCCGGTATTTTTGATATCGATGACCTAAGGTCAGGTACGAGGCATGACCTCTCCATTGGAAATACATGGGAAAAATGGTTTTTACGGAATAACTCAGTAACGGATGGCGATAGAGCATTTATTTTAGCTGCATTAGACTCGCCTGGGCTTTGCAGTTCTAATGATATGCATTTTATATAATTTGACCCTGACCTGACCTCAGGTCAGGTCAAATCCTTGATTTGACCTAGCAAGGTCAAATTATATATCATACGATTCGGCTTGCTAAGAGGATTCATATACTTTAAGTCGTTTTGCTCTATCTTTACTTGTTCAGATGTAATGCCCGAAAAACTGAATTTTACATGTTATCCCTATGACGGGCATGTTTTGACCTCTCGTGGCCTTAAATGTGACCTGACAAAAAAATGGTTCAAATGTTTTCGATGGAGAAGTGGATGGGCAGCCCAACGCCGTTTACCGTTTTTCGCTATCTACCGTGGTTCTCGAGATCTTAGGGGGGGCGGGTACCCGCCCCCTGTCAATGCGAAGGTGGCTCAGACCCCCGTCAATGCGCGTGTTAAGGCTTTCCAGGGTTTTCGCTACTCTGTGCTTAAATGGGGGCCACTTCTGTAGAGTGGCTTTATTTGCTCGTCTGGGATGGGCGAAACATTGTTTTGCCGGGTGGTTTTCGGTGGATTGGACCTTAATATAGTAAGAAATAAGCTGGGCGTCGCGTCTTGTCTGTAGTGGGCATAGCCCGCTATCAGTTAGCAGGCTGGTGATGGGGGATTCTAAGAGCGCGCCTGTGGCTGCCCGGATACTGGCATTTTGGACTCGCTCTAGCTTTAGTTTATTGGTCTTGTTCGTCGAGTCAAAAACGAACGAGTTGTATACGAGAATGACTGTATCAGGGACTTGTAGAGCATAAGCAGGGTCTTTCGATCCACGCCATACTCTGTGCCGCCGAGCATGCGGAGAATGTTGACTCGCTTTTGACAGCTAGAGACGACTTTGGTGATATGCTCATTGAAACTTAATCGGGAATCTAGGGTGACGCCCAAGAATTTAAAGCTATGCTTGCTTATGGCTTTTTATTAGGCGTTCTGTGCATAGCACCTTTGCCCGCCTCTAAAGGAGTGTGTGGGAGAATTTTAGAATTTTGTGTGAGGGCAAGCTACGTTAGTCTGTTAAAGCAATGGGAGTTATTTCAAGTAATGGGTTGCAAGATGTTTTTAGCTTGCGAATGGACGGTCGTGGCAATGGCATAGCCATGCCAAGGGAGGTCTTTTAATAAATTTAGACCCGCAGAGTGCGAAGGTTATCTCGGTGGTTGAAGACCTTAAATTTAGAATTTGGAATTTAGAATTTAGAATTTTGTGTGTCAGCTACTGATGTCCGCTTGTCTACGTTACTCGAAATCCTCCGTTAAATCAATAATTTTCATATTTTAGAAACTGCGCTAAACACCTGGCCAGGGTGCCGCGAATTTACCCTGCAACCCGGAGGTGAGGTTGCAGCTCCCCTCTCCGGCTGGGCAGCCGCCGCGCAGAGGAAAAGAAGTGTGAGAGGACAGTTAGATTGTTAGTAAGAGTATGAGTGTGGTTAGCATAGAGCCGCAATGAAAGGTATCACTGCGGTGAAGAAATCTAACCTATTTAACCTAACCTGATTTCAAAGCTAGCCTAACATAACCTATCCTTAGTCTACGATAAACCATTTAAAGGTTAAACAACCATTGCTTAAATTTTGCAGTGGATCATCTATGACATGAGTGGTTAGTTGAAAAATAGGCAAGTCCTACTTTGGGGGTGCACCATGCACCCTCCATCATATATACTGGGAGGGGTGATTTATAGAAACTTCTCTAGCCCAGAGTCCTTTAGAAATGTAAAGAGTTTTTCGAGTAGCTCAGGATGGTCGTTACCGAGCAGAGTTTTTAGGTCTACAGGGATGTTTTGGGTTCGGCAGTAATCTAGCATGGGTTGCCGATGGGTATTGTACTGGGGACAATTGATGAGAATGTGATAGGGATTCTCCATTGCGTCGCAGGTACCACAGGTACCCGCGTTCCAATAGGCATTTAATTTTGTGTGTCCATTTCTGAGTCTGGTTAGAATAACCTCGCGCCGGCGACTCTTTTGGTTGGAACTGGGCCAGTAGCCGATGTTAGGCTTGATATAGAATAGGTGGGCGCTGTGGTTTGTGGTCCAGTTATTTTGAATTTGCTTCGGGATACTGTCCTGGAGGAGAGCTTTGCTATCATCTCCAGACCACATTAAGGGTGCGATCTCTCTAAGTTCTAGGGACTTTTTTGCCTGCTCATCGGCGTTTTCATTTCCTTTGAATTTTGCAGTGGCCCGGGATCCAAAGAAAAGAGACATCAGGGGTATCATCGATACCTTTCTGAATATCTGCTATAACGTGGTGGCTGGGGTTGACTACGTTGCTGACGGCCTGCAGGACAGATTTAGAGTCTGAACAGATGACGGCTGAGTTGATATTTTGGGTTCTGATTATGGCTAATGCATCTAGGATGGCAACAGCCTCGGCTGTGAATTAAAGCTATTGGTGAATTCAATTGGTTTACCCGAGATTTGGAGCCGTGGAGGGTCGTGTCTGGAATGCGCTCTGGCAAAGACAACGACTGATGATTTTTCCGCCGAGAGTGATAGACCCATTAAACTATACCAATTATCGATGTCGTTTAAGCTGTCCTGCAACTGCGTAGTTGCATGTTAAAATTCTGGCTCATTATACCGCCTGGTATCTATTGCAGTAGATTTCCAAATAGCGACATCGTCCGCAAAGAGGGAGTAATTTATTCCAGGCGGTAGCTTTTTGGCGAAGAGATCATTGATCATTACTAGAAAGAGGGTGGGGGACAGAACGCTACCCTGGGGTGTGCCTTGGTCTTGGGTTGCCAGATAGGAGAATGTGGTGCCACAACGGACTTTGAAATTTCGGTCCTTGAGGAAGTTTTCAATAAATTTTTCAAGGTGGCCGCGAACTCCTAGCTTGCTTAATTTATACAAAAGGGCGTCTTTTTGTACGCGATCGAACGCCGATTTAATGTCTAGGAATGCAGCTATTGTTACTTGCTTTTTGTAGAAGCCATTCTGGATGTCACTGACCAGTTTCACCAAATTGTCAGTGGTGGCTCGCCCACGCCGGAAGCCTGATTGCATAGCATCAAGTTTCTTTTCGAGTATCTCGTGAAGTCTAACGTTTACCATGCGCTCGACAAGCTTGCTAGCACAGTTAGTAAGCGAAATTGGGCGATATCCTTTTGGGTCTGTTTTTTTCTTTGCCAGGTTTTGGAAGGGAAATGATAGTACTCTCTCGCCACGATGTGGGGAAAGAGTCGCTAAGAAACATGTTGTTAATGGCCGAAAGCAGGTACTTTAGTGCTGTTTGGCTGAGGTGCCTGAAGAAAGAGTAGTGAATTTCGTCAGGGCCCACTGCAGTGTTTCCGCACTTGCTAATGGCGTAATTTAGCTCGGTCATTGTAAATGGTACGTTATAGTACTCTCGATTACCATAATTATTTGTCTCGTATCTTTCTGATAGGCGTCAGCGGGTCATCGTGAACGGTAAAACGTCTGACTGGGTTTCAGTAGCCTCGGGTGTACCGGAAGGATCTTTAATGGCCCGCTTCTATTTTCGCTCTTCATAAATGACCTTCCATGTGAAATTGGTTCAAATTGCTTGATTTATGCTGACGATGTCAAAATTTACCGCCAAATCACCGCCCCAGCTGACGGGCTGCTCTTGCAGCGCGATCTCGATCGCTTACAGTCGTGGTCTGTGAGATGGGGCCTCATACTAAATCCCTCAAAATGTCACTCGTTCACGATGACCCTCAGACGCGCACCTGTCCGGACGCAATATTCTATTGGGAACGCTGCTCTCAATTCGGTAGATAAAATTCGTGACCTAGGTGTAATATTGGACAGTAAATAAACATTCTCGGCTCACGTATCCCGTGCAGTAAAACAAGCCAACAGGGCTCTAGGTCTCCTGATCCGATCTTTCCAAAATGCCTCAAAAACTGCAAAATTTGAAAAAGTATTTGCTTACAGCATATTATGCCAACGTAAGCTCTCATCTGGAGTACTGGAGCGTGATCTGGGCAGGCGCGGCCAAATCGCACGGCGTGCGAGTTGATCGAGTGCAGCACAAGTTCCTTCTATGGCTAAATCATCACACAATCAGACCATGTTTATCATTGTCCTATGACGCTCTCATGCATCATTTTGGCGTAACATCTCTTGAATCTCGAAGAATTCAACACGATCTGTTTTTCTAAAAAGTATTTATTGTGGAAAATTAGACTCTAAAATTCTGTTAAGTAAATTTCCTTTACACGTGCCATCTCGATCAACTCGCACGCGTCATCTTTTCGCGGAGCGGCGCGGGCGTGTGAACACTGTGGGCCAGGGGCTTTTGTGTCGGATCCCGCGGGCAATGAATGCCTTCTTATCATGTTCCGGTTCCGACCTATTTTCAGAATCTTTTAGCAGTTTTAAAGTCAATGTTTTAAAATACATACGTTCACCCCGTGTACTAGCTGCGAGCTAGCGCTATCGCCGCAGCAGGTAATTTTTAGACCATGTATTTTCTCTAGCTTTAAATTCATGTTTTACCAGTATCATTTATCCTCGGGGAGGAACATCCTAACCTAGGGTGATTCATTATATTGCTCTCATGTGTGATGCGTGTCTTTTACTTGTAGCATGTTATGTTTATTTTTAAGCTCTGACTTCGCCTGTAAATGGATATACATCTGTTGGCGATATAAATAAATAAATAAATAAATAAATAAAATAAAATAAATAAATACTCCAACAGGAAGCTATTTTAACCCCTACCCTACTGGTGGTATTTTACTCCCTCGGATCAATTCGACCCCCAAACCATTTGAAAGCTAAAAGAGGTGGAAAGACGCAATAAAGCGCGTGATTTCCGTGACCTGAACTCTCGGACGGTGTATGATTTTTTTACCCCAGGTTAACTATGGTGGCCCTGTAAGATCTCAAAAGGGTAAAATTTTGATACATTTAGAAAAAGGCTCTCCAGCCAAAAACTGCTGCAATAGGAAGTCTTCCAGTGAAGTGGGTGGCAAGCAATAAGGATCAGACTATTTTGACTCAAGGTAATTTTTCTATAAGACAAATCTGAAACAGGTGCGACTAACTCAGCGATTGAATCAAAAATTACCCCTGCCCTTTCATATAATTGAAACAAAAAAACTTGACTTTCCTAGCAACAATCCACCAGATAAAAAAACATTGGAAATCTCTCCGGAAAACAGCCTCGCAGAAGTAGATTTTACAAAACTGCGATTTTTCCAGTTCAAAATTCGTGTTTACCTCACGCACAAGATTCTAAAAGTAAGAATCCACCTCGTTCAGTCTAGGATGAGCCAAATCGCAAAATGAACCTCCTGAACATAGTAGTCAAGAAGTGGTTTCCTGTTGCCCTGGGTGTAACACGCTGAACAAACGCAAGAAGTTAATATTATGCCACCGCTGCGGTCTCCAGAGGCACAGATCTTGTGTCGGCATCATCAAATCACAGGCCGACTCACTCAATCATTGACAGTGTCCGTCATGCAGCAACTTTGCCCAGAGCAGAGATGCCTCCCAAGGTCACCATGATGGCGATGTAGTAGATGAAATAGCATCACTTAGGTATACCAGCCGAGTGCTTCCCCGTATTCCTAAGGGAGCACGGATTGCTGTTGCTGATCAGCTCGCCACGACCATAACTAAGGCCGTGACAGAGAGAACAGAAGTGGCTTGGCTAGAACTGATGCGCTTTGCCTATGTTGCCCTGAGAATCAGTGACCTACTTAAAGACAGGAAGAAAGTGTCATTGACAACTCAAATCCGCGACAATTTTGCTAAAAAGCCAACCACAGGCCAACCTGCCTGGTGGGGCCTAACAAGCGCAGTCAATATGGTAAAAGCAGCGAGAGCACGGCCATGGCACGTCGAGTTTCTTGCGTCTTTGACTATCATTTCTATCCTATCGTGCGTGGCACAAGCTTAATAAATAAAAAATAAAAGTCCGAAAAACATTGAGCCAACAGCGATGGTGATGGCTGGGCCAGCCATTCCCCAGATCGGCACCATGGTGTACCGACCGCTCCCAATTTTCAGGCGTTAACATACAGTGCGGGGGCGTCCCAGGCCGCATCTGCTTCCAAGGGATTCGTCAGGCTAATCCTGGCAGCCCACAGGGTCGCCACCCTGACGGAACTGGGTAGCCGCGCCGCTACCCAATTGTCTCCCCTATATGGTTCTGGGAGCAAATCTGGCTAATCCCGATACTATCGAATAAGCTCTCTTATTCGAGGTATTTGTCAGATGCTGGGCGTGAAGAAACTGAGGACAACAATCTACCACCCCTGCTGTAACGGTCAAGTTGAGCGTCTCAACCGCTCGCTAACGGAGCTGCTGACTCACTACGTCACCGAGAATCAGCGAGACTGGAACCAGTGGCTACCGGTGGTGACGGCGGCTTATAACTCAGGCTGTCACAGCGCCACTGGGTTCACACCGTCTGAGCTGGTATATGGACGGCCTATGAAGACCTGTCTGGAAGCTGAGTTCTCCGTAGACAGCGTGAAAAACCAGAGCTATCGTCGATTTCTGATCAAGCTCAGAAGTCACCTCCGAGAAGCACAACAGAGGGCGCTGGGCAGGATTCAGCGGGAGCAGAGTGGGCGGACGGAGACAAGACCGGCAACGTTTCAAGTTGGAGACGAAGTTTGGTGCCGAAACTTTACAGCAAGAAAAGGGGTCCAGGGAAAGCTGACGCCGAAATTTATAGGACCGTACGTGGTAACTGAGGTAAAAGCTCCTGACTACGTCATCAAGAAAGGAAGAAAACGAAGACTGATTCACGGGTTTCATCTGAAGAAGGGGGAGAAGCTGTGGTCCACTCACGAAACAGCGTTTGAGGACGCTGCGATCGAGATGCCTGAAGACTGGGCATGGGACGTGGCAGCGGACAGCCTCGCTGCAGACATGGCTGTTGACGCGACACTGGCGACGACATCGGGCGGTGGAGCGGTATCACCGAGACCTACAGCTGGTGGTGGCACAGCGGAGCCGTTGAATACGACCAGAGCCAGCGCAGGGGCGCCGGCGACCACGGCGGATGGCAGGTCGACGCGGGCGACTGCGGCCGGTGGCGGCGCGGAGGCGCCGACTACGACGGCTGGTGACGGCGCCGGGGCGCCGATTGGCAGGCGACGCGGGCGACTGCAGCCGGTGGCGGCGCGAGGGCACCGACTACGACGGCTGGTGACGGCACGAGGCCGCCGACTACGACGGCTGGTGGCGGTGCGGTTGCGCCGACTACGACGGCTGGTGGCGGTGCGGTTGCGCCGGCTGCGAGGGCTGGTGGCGGTGCGGTTGCGCCGACTGCGACGACTGGTGGCGGCGCGAGCGCACCGACTACGACGGCTGGCGGCGGCGCGAGGGCGCCGGCTACGACGGCTGGTGGCGGCGCGAGGGCGCCGACTGCGACAGCTGGTGGCGGCGAGGGGGCGCCGACTGCGACAGCTGGTGGCGGTGCAGGGGCACTGTCGGCCCCTGCTGATGACGACGCGGTGACAGTTGGAGGCTGCGCGGGGCTGCTGCCTACCGCTGGTGGCAGCGCCGCTACATCTGGTGGCGGTGCGAGGGCACCGCCAACGACTACTGGTGACGGCCGGGCGGTGTTGACGGGTCCGGCAGCGACGGAGCTGCCCCGTTCGATGCTGCCCCCTGGATCGGCCGAGGCGGCTGCAGCAGCGCCATCTGCTCGGACGGCGACACTGCCTGGTGCGGTAGCGACTGAGCCGCGCAGTCTGGTGCTGCCCTCTGGATCGGCCGAGGCGACTACAGCAGCGCCATCTGATCCGGTCTGGCTTTACGAGCCACGCGTTGCGGTGGCAGGAGCGCCATCTATCTAGACCCCAACGACTGGAGCGGACGAGGCGGCGACAGCGACGCCATCTGTTCCGGTGCTACCCTCGGGAGCGGACCTGGCGGCTTCTGAACAGGTGCAGGCGGACAACTCGGGTCGGGCGAGAGCTCATCCGACGCGGACGAGGTACGGACGCGAGATTCGTACGCCCAGGCGTTATTTGGACTAAACCGAGGCAGTGATAGACTTTGGTCACGAGTACCGGATATGTATTTTGTTCGGAGACCTTCAGTCTCTTTTCAGAAGTGGTCGTTATTATTGTCGTAGGCCTTCAGTCTACTTTCACGAGTGGATATGTTTTGTTCGGAGACCTTCAGTCTTCCTTCAGTGGTGGATGTATCTTACCTGTAGGCCCTAAGTCTACCTTAAGGGGAGGGGATGTTAGGCGGCGATTGTTTGCGCCACTGATCGAACCAAGCGCGCAGCTTTCGAGACCACACGGATTGTGGGTAGTGCACGAGAAAGTGAAGCCACACGGATTGTGGGTAGCGAAGTTGTTTACTGAGATGTGGGCCACTGGTGGTGCGGTCCGGCAGCCATCAGCTGGCGTGACGCAGGTCCAATAATGGGGCGACAATTGGCATCAGTTTTGAGAGCTACCAACGGATTGGAGACGGTGATGAGTGCCCCTGGTTGTGATTGTGTGGCAGCCCGGCCACGGTGAGAGTTCGGCCATGCTGGTTGTCGCGAGTTGAGGGTCCGGGTGAGTGGGTCTGTGGTCGTGTGTTCCGTAATAGAAATTTCAAGAAAGTGAAAGCTCGAGTTTAGCAGCAAGGACCGGGCGAGAAACCAACACAATACTTCTTCCTGAGCTCAGATAGCACATGACCCCTGCCATCGTGGCCCACCCTGAAGTGAGCATCTCTAATAATGAGATCCACCACATGGTAGCGTGATGGGAGAAGTCGAGGGTGAGTACTGTCTGTCGGCAGCGACGAACGACGCAGTCTGCCTCCCACTCTAAGCACACCCGCATCGAGAAAGGGATCGAAACTGCTGATAGCGCTGGAGTTTCTAACTGGTGTACCACTCTCTAGATTCTTAATGTCAGCTGAGAATGCGTTCCTCTGAACCCATGTCACCAGAGCCAGCTCGGCGCTGTTCATTTCCGCCACCGATATGTTCCCTGGCGGTAAACTAGCCGGCTCGTTACGAAGCAAAAACAAAAGCAACAAGCAGGAAGCCAAAAGTGCAAAAACAGGACGAAGAACATAACCAGGCGAAATGAGAGCAAAGATGACACTAAGTACACAAAAAGCAAACAAAAAGGATAAACAAAAGTTTGAGTTAAATGGAACAGCACAAGGCCAGAGAGAAAAAGCAAAAAGAGCAATACAAGAACGAGATGAACATAGCGACTAAATGAGCTCATGTAACATGGCGTGATGCTTGATAATAATAAGGTTTAATAATAATTAATCATGCTTAGGTAACCCAATATTCAGTTCATCATCATCTGTCCATTTCTTTCTTTTTTAATTATGATAGTAAGACAGCAGAAATGATGAGCAAGAAGCAGATAGAGGAAGAGCAAGCAAGACAAAAATCATACAAAAAGCAGCACAATAAGCGGGACCACATGTGATATTAACTTTATTCTAGAAAATCTTGGTCCCCAAAAATTTCAGTACCTCACTACAATCTGCAGACATGTCAAGTTAATAAAACTATAGGCATCAATAGAATAAAAAGTGAGTAGGTACGTACCTTCTCTTTTCAAGAAAGTCTTCGCTAATTAGGTAGACGCTTTGTGCACGAAGGAAACGAATGTGTTGCGCCATCTTCGTCGCACCTTCAAACGGGCATATCGCAAGCTGGCTCACTGGTTAGCATGACATTTCCCGCTAGTGGGCGGGGCTCAGGCCTGAGGACCAATCAGATTGTTGCAACCATATGGAAGGTATTCCTTTAGGGTTTGAAATAAGCCAATAGGCCCCTTTATTTTGATCTTTAAAGTGTGCGGAAATTTTATATAGAGAGCTTTGAGTAAAACTAAATATGCCGAAAGTGATTCCTGCACACGCTCTACAAAACTGCTATCTCAGTTCAAAACACGTTATAAAAGTGGGACACTCCCTTTAATGTTCCCTAAGATTTCGCATGTATCGTGTTTTCGCCTTCGTGCTCTTTGTCCTCCCTCGTCTGCCATGTTTGCCTTCTCTCGTCTGCTCTTCTGCTCTGTCCACGCCTTTTGGTCCCTGATATTCATTTGCCCTGTCTTGTTTTGTCTGCTCGGTCATAGCCCTCTTTGGCTCTGTTCTGTCCTCATTTACCCCTGTCTCACTCGTGTGCTCACATATCCCTTTATGCAAAGCCCTCAACTTTGAATGCCCTGTCCGGTCCTCATCTATGGTTTCCTCCAACGTTACCTCGAATTCCTCAGCATTTAGGAAAATATTCCCAAGGGCACTTCATTTCATTTAATCTTACTAACAAAATATTTGATACGTTCGTTTTAGCTGCACATTGATTCACAGTGGACACTTGGTATTTCCATCATATTTGTTTGGAACAAATTAACGGGTGAAATTAAGTTTCTCTTTTTTACTTTTGAAATGGGTTTTGAGAGGGTACTAAATGATCTGGTAGTTTTGCGCGCCCCTAAACTCAAATGATTAATCGAATAATCAAAGAGTTTGGTAGATAGTGTATATTACCACTACTGGTATAATAAAATTAATTCAAATCCTCTTGATTTGAATTTTCCTCGAATTTGTTCTTCGAAATAAATGACATTAATACAGGCTACGACGGGCGAAGGCACATCAGGGGGGGTATTTTAGGGCGGATAAAGGAGACCTGGTAGATAAGAAATACTTCGGGGCGACCGAGGGAGGGCAGGGTACCGATGACTTTAAGGTCAATGCCTGTACCATGATTTGTTTATTTGTTTATTTGTTTATTAAACATAATCACCAACAGGCTGATGCCCACTAACAGGTGAAGTTAGGTATTAAAACTCTCTCACCAAAAACTAACACATACACATAAACATGTCCGAAACACCCTAGTGCTAAAAACATACAAATGAGTAAAATGGGTGCTGTAAAAATAAAGTTATTAAAATAGTTTGAGCTCATTCCCTCTTCATATATTTGGTGCACATATACCTTGGTGACCTCACACTCTTAGGTCCCTTATGTACTCCACAACGCAAGCTCTAAAAATGCTATAGGTATCAACAAAAAAATCGGAGTTGATCACCGAGAATTTTTTTTGTTGATCACCGATCATCGAGATCACCCTGATTCGTTCAGGGGGATCAAGGCGTCATGTCCGGTTACGACCCCCAATGCAGCCATGTTTCATCCGCTTTTAGTTTGATTTTGGCCGATTAGAAAAGCGTTATGTTTTTGCGGACTGTAGTGAATTCCCCAGAATGTTCACTTTAACCTGTGTGTGGATCGATCTTCTTACGTTGACGGACAAACCGCATCACATCCGGACATAAAATAATATACAGAAATACATTCCTCTTGATTTGAATTCATACATTCCTCTTTTATTTATTTGACATTGAAGAAATACATTCCTTGCACCTGCACTGCTATAAACATGCAGCCGCAAGGCCCAATCCGAAATAAGAAAAAATCATATACATCTTTAGGTACTGCAAATAGTCGAACCATGCTCAGTATCATGAAGTAACGTTTGACCGTTGAAGAAGTGCTCTTGCTAGAGAGCTTCCGGCTGTTAAGTGCTCGTGCATGTCAGGTTCTGAAGCTTGCGATCTCAGATTCTTAGATGGTTGTGTAGATTCTGTGTTGTATGTCGCCGCCGATGGTGATGTATTTTGGGTAGTGCGCGATAAAGCAATATATTTTGTTTCCGATACTGCTGTGGACTGGTATTCCATGGCGATGCAGTATGTTTTCAATGCCCTGACCTTTTCTATTTTGTAAAAAAGTTTATATAGATGGACATGCTCTTATCCAAGTGCGGATTTTCTTTTGTGCAACAATTGTCGTAGATGCTGTTTAGTGTCGTTTGTGCCATGGATAAAGATAATGGAGCTGGTTTTATTCATTAGGATGGATTTCATCTTTTTGCGTATGTGTTCGACATTTATGAAAGAAATATCATTTTAGCCGAAAGTAAAGCATGTGCATTCTCGTTTAAACCAGAGCTTTGATCATTCCGCCTACACATTCACGTGGAAATTCACATGTGATGCTGCTTATTGATAACTGTTCAGCAGACAACAATGTCGAATCAAGGGGATAAGGATAGCTCTCCAGCTACGATACATGACTCTTTTTATATGGCATCGTGGAATGTTTTTTATGTTGTGATGTGATTTCGAGTTCGCATTGCGTACTTGGTGAAGGAATGGAACGCCTACTAGTAAAGATATTACAACGAACGGGGCATCTCAAGCCTTGCATTGATGCTGTTCTTCAATTGTGCTTGACATGTTTGCCAGGTAACGAGTGCACAAATGCAATGGCGTGGAAACGCGGTGTTTGATGTTGAAAGATCACCCTCAAGAAAGTTTGTAGTTTTACTGTGTTTTAAAACGCTGAGTTTTTATTACAAAGGAGATCGATACTGGAGACGAAAAGAGCTGTCTAATTTCTCGACGAAAACGTGTATGTTCAAACATTTTGACGTGGAGCAACGTAATGACTAGGACGATTTGACTGAAAGTTCTCACCAATAGGCGGGAACGATGTTGATGTGGTTTTTGTGTTTACTGGGTGTGTAAGACGAAGTATTGGATGTGCTTTCCAGTTATGTGAAGTCTGTCTAAAGTATTATAGTATCATGTGAAAAAGATCGCTCACGCTTATAATCGGAGTGGCGCCGAGCGTTAATTTTACAATTCGTCAACAGTGAGTCATCTGCAGGCCTGCGTTATATTATCGGTGTCCTTAGGCTAGGAAAAGGTCGCTGGGAGTCGTGTATAGGTTGTTTTTGCATGCTCTCCGAGTAGTACAGGTATCGTGAGGTCATTGTCGACAAATGCGACGATTGATATGGTTGAGCCACACTCTGCATCCGAAGTTCTTTTAATCGAAAAAGTTTAACAGTAGTGTAGTTTCTAGAATCGTACATTCCAAGCTTATAATATATGCGTGAAGCTGACCATGATGTCGAATTGCTGCGAAATGGAGTGGGAATATAAAACATTGCCCCTTGGACGTATATCTGTGTCAGGAACGAGAAACTTGCGAGAGAGTGCCGGTTGGCGCGTCCAGTTTTCATGTCTGGCACTTTTTAGCCGTTGCATATCGGGGCTGGGTGGCCGAGTTGTCTGCTGAATTTCAAATTGGATTTCCTCTCGTTGGGTTCGTGGCTTCAATCGCTGGGTTGAAAATGGCCTTCCCTGCTTCACCTGGTCTGATCTTGAACTTCCACGCTAATTCTCAATGTTCCCTCTAAGTGGAAAAATGTGTGCGCTGATAGACCATGCTAAAATAAAAATGTCACAGAATGGTGTGCAGTTTGCCCTCTGTCAGGATATCCTCTGGAGTAAATTTGTTTAACACGCGCTGTGGAGGAGGTCCTATAGTGCCCCCCTCCCGAGATCTCGGAAACCAAGATCGTTAGAAAAGGCCCATTGGTGGTGTCAGCGATAAACGAACGATATGTACAAACGTTTTCCGGATGACCAGAATTATATTCACGAGATAAGCGAACGGAACAAGACGCTTCGACGACACGAACAAAACTGCCGCCTCTCCGGCACACTGGGCGGCGGGCAACCTCCAGTGCCGCTGGCTCAAGACAAATAGTAAGGGGCGGCGGCGGATGTCTGGCCAGAGGGTCGGGCCCCCCACTGCGCCATCCGCTGGCAGACCGGGGAGGCCGTGGTACGTCTAGACGGCTACACGGGCGGAGGGGAAGGCTGGGCTGGATGTCTGGGTGCTGTCTGAGTACGCTACTGTACTCACACCCAGCACCACACAGTATCGAACGCACGGTTGTTGCCTGCACGGACGGGGCACGATATTTATAATAATAATAATTTTTGGGGCTTATCGACGCACCAACTGCCAGGGTCATATGGCGTCGCCAACTCTTTCCCTGTTGGAAGGGTTTCTCGGGAGCCAGCTTGCTCCTTGTTCAGGGAAGCCGCCGGGCCTTGAACCCGGGTCGGCTGCGTGGCAGACAGCTACGCTGACCACTCCATTACCGCGCCCCCACGATATTTATAACGCACGTTGCTTATGTACAATCTGTCACCCATCACTCATACGAAGGTACATACATACCTGATATTTACAGATATACCTAGTCGAAACGGTCAGAGCAACACTCATATGAGCCTCACACGAGGCCTAAGCGTCACTCTCCAGCACACAGAGCCACGCAGCGGGACGGGTGTACTGTTCGGTGGCGGTTTTAACCTGTGCCCAGCGAACCACCCCATCCTCGCTGGTCGTGGCTCTTGTACTGCGGCCGAGTGCTCACACCCCGGGGGGCGTGCTATGAGCTATCCCCTGCTATGAGCTCAGGATCGCCGCATTTCACGTTGGCATTGTCCGTCTGTCATTTCTGCCGCACGTGCGTGGTAGCGGTGCCTATCCCTTCTTATGCGCACTGAGCGTGAGACTGACATGAAACGGTCCGGAACAATCGGAAGTTGGTGTTCTGATTTGGGGTGATCGGCCGGTCTGTCGCTCCTCCAGATCGCTCTACAGAAAACGGAGAGCTGGCTTGTTTCCGATTCTCATGCGCACCCAGTGGCATATGGTCACTGTTCACGCCATCAGCGCCATAAGACGCCACAGGAACCACATCCGAGCCCCTGGCAGGTCGGCAAACAGGCCCGGCACCAC